>JAWWLZ010000001.1:63910813-63980251 GCA_035041345.1 Poliocrania exsul
GCGTGATTATCTGAGGAGGAAGTCCCCTCCTCCTCTTGTGAGTAAACATCTTGGTTTTTTCCCCTCAAACCAAGACAGAGATCAATTTATAAAACAAACAAAAAACATAAAAACAAAAGTAAAAAAAATTGAATACATAAATGTATCTACAATTCTTCCTTTTAAAAATAATAAAGATACTATTTCTAATATGAGTAAAGTGCAATATTTACTCTCAGTAAACTACCTATGTATAAAAATGGAATTTAGCTGTAAGAAAGAGGTAATTTTAGAGTCTTGGTTTTAGAAGTTTTCTACAGGAAATATACAGTTCCAAATCTGAAATTTATAGCTATGTATTAAAAGGGAAAACAATTAAATTTTTATGTTACTGAAGAACAAAAAATTAACTCACTACAATTCTTCAATTTTTCTTCATTTTACATTTTAGATAAAGACCTAACAACAGAAATTCCTGTAGTTGTTCCACGGCTATTCTTAATTTCCTATCTGTCTACGGGGCATTCCATCTCCCTCTACCACTAGTGTCTGAATATGAAAATGTAAGTGAAATTTTCTGCTACCAACATGAATTTTTTCTTTTTAAATCTACTGAACTGGACATATTTTCATTAATACTTCTACACCAGCACTCCCCTAAATTCTAATGATCAATGACTCAGACAGACACTAGGCTAGTATTAAGGCACATTTTTTATAAGTGAGTCAAAGGAGATTATCCTCCAGCTTTTGACTTCTAAATTAGATGCCTAAGTGTTGTTACAGATAGATACATGAAAGTAACTTGAAGCTCCTAAGTCTAAGAAAACTGTATATCAGTCAGATGAGAACATAGAAAAGATCTGTATCCTGACATACTAGCTGGAGGTCAGGACATAATAATTATATTGGAAAAGTCATCAGATAACTAAGTATGGGAAAATGTGGCAAGGCCATCTTGTAGCTTTAGAATGAATTCATGTAATTCCTTCATTTTTTCTGTTTTTTGGGGGGGCTTTTTTTCTCCAAATTACAAGTAATTCTTAATCATACAATCTGTGTTATGAGTCTGATTCAGTTCCAGGTTTATGCTAGGTAGAAGCTTATATCCGAAGGTCTTCACATAAAGTAAGGGTCTTAACTGTTATTTTAGCAGATCTATTTAAGACCTTCAGGGATATCTATGGATCTGTTCACTTTAGGGGTTTTTGGCAGTAGAAATCAGTTCAGCTGCCTGAACACAGTATTTTTGAGACATGTTAGGTTATCTAAAAGGTTCAGAGACAGTTGACACATATGATTGTGGAGACAGGAACCTTTCTGAGTGGCAACTGGAAACCAGGAGGGATAATTTAGGACATCTCAAATGACATTTGATAGGAAATACATGGGCAACCGAACTGACACCATAATATATGTATGACATTTCTTCAGCTGTCTTTTATTTTATCCCATCAAAATCATGTATGCAATTAAAACCAACAAAAATACCCCGTGATAGTAGATAGTGTTACAAATTCTTGTGAGAATTTACCATGTCATAATATTTTGACTCCATACACACATTATCCATTTTTTCAGAGTTCATTTATAAATCTAAAGAGGAGTAGTGTTAGAGCAAGACAAAAAATAAGAAAAGACAGTCAATAGAAAAAAGACATGTTGCAAATATAAAATGAGATGGCAAGCTGATGAAGCAGAAAGGGAAGGAAATATTATTCCAAATAGCAATAGTTACAAAGATTCTAATACCTACATGGTAAGGGTAGATGGGAGAATATAAGTAAAGTAGACTAGTAATGAAAGGGGAAAAAAAAAAAAAAAAGGTTGAATTTAAAAAGAACACATTAGAGAAGCCTGATAGTGATCTTAGAATATAAGTGGGATAAAGTAGAGATGAATTGGATTGAATGCGAGAACAATAATTATCTTTTCATGTCAATGACTGTGATTACTATTCCTTACATATAGTTGTCTCAATTTCTTTACATTACAAGTTTGACCAGTTTGGAAAGTCATGGAAAGACAATATGATAATAAAGACTGAGAAAATGATGAGTCTATGATAGCCCAGGAATTTACCTAAACCATAAAATAGAAAAGAAAAATATAAATCAAGACTGTACAGTTCTTAAATGTGTGCATATGGTAAGCAGTGGTAAAGTAGGAGAGCTTGTGTTTTGTGTTGTGAATGAAACTTGAATAGAAAACACTTCAACTGTAATTACCCCTCTAAAATTCAAAGTATTTTGTTTTATGACATTTATCTCCCTTTTCCCAGGTCTATATGAAACATGGATTGGAATATGCCATCTACCCATTGATTGCTTTTCCTCTGAAGCAAGACATTGGCCTATATCAAGATTTGAGTCCAATCAATTGAGTTATTATGCAGCAATTATATAGTAATCATGTAACTTCACTTTAACACAATCTCCATAACTCATTAGAGGAATTATCTCTCATGATTGCCTCTTTCTTACATCCTTCCCAAGTGTGGGATAATGGATAGGGTTAAATCTAGAGGCGATTCAGAATTCTAAGGTAAAAAGCAGCTGCAACACCCTAGATGGACTGCTGCCCAGTACTGTGGCAGCTGTGGGAAAGAACAAAGGCCGAGACACCATTCAAGGGATGAATGAACACTGTCAGTTTATTGGGGGGTGTGACAGCACAATTTAAAGTCCTCAAGGGTGGAGCATGCAAATAGGAGAGATGTGATGGGCTATACCAGGTTTGAGCGGGACAGGATATACCAAGAGAAGGAAACATGGAGACACAATAACCTGAGGGGAACAAGGAATATGAAAAGCACTAGAACATTTCAACAGGACAGTACTAACTTCGAACCATAAAACATCAGCATAATGGGGTAAAACAAGAACTGTCCATAAACCAAGGGGGACATTTCAAATGTCAACGACATGCAGTCTCTTCCTCTCTTCCTCATTGAGGTCCCATGGTTGGTCACTCAGATCCATCATCTTCATTGCCACCGGCCACAGGCTCCCTTCTTCCACACAAAGAATGATAAACACCTGCTCAGAGGAAAAAAATGGGCCATGGAACACAGTGGCCTTCCTCCATTCAAATCTCAGTAGAATGAAGAAACATTGTGGTACTGATACCATACAATACTTGCCTGGCCAGGGACAATCAAAACATTCTGCTGATGAAGGAAACAACCATGTCAAACCCTCTCCTCAGGTGTCAAGCCACCACCACCACCCCACCCTAGGTAGAGTGAGATAGCTTTACACTAATTAGAAATAAAAGGTATTTATGACTATAGCCACTCAAACCCCATCCAAACATAAAGAAAATAGTATAAAAGTTAGTTTGGGATAAAGGGAATTCAAGAGAAGAGCTCCACTGAAACTGCTGGGGTCATTTGACAAACTGAGTCCATCTTTTCCTCCCCAGAGGGACTCCTTGGGTGAGAAATATACTTTATGCACTTTAAACACTGCTTTTAGGACTGGGGCTTATGTTTGTGCTTACCTTATAGCATATTAGTGGATTGCTTCATATCAGAGCTTGTGCTTGCTTAATATATATATATCAGTAGATTGCTTTAAAACATATTTTTTGCAGTAGACATTATCACCAGTGACCTTTGAACCGTATTAATCTGTCACAATTTGTATTAATAAAGAGTGTTATTCCATGTACTGTTAAAGTGAGTCCTTCCAGTTGCCAGCTGCAGATAACAGCTTGGCAGGACCTGCTCTGTTGAGCCACCCCTAAAACAGTGGTTGAGGTACCCTCCAACCTGTGCTTCTGTTGGTGAAGGGTCTCATTACAAGATGCTGACAGACTGTCAGACACCAGGGTCTTGACTTTTGTGGGGGTACTGACAGAAAAAAATCTAAACTCCCACCTTTCATGTGACACCAAGTTATCCTGTAGTGTCATGGGCTAGATGGACCTGTGGTTGACTCACGAGAGACAGTCATCTGTTCTTTGTCATTGTTGCCAAGAAATGTACCATTGTGTAATGTAAATCTTCATATGACCTAAAATAAGTGTACATAACTTCTTCTTCATGCAGAAAGACCTAGTAACACAGTCATAGCTATGGTCATAATTCTTAGATACATGTAAACTCCAATTTGTACAATATAGTGATTTCTAAGTTTATTTTGGTTCCAACAAGAAGGATGATATAAGCTAAATTGTATGCATAATACAGAAACTTCTAAATGGAAACACAGAATCTCCTGGTAGTTAAAGTACTTTCTTGTCAAATGGTATATATAGGTATTGATCAGGTAACTGAATAGTGAAGCAGTGCACCGTACCTTATAGGTTCAGTTTATAGCAGCACTATTTAAAATTTCAGAAATCTGAAAAAAAACCCCAAAAAACAAAACCAAAATCAACAAACCTAAACCCAAACCAACATGTTCAAAATGTTCCTTGGTAGCAACATTGCTTTGAAAATACAAAATTTAGAACGATGCTTGAGCAAGATATGAAAACAGAAGTAATATTATCTAGGAAATTTACTATAGGGGAGCCCCTATACCGAGCTAGGGCACTGTGGATTGACGGTCAGAAGAGCTCAGGCACAGCAGACATCAGAAGGCTTGATCAGAAGGCTCATAACTTAGGGAGTTTATTCAAGATAGATAACAGACAGCTCTTCACAGCTCATAGTAGAAGTTAGTTCCTAGAAGTTCCTATTACATCAGTAGATCTAGATCTATCTCTCACGCAGTAATATCCACACCTTTTATGCACTCTCACATCCAACATGCCACCACAAAATTGGTTAACCAATTCACCTTGCATACACCACTGCCTCTCATTGGTCACAAGCCACCACATATACTCCAAGTAGCTCTGTTCTCTTTAAGGTAGAACTCCAAATAGCTTTCCTTAAGGGATGCACTTACACTCACCCCTACAATTTACCACAGGAACAATGAGCCATTTGAAGTCCAGTTACTGTCAAATGTTAGAAGAAATGTGAAGGAGAATGAGATCTAGAACAAGAAAATTAGTTCTAGGCTAAACAGTACTTTGGTCTCCAGCTCAAAATAACCTACAAAAAAGGGTTATCAATTTCTGTTATTTCTCACATACTGGTGTTGGAAATTACTGCTCTCAAATTACTTCAGATTTTGACAGGTTACATTTAGTATAATATACTAATTATGAACTCCTATTTTAATCTGAGAGTACTGCATGTAAAAGGAAGGGGTTGAATTTTTTTTTTCTTTTATTTTTAAGTTGTGTCAGATACCGACAGATAAAACTGTGAATTTTGTAACTGACCAAAACCTTAAAAGTCAATAATGCAATTTTTGGAAACTGATTAAAACTTTTATAAACATATAAATTTGCAACAACAGTCTTTAATAAAAATCTAAAAAGAAAGTTATCTGCCAGTCAAATACTATGCAGTCTGGCACAGTTTGACATTTACGTGAGAGTAAGAATATTTTGGCACTTTGGGTATTACAGAGAATCCAAAATGCTACGCAAAAAGAAGCAGAAATACACATTGATATCATATTCAGAGTCCAATAAAAACAGTTACAGAGTTTCATGCAACATATAATACAATCAAATCAAAGCAAACATCAACAGTCTGAGACAATACACAACATACAGAGAAAGTTACAAGAAGTTTAACAAGTTATATCACTGCATGATTATCAAAAACTATAAATATCAACAGAAAAACAAACCTGTGGCAGATTCCCTGCCTCAACTGATTTCTACATTAAATACATAACTAAAATATCCTAAAGTATTTGAAAAGTCTTTCTGAAAGGAAATAATTTTATGAATTAGTTTTTAACAAGATAACAGTTCTTTCTGTCATTCCATAAATAAAAATACTAGCAAAAAAAAGCTATTAAAAGAACATTCATGGCTATGTAAATTTACAACAATACATCTTGCCTAAATGTGTGAATATATCTCAAGTCAGAAACTAAAAAATAAACAAACACAAACATCATTTTGGAAACATTAATTTAAAAATAGACACCCAATAAAATTAAAAGCACAATGTTGCCTTGGTGCCTTGACAAAGACATGTGGTAGGAGTAAGAGGAGCAAAACCAATATGAGCAATAATGGGGATGTGACATTGGATTAAGGCTGGCTTAGTTTAGATTTTTTTTGCATTTTGTACTAACAGAAAAATTCTGATTGCGTGACAAATAAGGCTGGAAAATGGATCTGGTTGGCCTGGTCCATAAGCAAGTTTTAGGGAAAATGACAAGATTTGTCGTTTAGGAAGAAACTAAAATAATTAAATACATATAAAAGTTGATATCTGGTACTACTTACCAGAAGATAAAACTATGTGGAAATGTCAAATCAGAGGTTTTAATGCTTAATGGGTTTTTTACCAGTACCTTTAGAAAAATCATCCATATGTGTCCCAGGAGACTATTTCTTCATATAACCATACAGGTTTTGTTTGGCCTCCCAAAAATTCCATAGGAAAACAAAACTAAATTTAATGTTCAGACAGTTGTGTATATGGCATATCTGGGGGGAAAATGGTGTGGGGAAGGGGAGAGGAAGACATTTATAAATAGAAACCTTAAAAAATCTTGAAACATAACTCTGTTAAAGCAGAAAAACCTAAAGGGAGCAACATGCATAAGAGAAAAAAGAGATCCAGCAAAATTTACACAGCACAAGAACTGAGTAAATAGTCCTAAGGAAAAAAAAATCCTTAAAAACTAAAGGAACTAATTCTCAAAATCCCGATCTTGCAACAATACTGTATGACACCCAATGGTCCATCTGAGTCTGTCTTCTGGGACTATATCATTCGTCAACTGCTACTACTTCATGATCAAAATGTCAGATTGCTATGTTCTACATTGATGGAATTAACAAAAGTTTGGGTGGAATTTCCATTTTAGGCATTTGTACTGAACAGAAGCAGGCAATTCTGATGTATGAGTTATTTTAATAAATAAATATGGTGCTTCAGGGTCAGATAAATTTGCATTGAGAAATGTCTGTTGACTTGGCGTACAAACTCTAAGCAGACTTGTATTCTTTAGGAGAAAAAAAAATCTATGTATCTAGATTCTTACATTCAGAGGACAATTTTCTTTGTAACAAATATATACACTCGCTTCCTTTTTATTTCTATATTTTTTAGTAAATAGTACAAAGGAAAAGCCACCATATTAACTAAAAAGACATGAAAAGAAAAAAAACCTTGTTAAATATTCAGAATTTTATTTCTTGTATTTGTCATGCATATATTTACAATCCCTAAACATAAACTGAACCTACTTAGGAATTTGGGGGAGGAAGAAAAAAAATAGATATAGATATATTGTTTAAGTATTTGATAATATCTGTTTTTTGGGGGTCTTTTTTTGTTATTGCAGCACTTTAACAGTCAATGGATTCTTCCAGATTTGTAAGGGTAAAGTACTTCAGGGTCATGCCTTTTACATATGCATTTCATCCCACAAATTATGAGATGCTTCATTTAGAATAATTTCCTACTTTGTCATGTTAAATAGAAGTCATGAGATAACTTCTAATGTTTTCTTTCATTTGCCAGTTTTCTTTCCTTCTTATGGTGCCTGTTTTGTTTTTTTTTTTTTTTAGCAACTGCTACTTTAGAGGGCAAACTTGAAGAATGAGTATAACCACAAATATTACAGATGTCTCATAAAATTAACTTCAATTGCTTCTATATGACCTCTGTTGAGGAAGTAAGACTCAAATTGAAGTCAGCAAGAGCAGCTGCAGATTCTGTTGTTAGATAACAGTGACCTGCATTCCCAAGGGTAGTGCCCATAAATAAGAGAATTGCAGTCCTGCAAACAATAAATGTGATTAATGCCAGAATAACTTAGCAAGCATAGCTTCAACCACATAGTGATGTGACATCTTGGGTCAGAAAGAATAGATTCAGTAGCAACAATTAAAATTTATCCACTAGGTAAGCAAATATACTGAGTTTAATGCTATAATGATTTTATCATTGGGGTTTTTTTCCTTCCCCTCCACTTCTTACACTATGTCTCTCAATTTCTGTAACTATCACATAATTATATATTTGGGCAGAATATATTTATCTGTATATATGTACCAGCTTAGGTATCTAATGATTAATCTAAATGCCAAAAATTTTGAAAATGCTCTTGTCCTTGCAGCTCTTTCTGCAGAGTTGAATCCAGGAGGATGAGAGATTGCTGAGGACATACTACTGAAAACACTACATAGCATACTGATAAATAAAACTATGGCAGAATTGAGCTGGCATGGGCCAATGATCTAAGTATTTGCTCAGCTTCTTGAGCAGGCCTAACAGATCTTAAAAAGCTTTTTACTTTTGCCATTATATACCTTCATATATGTGCATATTAGGTGAGGTGTCTGAAGAGTAGAAATGCTCAGACTTTTGAGGCCATGGCAGTAATGAGAATACAAGGGCAATGCCCATATAACTTAGGGATTTAGTCAGAGTGATATATCAAGAGTACTATATTTCTTTTGATATTTCTTAATCAGTTCAGTGCTCAGAATTTGATATGGAAGCGAGAAAGACAGACATACTGTACTCTAGTAATGTCTTCCTGACTGTATCCTATCACATATACTTAGAAATGTACATTTTAAGGCTCTACTGGCACCAGAGGAGGCTCCAGTGAGTCAATAATGCAGTGGATAAGGAGACTTTCCTAAATATTCTTCTTCCGCCGTTTTTGTGTTTTGTAGTTTGGCTTTGGTTTGTTGTGTGTTGTTTGTTTGTTTGGGTTTTTTCCTTTTGGTTTTCAGTAACCCTGTTAAGCTGTTTCTACACTTTCCCTCATAAGTATCATTTGGGGTTTTTTTTCTAACTTATTATAAGTTCAGGAAAGCTCCAGTCTTTTTTTCCATCTAACATCTGGTTTTCTTGGCAAAATTGTCTTTAACCCAAGACAATTTCATTTCCAGATCTCTTGAAGTCCTACTATTGTTCCAAACTGACACCGACCTCCGTCATATAAAATCATCTCCTGGTTTCACATGCAATCAATTTCATGTAGCATGTAGCAGTCATCAAATCTTATTAGAAAACATATTTTTATTTAACAATGAAAAACACTTCATTCAGTTTTAATTTAATTTAATTCATTCAGTTTTAATTTAATTCCTAATCACCTTTTTACTGGTTGCTGGCAATGCTTAGGCTTTCTTAGGGTTGGAAAAGAATATGGACCTTTTCTTGGAAGGATGATGGTCAGTTTTGTAGAAGAATTGCTGTAGATTAAGTCTCCCAAGAGAGACTGTTAACATAAGAACCTGTCATGTTTCCAAGTGCTCCAATGATATTTTAAAGTACCATGGCTTCATTGTGTATTTAGACTTGCTGTGTCTCATATCTCTATGTCCTCCAGGAATAAAAATTAGTAACCTGCCCAACATAATGAATCATTTTTGGAAAAGAATTACATTATTGCTCCAGAAATCAACACAGAAAAATATAATATTCATATCCTTATAACAGATCATATAAAACCAAAAGGTAGAATGCTATATACTAGATGCAACTTTAATTCATAAGCAATTATAATTCTTCAGACACATGATAGAAGTGATTCTTACAAAGCACAAGAAAGAGGACAGAGTGTAGACTTACAGTCTGATAGGTATAATACTGCAACCATAAGTATCAACTAACAGGAATTTTATTAACATATGCTGGAGTTCTGGATTTTCCAAGCTCTGTCTGAACTTGGGTTAGCTTGTTTGCACTTTGTTTTAGCTTGCTTAGTTGTAACAGTTGTCTAATGGCCAGGTGGCTGAAACATAATTTGTCTCATTTTTGCTTAGTTTTCTATAATTGGATGCCATAACAATTCTTACTAATAATTTTTATATAAATGAAAAAATATCCAAGTAATTAGGTTGTGTTGAATGGTGTATATCTAAACTTAGAATAATGATTCTCAATAAAGGAACACAGGCATGGGATGACAGCAGAGGCTTCAAACGTCTGAGTGTGGGATGGTTTGGGAAGTCCCTGAGATGTCAACAAATTAGCAGCACTCACAAACTAAGGAATTGGGTGAACATTCTTTCTGGGGTTATGAAAAGGGAAAGTATAAAGCATCTAATATTTCTAGCATGTACTAAGTTGTAGAATGATGAAGAAACTGCAAAATGTAAAGAAATTTAGAAAAGACACAGAAATGACCACAACTGAACTCAGCCAGAATACAAAAAAACCCAAACAAACAAAAAACAACAAACCAAAACTACAACAAAAAACCCAAACCAAAGCCAAAACCAAACCAAACTAAACCAAAAGAAAATAAAAAACACCCCACCAAACCAAACAGCTCAAAAGACCAACAACATTGATATTGTGCTTCTTTTGGGAAAAAGACTGTGGCAAATTCCTCCCATTAACATCTCACTCCTCTTGAGGAAAAGCTCAGGATGGTGCCAAACTAATATTCTTCCCATTGCAGCTAAACCTATGAACCTCAGGATTAGAGGAACAGTTAGAGAGTGGGCACAACCAGAGCAAAGATTTTTTTTTTTTATAAAACAACTTTTTTTACATAATTGCTAGTAATATGTTTTGTTTATTTGCACCAAAATTAGGAAACTGTGGACTACCAGTAGTAATTCAGTATATCTGGATGAACAGTATAAATAATTTGTGGCATTTTGATTACACAGTTAATTTTTTAAAATTAGACTGATATTCTTGATTTCACATATAAGGTGGTATCATGGTTTAGGCCCAGCTGGCAACTAAGCCCCAGAGAGCTGTTTGCTTATTCGGCCCCACTGGGATGCAGAGAGAATCAGAAGCATAAAAGTGAGGAAATTCATGGGTTGAGATAAAGACAGTTTAATAGAAAGCAAAAGCTATGTGAACAAACAAAGCAAAACAAGGAACTAGTTTGCCATTTCCTATGGGCAGGCAGGTGTTCAGCCATTTCTAGGAAAGCAGTGCTCTATCAGACAAGATGGTGACTTGGGAAGACAAATATCTTTGCTCCAAACCTCCTCACTTCCTTTCCTCCCAATTTCATATGCTAAGCATGACATCATATAGTATAGAATAGCCCTTCGGTCAGTTGGAGTCAGCTGTCCCTGCTGTGGTCCCTCTCAACTTCTTGTGCACCTCCATCCTCCTTTCTGGTAGGGTGGAGTCAGGGGCTCTGTAAGCACTTCTCAGCAGTCGATAAACCACAGCTATGCTATCAAAACTGTTTTATTTACAAATTCAAAAACACAGTCCCACACAACCTACTATGAAGAAAATTAACTCTGTCCAAGACAAAACCAAAAGAGATGTTGTCTTACTCTGCCTTATTACAAACAAGGTTTGGATAAATAAATTAAAATCAATGGACTAAAAATTTTTAAGACATGTTTGATGGAGTATGGTAGTGAAACTGAGTATATAGGATGTCTACAGTTTCTAATAAGCTGAGTTCCAGTTAAATGTATTTTACTAGATATTTTCTGGTTTTTTCAGAAAATATTTTCAGGTCAGTAAGAAGAAAAAACACTTCTTAAGCTAACTAAATAAAACTCTTTGTTCTTGTTCTAAAAAATTCTACATAATATCTGTTAATTAATATCTATCAGAAAGCCACAGATTAAATTCCAACTCAGAAGCAAAGTAGCCTCATGCAACATATTTGAAAGTACAGCTAGAGTGTGATTAGTTATAATGCAAAGTGCTTATGTTAAACAAAAAACATTTGTTTTAACTGGCAAATTTAAGTAAGATTTACAACCTCAAATGTTTATTATGAGCAATTCAAGGTGATTAAAATCAAATAATGTCTCCTACATTAAGCTATGTGTACTCATGTTATCCATTTATCTTAATTGCTGCTAAGATTTCTATATTCATTTGTAAAACACTTTAGTTTTTTTAATTTAGACTATCCCAGATCTTTAATCTATATATCCAAATGTTTTATGCATTGAACATTAGACATTTCCTAACTACATTTTGGGTTTTTTGTAGCGTCGAAAAAGTTTATGTGATACAATTTTTATTTCTATAAAAATGTAGATGGGTAATATTGTTCAGACTATTCCCTAGGCAAATTGTAAATTTCTCTTTTTCAGTTTGCAAGACTAACTCCTGATAAATGCAGTCTATAACTGTATAAAGTAGACTTTATCATACAGGAGAATTTTCTTTATATTTTGGAAGTCCATTTTTGCCCTTCGTAGTTCTAAAAATACTACTGTTTCTCTGCCATTTTATCAGGGTTTTTTCCTATTTTATTGATCAGTTTATTAATGCAAAAGGATACAATTTCCTTTATGTACTTTTAGAAATAATATGGATTGGCAAACAGAAAAAAAAAGTGATCTTTCTCCTCTGTGGTTTCTTTCACGTCTGCACTTTGAAAGTACGACTCAAAAATAGTGGTTATTGTTTGCTGCCTTTCATCATGGAAATTAAAATACGTTATGAAATAGTGTTGTAAAGTATATAAACTAACCTTTTTTCATATAGCAAAAGAGAATTAATCTTACTTAGAATGATATCAGTATGGTTTTCTTGATTGATGTGATCTTAAAAACACATTACCATGTGTTTCTAACATCACTCTACTATATGATTTTAAGGATTAAAAAGGATTAATTACCTGAATTTTAGACACTTTACACAGTCTTCAATGAGAGAATTTGTATATTCATGTATTAAAGGAATAGAAAAATCAGAAACTGGTTAAAATATTGAAAGTTATAAAGAGTATGCACCTATTTTTCACTACACATCTTTTTTATTAGTGCAAATAAAATCCTTGTTCACAAAAGATAATATTTTCTTCTTTCTTGCTCTTTATTTTCCTGAATTAATTTATCCTACATTTGTTCCAGTTTCTTTCCTAGATATATTTCATAAATGATTTTCCACATACATATTTGTGTTAGTTTTAGATTAAAAAATATATGCCTGTTTTGTGTTGACTTTTTTTGTCCTGGTTATGACTTTATACACTCAAAGTATCATATAATTGTACAATACAATTTATACATTTTCTTCTCCATGTTTAAATTCATTAAATTATGTGAGGATATGTTCAAATGTGTAATTGAATGCCTGCTTATTTCAGAGATTAAAGTGCACAGTAAAGTGTATCTTCAAAGGTGTTTATTTTTATATATGCCTACCTAAACTGAACTTCATCATTTTCAAAATACATGTCTGAATATATAACATTTCAAAGTAAGTTTCAACATTAAGAAGCTTCAGTCATAATTATACAATATAACCATGTTGATATTTCAACTGTTGTCTACCCATTCATAATGTCTGGGAAGTGGTGAGTTTATTTTTATAACATATTTTAATGTTTTATTTTTGTTCGTCAATGAAGTTATAAAAATGTCAAATTACAATTATTATAATATTGCTTTTGAAAGTATGTGTATTACTAGAATTATTTATAAGGTAAAATGTATGCTTTGCAGAAGCCTAAAAAGATAATATTTTGTGAGAATTGTGAAAGGACAAGTTGACATAAAATGAAAAACTATTCTGTAAAATTGTATACAGTTTCTAACACATGAAGCTCATTACCATCATGCACAGACCTAACATCATCCACCAGGGCACATCTGAGTCCCTCAGCAAAGACAATGATAACTTGGGAAAAATGTTACTAAGAAAGGGTAAAAATTCTGTGCAGACACCAACTCCATCACTTTTCTGGGTAGTCCATTTTAGTATTTGACAACCAGTTTAGTGAAGATATTTTTTCTAATATCTGACACAACATCCACCACCTCTCCGTCGTGCAGCTTGAGGCCACTTCCTTTTGTTCTATCACTTGTTACTGTTAGAGTCTGGATTTTGTATCTCACTGGGTTGTTTGACTGATAGATTGAAACAACCATCTTCTTTGTGTCTGAGGTGGAGGAAAAGGCTAGGCCTGGGCCTACAGGCACATGGCCATGCCTGCACATATGGTAACGCTGCAGCCAGCATGGCCTCCGTGGCTAGAAGGCACATGGTGTAGGAGCCCCATGACACAGTTGTCAATGAACTAGGGCCTCCTGATAGCCCACCCACATCTCATGCCTGGAGCTGCTGACTGGCTGTGGCACCCCTCGCTTTGGCTGGGAGGGCACTGAGTGGCCAGGGAACTGGATGTCCTGCCTGGGGTAAGTGGCCACAGTAGCCAAAGACTATAAAAGAGGTACTCACTGGCTCTGTCTTAGTTTAGCCTTCTGTCTCCAGATCAGCCAACATGTGACCTCTTGGTGGTTCCTTTTCTTGGTGGAAAAAGAAGTTTCCCTATTCCACAGAAATGTGTGCTGGCTGGTAAAACCTTTGGATGGATGTAGAAGCAGAGATCAGAATGCTGTTTGGAGGGAGGCAGGGAAGTCTTTTTGTTCCTAGTGGCCTGCTATTAATTGTAATGCTTTTGTGGAATATTTCTCTTGGTTGTATGTTGCTCCTATCACCTTTTTTTTCTCACTAAATGAAAAGAAAGCTCAGAGAAAGGTGTGTAGCTTTTTTCTCTGGATGTGAACTCAAGCTATCAAAGAACTAAGACTGCAAAAGTTTTATGTGGGAACTAATGAGGGTCAAAATTAAAGTGTAACATCAGGTAAAGCTTGAGGCTTCTGGACCAGGGCATAACAGTTACCTCAGAGAAGAGACTGACCCCTACCTTTCAGGTAGGTGTAGAGAACAATAAACTCTCCCCTCAGCCTCTGTTTCTCCATGCTAAACAGCTCCAGTTCCCTCAGCTGCTCCTAATAAGACATGTGCTCCAGACCCCTCGTCAGCTTTGTTGCCCTGCTTTGAACATGTCTTTGATCAGTGCATGTCCCAATGTCATGGCAAAAAAATACAAAGCAAAACCACATCATTATTTTTGAGTTGGTTAGTTATGGTAGTTGTAACAGAGGAAGACACAAGATTATACGAACAGAGCAAAAATGCCACAATATAAAAGGAAAGGAAAAAAAAGAATGAGAAAGCTAAATTTGGGAAAGATTATTCCTAAATCTAGAGATTTAGAATTTCTTCTTTTCAAGAGACATGAAAATTTATAGTCCTGTTTGTTTTTTAAATTTTCTTTGCAGTAATTCTGCATATTCTATGCATTTATATGAATACATTGCCTTTCTTGAGCACTACTATACCTTGCATTTTATGACACACTATAATACTTGACATTGAATACAGATACACTACTGGTTTGTAAAATATCCTTAAATATTCTGGACAACATTCAGGTTTTTTAGCAGAAATATTTATGGAAAACATAAATTTGAGCTAACACTTCAGAAACATTTATCTGGAAAGATATTTTGATTTTTTTGAGTCATATATTTGCAATATTCATCTTTAATGGATGTAATGGTGAAATAAAGTGTAATTTATAGTGGGATTAATCTTGCCTATAGCTATTTAGAAGTTACTTATGGAACCACCCATACAAAGTAATTCAACCATCCTCACTTTGTCACTTACATCTAGAGTAAATGTTACTTTTTGCAGGATGCCCCTTTCCACTGACTTTAGAGGACATCCAGATAAATAGCTTACAGTATGTGCCTAAGTTTCAGACAGCATCTTGGTAGATGAATGTCACTTTACTCAGCTAATGCATATTAAACATTCTCAATTACTATTTATTTATGAACTAGTGCTTGATACTGTCAGATGCTTTGAAACTTAAGCATGCTGACAGGAAAGTCTGTAAGGGTGTGAAGCTTCCAGTTCTTGCCAGAATGCTTATCATCAAAGTTGTGGTACCATCAAATAAATTACCTTGTAAAAATAAGGGAAAATCAACTGAACTGTATTTAGTTGCATAGTTTGGACTTCTATAAAAGACTTTTTTTTTTTTTTAAATTTCGTGTACAAGGCTTTGTTCATTCAAAATTCAGAATAAATTTATATTCTTATTCCTCAAAAAAAATCTGTTTAAAAAACTCCAAATAGATATAAAGGTAGTTTGCCATGACTTGATAACATAAATATGCAATAATTTTATGAACTATGTGATCTGAGTAGTAGGCTAAATCTATTTATTTCATGTAAGACTTAAATTTTAAATTTACAGAATTTAAGTTTTAACTGGGAGAGGAAAAAAAAAAGTAACTCACAAACACAAAACAAAAAAATCCCCTCAAAATCCACCCAAACCAACAAAAAAACAACACTACTATTCCCAGAACAACATACTCTGAAAGACTAATGAAAAGTAACAAGGTATGAATAATTGACCACGGCCAACAGCTAAACATCTACCCAGACTCTCATTTACTACCCTCTATCTCTGGAAAGGGAGAAAATAGGAGGAAGGAGAGAAAATGGTGGATTGATATTATGGCAGTTAAATAAGAAAATTAAAAAATGTATGTGCATGCAAAGAAAAATGAGATTCATTCACTATGCCCCATTGACAGAGAGAAGTTTAGCCACTGTCTGGAAAGCAGAACCTCTTGTATGGGCTGTTATTGAAGAAAGTTAATTAAATTCCAGCCACATCCAGTGTACAAGGCAATGATAGAAATGAAAGATGCTGCATTCAAAACAAATGAGAACCTTAATTTCAAAAGAAAAGTGAGAATTTACGAGTTCCTTTCTGTGGGGAAAGGGTAAGGGAATTAAAAATCTGTATTACATCTTTACATGTCAGCTATGAATATGCTGAGAAACCTGACAGAACACTGTTTTATTTTACTGTAGAATTTTCCTTTAAATAGATTGTTTTGTAAAAATGTTTCATTTTGTTTGGGGTTTTTTCTCTTTTTTTTTTTTTTTTTTTGTTCCCTCATAGGGACAGCTAGTAAATTTGGTATAAGTATCTGCTCCAAGGAGAAAAGGATGACTAAGAACTGAAAAAATATATTTGAAGTGAGAACCATGAAGAGCAGAGGAAAAACTGCCACTCAGGACACAATATCACACTGAAAACTAGAGTAATTCTGCTATAAAGTGAGGACAAAGATTACATGGAATCTGAGAAATGGTTTTCATCAGGGCCACGCAAAGTCAAACTGGTGGTTAGAATGAGCCATATTTGCATTTATTCTGGAAACTGTAAAAGTCTCAAGAAACTTCAAAACAAAACAAAACCAAACAAAACCTCCAAAAACAAAAACCCCACCAACCCCAAACTGATTATTTCTGATAATTCATATGCACAAATTTCTTCCTATAAAACTAGATTTTCTTTTTAAAACAGTGTTTTGAAAAGGATAGCCAAGTGAGAATCCCAGCTCATGTCAATTAAGTCAGCTTTACTGTGCTAAGAAAATTAAGCTAATACTTACCTCATTTTTTTTTTAATTTTGTTTTGGACTTTGATTATGAAAGATTTATGATTACAAAAAAAAAATTTGTGTTTATAATATGACTATAGCTATGCACCATATGTTGAGGTTTCATCCTAGACCAGATATTATTTGATAATATTATATGTCAGACATGCCCAAATTATTCTATGACAATTATATAGTTTTGATGTGGTGTTCAAGGAAAGAGATAAAATATATAAAAATCACTTCAAACTAGTAATTTATATATATTTTAAACACTAGAGTAACAGTTAGTGGAAATTATCTCTGTAGTTTTAAAATAATAGATTTTTCTCTCTCATACTTTTGTCATTGAAACAACTTCAATGAAAGTCCCTTAGCATAGAAAACAGTATGAAGTATACATATTTAAAAATATTAATCAATGACATTGTATTAAAATATTATATTTAGAAAATTATTTTTAATATTGACTAGCTTATATGTGAGTTCAAACTCCAATATTTTAACTAGAGCACTTTTCTCCTTGATCCTAGAATTGAATGGTTAGTAATTTGAGAAAAATAAAGGACTGTATTAGTGAGATGTTTCACATAGTTGGCAAAGAAAAGCTGTGGTTTATGATTGTTCAATGTTGTTTTCATTATATATTTGGAAAAAAAGTTATTAAGAAAATAATTTGAAGTTCAAATGAAATAGACATATGAAAGCAGAATTCCTTTACATTGTTATTAGAATTATTGTTCCTGTTACCATAATTTAGATTTATGTGGCAATATAAAGAAGTCATTAAAAAAAGATATTTTAATATCAATTAAACTTTCAATCATAATGATGATGACATAGTAGCACTAAGTTCTGACACAGAAATAAAATATTCATAAATAAAGTAACAGGAAAAAAAAAATTGTTCTTCACACAAACTTCAAATTTCTCCAAAACAAGAGTTCACCATTGTACCCTAAAAGGCTGTTTGGCAGACATGATTATATATTGCAATAATAAAATGTGAAGAGAATCATATTCTGCCAAGACCCAAAATAGAATTTTTTTTTTTTTTTTTTTTGACATTTGTAACTGGACCACCAAATAATTCAATCATAGTATTCTGGGAAAGGAGTCAAACAATTGGCTCTGACCTCATCTCCGAAGCAATATTTAGCAAATGCAATTTGCTCTTGATTATCTCATTCCATTTCCTTATATTGGCATTTGGAGACAAAAATCTTATTTCCCTTTCATTTATGCATTTATTTTCTTTTCCTATCCCACAACTTTAGCATCAACTGGGTGAATTAGTATGCAAGGAAAACAGACAGGTCTTCATGGCACTGAAAAATTATTTGACATATAGAATAACCACAACTTTGAAGATTATATATTCATTACTTTCTGTCATCCAATGGTTCTTAGAGTGGTATGAAGAAATGACCCTCAGTTATGGAGACCTTTGGGAATTTTGCTTTTCAGTAAAACTTGAATAACAAAATTGTCACTATATAGCCTTATGAAGCATTATGAAACATGGTATCTGGGATAATATAAATAATACCTTGATTAAAGATGGAATAGGTAAAATGGAAGTTGTGAAAAATCTAAGTAAAAATCGGCAGACTTTTCTTTCTTTAAAACAGAAAAGACTATGTTTGCTCCCATGCCACTTGTTACTGCTACCCAACAGCCTGGCAAGATTTTATAGTGAAACTTAACACATACCAACACAGATTTCCATTGAAACATTGTGTCTCTACTAGCATCCCTTTTGAGATATGAACAGCTTATCAAATACAGTTCAATTTGAAGTGAGAGGACACTAAACACAAGACAGTAATGAAAAAAAGAGTTATTTTATTCTACTGTAAAGATGTATTCCAGAAACCTAAGGAATAAAAGCAATAGTTTTTCAGATTTACAAATATAGATTGCTACATTTGTTAGCTAACTTGAACATCTACATCTATGCCTTGGCCAAACATCCTTATAGGATATTGAAAACACATTATTTTAATCCAGTCACTTCACTCATTATTACCCAATTAATACAGTGCACCAAACATATTTCTTCACCAGTATTGCAACATATCCTGTAATCTTTAATGATCAAATTTGCCTACTTTTTTCCCTGAAATTTGGCAAAGTGCCTAGCAATTACTCATATCTAATTAGGGTAATTCATAAGGCTCTACATGAAAAAAACACTAAATGATCTTGCATGCTCATAGCTCATTCTTTGAAGGATGCCTCTTGCATAAAGAATCATAATAATATTGAAATTAAATTACTGGAAATTTTGTGACCAAACTGAAAGATAGCAAAATATGGTAACTTTGTTCTTTAAGACAAAGAGGTTTAAGAAACCCTAGTATCTACTTGAACTTTAGAATTTCTGGGCAAATCATAATAGGGCGACTTAAGTTGTAATGTGGTTGGCTGCATTACCTATCTATCAAAATCACTCTAATACTATAACTGATTTCTGTTGAATTTAGGTAAGAAATTTTTCAAAACTTTCTCATCTCTAACAGTCTATCAAGTCAAAGCGATTTTTTTTTCCTGATCCCTGGAATGCTGTAAAAATAATAAGATACAGTAATTTAAAGTGTACAACTATGCCCCTTAAACTCCTGCTTCAATTTTCACTCTTTATTGGGTCCCAAATGATTATGGGGTTACAAAGAGGATGATGATCACTATCACTGGGAAAGAAGGAAAAAAATTATCTGTATAAAAAAGAGTTTATTTTGATGATTTAGAAAAGAATCCTGAAACCTGCTGGTAATCAGAAACATCCAAAACAAAACTAAGGACATCCTGAATATTTAAAATCTAACCAAGTTCTCAATATGAGATGGTGGACTGGATCTGACAAAGGGCTAAATAAGAAAGGGAAAGTCAGAAGTAGCCAGTTTAAAGTACAAGTGATACAGGTGTGAATCATCCTTAATTTCAAGCTTCCTTTTAAGCGTGAACAATATAATTACCCAAATTCTGCCTAAAGTAAGTGGAAAAACTTAGGGATATTTGAATACCTGCATAATCTATGTCTAAATGTCCATCTTTTAGCAGATGTTATAGGGAATTATCTCAGTACTTATCTCTACTTTTTTAAGTTATAATTTCTAATCAGAGAACTCAATTGCTGGTTTCTTCAAAAGGGTATGTCCCACGTTACTTAGGAAAAGAGCACTCTCTGATTTCCATTTCCCACTTCCCTTTGTATTAAACCTTTTTTTTTTTTTTTTCATTCTTCCAAAACTTGTTTGTTACCTGGCCTATCCCTTCCTGTATCTCTCAGCAATTCTGGTTTCTTTTGCATTCCATAGTCTGACTCAAAAGATGTTGTGGCCTGAATACGAATGATATGTAGTTCTCTAGGAAATTACCAAGTCACTGAGAACATTTAAATATAGAAACAAATAGCCTGTCCACGCAAGAGAACAGATGCAGAAATATGCACCTAAGTTCATGTCAGAACCCTCCTGTTGTCTTCTGTGTTGCCCTAAGTAGTAGCAACTCATACCATTACACTGCATTTGGGATTATAAGAAATTCATTACCAACAATAAATGGACACATACAATATTCCATTCAAATTCTGCTGAGGTAGTCAGACACTTTTTCTCTGCTTGCTTGCTTTACGTAAATGGTGGGGTGATAAAGTAACTATGACAATCTAAAATAACTGTGAAACTTTGAAACTATGAAGTTGTTACTGAACAAGTACTGTAAGTACTATTAGGTAGTAATCTTAACACAAGAAGCACATTTCTCCTGAATTGTGGAATATGTTGCAAATATTTTTAAAAAATAGTAATTGATGAAGGGGAGATTCAGTCTGATAAAGGTAGGCATCTATCATAATCTGAGTTTCCCTACAGTATCACCTTTGGCCTCCAGTTCCTTCTCCAGAATTACATGTGTTTCATGTGCCAGGGTGAATGCCTGTCCCAGATTTGTTGAGATATTCTAAATGCTGCTAGATAGGTATCAGTTTGAAGCTGAAAGAGGGTAGGTTTGGATTAGATATTGGGAAGATGAGACACTGGAGCTTGTTGCCAAGAAAAGTTGAGGACGACTCGTCCCTGGAGGTGTTTAAGACCAGGCAGGATGGGGTTCTGACTATCCTAGTCTAGTGGAAGGTGTCCCTGCCCATGTCAGGGTGGGGTGAAACTAGATGGTCTTTAGGGTTCCATCTAACCCAAACCATTCTATTACTCTGTGATCATGTCTTTGGTTGCATGCTGGCAACTGGATCACTAATAAATAACCCTTTAAATATTTGTTAGGTAAAGAGTGTTTACACTTACATAAATAAGGGTCCTTACATAAATAAGGGTCCCATTAAACGTACTGTGTACCTATTGTTTAGTCCTCAGAACAGAATTACATACGTACAAAGCTGAGATTATATAGAATTATAATTTCAGAAAAGTTTAAAAATTACCTTTTCTTTTTCTCCTCGCCATGGAAATAGATGTTTTGTGTCACAAAACATGATTTCATTTCAATATTTATAAAGCATTTGAAAATATAAAGATTTAGATATAAATGGCAGAGATGGAAACCATAATTTTAGCTAGGTAGAAAAATATTGATGTATCTAGTTCCTATCTATAAATAAAACATGAATGACACTGGATAATTGAATTCTGCATAATTGAGATTGTTGCCAACAACTTATTTCTCCCACTAGTTATATGGTAATACCATCTGTTCTGCAGAGTTTTTGGTTACTGACAGCATAAACTGTATTTTGTCTTTTTTTTTTTTTTTTGTGCGTGTGTGTGTGTTAAAGATGAGTGTAGTTTTAAGTCAGTAGCTGCATCTTTTTGGTCTTGGAGGTGTGCAAAAAGTCTTAAAATATATCCAGGTAGAGTGCTCTTATCATAAATAGTAAAAAAAATAGCTTCCATGATGTTACATGTGTATTTATCTGATACACTTTTCAGATGATCACAAATACTTTTTTTATTAATTAACATCTACAAACTAGTATATTGTTGAGTTTTGAAAACAGAAAATCTCTGTCATCTTTTGCAATTAATTAAATTAATAAAATAGTTATACACAAGACTCTTGGGTACATCACCAAAAAAAAAAAAAGAAAAAAAATAAGACTTTTAATGGCAAATGTAGTACAATAAACAATTACATAATAAAGACACCAACTTTCTTGTAAAATATTGTCTGGAGATTAGTTAGAGTGCATAACACTAGACTGAACAAAGGGGTCTTCATACACTAGACATTACACCTGCATTTGATAAATATTCATAATATATTTACCATTATTTTCTCCTTAATATTACACAGAATATTTGAAAGCAAGTTTAAATTACATTTACTTATGAAAAGAAAGCCTTTCTTTCCAGGTTAATATATAAAAACACAATAGCCTTAAAAAAAAAAAAAAGAAAGAAAGAAAAAGAAAAAATAAACAGGAGACCATTCACATGGTAAAGAGTACCCTTTCTTCTGGAATAAATCTAGCACTATAATCTTTCTCTCAGTTTTGTTGTTGTTGTTGTTGTTGTTGTAGGTTTTCTGTTTGTTTGTTTGTTTGTTTTAATTTAGAATAAAAACCATGAGTGTCTGCTGTTATCGCTGATGAAGGACAGACATGGTAAACTCGTAGAACCATCTGTTGCTTAATAAACATCATAGCAGTGTCAAGTAACTCTGTCAAGCAATATATTCCTCTAGATACAAACAAAAAAGTTAAATTGCTTCTGTAGAAACTAAAGACAATAGTTCTTAAATCTTTGGGAAAGATTGCTTATGTGTCAGATCAGAAATTAGACACAAGTAATTTGTGGAATGTCACTGTAATTTCCCTCTCCTTAGAAAAAATATTTCTTTGAAATTTCACTTCTGAGTTACTATGAAATAATAACAATGGGACAATATGTACAATGCCATACAGGCTTTTTCCAAAGATTATCTATAGCATTTTCATCTTAATAAGTTCAATGTGTGAACTAATTGTTTCTTTGTGGTTCCTTGTGGGAGAAGACCCAGAGTTTATTAAATGGCAAAGGTATTATAAGCGCTGGATCAATGAAGATGTGGACATTGTGGACCCCAGTGTTCTTAACACTGATGTTTTGCACAAGATCTAAATGGACTCAAATGCACCTCATTTGGACATCTCGGCAGTATAATAAAACTGCGTCACAAATATGTCTTCCCTATTGCTTTTTCCCTTAGTCATCCCTGTCCAAATTTCTTCTTCCCATGATCCCCTAGGGTGCCCTTCCTGCCACTCTTTCCCATTGGTTGAAGTTCTGTATCCCCATTGGTCTTTATTCCTGTTCTCTGATTGGGTGTTATTCTTGTTCTACCATTGGTTGTTGTGAAGTTCCACTCCTACTCTCCATTGATCTGTTTCTCAGTCCTTCCCTTGACCAATGGGAAGCTTGACTCTGCCCATTGTTCCAGAACCTTCCCTGCCTGAGCCCATAAAAGCGAGCATCTCCAATAAAGTTTGCTTCTTCTGTTGCCATCAAGCCTGGTGTCTGGACCTCTCTTTGGGGTGCGGCGAGGGATCGGTGCGGAGGGAGCATTCCCGGGTGTTGAGGGGCTAAGGCTGATGCACTAAGAGATAAATATCACGCATTGTAGAACTGAGCCCCTCAGAGCGGCATCATTCACCAATATTTGGTGGTCAATCATCCACCGTCAGTGCTGATTATCTTTATTAGTACAGAAGTTAAATTTACAGTAAACAGACAGAGAGATAAAAGATCTTTGGAAAAAGTACTGATACATAAAAAGTCGATTTCATTACCTAACTTTGCTTTAATACACTCTATGAAATAGAATGTCAGTAGTTTATGACACAAATAATATGTGAATATGATTTATATATGAAGTATTTAAGAAATAGATAGGTTTGGTATATAACAGAAGGAGAATCATAGAACCATAGAATGTTAAGAGTTGAAAGGGACCTTAAAGATCACCTAGTTCCAATCCCCCCACCATCGGTAGGGACACCTTTCACTAGACCAGCTTGGTCAACGCCTTATCGCACCTGACCTTGAACACTATCAGGGTTTGGTCATCCAGACTCTCCTTGGGCAACCTGTTTCATTATCTCACTACCCTCACAATAAAGAATTTCTTCCATATATCTAGCTTCAATCCCCCCTCTTTCAATTTGTACTCATTACTCCTTGTCCTGTCACTACAGTTCCCTGATGAAGAGTCCCTTTCTGGCTTCCCTGAAGGCCTTGTTCAGATACTGAAAGATTGCCATGAGGTCTCCACACAACCTTCTTTTCTCCAGGCTGAACAGCACCAACTTTCTCAGCTTGTCTTCATAGAGAAGGTGCTCTAGTTCCCTTATCAACTTTATGATCCTGCTCTGGACTTGCTCCAATAGTTCCATGTCCTTCTTATGTTTGGGACATCAGAACTGTATGCACTACTCTGGGAGGGACCTCACAAGAGCAAAGTAGAGGGGACGAAACACTCCTTTCAACCTGCTGCTTCATGCCCCTTTGGATGCAGCCAGGGATTTGGTTGGCTTTCTGGGCTGTGAGCACGAAGTGCCAGTTCACGTTGAGTTTTGCATCAATCAGCACCCCCAACTCTTTCTCCAACAATCACCCCCAAGTCCTTCTCCATAGAGCTGCACTTGATCAATGTCTGCCCAATCTGTTGATGTGCCTGAGACTGCTGTGATCCAGTGTAGGACTGTTGAGGGATACACTTACCGCAGATAGCTCAGTGTGCAGCTGCAGAGCAAGATACAGGTTAAGCTCTGGGTGGTGAGACCCCCAACCTGAGGCAAGAGGCCATGAAATGCTGATCCTTCCCACAACAAAGGGCAAGGTGATGGGACACAGAGACACAGCAGGAGCTTTTTTTGAGGATGCCTTCTCAGAGCACCAACTCAAGCTGTTATTCTGTTATTTTATCATTTAGCTATGTTACCATGGGTAAATTATTTCAAGGATCTGGACGTCTGAGGTTGCCATGGGAAACAAAGTAGAGTCAGTAAGGAAACTTGGTCTGACTGTGTGAGTGTGGGATGTGTAGCTTCAAAGGGGCTTCAGTTCCAACTCTTTTGGTGGTGTGAGAGTGACTACCACAGTGGGTCCTGGTTGGATGGATAAGGAAGTTTCCTTAACAAAGACTTTGCACTTCTCTTTGTTGAACTTTGTGAGGTTTACATCACCCCACCTCTCAAGCACATCAAGGTTCCTCTGGATGGCATCCCTTCCCTCCAGTGCAGTGGCTGCACCACACAGCTTGGTGTCACCAGTGATTTGCTGAAAGTGCACTCAATTCCACTGTCTATGTCACCAACAAAGATGTTGAACAGTATCAGTTCCTGCAATGGCCCCTGAGGGACACCATTAATCACTGGTCTCCATGTGGACAATGATCTATCTATTACTTCTGATTTTTGAAGTCTGACAGAAAGGAATTATTCATATATATATGCATATGCATTTAAGTA
Source organism: Poliocrania exsul (assembly GCA_035041345.1). Lineage (NCBI taxonomy): Eukaryota > Metazoa > Chordata > Aves > Passeriformes > Thamnophilidae > Poliocrania > Poliocrania exsul. The sequence continues at coordinate 63,936,510 of JAWWLZ010000001.1, forward strand.
ACCCAATTGTGATATTGTGGAACTGTTGAATCTCTGTATCTTGGAAGTTCAGTCATGCTGTGGACATCTGTATGCATAGTAGGAGGTATTCAAAACTATTTGGAACTAAGCTAAATAGTCTCACAGACTGGAATGTTTTAGTGAGGCACCACTATGTGAATTTGGCTCAGTTTTGCTTAGGAAATTGTTGGTGATCTGTGAGAAAGTTAAGACCATATCAAAATTTTAAACATATTATTCAGATGATAGTAGTTTGCAGGCCAATAATTCAAGAGAGAAAATATGGAAAAGAAAATGTATAAATACCCTAGAAATAATTAGAGAATCAGAAAATGGCATCTCAGGTATGAAGATCAACGTATTCAAGGATCACTGTAAAAAGTCCACAGAAGTCAGAGACAGGCTGTTTTAAATGAGAAGTAATATTAAGCATGCATAATTACATAAATATATAATGAGAAATAAATGAAAAATAAAATTACATTGTTGTAAATTTCCTAGTAGGGGTGAAATACTTTCAGCTTTTTTTTATCTCTGTGAATGTACTAGAACAGCCATATCAAACACTAAAAACCACAACAGTTTGACCCAGCTCTCTCTGATGTACTTTACCTAAATGTGGATTGAATTGGAACTGGACTAATTAGTCAATGAACACAAAGTAGGTAATTTCTACATAGTTAACCATAGAAGAGAATCTTTAAATAAGGAAAATCACACCAGAGTAAAATGCATGAGATTTTTCCCATTTCCACATTTAAAATGCCTAAAATCCATCTAGTATCTAAACAAGAGCCTATTCAAGTAAAAGGTTTGTGAAGTTATAAAAAAAAAAATCTTATTCACTGTGAGTTAAACATTGAAAAAAAACTATCTGTTTTTCTCCTTAAGGACTGATATCACATGAAGCTAAACATTCTTATTGAAAACACTGATAAGAAAATACTTTTTTGTATTTTTATTCAAAATCACTTTTTTGTCAGTAAAAAACTATCCTCTCTTATAAGCATGAGTTGATTTTTCAAGAATTCAAACAATCATAATGTAGAGGAGCAGATAGACTCTGTACTTCTGTTTTGAAGACTATTGAAATTCTATACATATCACAAGTGAAGAAAATTGAAAACACTCACTTGAATTTTGTTTTATTTTGCATACTCAGAATTTATATTTAAAAGATATTAGAACTCGTATGCCTATAAGACTACTCTTAGAACCTTTTTAACCAGAAACTACCAACCTAATTTAATCATGATATTATCATATTGAAAATATATGTATTGAGGATTACTCTAAAAGTACAGCATGCATATGTGTGTGTGTGGGAATATACTAAATTTTTCCCCAAAAACTTACAGAAAAATTGTGCAGCCATTTGGGGCTTTGTTTCTCTCCCCAAAATATCTTTATTACTTTCCTGTTTGTTTGCTTGTTTGTTTGTTTGTTTTACCCATGACAGAAATACTGGAATGATGGAGTTTTTATACACCTCCAAAAGGCTTTCTTTACTTGGTAGGTAGGGCACTTTTGAGACATGTTGGTTTTGAATGGTCTCAATTAAAAATTTATTCCTCATCTTCTTGTTTTAGAGTAACTTCTATAAACATTTTATAGAAAGAGTGATAGCTTTTTTTCTTGGTTTACAAAAATAAGGAAATATCACTGATTACTTCTTAACGAGGGAGTCCGATACCATTAGTATATGTCAGACATGTTTCGAATGCATTATAAATGTAACATTTCCAAAACCAAGGAAAAAATGTATTATTTCTTTAATTGAGACGGCACTGAATTTTGGTTGAACTCTTCAAAGATCATTGACAGACACTTACATATGCAAAAATCTCAAGCAATGAAGTTCTTGAAAGTACACAGCTTAAACACTTCCACCAATATATGTAAACAATGATTTACAGAATTTATTTATTCATTTATTTATTAAATTAAATACCATAATTCTGCTTAATACTAGGTGTAATTTTTTTGTTATTTTGTTTGCATATACAGGATGCAAACTTGTCATAATATATCACAGTGTGTTCTCATAATGAACAAAGTGAGATATATGTTTACAATATTATATTTTGTGTATTTTATTGTATTTTTGTGTATTACTTTTGTCTCTTATACAAGTTTTCAATATCCTTGCAATTTAGCTATTCAAATAGCTAAATTATTTAGCTGGCAAAGGTTCAAAACTGCTGATTTAGTTGTTTATAAAGCTGTCATTGTGAAAATAAAAAACTGTCCTCCAGGACTGTTGTTGAGATCTGATACTGGAAATTCTTTATTTGCAGGCAAATAGAGTGGCTCATATGGAGCTGAAAAAATTTTGTAAATACAATATTTGTGCAAGAATGATGAAAAATAAAAGTGCAAGTACCAATAGGCTTTCCATATTTATCACTACAAAGATAGTTTAAAAATGCTCATAAGTAAAATAGATAATCTGGCAACACATCAGACACTCAAATTTCAATTTTTAATACATTAAAATAGTAGGGTTTTTGCTTCAAAATTATGGATATATAATATCTTCATATAAACCACAAATGAAGCTAGACACATGTTTCTAATATGTGTCAGTGAATATATGTTGCAGTGAGAAAAGATAAAGTTTCACACCATGCAGTTTCTGTTCTGGCTTCTGAAAGGCACTTTGAACTAAATGAAGCTCAGTCAGTGTGTTTCACATGATTAAAAGGATGAGCAGAGTCATTAACAAAACTGACTAATGGACTAGAGGGTTCTAAAACTCCCAAATGCCATCATGATGAAATGAAGGCATTTTCTTATTAATTTTCCTGCATAGATCTTAGCCGGAGAACCAGGAATCTGTTATTACTTTGGAACTTCTCAGGCTGTTTAGGTGTCGTAGGTGCAGAGTGATATTACTTATTCACTCCTGTCTTTTGCATTCTAGCTATAATATAAAGGCTAACCTCTGTTTTATAATTCAGAAGTTAAGATGTAAGTTTGTATTTAGATTTGTGGTGTTGTTTGAAGTTCATCGTGCTAGTTCAGTTATGATATAATATAAATTGTGCATTGATCAGAATTCAAAGAATAAATAAGCAAAGATGCATACATACTGTACCTAGATAGACTCTTCATCTTTGACCAGTTAAAGGATATTGCTATTTATGAAGTACATAAATTGCCAGGAACTTAAGGTTCTGTACAATACAAGTTCAATTTCTTAACACAGACTGTTTCTAAAGCTAACCGGTGTTGCTGGATTAAATATTAATGTTAAATAGTAACAGTTAAGCATCAAATACTTTATTAAATAAAGACATATAGTGCCATATTCAAGAAAATATCTGTTCTGTTGTCAAATTCTGACAGTTCTTATATTGGAGAGTATGATTTATCAAACAGGAACTACATTAAAGAGGGAAAAAGTCTACTCATACAATGTGAGTTCATTATGCTGAAATGAAAATTTGTGTTTTTAGTAACAAAGATGGCAAAGTGTTTTCCCATTTACCTAATCTATTTTCCCAAAATTATTACAAAATTATGGATCACAGCCTTGGAAGTTTTTAGGCTTATTCACCTTGTAGCTATGATTGTATCCATATCACATAAAGAGTTAAAGATTTTCCTTTGATTTATTCCTAACCTGTACTTTTCATCTGGTAAGTTTATAAATAGAAATAAAATATATGTTCCCTACTCTTCAGTGATAAAGTAGTAACAGATCCTAGCAGAACAGTTCCAGCATACTATGTTTGTATAATTTGGAGCAGAAATAGTGTGGCCAGCAGGACTAGGGCAGTGATCATCCCCCTATACTCAGCACTGGTGAGGCTGCAATTCAAATCCTCTGTCCAGTTCTGAGCCACTCACCAAAAGAAAGATATTGAGCTGCTGGAGCCTGTCCAAAGAAGGTGAACAAAACTAATGAAGGGTCTGGAGCACAAGCCTTGTGAGGAGCAGCTTAGGGAACTGGAGTTTTTTGCCCTGGAGAAACAGAGGCCCTGGGGAGGAGTGCGTATATGTGTGTGTGCATGCGTCCACGACACAATGACACCTTATCACAATCTGCAATCACTAGAAATGAGGTTTTAGTGGCATAGTGGTTGTTTTTTTCTCCCAGTTAACAAGTGGCAGGACCAGATGAAACAATTCCAGTTTGCACCAGGAGAGGTTTAAACTGGATATCACGAAAATTTTCACTGAATGGTCACGCATTGGAACAGGCTTCTTATGGGTTTGGCTAGGTGTGGGCCTAAATTTAGGTTTTGGATTTCAGGGTAGGCCTGGGACTGTTGGCTGACTTGAGCTGGGCTGAGTTAGCTGAGTGCTGACTTCTTCTAGCCAATAGTATTCCATACCATATTTCAACATCATCTCAAAGGAGTAAGAGCTGGTGTGGGAGTGGCTTAGTCAGTTCCTTCGTAGCTGTTGTCTTAGAAGGGTCCACCGTGCCGTCCCAGGAGGGACGAGGAGGCCCAGGCCCAGAGCACTGGCTTACCATCATCCTATCTTAGGGAAGTAAAATGTTTGTTCTTAGTTTTTCTCTCTGCTTAAGTCTGTCTCTGGGGAATTGACTCCTCTAGAGTGATTTGTAGTTAGAATAGTAGGATTTGTGTTTACTGGGGAATAGTAAGTTATTTCTTGTTATATCTAACTTGTGTATGTTATATTGTAGTTTTCTTTTTTCTGTATAAATATATATAGTTAGTTTAAACATAAACGTAGTTTGACGTTTTTTTCTTTCCTCCCTTTTCTCAGCGCGGGGAGGGAGGCTCTAATTCTTTGTGTTGGGCAGTTGGCATTTTGCCAGCTCAACCCAAGACAAGGCTGCTCAGGGAAGTGGTGGAATCATCATGCCTGGACACATTCAAAAGATGCTTGGATGTGGCAATTAGGGACACGGTTTAGTGATGAACATGGTAGGTTAACAGCTGGAATTGATGATCTTTGAACTTTTTCCAATCTTAATAATTCCATGATACTATGGATAATATATCCTTAGTATTCATGCCATTATCTAAAAACCTTGGTAATTACAAGACAGAAAACCTATGAATGAAAAAAAGATTTTACTCTGTGGTTTTGTCACTCAGACTTGGGAGATGTGTGTTCTAGCCTTTATCATCTCTATATTGACTTACTTTCAAACTATTCTACTGCTGTGGATTGGAACAACATCTCAATGTCGTGACTTAGATGTCAAAATATATTTTCAGAAATCCACGTTACATTGTGATTCAATGTCATTATTAGCAGAATAATCTGCAAATGGGTTACCAATTGATGAGTTTGCTAGTGGCAAATACAGGTATCAACTGATTTTGGTAATTTGGGCTAGAATTAACACCCCAAAAAACCTCATAAATTATATCAATATCTAAAATTGTTAGTGGATACTCTCCTAAGCTAAATCAAAATCTCAGTGTAAACTTTTGTAGGTGAGAACTTGCTTTTTATCAAGCAATTCCTTTCATAATTAGTTAAAATTCATTTTCATTACCCAATCCACTAAAAAAACCTTTAAAAATACACTGAAATTTAAAAATAAAAAAAACCCCCACAAACACAACAAACATCAATTATTAATTTTTTTCCCTAATAAAAATCAACAAAATTCCTAAAGTGTCAACACAAGTATTCTGTGTATCTGCAGAACTGTACAAGTAGTAATGGCATCAAAAATTTTGCTAACTCAGTCTAAGGAATAAACAGATATGATTCACAAAACAGGAATTTCCTTGCCTAGCATACCTGAGAGATATTATTAGATCATGTTGATAAATCATGTTTAGCAAGATATTTGAGAACACAAAATTAATTAAAGGAAGCGGTTCTTCTCTTTTACAGATAATTGGTGCTATCCTATGAAATGCCAGAGAAAGAAGTCAAAAGTTTCAGGAAGATGTAGCAGTCACATGACATTTGACTAATCTGGGACAGAGTTTTCTCATAAGGATTTCCATTTGGTATGCAGTAATTAAATATGCATAGATCCAGAGTGAGATTTTAGCTTGAGGGGAGAAATATCCCAATGAATATATGTCTGTTTTATTCAAAATGGAAGAGAATCCTCAGACATTTCAGAAAACAATACATTTTTATAGCGCTCTATTCCCAGTGTTTCCTTAATCATGGTTAGATTCTCTGCTCAAAAGGTTATAATAGGTTTGATACAAGGATGTGATCATATTTTTAGTATAGATTTTTCAAGAAAAAAAAGCTTTTTTACATACTTGCTTCTAGAAGATGAACCAAAGAAATTATTGGTGAAATATGGAAAATCACATAGATTAGTAAAGCAGAACTCAATGTCTAAGTTCAGAAGAACAGTCTAGGAATTAACGTCCCTAAAAAAACCTATGTAAACAAAAGCCTGTTGTCCCACAGGTACACACCCAGAAGCACAGGTATTAATCATGCAAACAGCTACAGCTGGTAAGAGCAAGAAACAGCATGCCACTCATCTTACTCAGCTTTTGAGTTCTACAAAGTAGATGTCAACATTTGAACTAGTTGGCTTCTCAAATAATGGATTGGAAATTTTCATCTATTTGCATTGACCAGTTTAAATGAGATGTCTAAAACCTGTAAGCAAGATGTTAAGAAATTTGAATTTTATGTTGAGGATCCCCTTTTCTCTATCTCTTGAAAGATTTGATTGGCTAGACATCTTAAACGAATACCTCACACTGAAAGTATTTGTCAAAACAAAATTAGAGAAGGTGGTGGACCTGTGACAATCCACCTCTCTACAGTTTCTAACATAATTGTCTATTAATTTGAGCTATATGTCAGGAATTGATCTTGACAACATCAAGCAAAATGAAATGTGACTTGACAGCCTACCTCTTCAGTCACTCTACTGATTGTAGAGTCTCTATTCATTCACTGTGTCCTGTTTTACTCTAGGAGGGGTGTGGAGTGTTATTTTATTTTAATCAGATGACTCCCAGGAGGAGGCAAATGTTTCCTCTTTCCTTAACTCATGTGGGTAAATATAAATAGAAGGCCTGGATTTTGTCAGCTTCTTCCCACACATGGAATCTTCCTGACATTTTGATTTTCAGGCTAAGTATTCTGAGTGGCTGAATTCTCCTCCACCTTGCCCCCATGCTCACTCTGTACTCCACTGTCTTTTGCAGACTGCTGCCCAAAAAATGGGTTGGCTTTTCTTGGATAGAGTTGTCTTTACTCTATGTAAAGTATGGGATTGTGTTTTCAATTTGTGCTGAAAACAGGATTGGTAATATAGAGATGTTTTGTTATTGCTGAGCAGGGCTTACAGAGAGCCAAGGCCTTTTCTGCTTTTCATGCTGCCATGCTGGCAAGGAAGTTGAATGTACATGGGAGACTAGAAGGAGACACAGATGGGACAGGTGACTCAAAATAACCAAAGGGATATTCCCTACCATATGACATAATTTTCAGTATACAAAGGAGATAGGAAGAAGGAAGGGAGGGATGTTTGGCACAATGGCGTTTTTCTTCCCAAGTAACCATTAAGCATGATGGAGCCCTGCTCTCCTGGGGATGGCTGCACATCTGCCAGCCCATGGGAAGCAGTAAATTAATTTCTTGGTTTGCTTTGCTTGTATGTGTGGCTTTTGCTTTTTCTATTATTCTTTATCTCAACCCAGGAGTTTTCCAGCTTTTACTCTTCTGATTTTCTTCCCAGTTCCTCTGGTGGGGGGAGTGAGTGGGCAACTGCGTGGTGTTTGTTTGGTGGCTGGGCTTAAACCATGACAATGAAGGAGGATTTTTTCAATCTTATTATTAAAATCGCTAAAAAAAAATGGCCCTCAGTCTCTAGAATAACAGATATGAAATCTTTGACTAAACAGTTTCAGTAATCAGCTCAGGCAGTCAATAATATTATACTCAGATTCTAGCCGTGGGGAAACAGTTCCTGGGTTCTTCACTTATTCCTTGCATACCAAGGTCATTATAATTTGATTAGCACTGTACAACTTTTGTGGCATGAAATTTTAAGTCAAGAGGGACATACTAGGAAGAGATATACCTGCTTACTCATAGCCATGGAACAATATACATAGGTTAGAAGCCTCTTTTCAAGTAATAAGAAAAATACTCAGTACTCGGTAAGCATGGTTCATACAAACATATACTTATTAATCAATTGTACAAGTAGAGCCTGTAAATGTGCTGGACCACATCACCATGGTAAATGAACTAGATCATTAACATAATGTTGAGTATATTCTAAAGTCATAGTCAGCAAATCAAGATGTTTTCAAAGGGAAAGGAATTGAAATATCATAGTGTATCACTAACTTTTTCCTTTATTTCAGCATAAGGTGACAAAAAACCATTGCAGAAATATTTCTATTGATGTAAAAAATGGCAATGGAGACTGAGAGAAAAATAAGATTAACTCCAATGTACTATCCTGGCAACATTTATTTGTTGACAGTATATTACATATGAGGCATATCTCAAATTTAATTTATTCTGAAAGAGGAGATGAGCTAAAACAGTACAAACTTTATTAATGATATTATACATACAGAAGTTTTATTTTGCAGTAGCTCTATTGATATAAAGTAAGTTGACACTACATATTTGTTATATAAATTGCCTTAACTGATCCAAGAATAGACACAGTGTTTCAGGGCTTCCACAACAACCAAGTACTCACTAAGATACAGAGCTTTACATAGTGCAGAAGTATGAATCCTGTAATACTTGTTTTCTCTCTAGCATTGTAATATTACTCAGCAATTAGTTCTGAAATGAACTAATTATGAGTCATAGCTTTCATTATTATTTGTAGGTAAAACAGAGGAAACAGAGAGATAGAATAAAGGGAAAGATGGAGGCAGAAATGGGCAAATGTGAGGCAAGAGGAAGGTGAAGGAAAGGCAAGGCAAGAGAGAAGGCAAGGAAAGGAGGAGAGACAGAATTGTAGTGAGATTATGGATTTATTACTATTACTACACAATAAAAACAAGGAACTGAAGTCACCCAAGAGTCAAAACGCTCAAGAACATTAGAAGATATAGAAACTCTGGGAGCAGCAAAGAATAACACAGAAACTCAAAACTCATCAAGAATCAGCCTATTCCGAAGCAAAATTACTGGTAGGCAGACAGGAGCACATAGTTGTGTTAACAGAGAAGGAGGATACTGACTCTACTGAACTATGTATATATATGGATTTTAATAACTTATATAGACTAATAGCTTATACAGACTGAGACATATAATTCAAACAATGAGGCAAGTATACTTATGTCAAACCAGTATTTAGTTGTAAGATACATGTAAGGCAATTATGGCAATAACAGTAAAGAAGTAATGAATGTGAGCAGTCTACAGTCAAAACAGCTAGTAGTAGAATATTGCTGTGATTACAGACTTCCAAATCACTGGGTTTTCATAAACCCTAAGGACCTTAGGTCTTTTCTATGAATCCACAGACACCCTGGCCGCAGTACAAAGATGGCCTGGATAAGGTGTTTGTCTTATATGCTGCTAGGGTCATCAATACTATCCTTCTGCTGGTGCATCCTTGCAATCTTTCATTTATTTTTTTTTTTTAATTACCTAAAAATCCTTGGACTTATGCACATCCTTCTGAACTTTGTATCTCCAAATTGTCAGGACAAGTAATTCCTTATCCCTCCCTCATCATCTCCAGAACTGATCCAAAGATAATTATTTATTTTGTCATCAACCTACATCTCTTCACCCAGATTCTGGATCCCAAAACAGACACAGAGATAACTGTTTTTTAATGTCGTTCTGTAGCTACCTTAACCTCACTTTATTAGGGTTTTCCATTCTCTACTTGATTAATGGAGTTTAATCATCAATACATTTAATTTGTTTCATTGCAGTCTTATAAAAACAGTTAGGATTTTTAACTTTGCCATGTCAACCATTCTGTTTTCTTTTGTCTTGCCCTGAACAAGGTTAGTAATGTTGTAAAAAGGGCCATCTCAGCAAAAATGTCTTTTTTGTCTCTGATATAGGTCCCAAAGCCCTACTGCTCTTACAAGGTGGCACTTCCCTACTGTAGTGGTTTCAGCTGAGATAGAGTTCATTTTCTTCAGAGTATCTGGTACAGTACTGTGCTATGGTTTTAGAATGAGAATAACATTGATAACACCCTGATGTTTTAGGCGTTGCTGTATAGAGCTTACTGTAATCAAGAAGCTTTCACCCCATCAGTGAGGTGGCTGGGGGTGTGCAAGGGTGAAAACATATCCGGCGCAGCTGATCCAAAGAGTACAAATGGGTATTCCAGACCAAAGGGTGCCATGCTCCACATATTACTAGAGGTAAAGTTGATGAGGGGGCTGCTGGTTGGTAATGGGCAGAACCTCAATTTGTTGATGGTGATGAATTGTTTTTCATTTGCACTGCTTGTTTCACTTGAGTTTTATTCTCTGTCTTATTTTCCTTTTCTTATTACTAGTAGTATTTCAATTATTAAGCTGTTCTTATCTCAACCCACATGTCTTCTTTTACTCTTCTAATTCCCTATCATCACTCTATGGTGATAGTGAGTGGACACTGTGTGGTGCTGACTTTCTGGCTGTGGTGAAACCATAATACTCACTTAACTAAGAGAAGATCAGGAAACAGAATATCTTAAATAGGTGGTACTGAGAATGATGACAGCTTTGTAATTAGGTTTATGCTTAGTCCAATATCACGTCAGTCCCAGTCCACTAATATGTGTATTAGTGATGAATAATTGCTTCACATTGCTGTGTGAAGGATTCTGCCTTCCTTTACCTTTTCCTTTTTCATGTCTCTTTCCATTTTCCTGTTCCATTTTTGTCTTTGTATCTGTCTCTTTGTAATTTTCTTTCTTTTTTGCCTTTCTTCCTTATTTTTTTATCCTTCTCGATCTTTCACTTTCTTTCTTGATACTTTTTTCCTCTTTACACTCCTGATTCTTACTCCCCTTTGAATACACTACCCACTTTTCTTAGATAGGCTTTAGCAATTAAGGATTACTTTCAGGAGGGACTCCAGAGCAGAAATAGTTAACATTTCTGACTGAGAAATCATTATGTTTTATGACTTATAAATTCAGTGGATACATTATTTTTGAGGTAGATATAGTCATTTTGCTGGCATTTTGATCTTGTTTTAAGAGAAAATGCCATGGGATAGAGCATAAGACATTCTAGAGGATCTTCCATCAGCATTCATACATTACTCAAGAATGCCTTAATGGTCTAATAAGATGAATATCTGGGGGCTTTAGGGTTCTGCCATTGCTAGGCATTATTTTTAAATCAAATTTGGAAAACCTGCAAAGCAGACATGACTGATAAGTATTCCAATGGAAGTCATCTTATGTAAACAGCATGTTTAGAAGATTGTACCATTATACTTTCAAAATAGCTATTATGTATATATTGCCTATGTAAGTAATAACCAGGAAAAATTGTAATAAATAGTAGTTCTTTTTTCATTGTTACTCATATTTACATTAACCTTTCTCCAATTGGCCCAGATACAACTTTCTGTATATTTTTCCTATACCTTAATTTCCAAAGTTTAAATGGAAGAATACTGGCAAAGCTGGGTTAAGATCAGTAGCTACTAGACAGTAATAAATGAATGAATGAATGAATGAATGAATGAATGAATGAATGAATGAATGAATGAATGAATTGATATGTAGAATCTCGGTATGTAAAAATAATATATTTACAAGAAATGATCAGTTATAAAATTGAGAATCAGTCAGAAAGGAAATAGCTTTGCTGAGGGACCATACTCAGAAAAGTAACTCCTAGCTTCACTCTCCTCTCTATATAAAGGAAACAAACAAACAAACAAACAAAGAAATCCCAACCAAAACTTGGAGCAAGGTTGTGAAATATGGAGGCAAACATTGTCTCACGAATTCCAGTGCCCCAAACCTCATTCTATGAAGTCTAGGTAAATATTTTTGAATTTGCAGACTCAAAGCCCGCTAAAGCTGCAACTTATATAGTGTATCAATGTCTACTTTCGTTATTTGTCATGCAATGTCTTGGATGTCTGCAAGCTAAAATGAAAAGCATATACAACAGTTTTGGTTTGATTTTTTGTTTGTTTGTTTGTCTGAGGGCAATCTTTTCTAGATTCCTGTTTAATAGTAAGAATAATTAGAAATCCAACAAGGAAACAAACTACAAGAAAGTTGTTTTAAGGCGGGGAACCAGAATACTATCCTGCATAGTAACAGGAGAGTGAATCTCACCTAAACTGTGTCAGGAGCCTTGCAGAGGGTTCTTGCACAAGCCCGGACAGCCATGTTGACCTTGTGCTTAGGGTTGCGATACCCAGAGGTTAGCAAGAGTGACCACTGTGTAACCCTGGCAGTATGACAGTAAAGAGGAACAAGCTGTAAAATTCTAAGTGTGTACTGCTTCTGGCTATAGTTCCTAAGTACATGTAGCTAGTGGTGGACATTAATGAAGAGATGGTATTCGTGCCTGTCAAAACAAGTTACATAGTTTTGTTTGCTACACTTAGGTGTAAGTAGCCATGCTACTGGCAGGAGGGTGAACCTCACCACAGATGGGATATGTGCAGCTTGTCATGTCTACCCAACAGCAATTTGGCCAAGTGGGGTTCCAATATCTGAAGGAGTGCAAGATTTACTCACTATGTGTATTTCTCACGCTGTATCTATTGTGTTGTTATTACTATTACTACTACTACTACTACTACTACTACTACTACTACTACTACTATCTTTTTCTTACATCATATGCTTCTTTGCCTTTCTTAATAAGATCCAGGAAGAACCCTGCACTCCACCTGTAGTCCCCAGTGAAGAAAGTGAAACTGAATGAGATTTTTCTAGATGAGTCTTCTTTCATGTCTGCATACCACCCTCTCTGACCCCAAAATCGGCTGTTGAAGTCAGAACACTGATTTCTGTGAGAGAAGGATTTCACTCAAGACTTTTTAATGCATCTGTGTAGTTTGAAAAATGAGCTTAATCCCCTCAAAGGTCAAATGCTTTGATTTCTGATATGGTTCTTAATTTTTAGTATTAGAGAAGTTGAAGATAACCAGCTTTTCAGATATGGTGATTTAATGCTTATAAAAGACAATCCAGAATACTTTTAGTGGGAATTACATGTCCATACGAGCAATGTAAAGTAGGAATGGCATCTCTGGGACAACTGTTCTTCTAAAAAGAATGTAAAAATTAGAATTCTGTGACTTGAACAGCCTTCAATATCCTGTAGTGTATATATTTTGTCAGACAATAGGAACTCCATAATTTATTTATAATACAGATATTTCAAATATATACAAATATAAACTTAATGCCTTCCCATATTTTCCCATATATGTATTTTGACTGTGAAATATATATTGTATTGTATAAAAAATTGGTACAGCAGAGGGGAATGTGGAGAGGAGGGCTTACTTTGCCTGCAGCAGTCCAGAAAAGACAACTGAACCTTCCTTCAGAGTAAATGAGTGTGTAGAGCTGGAAAAAGATTCTGAAGTTTGAGATGAGGAAGGAGGAAGGGAAAAAGCAATGAAGAGAGGAAATATTTAGAAAGTCAAGCACACACAAAAAACAATAATGAAAAGAAAGAGAGAGAAGGAGAAAGGAAATTATATAAAAAAGAAACATGAGATTTTTCACATACTCCAAAGGAATTGTGTAGAGTTTACTATAGCCCAGAAAGCCACTAGGAATTACTGGGCTGAGAACAGGACTCAAGAAAATGGCCTATCCTGATAAGACCAGCATGGTGAGCTAGAGGGAAAACTATTAAAAAAAATTAAATATATTTTTATCCTTTTGCTTTGAGTTTATTAATTTGAAAAATATAGCTTTAATTTCTGGCGTTCAAAACCCCTTAATTTCAAAATTCTTTCAGTATATTTTATAATGCTCTGGAAAAAAACTATTGTGAGCACATCTGCCTCACAACTCTGGACAATACAAAATTTTGTAATTAAAAAACAACAAGAAAAAACAAACAAACAAAAAAAAGTGTGCATGTGAAAAGAAACATCTAATTTATTTTTCATTAATTAACTTCATTGAAAAATCCCCGACTCTTTAGTACTAAGAATCATATTACGCTTAGCAGAATTGAAGAAAAGTTACAAATACAAGCAGACCAATCAAGGTCTACAGGAATATCAAGTGTACTTTAATAAATTATTTTGTCTGACAGTATGCCAACCATGGCAGCTACAATTTTTCATAATTTAAATAGTTCATTGATCTAAGAGGTGGTAAATACAGCTGAAAGGAACTGTGAAATTACGTACATACTAATGAGCTCATGTATAAAAGAGTTTGCATTAGCAAACAACCAAAAAACAAAACTGCAAATTGTTTTTGTGTGTGTCTGATTAAAAAATTTAACAGAAAGAGACAGACCTATTTTTTTTTTCCCCTAAAAAGAAACTGGACACACTAATAGTATCTTTCCCCACTGAATAGCAAACATTTCACATTTCACTTAGCTTTTTGCTACATTTGGTACAGTAATCTCTATCAAGGGGTAAATTGACTTTCCTTTTACAGATCATTAGCAGCTGCAACTGCAATCAGCCAATAGAGTTTGCATGAACTGGTTCTAGATTGTCTCTAAGTTCAGACATGAGTTCATTTAGCACTGTAAAGCACAGTAATAAAAAGAAATATTTCCTTGAACTGTAATGTACAACTTTTGGCTTGTAACAAGAGCAAATAATTTTCTATATTATTGAATAATCATTTAAACCTTTCATGTGCATAGAATTTCTGTTTTGAGATACATAAACCATGTGTGTCCAAACAATATCTTATGATAACCCATCATAAATCTAATCCACATTATTAATGGCTATCAACATTCTCATAAGAATCATTCTAAGTATCTGGCTGACTTTGAACAAGTACAAGCTTGAATTCTGAATTAACAAGCCAGGAAACAGAGGATGGTACACTTTCTTCTGTCTTTAAGGTAGAACACTTCATTATAAAATTATGTTGGTCAGCCCTTAGAAAGGAACTTAATTTATGGATGTGAATTTCTTAAAGTGTATTCTCTGCTAGAATTCCAACTCTAACATATTTACATTTATCTTGTATATATCAACCATTTCTGTTCTTTCCCACAAAAGTGCAATTGAATTATCTGCACAAAAATGAGAGCTCTAGAAACACTTTTTTTTTACCTGATAGCAAGTTCTAGAAAGGCAGTTCTGTCTGCATAGAACCAGTACACTACAGTTAGCTGGCTATTGACATAGGGAAAGGAAATGGCACCTGCTTGTCAATTTGCTGTTTCTTTCAAAGACCCTTATCAAATTAAGACTTAAATGTTTCTAAGAACAGTGCATACAATTCCGCTCTGATAGATTACCTTCACAGTACACAATGTTTCCTGTTATCTCATTGGAACTTATCATAACATGTATTCACTTCTGCTTTTCACTATGGACAGTCAGTAAAAGCCTGTCTGCCTTGTTGATGCCTTTCCAAGTTGAGTCAGCTTTCAAAAGCAGTCTCCCACACCCCTATGCTTATTGAAAAGGGAAGAGAATCAACAGCAGTGATTGGTGATCATATCAAGGATTGCTTGAGATAACTAATCTCACTCAAGTCAATGGCATCTGACAGTCTGCATCCAAGCATTCTGGGAAAACTGTTCAGTCTTTGAAAGGATATTTCTGACAACTTGTGGAGTATGGGGAAAGTTCCATAGCAACTGTACAAAAATAAATGTTACATCCATCATCAGGAATACACAAAAGATTAACTTCGGTAGCTACAGGATAATTGGTCTCTCTGTGTTCCCTGGGTAAATCATTAACTGAGATCTCTTAGAATGCATTTCTGGCTATATGAAAAAGAAGATTATGGAATACATCATGGGCTTAGTAAAAGTGAATCCTACCTGACCAATCTGCCCATCTCCTGTGATAAAAAGACTAGCAGTGAGGGTGAGAAGAGTGGAGGTTTTTGAAACTGTCTCCTACTACAGTATTCTTGCATCCAAGGTAGGGCATGATAGACTGTGTGGATGGGCAACTATATGAGAAAAAAACTGGTCATAGTGTTTAAAAACTTGCGTTCCATAGTTGGGGAATAATAGCAGATGGAACAGTGTATGAGAATATCCTATTACATGTCCTACTTAACCATCTCCATCAATGAAAAGATCAGAGTGCCCTATCATTAAGTTTGCAGACGACAATAAACTAGGGAAGCAGTTGTTAAAGTTTGTCCATGTCATTGAGAAGGCCTATACTTTCTGGAGGAATCCAAGAACAGGAACCTTATGAAATTCGAAGAGGACATATGTAAACTGCTGCCATCTGAGAAAGAATCAGCCCTTGCAAAGAGATAGGTCAAGGCTAACTAGACAGGGAGAAGCTCATCAATGAACATCTGAGGGACTTGGTAGACAGCAAGAGGAGTAAGACTCAACAGAAGACAACAGTTTTATATGTGACACCAACATAAGCAGAGCCAATAGACAGAAAGAAGTGATTATCACCTTACACTTATTACATCTGGAGTGCTTCACCC
Organism: Poliocrania exsul; assembly: GCA_035041345.1. Taxonomy (NCBI): domain Eukaryota; kingdom Metazoa; phylum Chordata; class Aves; order Passeriformes; family Thamnophilidae; genus Poliocrania; species Poliocrania exsul. The sequence goes on from JAWWLZ010000001.1 coordinate 63,953,017, forward strand.
AACCTCTATTCAAGAAAAAGACCTCAACAAAATGGACTAAGGCTATCAGTGTGTCAATGAGATGTCTGGAGTTTGAAGCACTTGCCTTTTGAGAACAAAAAAAAAAAAAAAAAAAAAAAAAAAATAGGTTAGTGAGTCTAGAAAAGAGATGGCTTTGAGAGCACCTAACAGGGGCCTTCCAGTACTTGGGTTGAGTTTACTAGGAGAAGGGAGCCAGGCACGTCACAATAGTGCATGGTAGGAGAAAAAAAGAGACAGTAGGCATAAGTAGAAATAAGACAAGTTCAGAATGGATATGAACCAAAACTTTCCTACAATGAGGGCAGTCAAAGAATAGAGAAGATTTCTCAGGAAGGTTGTGTAGTATCCATCTCTATCAGGTTTTGTCCCTGTTTGCCTTCGCCCCTGGGTATCCTGCCCTAACTTCACCAATGACTCTGGTCAGTAAGCCCATGTTGTTGTGTGTGGGGTTTCTGTCTCAGCTGCATTTCACTTTGTTAAATTTCTTGAAGTTCCTGGTAAGTCATTTCTCTGTCCTGTCAAGGACTATCATAATAGCATTCATTCCTTCAAGGGCATAATTTAACACCCCACCCCATCCCTTTTTTGATAATATTCACAAATTCCTTGAGGGAGATTTCCTTCACATTATCCAGGCAAAGACTTAAAAAATTACAGTTTCCAGTATCAGAAAGAGTTCTAGATACCTTTGAGGAACACCAGTATTTATTGCCCTCCAAATGGACTTTGTACTCTGATTACCGTAACATCTCATTTGAGCCAAATGTTCAACTCTCTGACTTAAGGCCACCTATCCAAACCTTACCTCACCAGTTTTGCTATAAAGATACCATCACCATCGTAACTTTGGCCAATTCTTCTTTAACATTAAGCAACAGCTGCAGCAGACTGCTTCTCCTGGTTATTGATCAGGTATGTCAAGAAACTCTCTTGAACCCTTTCAACAGAAAGTTCCTGATGGCAATCAGGGATTGTGATAATGAGATTTCTTCCAGTTGTCTGAACCTGTCTTATTCTACCTTTCTTTCTTGACTACATAATAAGAGAAGAGGTCTACCACAATGTTACACATGTTGAGTTCTCAGCTTGAAAAAAACCCAACACAACTGACAAGAAGAGATTGATAAATTGTACCACATACATTTGGGGTTTATGACAGTTTCAGAGGGTGGTCTGGAGAAAAGGTTTGGCAGCTCATTGAAACAGGAATGTGATGTAGTCAAAGGTATCTATGTCAAATTTTGATACAAAGTTCCCTGATACCACTGGAGTTACAGAGGTGATACATACACAGACAGTCTCATACACAGACAGCAGTTGTTAGAACCTGTGGGTGAAAAAAGCGAAAGGAGCTCTAATAGTAGCAATGGTTTTTTCCGTTTAGAAAGAGAGACAGCTAAAGACAAGACTTACAATTGAATCGAAATATTTTGTTCTTAGTTTCATCATATCCAGAATTAAGGCAGGAGAAATACTGTCCATAAAGGTATGTACTATATTTTAGTATTAAAAACACATGAGCATTTTATTGACTAGTTCATAGGAGAAGAGTTGAAAAGAAATAACTTTTGTTAAGCAGAAATGTCAATTAATAGTAGATGACAATAGGCATAACATTGACAATTTTAGCAAATTAGTTTTTGTTACAAGTCTGTAAATCAAAATTTTTCATTCAGAATTGATAGATTTAACATATCACAAAATAATGCTTAGATTGTAAATAAACCCAATATAAAGAGTAATTGTTTTTCTCAGAAATTTTGCATTAAGTAGCCATTTAAAGAAATTATGACAGCATCAAAGAATGTATAAAAATATTATTAGTGTAGCTTTACAACTCTCCACCACAGTCAGAGAGATTTTTATGTGCAAAATGTATTTGTGATTACAGAAATGAATCTGATGTGTGAGACTTAACTGGAGGTAAAAAACTATCTTTACTATCTTCTGGACATTTTAAAAGTTCTGATAGAAGCAGAATGATTAAGCATAAGTGATATACAGCTGGGAAAGAGTAGACTTCAACATAGCATAAGCAGCTATCCTGGGAGAAAAAGCACAGAGGAAAAATGGAATAAATTACAGTTGATCATAAAATTGGCTGAATTGTTTCACATTTTTTTTTAGCTAAAAACTTGTTCTGCTTTCACTGTTAACTTCTGGGGAGAAAAAATATTTTAAAGTCCTTTTTATGTGGGGCAGGTATTTTCAAAAAAAAAAAAAATCCTTTTCAATCTATTTCCTACACGGAAATAACCAACATGAATTTATAGCAGTGATCTGACCTGACCATAAATCCCCTGTAGGTTAACCTGGACATTATCATGATGAATACTTAACTCAACAGGAGATTTTTGCTATGAAAGTTCATGCTGCTATAGACTACCCATATAACCCACTTAGAGCAGTCTATCAGTTAACATACAATTTTCTGCCTCACCCTTGAAGATGGGGGAAAAAAAGAAGGAAAAAAGAAAAGAAACAGAAAAAAAAGAAAAAAGAACTAAGAACACATCTAATACTATGCAAGTTTTTCTCTGTGGGTTGGGAGGCTCTTAAAATTTGTTACATCTTTAGAGACTGTTTGATTTTATGTTACTCTCAAAATACAGGAATGCATGCATGGAGTACTTAAAAGTGCTGCTGCTTCATTGCACGTTTTGAATAGGTGTGTTATTAGTCCTGCAGCCCCTGAAGTACGATATAAACCTCATCTACCATAAAATTGGTGGAAATGAAATACTTTTACTTGGCTAATGAGAACACGATAATAGTGGCAGCAGGCCACAAAAAAAAAAAAAAAAGAAAAAAAAAGAGGCAGTTTAATATTGTACCTGTAATAATTTGATTGTGTAGGCCCCATTTTATAGCCAAGATAACTTACATGTTTCAAGATACTATAATTATTATGGACCTTTCTGCAATTAACGTGTTTTCTGAAAGTCACTTCAAGGAGGCTTCACTCATTAAAACAGTCTCAAGCAGCTTCAGGCTCCTCTTTCACCCCTACTTGCTGTTTGCAGATGAAAAGTGTGTTACAAGATCAAGTAATAACCATAACCTCCTGAGAGATGCAAATTAGCAAGATACACCAAGGACTTTCTTAGGATGTTATTAAACAGTAAAGGTTCAACAATCCATCACTTTCAAGATTGCTTTCGGGATGTTCTAGTCAAGCCATCAGTTTTACCACTGATGACAGAGCTGGTAGGACCTGGCAAAGCAGCAGCACACAGGAATTTTGTTGTCCCTGCCCCTCCTGACTGATTCTTTCCTGGTCAGTAGAGACTCTTTGGGTGTATTCTAAGTAGCATGGTGTATTATACGAAGATGTATTATAAGGACATCTGAACACACTAATGATTAACCTGTTATCTCATTAAATCTCTAATACCTCATTAAATCCCTTGTTGAGTGTGTATTAGTTAATAGATATTCACTTTATACTTTTAAATTATTTAGAAACTACTTTAAAGTATCTTTGACCTCAGCTAAAGATGTCCAAACAAACTGTCCCATAAGATGGGCCCTAACTTGTCTGCAAAGGCTACCTTACCTTCTAGACTTACCAGCTGAAATTAGCTACACTAACTTCACCAGTTAGCTACAATAAAGTCACCAGTGATTGTGGGAAGATACTGAAATAAATTCCAAAAACATCGCTGGGCAAACACCTTAAAAAACTCAGAGACTAAGTTTTAAAAAGCAGTTTTTCTGGTTCTGTTACCCTGCCTAGTTCTGTTACCCTGCCTAGTTCTGTTACCCTGTCTGTGCTGTGCTGATGAGCACCACACCCTGTCCACTGTATCTACTCCTCTTTGTGTTCCCTAGAGCCCTTCTGCTCCCTTGATCACCCAGTCATTAAGGTAGATTGCCTAGTTCTGGGCTTGGCAGGGCTCGCCCCGACCCGGTGATCGGAGGCCGCCGGCGCCCCCTCCCCTCTCTGCCCCTGCGGCTCGAGGGTTACAAGCCCCGTATGGGTCTTCTGTGCCTCGTGGCTGGGAGGGGCAGGAACAGGGCCCCAGCCGGCCCTGCCCTTGTCCCAAACCCATTGGTTGATGGACCCTGGACCCTGCCCCTTCCTCAGTTTTTACCCAATCCAGGCAGGTCAGGGGACCGCCCCCAAAGATCTGTTATTACCTCGTGGTTTTTTGAATAAACACAGTCTCTCATGCTTTCCTGCTTGCAACTGCTCGGACCTGCTTGTCTCTGTCTCCTGTCTCTGCCCCCTTTGGACAAAGGGGAGAGCAGAGACCCCTTTTCCCTTCCCTTCAACCCTGCATAAGTGATGACTGGTGATCATGTGTATTCTCCCTTCCCACACATGGCACAATGGATTAGATAAACCTAACTGAAATTCTGAATCGTTTTCGGTTGGTGTTGGAAATGAGGGAAGAAAGTATTTCTTCATTTTCTGAAATTTGTATCTGAAACATTAATATGAAACCTGTGTATACTTCTACTGATTTAAATCTTCTGAGTCAAAAAAACAGAATAGCTGCATCAAATTAGTATTTAAATATAATTTCTGTACAACATTAGGGTGATCGTACTACTATGTCAAAAATGTTCTTAGTAATTGAGAACCATTTTAATAATTGTGGTAATGTCACTTCCCTGCTTATAGCTTTGCAGAAATTCTACGAATTTAGTAAAAGTAAAATTAAAATCTGATATATTGCTAAGCCTTCCCATGTCTTCGAGACTGCACATGTGTATTTACCAGCGGAAAAGAGAGCTGTGCATTATGAAGATATTTATTTTTTATATTAAGCCTTTTAATTAATAATATTCCCTAAGGAAAAAACTAAGCCTTTTCATAAGAATCATAAAAATGCATTCCAGTCTAAATTAAAAGGTAAGATCAGTCTATACCAAAAAAATAATAAGCCGTTCCTTTGACTCAGTATTAAAATATTACAATTATTTTCAGTGTACACAGGAGCTCCTTACTCCTAAATATATAAAAAGAAAAAAGAACAAGTTAAATGTCACATCATTTATAAGCATGTTGAATAGTACAGAGGAGGGAATTCTGGTGATCTTTTTCTTCCTGACAGAAATGAAATTTTATTCCTTTTCTGTTTTACTTCTTTTTGAACAGCTACTTCTCCATGTTAGAAGCTTGTCTCTTATTGCAATTCCTTTATTTCTTTGCACATTTTCTATGAGACTTTTTGAGATCCTCTCTAAATATAGTTACTGAATGACTTTTGAAAACAAAAGAAATTGTTTCAATGTTGGTTGTTTACTGACTCCTTTAGTGAACCTGCACAGTATCTATTGTTGGTTGGGGTTTTTTTTCAGAATAATTTGCACAAACTTTCTTTTCATAAATATTTATTTTAGTGTTGTGCTTTCCCCTGAATGGCCTCCTGAATTTTTAAAAATTGAGTCTCTTCTTCCACTTCCCAATCATCTGTTACCACTGCTGGTTTGAAACCAGATTCATAGTTGCTCAGCTCTGTCTTTCTTGATTTTCTTAGGTTTCTAGCATGATTCATAAGTCTTCATTCTGTTGTGTAAGATCTACAAAAATGTCAGTTTTCAACAGATCCTGAAACATAACCCTCAAAAGAGTTACAACATTTTGTGAAGGGTGGGCACAGGAGCCAAAACTCCCCACACTTTTAGCCTCTCTGTGTCCTGATATATTTTGAGAACTATGGTTAGCAATTGGCTCACCACATTCTAGATCCTTGAAAAAAAAATTAGTATCATTTTTACAACCTTGTTAACCTGTTTCCCAACCCTTTCTAACATACTGTGTTGTGTTGTCATCTGCCAAATGACTTGTTAATTTATTTAGGAACTACTTCAACTTCTTAAAAGACTTTTACCATATAATGACTACTTAATCTTTCTATTTAGCTGCATAACTTTTTTCTTTATAAGTGACAGATTTTGGTCAGTGGTGCCTAACATGATCTATTTCTCATATAATCCTCTTCTATTGCCTCTCTTGATGGAATTCAGTTGCTTAAAAATAGACCTGTAATATAATCTGGTATATTGGATATTGCGTTTTGCTTCCAGCATCCATGTCAGCATGCTTTCAGCATGCCATGTTTGAAGATCTCTGGTACATTCTGTCATAGCTGCTAGCTTCATGGGGCTGGCTCAGATACCTTAAAAGAGCCAAAATGTGCACTAGGTGCCTATGTCTAAGTATCCGAATCTCACCTGCTATAAAGCATTCTCATATTAATGTGGATGTATGAGACTCATTATCTAATTTTGCCAAATTGTTTTTAATCATGGACAGTGTTTTTCTAACTCATAGCATTTTATTTTCATATTTTTTATGGGTTTTTTTGTTAATTTGGGGTTGCAGATGGTGGGTTTTTCCCCTTCAATGTATAAGTTAGGAGATTATTAGTTTTATTTTATTTTCTTTCTCACACCTTGCACAAATATTTAGAAGTCCCAGTTCTGTCCTATCTATAGCAGAGAAAGGTACAGTATTTCTTTCAACCAAGACAATGAAACCATGCATATATGAATGCAAGGACTATGAGAATTGAGTTACTGTGCTCCAAAGGCAGAACCAAAGCAACAGTAAGGTAGTAGTAAAGCATTTGTATCAAGCAAAGGCTAACCCTTTCATAGAATCACAGAACCATTAAGCTTGGAAAAGACCTCCAAGTCCAACCTTGGGTCAAATACCACCATGGCAACTAAACTGTATTGCAAACCAAATCATCTCATGAGACCTAAGATTGAATCTCTTATCACAGTGTCTTGTTCAATGATTGTTTAATTCAGACCAATCCTAGAAGCTGAAATCAGAGCAATTGAGAGCTCTAACTGGCTGGTGGGAAGAGGCTTCTACTTTCTTATGCTTTCTCTGACTTTCATTCCTGAATTCATAATAGCTCATATTAAACAGAAGAAATTAGATAGATCTTAAGATAATTTTGTAGGTTAATGTTCAGAAAGTCCTGAGTGAAGTGCTAGTTTGAAACCATTTAAATGACGAGGAGGATCAGTTTTAGCAGTACCCTGTCATACGGAATAATTGCTTCTAGACTTACCTGAAAGATTCTCAAGCCAACTTAACCAGTCCCTTAACCTCAAAGGGGACTCTACCCTGTTAGGATCCTGGATCATGATAGGATGAATGCACTTGAGCCTGTTTAAGAACTGGAGATACTTACAGTAGTGTAAAATGAGCCATTCAGCTGTTGCCTAGAATCAGAAATTAAGTATGGGGAATTGATCGATATTGCTTTTGGAGCTATAAAATTCCAAATGTTATACAAAACTTATTTGCCTCTGATGCTTTACAGGCATCCCAACAAATGCTGTAAACATGAACAGGACTTTGCAAACAAGGTAGCTGTATCTGAAAGCTACATGGCTGTGCAGCATGATATACTACTCAAGCCAATATGGTTTTGCCTTTGCTTGAGATACCTTTTCAGTAATTATTTCCATGATAATGATTTTCCTCAATTTCTGTCTTTCATTGCCTTTCTATGCCACACTGAATCTGAGCATGACGAGCTTCGTCTGTCTGAATCTTCTCAGTCTGCTAGCTCTGTTTACTCACCTATTTCTCTGTACTCTTTTTTTGGATACCTATTTGGATATTCTGAAACTTAACTTTAGTCTAAAATAGTTGTGCAGTTAAGAAAATCAAGATTTAATAAATCTTGATGCAGACATTTCTAAGGCTAGAAAATACAGATAGTATCTTTGACAAGATCACAAGGACTTCATGTATTCTTAAGCTTAATTTTTTTTTTTTTTTGCCTTTGAGTTTAAACCTATGAAATCATGGTATCCTTTCCAGCCTAATTTTAAATATATATATTTCTAAGTCCATTTCCTCATAGAGTGTATAATTTGTTGCTGATATCTCTTCCATGTGTGATTTTTCCCAACTGCAACCCCTATAATCTTAAATCAAATTTAATCTAAAAATAATTTCCTCCACCTCAAAATAAGGGGACTAGATTGACACATTTATTTTTTTCCTTGTTAATATAAAGAATTTCTCTATACCTAATATAGTATCTTCTATTAATGTTTCAATTTCTTTGATAAAAAATTAAACCTGTTGTTGTTGTTCTTTTAATTTAATCACTGACAAATAATACCTCCACAAACTAATTGTTTGCCAGTCTATATTCTGGTCTAATAGTTTTCTTCAAGAAATATAACATCTGGCCTTTCCTTTGATAATTTGCTTACAGTTCACTTACTCTTAACTTGGATATTTGAATGGTTTAGGTCAGGCATGTTGATTGTGCGTGGTTTAATATTTGATTATATCCTTTAGTTTTCACAGTGTTTGTCCTTACTAAGGCTTTTTATCCCCTTTTCTAATCTTGATATAGCAGCTGAAGCTAAAAGGGATTAGCATCCTATTTCAGAAATCTAATTCCCTTCATATATCTTTTAACCACTCAGTGCTCTTTTTTACTTACGTTTATCTAAATGGCTCCAGAAGGTTACTGCAGTTGTATATGACTCCCACTTAACTGAGCTTTAGCACTATTTTCCACCTGCCCACAATATTTTAACTGACTTTATACTTGAATCCCAATATTGTGCTGGGTTCAAATTAGTGGAGCTTCTGTGACTTCCAAAGCTGCCTCTCCTTATTTTCTTACAGATGGTTGCTATTGGACTTTTCAACTAAAACATTTCATACACCATTTTGTAGACCTTGAGATTTGATAAGACCCCTTTTGCTTTTATTTTTCTTTTAAGTGGCAAGTTTCGTACTTTGTAGGCAACTGTTGTTTAGCGTTCAACTCCATGTAATAGAGATCTCTCTGAGTTAAGAAGTTTTATTGCTACCAGAGAGCCTAAGTCCAGTTTTGAGCTATGAACAGTTGCTGCAGTGCAATACATTCAGAAGTTCTGAAAAACTTAACATATAGAAGTTTTGATTCATTCGAGTTTTATTACTTTGTAAGTACACTACCAACCATCCATTGTGCAAGAAATGATGTTCAACAATGAATGGGGGTTTATCCCCACAAATAGCTACTAGTCTGATGATTTTGACCAAGCATTTCAATATAACCATGTTAACTTTTATGTTTCTTCATATAGTATTAATGGGGAATAATGAATTAATGATTTTAAAGACTATTTTACAGTATTTTTTTTTAAATAAACTCTCTTTGTGATCATACAACATGGCTTTTTAAATGCAAATGCAGTCCCACAGTTTCCTAAGAAGTCTTCTCAAGCAATAGAAGTGATCATGTGTTGGCATTCTCAGCAGCAGACTCTTGACAAGATGATTATACCCTCTGTGCTTGCAGCAGTCACAGCCTGTAATAAGTAAGAGGCTGTAAATTTTAGGGGCCATTCATTTTCCCATTTCACTGTCTGCAGGAATTAGTGAAAGCTGAAACTCTTGTATTCTGCCCTTTCATGTCAGTTAAAATAATGACCAAATTTGGGTTTTTTAGCAGAATATAATTGAGATATAGGTGATGGTGCCAGGAAAGTGAGATAATTTAATCAAGGGTCAAATGAGTTTCTCAGTCCATACACCCATCTAATCAAAAGCTGTTTTGTTTTTTGGTTTTTTTTTTTTTTGTTTGTTTTTGTTTTTTTTGTTTTTTTTGTTACCCGCATAGAAAATGCCCTTGCCATCTGCTTGTATTGATCAGGCATTTCCAATGGTGCTTTGCACAAGATGTCCACCTACAAGAAAATATAAATGTATTTTTCTTGATGATATTTGATTATTCTCTATTTCTATTGTATTAAAGGATAGAGGATGTAAAGATAGAATATGGTTGTGTAAGATTTTGTTATGAGGGGACAGAATTATGCATTTAGGAAGGCTTTTCTGCCTAAAAAAAAAAAAAATCTTTCCCAGAGGGAGACAGTTTTAGATGTTTCTCCTCCTGCACTCCAGAGAAGTTGACTGCTCAGGTACAAGAGAGATAGCATTCACTGCTGCCTGCGGGGGAGCCAAGGGGGAGGAAGCAATGATAAAGCCCAGGAATGAACAGGAGGTTTGTCTTTTCACCTGCCCAGCACCATTCACAGCACTGCTAGTTCTTTCTTTGTAAGACTTTTAGTGTTCTTGCCTTCAAAATAAACCTTTTTAAATTCTTTCCATGTCTTTGGCATTTTTGGGGGATATTTCCATATATCTTACTTCACAGAGGATTTTAAAATTATAAAATAAATAAAGAGGAAAAAGAAAATATTTTCATTTTTTTTTACCTATAATATTAATATGTTTAATTTTCTACATATGATAAACTGAGAAATAAACTCCTTTCCTCTGCAATTTAAAGAATATATGAGTAAAAGATACATTAAAATTGCTATCTGTAATGGCAGGGTTTGTGTTTTGTAAGAACAGATGAACTGCTGATTAGCATTCTGCTCAATAGGTTTTTATTATGGAACAAAATTAGCATTATTCTGGCAAATAATTTATTTTTCTATTCAAACTTCTGTTTGAATAAATATTTTAACTATCAATGGATATCCATTAGTGCTACACTGTAGAGTTATCGGGTTTTGTTGTTTATTTGTTTATTTTTAATTGCTGTTGCTGCATGTTTGGAGTTAATTCTTGTTTACTATTTTTTCATACCTCTCCTTGTCATGACAGGATTTGGTACTTTCATTCACTGTCATTTTTAGGGAACATATTTCATTATTGTTTCTTCTCTTTCTAACACATTAATGCAAGCCCAACATTTTATAAAAGTGCCAGTAATCAAGCTGTTTCATGAGACCCAGATGAAAAGATGGATGTCTAAACAGAACAGATTTGCATTAAAAAACAACTGAAGTTCTGCATTAAAAATGTTCATCCACAGAGAGACATCCTTGGAATGTAGAGGAGTTACAAAGTACAAAATCCAGATTAAAAAGATAAACTTTTCGAACTGGATGTAGTCAATATAATATAATTGGCTGCATATCACGAGGGTCACACTGGTAAAACAAATATTATAAAATTTATATCAGATTATTTCATTTTGTTTATCATTTCCAAGAAAGATGAAAGATTTAAAAAGAAAAACCCATACCCTAAAAGATATTTGAACAAAGAACATGGAATTTCATACAGGAAAGCCAAACACAGATTCTTACAACGTATTTCAGTTGCAATATTTCCTCTTCAGTCATATGCATAGATCTCAAAAGAAAAATCACACAGAATTAATCATTATCACCTAAGCAGAATTTGTAATTTCACATTTCAGAGTTGCAGGATTTTTTAATAGCAGGACTTTGACATCTGAAGTGTTTATTCTACAATTGAAGGCGTTTTGAGAAAGAACAAGGGAATTCTAGGCATAAACTCCTGTAATATATGTCTCGAGCCTGCAGCTTGAAAGGAACTCTACAACAGGTACTCGTATGTGATGAACACTTCCATAAGTCAAAATTCTTCAGACCTGCTGCTCACACAGAGTGTATGCTCAAGACTGATTCTTGCAGTATTTAGTTGTAACCCATTTAAATCCATTGCCATGTAGCCTTGCTTTATACCTTGATTTGTGGTTGGTCTCAGAACTAGTCTGAGACTAAGACAAAAACCTTTAAAAACATCATGGATAGTATTCACCTGTCTAAACAGTAAATACCTGTACTTATTGAGAGGTCATGGGGTATCTGAAACATCTGCAAGGGGCTGGACAACATGGTGTAAATCCTACAAAAGAGAGTAATCTTCTGGAAACCAGATGGAGGCTGAGCCAGATATGCTAAATTTGTCATTAGACATTGTTCAGGCATGTGAAACAATCACCCCTCACAGTTAAAATATTACATATGAAGCTGTAAAAAAAGGCCAAACATAGTTACTTATGAAACTTCCTGTCATGGCTTGACTTCAAAGTGACAATGAAAAGCTAGATTAAAATTGAAGTTTCAATTTAATTCTTTTTCTTTTTTAGGATAGCAGTTTACCCGAAAGCTTTGTATTCAAGAGCAGGTGTTTTTGTAATGAGTTTCCTATATTTATCTGATAAGTGTCCTGTGGTTTATATGAGAGATATACTACTTGAAAAAGTTTTTCCAAGTATTTTATATGGTTGACTAAAAAAATTAATTAAAGTCTGTTGTACAAATTTTCATTTCTCTTAGAGAAAGTGACTGTCTTTTCTAAGAGTTTTAAGGATAAAGATGTGAAAGAAAGAAGAAAAGGTTTCATTACAAAGAGATGTAATTACTATGTCTATATAAAAAACTTTCTGTAGTTATATTGTAAGTCAAACTGCTTGTCTAAAAATAATTTATGATACCTCTAGAGAAAGCAAGACATATATGAGGAGGTTTTTTCAACAATTATAAACAAAATGAAAAATTGTACAGTTACCTTTCTGAGCACTACAAAATTACTTAGTTACAGTGTGATTAAGTGATTGTAGAGCATTCTTGGCTAATTAGATTATTTCCAATAAAATTCTTGTTTCATTATCATCTGCTATACAATAGCTTTTCAAACAATGTATCATGAATAGGTTGATTCTCACATGAGATACTGATTACAAACTCATTGTTTGTAATTTGATTTAATATCATACCAGGTAAGTATGTTAAAATAATTTGGCTTATTAATTTGGAAACAGGAGAGCTTTCATAGACTCATTTATATTTGTTTTATAGCTCTTTCACTAGAAGAAAAATAGATGAAACAAATGAGATGTTATTTTCCTCTTGCGTTTCTTAATTTGTTTCAACACACCATTATGCTTGACACCTTCTGTTCAGACAATGTTTATGTCTTTGTCCCTTTAAGTCTCATCTCTTTCACATATGTTTTTAGACTTCCTGATATGATTTTACCCCAAAGATTTTGCCTGGTACCCCTCAAAATAATGCTTTTTTGTCTCATGGTGGGGACTCACGATCACCCTGTCATCGATAAATGTAAGAAAATATCTATTTTGTCTTCCAGCTGTTAAATCTTTACCTGTTAGCAGAGAGAGTCTTTTAATTCCCCAAATGGATTGCACTTCATGTTGTCGTTTTTATTGTTTCTTTTCTCAAGGTTGTCTTATTCTTTCCATGAAACATTCAGGTACTCCTATTGCTTTATGCATTTCAAGACACTGTCATCATAAAAATCCATTAGCTTCAAATATGTCACTGTCATTAAGCAAGGTACTAAAGATTAGCCACAAAATGAATCCTTTGAGTACTCCACTAGTACTCTCCCTATCACATGATAATTCTTTATTCAGTTTCCAATTCATGTACTAACCACCACCTCCAGTGAAAATTTCCCATGGGGTACCATATCAAGTGTTGTAGTCAAGATAGATTAGATCTACCACAACTCTCTTGTCTATAAAAACAGTCATTTTGTTAAAGAAAATGTAATATCAGTCTGACACAATCTGTCTTTCCTAATCTCTTAATTTGATTTATCTACTTTTCATTCACCTTAATTTATTTAATTATTGTTTCCTTCATATTGTGATATGCTGTTTCTGACCTCCCACTGATGTCAGGTTCTGTAGTTGTCCAGTTTAATTTTTCCTTCTGTTTTTAATTAAAGTCATTGTAGTCTACTCATGTAAGCTGAAAGCTTGTGTTGGGTCTAAATGGCAAATTTGCGTAGTAGTGGTCTACAGGGTTGATCTCTGTGAGAAGACACAAAGGTCTGCCCTGTGCTGGACACAGCCAGTCCCAACTGGCTCCATAGGACCCACTGCAGAACACAGCTGAGCACATCAGCAAAGATGGTGCTGTCTTTGTGAAAAAAACATATTTAAGAAAGGGCAAAAATAATTTGGAAAAAGTGAGGAGAAGGGAACAACTGAGAGAACAGCAGAGGAAATGAAGGAATAACAAGGTCAGAGGAGGCAGAGTACCTACCCATCTGAACGTACCATGCCCCTGGAGGGCCTCTGATGTAGCATATGAGAAGGGTGAGAAACAAGGAGCAGCAGAAAGAAACCACAATGTACTGACCCTGACCTCCTGCATTATTTGTTGTCTCACTGAAGGGACTGAGTATAAGCTGTGGTGATAACAAGGCAGAACAAGAAGTGTCTGAAATTAAATAAATAGTGAAGTGAAAAAAAAAAAAAAAAAGAGGAAGGGGGGCGGGGAGGATGTTGGGGGTGAGATAGAAGAAGGAGAGGAATTTAGAAGGAAATTCATTGACTCAGGAGAAGGTGAGGAGAGGTATTTTATTGTTTTTCATCTCTGTTTCTGTGGTTTGAACAGTAATGTAGCCTGAAAAGAACTTACTAACAGAGGTTTATTGACACAGTAGGAAAGACGAAGAGCAATGCACCCATATGGAAACTCCCCCAGTTGCTGATAACAAACATAGGACAGCTTTGGCACACCATCAGGAACACTTGATGTCCAGGGTGTCTGACAGCATCAGTCAATTGTGCAAATTACTTTTGAATGCAAGTAAGAACTATGCTGCCCCTTGGCTCACCAGTGGTATTGTGATTTGAGTGCCTCGCACATTACACTTGGGCAGTAATCTGCCTATGCTCCCCATGCTGGTAAGAGTGCATGCTTTCAGTTTGCAAATACCTAAGTTGGTAATTAAATATTTATGCTAATTACAGATAAATGAAATTAAATTTCCACAGTCAAGTCTGTTCTGCCCAAAATAGTGCTTGACAAGTCATATCACTGTCTTTGTTTAAAGCTGTAAGTTTTCTTAGTCTTGTTCTTTCCTATTTTTTGACTCTGTCCCACTGGGACAGAGAGACATGAGCCAAAGCCTGTGTGCTTGGATGATAGCTGGGATAAACCTACCACAGATTTATTAAGAATATTGGCTATTAGACCCACAATTCAACCCATTATTTCTTCTCTGAACTGTTGAGACAGATCTGATCAGGATCAGGGCTGTGAAGATGGTGAAAGGCCTAGAGGGGAAGCCATACTAGGAATGACTGAGGTTGGCTTGTTCAGCTGAGCAAGAGGAAACTGAAGGGAGACTTCATACTAGTTTACAGCTACCTCATGAGGGGAAGCGAAGGGGCAGGTACTGTTCCCGTCTCTGTGGTGACCAGTGAAAGGACCCAAGGGAATGGTATGAAGAATATTTTAGGAAAAAAGCTAGCAAGGTGACAAATACTGACCTAAGTGATATGTAAATAAAATATTCACTGAAGAGACATGAAATTAAACATTTAAATTATATAAAACTAAAAGTGAATTGACATACAACTATGCAGATTGATTCATACAGAGGTTATTGAAAAGATATGCCATATACCATACATTACAACACTTAACATTATGGATTTTGTTTGTAAATTAAATTTACTTTTCTTTCTTAATTGAATGAGGTCTTTACAAGAAGTGTAAATATTTGAATGCAATCTGAACACACACTAGTTCTTTCATATTAGGAAAACCACATAAGGAAATGTGTTACAGCTCAATTTGAAAAAAAAAAAAAGAAAGAAAAGGTAGATTAGGGAATGTGAAAACAGTATTTGCTGGAGGGACAAGATATTTTTTAAAAACAGCTGTTAGGTGCATCAAAAAAAGTAGTTTGGGACTCTCTTTGACACAATCCCAACAGCATGATTTTGTTGACTTACAATGTATTATCAGGATTACACAAAATTTTTTTTAATTTATTTTCCCTCTTTACATATTCCCTCTATGCTCACTAATTGCCCTAGGAAGGAAGAGTAATAGAGATTTCACTTGTTTTCGAAAGCACACATGTCTAGACAGATGCTGAACTTTGAAAGAAAAGTAAAATACCTTCCAGTGAAAATTCTTACAGAACTTAAAAGACTGAAGGAATCAGCTCAGTCTTCACAAAGAACACTTTCCTCCCCGTTACAGAAGACCAAAACAAGATTTAATGATATGTGCAGTTTTATCCAGCTGGGCAGCTGCTATGGTTGGCATTGGGTAAGAGAGGCTGGAGTGATAACTGTGTCTAGACTTAATTTTGAAGTGAACTATAGATTTGTTAATAGGTCCTGATCTCCTAAGAATTAAATCTAATATCTCACTGAGGCACATGTAGCTCCCATGTGAAACCACACTGGCTTTGGCAGGAAAGGAATTAATTTCTTCACAGCAGCCTGTAGGATGTTACATTTTACATTTTTGATCAGAACAGTATTGATAACATATCAGCATTTTAGCTATTTCTGAGCAGTGCTTATACATCATCAAATTTTTCTGTTTCTCACTCTCTGCCCCCAGTGAATAGGTTGGGAGAGGACAAGTCTAGGAGGAAATGCAGCTGAGACAGTTGACCAAAATTGACCAAAAGGTCAATATTATGCCATGCTTTTCAATAAAAGTGGAAGGCAGAATTGGCCAAGGATTGTCATTACGTGAGGAGTGTCAGAGCATTGATTTGACTGGTGAACAATTACTATTACATCAGTTATTTTTCTTTGCTTTGTCTTACTGCATTTTTTGTTGCTGTTTTACTGTTTTAGTTTGGTTTTCTCTTAATTAATATACTATGTATATCTCAACTCATGAGTTTTCTCATTTCTGCTTTTCCAGTTCTATCCTACATCCCACTGTGGAGAAGGAGTGAGTGGTTGTGTTGGTCTTAAATGCCTACTAGTGTTAAAGATTACACTGGAACTCCATTATTCTGAAACTATAAAATAGGATAAAATAAGAGGACCGCAAAGCTTTGGCTCAGTTCCAGAGATATGATATCATTGGCTTAAGCAAAACCTGGTAGGATGAGTCCTGTGATTGGATTAGCTGGATAAACACATCATGAGATGGGCAAGCAGGGTAGAGAGGCCCTACAGAGAGACCTAGATTAGATGGCTGGGCAATCACCATCTGTTTAACAAAAACAAGTGCTGGATTCTGCATCTGGGATGGGACAACCTTGGATGTATGTACAGACTAGGAATTCAGAGGCTGGAGAGCAGTGCCATGGAAAGGGACCTGGGGATCCTGGTTGACAGCAGGTTGAATATGAATCTGCAGTGCCCTGGCATATCCAGGAGGGCAGGCTGTATCTTGCGGGGCACAAGGCAAAGCATCACCAGTGGTTGATGGAGGGGATTGTCCTGCTCTGCTCTGCAGTGGTGTGCCTCACCTTGAATATTGTGTGCAGTTTTGGGCACCCCAATATAAGAAAGATATTAAGCTCTTAGAGAGTGTCCAAGGGAGGGTAACGCAGATGGTGAAGGGCCTTGAGGGGAGGCTGTTTCAGGAGCGGCTGAGGTCACTTGGTCTGTTCAGCCTGGAGAAGAGGAGACTGAGGGGAGACCTCATTGGAGTTACAACTTCCTTGTGAGGGGAAGAGGAGGGGCAGGTATTGATCTCTTGTGACCACTGATAGGACCTGAGGGAATGGCATAAAGTTGTGTCAGAGAATATTTAGGTTTGATATTGGGGAAAAGTTCTTTACTCAACGGGTGGTTGGGAACTGGAATAGGCTCCCCAGGGAAGTGGTCACAACACCACGCCTACCAGAGATCAAGAAGTGTTTCAAAAATACTCTCTGGCACATGGTGTGACTTTTAGGGCTCTCCTGTGCAGAGCCAGGAGCTGGACTCTGTGATCCTTGTCGGTCACTTCCAACTCAGGATATTGAATTATTCTATGACAGCATTCTCCTAAAAATGCAAATAATTTTCAAGCATGTGTGTGAAGTTGTATGCAATATTTCACTATTACATCATATTGATGGAAAGCCATCTGGCTAAAATTACATAGAATCATAGATTATGATTTTTGAATAGTTTAGAATAACATGCAGTTCCATTTCACTTTTGCCTGATAGAATCTGTGTTACTTCATCATAAGTCATATGGTCAATTATTAAAAACTCTTTCAATTTTGTTTTTCTTATGGTTACTTTATAATAGCTCAGCAAAATCTCTCTATGTCAAATACATACTTAGAGAATTATCAAGAAGTATCTTCTGGGTTCTGGCTTGTGAAATGCAATCTATGCTTCCTTCATCATACAAGATAGTGAAACAAGGAGCAAATTGTTATCCTTTTCTTAGTTTGAAAAATCCTATTGTCGGAAATGCTGTCATAAAATATTACTAAAATATCAAGTATAGGACAAGTATAGGAAGTGTAAAATAGAGGTTAGTAGTGATTAATATTGCCCTATTTGGTCATTATCTCAGTTACTGAGTTTGACTCATTTATTCCTAGTTAATGAACAAACAATACCTTCTAATCCCAACGGCTCACATAGGAAATCATCCATACATGCTAACTTTACCAAAGTCGATAAAAGTACACAGATGAATAGCATATAAGAACTAACCCAAAGGTATATACAGTGCCATTTCTCTGTAACAAATACAAAATAATGCTGACAGTCTTTTTTTGTCTATAGCTAAGGATGTTTCTTACTTTCTTTGGTAAAAGTTATGCCATTTTAACACATATGCTTGATCTGTAGCTGAAAATTATTTCCTAATCCTTATAATTTCTAAATAAATACACTTCTCTGATATGCTGGAAAATAAGGGTAACAAGGCTTGCTTTTGAATAGCCAAAGTAGGAAAGCATTGAGTACAGCAGACAGACAAGCCAGGGAAAATGTAGTTGTGAGTGGGAAGGAAAAGAGTCCCAACAGTGTCCTTGACTTTATGCTGCAACAAAAGAAGTTCAGTGGCAGTCATAGAGCTGCTTCCCAAACACTGTCTTGTGCTGTTGATTGCCAAAACAAGTGTACTTCTTCACCAGGAGAATAAAATGTTTGTCATTTCTCAGTACATTTCCCCATTGTCAACATAGCAGAAGATTCAAGATTGTACTAACAGAAGGTAAGATGTTGGGAACCTTGAAGTTGGATACATTTGCCTTTTGAGTTCATTCATCAGGTAGAAACCAGATAACTTTTCTGCCAGCACTGCCTTAAAGATGCACACACTCTTTCAGGGTATACAGTATATAGGCACACTTGCTCTAGAGCCTTTTTAAATCATTACTGAGACTGAAAGCATGATCATTCCAGAAGAAAATTTTGCAACTACTTTGTGATGTGCACAGCAAAATCTCTTCTAGAGTAACAGGGATTCGTAAGTGAAAGAGCTGGCACATTTTATCATCTTTCAGCTTAATATGCAATTGTCCCACCTTCATTAAGGGAAATAAAGATGAGAGGTAGTGTCAGATTTGTGAAGACTCTGTGAAGTTGTCTATCTTAAAAAAGGAAACATGTAAAGAAGGAATTTAATGAGAATTTTACATCTCCTGAATTTTTCCATGAAAATACATAAAGGAAAGTTTTGAGATGACAGACTTTATTTCACCCTATTTATTACTTAGAAAAAGAGTTTTATCACTCAGATCTGGAGGAATATACCGTTATTTAATGATAGGGAATGTTTTATTAGATGACACAGTCTCTTCCTTTATTTGATGCCTTTTATTGCTGTATACTGTTCTGTAGGTGTCAAAACCATAACACAGTATACAATTTTGCTCCAATTTTTTTAGCTCTAAGTTGTAATTATTGATTATTAGGTAGTACCTAAAATCTTTGGCATTTGGAAACTAACACTACACATTAAATATTCTTCAATAAAGATGATAATAGCATAACTTTAGGATAGTTAGTCTGATATCTAATATTGACACATTAGTGCAATACTCATACTTGACTTGACTGATAAAGAATTAAAAGAATATAATTAGTCCCTGCCAGTTTGATGTAACCAAAAAGAGGCCTTGAAAAAAAAAAAAGTGAATAAATTCTCCAAGCACATTAGAATGTTGGATGATAAAGGCACTTTATTCTTTTAATTGAGGAGTTCTAAACTCTACTCTCCTTCAAAAAAAAAATAAAACTGTAGAATAAAGATAATGTCTTCATTAAACGAATTAAAAAATGGATAAGGGAGCTATAAGAAGTGATTATCTATGTGAATCAATATTATGTGGTGATGTTTTATTAATATTTGTCTCTCAGACTGATAATGGGAGTAATAGTATATAAGAATATATAATATAATGCATTCCATATGTGTTGTTGTTGTTGTTGTTGTTATTATTATTATTATTATTATTTATTATTATTATTATTATTATTATTAATCTAAAGTATTCATAATTCCATGTGTTACCTGGATATTTACAATATTTACTCTGATCCAAATTTTGATCACTACCCTGAATAAATAATAATGTCTGGTGGTAACATTTTCAAATGAAAAAATATCAGTAAACACTGATCAGAGCAGGACAGTTATACCAAAGAGCTGGATCCATCATTAACCTGTATACTGATAAATAAAATATTGTAGAAACAGAATTGTTAGTGCATAATTAGCCACATCATAACTTGAATTATGAGAAAGTGTTTCTGAGAAAAGTATCTGAGAAAGCACTGAGGAACATAATGAGGAAACACGTGTATATCTGTACAGAATTCTGAAACCATGTTGTACTTCTAAAAATATTTTTTGTAACTTACTTTAATCCTTGGCATAATACATGGAGAGTACAGAGTAGGAACTTTGGAATATAGAATGGGATTTTACATTTTCTTTCATATGGCATTATTGTTAGTGCTGAAATAATCTTTAGTTTTCTAATAACCACCCTTTTAGAGCTGTTAAAATATAAAAAGTGGTGTCCTGCTTGCTCTTCTTATGGAAGGCTAAACTGCAAGTTCTGGCAAGAACTTTTCTCCAAATCTGGGACACTGTATGACTGTGCGTATGGGGTGAAGCAGATCTGGGCAAGAAAAAAGTTTACCTTGCTCTTTATGATAGAAAAGATTCTTTTTCAGAGAAGTATAGCTAAAAATTAAGACAATTCAATATGTGAAGAGAAGACTAAGCAATTACTTGATTATTGTTTATGTATTCCCTAAAAGAAAAACACTAATTCATAAAGGTCTCTTTAGATTAGAAGAGAAAGGAATATCAAGTAAAAATCAATGGAAGCTGAAGCCAAGCAAATTCAGTAAGGGCATAAGGCCTAAATATCAAAGTGTGAGGGTAATTAAACAACAGAAAAGCTCTATTTCAGTCTAGTTAAATAGCATACATTTTTAGTCAGACACAAGTATTGACTTTGATGCGATCTTGACTTCAGGGTGACTGCATGAAATGCAAAAAATACAATCTGTAATACAAAGCATGAGAGAGAAGTTGATCAGATTGTCCTAGTTAACCTTTTGTATCATCATTTCACCTTTCAGTAATATTAACAGATAACTAATTTTAACTGACCATTATCAACTCTTAAAACGAAAAAAAAAATTCTTAACCAAAGCATAGAATATTTTCAGTTCATTTTATTCTTTTGGGTTAGGTTTGTTTTGTTTTGTTTTTTTTTTTTAATTCTATTGAACTCTTATAAATTTTATGATAGATTTTACAGAAATGTACTCAGAAGATGTTCACAAAAATATTATGGAAGAAATGCTATGCAATTTTATTTAAAAATCCATTTACATATCATGAGGGATTTATAATTTGGCTGCTATGAAGCTTATAATTATTCTGATTTTAAATAGCTTGAATTGTTTTCCCTGGTTTTAGCATTAAGACAGTCAACATATTTTGTATCATATTCCAACTTAAATATGTAATTGTTTACATTTGTAATTTCATCAGTAAGTCTTGCTAAATGAATGTGGGTTCTGTGTTGTTTATAGAACTACATTTCTTGAAACTTAGTTCATTCAGAGTGAAGGAGAAAATAGATGTTGATGCTACAAGTTCCTCTACACTACATTTACCAATAGGATAGAATCATGGAATCACAGAATGGCCTGATCTGGAAGGGACCTTAAAGATCATCTAATTCCGCTCCCTGGCCATGGGTAGGGACACCTTCCACTAGACCACGTTGCTCAAAGTTTCATCCTACTTGGTCTTGAACATTTCTAGGGATGAGGCATCCACAGTTTCTCTGGACAACGTTTTTGTTTCAGTTTAAAAGAAATTAAGATGTCTATCAAGGAAAGTGAAGAATGCTTCTGGACTAGGAATGGGGCCTCTCCTCAAAACCTCCACAATCTTTGAAATTAAGATACTTTAATCAGAAAATGTAGGGGAAAAGATAATTCTTTACTACAAATATATCTATATGTTTAGCCCCAAACCCCCAGAACTGAACAAACAGCAACACTGTAACCAAAACTTTCAAAGAAATCAAATCCTCTCTCTGCCCCTTTGGTGCAGTTGTGTTTACAGACAGCAGGAGGCGCTGTCGTGCCTCGAGAGGCCGTGGCTGCAATGACTCGGTCAAGGACTCTGTCAAGGCTAAGATAGGGGTAGGGAGAGGTGTCGATACCAAAGCTCGCGTGCGAATGGCAGCCAGAGGGATGGGATGAAGTCTTTCCCGTGGACATTGTAAGGACTTTCTCACCATCTTTTGTCCAAAAGCATTGGGGGTTAGCAACTCCTCTGAGGATGGTGTTGGCCCCTTGACAATCCTGCAGTAAATCCAGGCAGTGGTGATTGTTGTCCCAAAACAGCACAGAGTGCATGGAGTCGGGGGGCAAGCTAGGACCTCCCTCCCAGTGCTTCCACCAGCCCAGCAAGCTGTGACTAAGCACCTAAGCAGGTAGAGAACAAAAGCGCATAGCCAGCACCAGGAAAACCTCTCTCTCTCCATCTCCCCCAATCCTCTCCCAGTCATCATGTTGGACTACAAAGCTATTAGCTATCCCTTTGTTTAGGCTTCAGACAGTTAGCTGGCTCTGGGAGCAGGTAGTGAGAGAGCTGGGCTTCAACAAGCCATCTCATTCTGGCTTCCAACTCCCAAATAGCTGTGTTGTTCAGGGACAAAAAAGGAAAAAATCTATGAAGGATTTTGAAACTATAACACTGTTTCAGTGTCCCAGCACCTTCATAGTAAAGAATTTCTTCCTGATATCTCTTTCTTTCTACTCTCTTTCAGCTTAAAGCCCTTCCTCCTTATCCTGTCAATACATGCCCTTGTAAAAAGTCTCACTCCATCTTTCTTACAGGCTTTCTTCAGGTACTGGAAATCTACAATTAGGTCACTCCTGAGCCTTCTCTTCAGGCTGAACAATCCAAATTCTCTCACCCTTTCCTTCTAGGAGAGGTGCTCCATCACTCTGATCATCTTTGTGGCCCTGCTGTGGACTTCCTCCAATAAATCCATGTCCTTCCTGTGCTGAGGACCCCAGAGCTGGATGCACTGCTCCAGATGGGAGTGTCACAAGAGCTGAAGGACAGAATCAGCTGCCTTAATCTGTTGGCCACGCTTCTTTAGATGCAACTCAGGATGCTGATATCTTTCTGGGATACAAGCACACACTTCTATACTTGATGGTCTGCTTAAAGAGTCAGATTTATCCATTGATAGCCATTTTCCGTCTCTTGAATCTGGTTGGTTTTGTTTGTTTGTTTGTTTGTTTTTTTCTGCTAATGCCATTTCACTGATGCTAGATCATACAGCACACTATCACAAGGATATGCACATCCAGATCTAGTGAACCTGACTCCTGATGACCACTGGAGAAATTAATGTTTGTTCTCTCTTATGAAATGGTAATCTGAATTGAAGAGGAGAATTATTTAGAGACTCACAGATGCTTAGTTTGTCAATAGTAATAAATCCTTTAAACATCTTGAAGTAGTCACAATAAGAAATAATCTGAAATGTAATCTGACCAATACAAGTTATTAAAAATAATTTTATTTCTTCTGAATGGAAGAAAGGGATTTTATTGCCTGTAACTAATAGATAGTTCTTATATCAAATTTAAAGGCCTGACATATTCATGGAACCTTGACGGCTTTAGGATTTTGTATTTCTTACCTTATGTATATGTACGTGTGTATATATATGTATATATGTATTTTTCTTTTGAGAGCATTCAATGTTAAAAACTTCCTTATATGTATTCTCTTTTTTTTTTTTCAAGTGACATTTAAACTCTAATCTGTTCCATAGTAAAATTCAAAAACTTTTCCCTCAGTGTTCTGCTGCAATATCTGTATTCTATGATGCCTTTAAGAAATCAATTCACTGCTTTAGGCAACAGCCAGAAAATCCTGATACACTTGCCATTTTCATTTTTATTAATTTACTTCCTATTATAAAGCCACTTTCTCTTCCTCACATTTCTAAAACTAAGTTGATTTTTATTATCACCATTTCATATCCAGAAATTTTTGCTGTGAAGGACATAATCCCTTAATTTTCTCTTATGAGTCACTAACCAAGCTCAAATTAGCATTCACCATTCTGAGTTCCACACTCTAAACAATGCCATCTTGTTATTTCTTTGAACAGTATGAAAAGATGAAGTGAAGCATAATATTTGAGGGCTTCTGTCATTTTCAGTCTGTTGTTTATCAGATCCACTTCTTGAATTTTATTCAGTGAAGTTCAAAATGTTTTTTTTTGTGTGAGTTTTCTCATACCATTCCTTCAAATTCTTTCTATAACAGTCTGTTAACACTTCCTTTTGAAATGTTGATAGATATCAGATATTCATATTATCAGATCACCTTTTCTTTATGTCTTAATCAAGCTAGACGTATGTAGTTTTTAAAGATTTGGGTTTGGGGTTTTTGTTTGTTTGTTTGTTTTCTGCAAGTGAATTTTGGGAAGCCTTTAATCAGTTTTGTTATCTTTCTCTGCATCCTTATCAGTTTCCTGATTATTAAGTGAAAATAAGTATGCACCACGGCACAGAGTAGTAAGTTGGCAGAAAGGAGTGAAGGTTAGACAGATCTTAAGCAATAGTGCGGGTTTGTAATATAAAGTCAGAATAGTTAATGGTATATATATCAGAGAAGACAAGAGAACAATGAAATGCTGCATTCATTGACTTCCATGTCAAAATATTCACTTAGTTCAGTGGGACCAAAATTTATCTGAAATATAACCTTGTAAGGATATCTAGAATGCATGGATCTGTTAACAGAATAACAGACAATTCTGAGTTGGAAGGGACCCACAAGGATCATTGAGTCCAACTCTTAAGTCAATGGCCCATACAGGGGATTGAACCCATGACTTCGGCATTATTACAACCAAGTTTTAACCAACGGAGCTAATCTCAGGGTGTTCTACCATGTGTTGTGGTTTAGGAATGGTATTCCCCAATTTAATGGTCATAGTGAACCACTACAAACCAGGCATTGCTCTCTGACTCACCCCTCCCACTCCTCTTATGATGGGACGGAGAGGTGAATTGGAGGCACAAAAGCAAAGGATCATGGGTTGAGACAAAAACAATTTACTGGAAACAGCAAATAAATAAGACATTGAACATTGACAGCTAAATATCTGTCCTAGTTCAGCAGGTGGGACCAGTTTATCATTGTGTGGGTGTGACCAAAGCTATGTATTCTATAACCTCTATTCATTTCCCATGAACTGTTAACAATGGACCAATTGCAGCAGCTGCCCAGGGCACACCCGACTCCTCAGGATATGAGCTGGGTGTGAAAGACACCTGTGAGATAAGAGCTGTGATAACTCCCCTCCAGGAAGTCATTAGCACCTTCACACCCAGCCTGAGGGTGCATGTCTGCTAATGGGCCATCAAAAATTCCCAGATACCCTATGACTCTCGGAGTCAGATCACCCGTTGTGTAACTCCCTGCCCTCGGGGAGGTACTGGGCATTCCCACCTGGACCTGAGGGTATATAATCTTGGGGTTTGAAGACCTCAGGGAACCACTTGTCGGATCCAGAGGAGGATCAGAACCTCAACAGGAGGAGACCACCACTCTCGACCAGACTGCGATCGTCATCTGCACCAACAGGTTTTTCACTTCCTTTTGCTTTGGACTTGAGGGAACCATGAACCATTGTGTTTGTGCCCCAGGGTGCTGGGTTATACTTCTGGATTTTGTGGGTTGAAACCAATTTCTCTTTGTGCTATTGCATTTATTGTAATATTGTTAGTACATTGTAACTCTAACTTACAATCTTTCTTGTACTGAGTTTGTTTCTCCTTTAAACCAGGGCAATACCAATGACAGGGCTCACCCTCTATGTAAAACCCATGACAATACTCAATCCCTCCCTCTACCACTCTACCCAAACCCTGTCCCCAGAAAAGGATGTGAGGTGGTATAAAATAACCTCCAAGTCCTAGCTATGCCCTGTCCAGGCTACTGCAAAAATTAACCCTGTCCTGGCTGGAACCAGAATGGCATGTTAAGATTATTCAGCATAAGAGAAAAATGGAAGAGACGTGAACAGTAATAAACTAAGCATACAGAGAGACAGATATATTCACATTATTTGCATCCCTCACCAAAGTAATTCTTTTCTGCTCCCAACCCTTTGTGCTTTATTTTTTGGTTTTCCAGTCACTGTTCTTGTGCATTTAGGAAAATGAACTGCCTATTTGTAATCCTCTCTCCTTTTTATCATTTGAATATTTCCTCCTTGCCCTATGTCTTTTTTGATCTTTTTTTGGTCCAATTGGTCACAAACTTTGTCCAATTGTTAACCCAGCACTGCCAAGTTCACCTCTAAACTATATCCCAAACTGTTACATTCACACAATTTTTGAACAGTTCCAGAAATGGTGTTTGACCACTCCCCCATGAAACCTATTCTAATGCCTGAACACCCTTTCAGTGATGGAATTCTTCCTAATATCCAATCTAAATCTCCCCTGACACAACTTGAGAACTGTGGGGTGATGAGCTGATAAGGCCTGATGGGTTGAGGGAAATGCCTCAGTCCCCCCTGGAGAGATACTCCAAGCAGAGGACAAAGGGCTTTCAAACTGGTAAGATTAACAAAAGATGGAGTGTTAAGACATAGCACGGCCTTTTGCGATATCTTCAGGGGCCCACCTCACCTCAGGGCATCTGCATCACCCCCCCCCCCAACAAATTGACTATTGATCACACAGACACCCGGGAGAAAAAAAAATATATATAAGAAGTGCAGTTTAACTGCAATTTGGGGGAGAAAAACTTTCCACCTCTGGGAGGGCAACCTGATTGCTACCTTGTCTCCCCCATTCCATCAATATTGCAGGGGTAAGCCATGGAGTTCTTACTTTATTTTTCTTATACCTTATTAGTTGTAATTTGCTATAGCTCACTGGGTGTCTGGGTGTTAATGGGAAGTGGCTATATTTTTCCTGTTGCTTTTTCTTTTGGGTTATTGAGTGTGTTTACCGGTGGTGTTGAATGTTTAGTAATCTTCTGTTAGTTAAGTTTGCTATGGGAGTGGGACACTGCTGGGGTGGTCCTTGAAATGTGTGTTGTACCAACGTCTTTGGGGGATATTTTGTACAATCCTGCAGCTAAATGTTATCACCGACTAAGTAACCCATATTAGTTATTGTCACATATTTGTATTA
>JAWWLZ010000001.1:63994333-64024159 GCA_035041345.1 Poliocrania exsul
TATATATATATATATATATATATATATGAATGTATTTGAGGTGAAATCAATCAATCAAACAAACAAACAAAAGGACTTCAGAAATAAAGTTATAGTTAACCCCATTCACAATTATCTCAAGTGTGAGGGGAGTGGGTAAATTATGTTTTGTCAAATTAACAGTAGGGGAAGTATATTTTCTTTCAGCTATTATATTGTCTTCCCTTCTGATGAAGATTAAAATGTCTAAGGACAGAAATTAAAAAAATGTACATTGAATGTTTGTTCATTGAAATAATAATTTCTCAAAATTTTTAAAGAAGACCACAATTGATTATTTTCATCCTAGACTTATAAATCTAATTCAATTTTTGATTATTGTAAACATAAGTTCTTGAGATAAAGAATACTTACAGTGTGAAATATAGAAAATGCAAGGCCTTTCACAACAGAAATTTATCATCCTGGAACTAAATCCACAGAGGTATGGAGATGTTGAATTCTTCATATTCCATTGCTTGCAAAGAGGAATTAAACACCTCAATGCCATTGTTGAACTGGCCTTAGATACTGTTATTGGCATCTGTCCAATAAGACTGTTGAGAGAAAGATTTTTGAGTTGAGAAAAAGATTTTTAGAATTGCAGACAAGTTCTAAGGCCTGATGGCAGGTGCAGGATGGTTTCTGTGAGAAAGACCAACAACTAGCAAAACCAAAAGGAGATAAGAAAGCTTTGGGTCGTTCTGCCCATGGGAATGGAATGTTAAGGAGATAACATGCTCATGGCTATAGTGAGCATTTGTCTAATAGTGTCATCCAATTAAAGCTGTGATGAGTTTTATAGACACTGTAATTCAACCTATAAGATGAAGCTATGGGTGGGAATTAAGAAAATATATTCGGTAACTGAGAGTTAGAAGGGGGCTAGTTAGTTTGGACCTTCTACCTCTTTTTTTTCTCTCCATGGAGTTATTTAATAAACTATCTTTGTGTGATACCTGTGAGCTGTACCTCTTTATCAGCTGCCACAATTTATGGCCAAACTCACACATCTACTCAATGACATAAGACATTTATGAACTACAAAGAAACTACTCAGAATTAATTTCAGAATTTAACTTTTATTCTTATACTCAGAAATGAGATGCATCCAGGATTGAAATTTTAACATGTTCTTTTTACAAAATGAATGAATGTCTTCTAGTCTCTTTCCTTATGAGAGAATTTGTCTTATAATAAAAGGAAATAAAAATAACTCTATTTAGAGATTTGAACTTATGTGACTGTTACACTGGCAGAATGAAGTTCTATGTAGCAATCTTTCAGGTATTTTGAACATAAGTGAGAATGAAGAAATTCAAATTGTCTAACTTATTGGTGGCTTACAACTGCTGGCAGTTCCTTTCTGTTTCCTAAATCAGAATGATGCTGAACATGTTTTTCCTTAAATAGAACTTCTCAATAATGGAAGTAAAGTCTGCATTGTTGTTATTATTATCAAGCTTACTTGGACAGTCCAATCCAAGTGACAACATCTGAGCCTCTAACTCAGGTTTGGGTAATTAGTCAACTTTAAATTTTGTCTGTATTTCTATGAAAAGGATAATATATTGATAGGAAAATTGTAAGCGAAAAAAAACCACCACACCAAAACACAACATAATCAAGCTGAGTCCACAAAAGAATCAAAGTTGAATTCCAGTATTATAGTTGTAAAATAGATTATTCCAAATTTTGGCAAAAGAAAGTTTATGGTCATAGATATGTGAAATATTGAGATTATATATTGTTCCTGTTAAAGCAGCTTATAAATGGGTACCACCTCCAGCAGTGTCAGGGCACAGGAATTCTTCCTGCCTGGCCACTGGAGACCAGCTCCATGTACCCTGGGGTATCAGTTTGAGGACAAAGGCTGCTGCTGGATTCTCTTATGCACACACACACACACGCACACACACACACACACGCACACACACGCAGATGTATGAACAGAGGACACAGATAGAGCTGGTCACATACATGGACTGAGATGAGCCACACACATGGCCCCTGAGAGTCATTGCTCTCCAGTAGCCCTCATACTCAGGACTCACACTAGACACAGACACAGACAGCCACATACCCTCTCACTTTTGGGCTGGCAGAGGCAGAAGATCACTAGAGTAGCACACACACCACACTGCCCTGGTTTGCAAGCATATAGACATTTATAGATTCCCTGAGCACTGGCATGACCCCTTTGCCCATCCAGCATGCTTGGATGGAATTATAGTGCCCCCTTACCCAACCCACAGGTCCCTGACTCTCTGGCTGGTCCTAAAGAGTGCTCACTGCAAACCTGTAGCCCTCACACACTCAGCCCCTGTGTGCCCCACACTCACAGGTCCCCCTCAAACACTAGTATGGCCTCTCCTCCTGCCTGCTACCTGTCCCTGGATCATGGGCCTCCTACTCCCTGACTGGTCCAGCTTGGACTTTTCCAGAAAATCCATGTGAAAACCCTATGTACATACATCCTATGTACATCTGGTTTGGGCAAGACATAAGACCCTCCCTAAGCAGCTGGAATGTGGGCACACTGGGTCAGTGACCTACCATCACATCACAGTCAGTGACATTTGATTATATGGAACCAGATCCTTTTATACCCTTTCGTGTCTATTCACCTTTTTTCCTCCCCCATAAAATATTTCATAAATTTTTGGTTAATACCAAAAGTTACCTTTGAAGATACATGGTCCTCTTCTTTCCCCCTTCTTACCTCTTAGATAAGTCCAGGTTGTCTCTCTCCAAATCTGTGCCTGAAGTTCTTAATGGCCTTTCAATTAGTAACTCTAGACTTTTGTTCTTTGTCCCGATCTCCTTTGGCTGTCAGATTTGTGTCTCTTTTTCTCTTGCTTTCCCGTTTCTAGACTTTTGTTCTTTGTCCCGATCTCCTTTGGCTGTCAGATTTGTGTCTCTTTTTCTCTTGCTTCCCCGTTTTCTTATTATCTCCTTTTACATTTAGAAGATCCTTGATAAGATAATTTGAATGAAGCAGACCCCTCATCCTCCACATACCCTTCCAGGTATGTGCTGGCTTTGTCTGGGATAGCTAATTTTCTTCATATTAGCTATTTAGGGGCTAGGTTTTGTATTTGTGCTGAAAACGGGGTTGATAACACAGAAATGCATAATCAAATCTGCCCATTATTGTTCGGCAGAGCTTACACAGCCTCAAAATTTTTCTGCCTCTCATCCCACACTGCCAGTGAGGAGACTGAGATTGTACAAGATGTGAGGAGAGGACACAGCTAGGACAAAAGTTCTCACATGACTAAAGGGATATTCCATACCATATGGTATCATGCTCAGCTCATAAAGCTGGTGGAAGAAGGAGGAAGGGGTTGCACATATTCCATTTTTAATTCCCAGGTCACCGTTACATGTGAAGAAGCCTTGCTTTCCTCTAGATGGCTGAACAATTACCTGTCCATGGGAACTGGTGAATTAATTCCTTGTTTTGCTTTGCTTGTGCATGCAGCTTTTACTTTCCTTGTTAAACTGTTTTGGTCTCAATTCATGAGTGTTCTCATTTTTTGTTCTTCCAATTCACTCCCTTACCCCACTGGCGGGGGGTTAGTGAGTAAATGATTTCAGAATAACTTTTACTCTCAGTTTTAAGGATTGTCCTTTGAAATATGAGATTTGGACTAAGAACCAGTACACCAAAATTAAATGAGATTTATAAAATCAGAATTAGTAAAACTATCTTCATAATGTAAATATTTATGTTCAAGATGAAAACAAAGTCCTTTGAAGGTCATTACAAGGGGGCTCTGTGTAGGGGTGACTGTGAGTGCATCCCTTAAGGAAGGAAGTTTACAGTTCTCCCTTAAAGAGAAGAGAGATACCTGGAGTGTGTGTAGTGTCTTGTGACCAATGAGATGCTTTGGTGTATGTGAGGTGAATGGGCTAGCCAAAAATGTCATGACGTGTTGGATGTGAGAGGATATAAAAGGTGTGGATGTTACTGAGTGAATATAGATCTAGAACTATCAACTACATCATCTACTAGGAACTACTACTACTACTACTATGAACTGCCTGTGAAACTATCTTGAATAAAATCTTGTAAGCCTTCTGTGCCTGAGCTCTTCGGATCATCATTCACACTGCCCCCTTACTCGGGATAAGGGGACCCCAATAAATGGTGCGCCTGATGTACCCCAATAGCTCTGCCTGCTGAAATTTAACTAAGGGGCAGAAAATTACCCTCTATCTCACAGTTCTCTCCTGCATTGCAGGGTAGTGATTTAACCCTGAATTCTGATTATTTTTTTAATCATTTTACTTTGTATGTAAAATGATTAGTAGTGTTACATTTTGCAAGCAACTTGGTCCACATGTAATGTATTTATTCTCAAAGCAAGTACTAGATAAATGCAGCAAATTGGAAAAGTGAGGGCAATATTACAGAACACACAACTCATTCTAAACAAACAACAAAAAGGTCAGGATGTAGGTAGTCATAAAAGTGGAAAACTGTAGGATATAGAAGAATTTTTATTTAAAAAAAATGTGTCTAGATCATTTAGATTCTATAAAATTAGGTACAATAAGCAACCATTTTTAGGTTCTAAAATCTGGATCTCTAACTCCCAATTTGTCTCAAGGTTCCTATGTCCTGTTGTTGATTTAGTCACACTGTCTTTTCTAAATGCTAGACATAAAGGTGAAAGTGAGAAAACATTTCAAACCAAGGAAAACCAAGATAATTTTTACCTGCTAGTCTATTATCACACGAGGAAGGATTAGGCATTTCAAAATATTCACATAATCTCATCAGTTTCTTTATCAGAATTTTGTATTTGGTCGTCCTTCTCTCTGAGAATGAATGCTTGTTAAACACTACTATCTTTGCTTGTTTCTCTCAATGATCAAAGATATTTGTCCTTTGAGCCAAACCACTGAGATTCAGGAGTTCTGTCACCCTCTGTACTGGTTCTGGCTGGGATACATCTAATTTTCATCACAGCTACCTCTCTGGTGCTATATTTTGTATTTGTGATGAGAATGGTGTTGATAGCATATCAGTATTTTAGCTTTTGCTGAGCAGTGCTTACATAGTATCAAGGCCAGGACCCAACTGACTTACAGGATATTTGTTGTAGTTTGAGCTGGCAAAATGCCAGCTACCTGGTACCCAGACAAAAAGTCCACTCCCAGAGCAGGAGAGTGAGGGAAAACAGCAGAAACGAGGCTTTAAACATGGTGAGGGTTTTATATTTATATAGAGAAGATGAAATCTTAACACAGAATATGAAATAGCACATAGTGAAAGGAAACAACAACAGGCTCACCGAGGTCGCCCCAGCTAACAAGCGAAATTCCAAACCAACCAAACCTCCTCCCCAAGGAAACCTCCCAGCAAGAGGCAAAGAGAAATTAACAGGAATATGTTCACTTGCCTGGGTAAACACCCGCGCGGACCGGCTGCAGGGCCCTAATCTCAGAAGTCAGGGAGCAGGAACCCTCCTGGTCAGAAGCATGGACCGAAAGAGAGAGAAACTCCTCCTCCTTGCTTGTTATACTCTCTGACACTTCATGATGATGTCAGATGATACGAAATACCTCTTTGTCTGCTTTAGTCAGATGATACTTGTCCCCTCTAATCTGCATCACATCCTTTGAGGCCTGCTAAAACTGAGGCCTAAATGGGGCCCTATGCTGACTGAAGCCAAAACTAACACAATATTCCATACCATATGGTGTCATACTCAGCATATAAAACTGAAGGAAGAAAAGGGATGTCTGGAGTGATGGTGTTTGTCCTCCTAAGTCACTGCTCTTTATGATGGAGCCCTGCTTGCCTGGGGATGGTGGAACAGTGATGGGACATGGTGAATGAATTCCTTGTTTTGCTTTGCTTATGTGCAGGGCTTTTACTTTACTTGTTAAACTGTCTTTATCTCAACCCATTAGTTTTCTCACTTTTACCTTCCTAGTTCTCTTCCCATATCACTTTAGAGGAGTGAATAAGAGGTTCCGTGGGGCTGAGCTGCTTCCTTGGCTTAGACCACCAAACTGTCTTTTTACAATTATTAACTGGTAAGTCTGGCTGTCCTTCCTGCTTTTATTAAAGTTAATCTTCTAGTGAATTGATTGATCTAGTATAGTCACACGTGCCTATGGGTATCTAGTACCAACCCCAAAAGCAAGGTGAAATGTACTGTTTATAACATGGTGCATTCCCCATTTTTCAGTGTAAAATGAATATTAGGGACACTGCATTTCTTTTAAATGTTCAAATTAGCCCATTTTTCTACTCAGAATGTAATCTTGACACAAAACATTATAAACAAGAAGTTCATTGTTCTTAATTTTTATAAATGTTTTTATTTCAAGCAAATGGACTTGGGGTCTTTAACAAAAGAGCCTAGTATGAGTTGTACTGGTTGAGAAGAGATGTCCAAATATTTTTTTGAATTAAATATATTCAGTTTGCTCCACTATTATTTATGGCAGTCCTACATTTCACTCTCCACAAGTATTCAGACATTTAATCAGAAATTTAATAAAAGAACTCTTTCTAGTCTCATGCTGATAGAATGTGTCAGAACAATACAATGCCCATAATGCCCACACGCTGATCAGTTCTTCCATTTCTTAAGTGTCCATATTAAATAAAACTATTTGGCACATTTCAAAGCACATTTTCAAATGTTCATAGGTATCCTGTAGCATGAAGGAAAACATAATACTTCACTTGCTGAGCTGCTAAGTTGCTATTGAATCTCATTTTATTGTTCCTACAGCCAGTGATTTAAAAAGCAACAAACCTTAAAATTACTAGAAATATGTCTGAAAGACATAATTTCGTTTGATTTCCTAAGGATCTATGTAGATGCTGTCAAGGAATATTTCTTAAGATCTTATTTATATAAATACAAATGAGGACAGATTTTTTTTGTTGCTGTTCAAATTACTTCAGCTTAAATAACAACTGTTAAAATACTAGTGAGAAAAAGAAAAGGAAAAATAGGCTATTTCATTTTTGTCTTTATTCTGCATACTGATTTTTTTTTTCACTACTAAGGGTAAAAAATATTAAAAATACAACATGTACAACATGAGATATTTTAGTCAATGTTTGTTAAACACATGGAAATCTAAAATCTTGACTTCTTTTCCTTCTTTTTTGAAGTGAAATATGTTTGCAACTATGGAGTTATAGGTAATGCAACAGACTGTAAAGAAAGGTTTCATTCCAATTTTACAGCACCTAAAAATCAGTTCAAATTTGCAAGGATCAGTACTATGGTAATTTTATATTTATGTGTATATACACATATGCATATATCACAAAATCATAGAATATGCCAAGTTGGAAGAGATCCAAGGATCATTGAGTTCAACTACTTCCTGCACAGGATCATCCTCAAGAGTTACATCATGTGCCTGAAAGTATTTTCCAAATATTTCTTGAGTTCTGTTAGGCTTGGTGCTGTGACCACTTCCCTGGGGAGCCTGTTCCAGTGCCCAGCTACCCTCTGGATGAAGAACCTGTTTCTAATATCCAACCTAAACCTTCAGGTCATTCCCTTGGGTCCTGTCAGTGGTCACCACAGAGAAGAGATCAGTGCCTGTCCCTCCTCTTCCTCTCACAAGGAAGTGTTAGACTGCAATGAAGTCTCCCCTCAGTCTCCTTTTCTCCAGGCTGAACAGACAAAGTGATCTCAGCCACTCCTCATATGGCTTCCACTGCAGGTCCTTCACCATCTTCATTCAATTCCCTTGGGCACTCTCTAACAGCTTTATATCTCATGTTGTGCCCAAAAATGCACACAATATTCAGGGTGAGGCTGCACCAGTGCAGAGCAGAGAGGGACAATTCCCTCCCTCTACTGGCTGGCAACACTTAATGCTTTGCTTGATGTACCCTAGGACACACGCACACACGCACCCCCGCACCCCCGCGCGTGCACACACACACACACACACACACACACATGCATAATCAGAATAACCTCCCCCTGATGGTTTTGCCCTGGTGTATTTCTAGCTTAAACTGCCATAAAATGTGTGAAATTACTCTAGATGCATGGTAGTGAAGGATCAGACCATACCTTTTTTGTTCATATCCTGACTTTGGTTTTAAATGAAATTGAGGTTTTCTCTGATAACCAGAACCCTGTCTTTGTACAAAATAAAGACATTTCACAAGCTCAGCATAACTACAGTCTCTGCAGAGATCTGGATATAAGCCAATTGTAAGTGGTGTTGAATCATCAAAAATGTCTGAAGAATTGTGAACAAATTTGTCAAGAGATAACAGTCATAATCCTAGCTTAAATTTAGGGTCACAGCTGCTCTATGCTACCAGCAGAGTAAAAAGGCACATATGCCCACTTGTCAAGCAATAAGCAATAAGCATTTGAAACCAGTATGATGTCTCACTTGTATATGTGTTATGTATGTATGTACTTTTATAAATGTAAAGAGGTGGTTTCTAATTTCACTTTATCCTTTCCTCTTTTTTTTTTTTTTTTTTTTTTTTTTTTTTTTTTTTTTTTTTTTTTTTCCCCCTAGATATCCATTGCAGTACAGGAAGGAAACAGTGTTACAGGAGTGTCTTTGCCTGCTGGTGAGTGACTTGTGAATCTCCATCTAGTGTTAATTATTTTTATGAATAAGGAAACATAAAGCTGTGAGTAAGTTAGATGAACTCAGCAAAATTAAGGATAAAGTAGGTTAGTCAGTGAAAAGCTGTATTGGCAAACATCCCTAGTCATTTATCTGCACAAATCCAAATATCTCACGGTATTTAACTGCAGTCAGTCCAGGACTCCATCATTATCTGGAGCTGTTCTTTTAGACATCCCAGGAGTCATATAACTCTTGGACGCTGCTGAACAAGGAGGTCCCTAGTTCCTCATTAAGTCCCATTAAGAACAACAAATCAGGTATTCCTACAATTCTCTTCTTTGCACTGGATCCAGCAGTCATTCTTAGAACATTAGTACTGGATGTAGAAGACTTCACAACATGATCAGCATTTTTTCATTCCATATTTTCATAGGAACTTGAAACTGCAGTAAAGTCTGTCTTCACTAATCTGATATATTTATAGTTAGTGGAAAGTAATGTTTACTTCTGGGTACTATTGATCTCATCATAAGAAGGTCAAAAATTTTGCTCTTTAAGTGTCTAGTTTTGTTCCTCCTTCTAATAGAATCCAGTAAAAGAGTTCCAGTGATGATAGTGGTGTGTGTTCAAGAAGAATGTCTAACTCTTTGAGTATGGGAATTCAGGAATTTAAAAATACTTCTAGGAAACAAAACGGAACTCTGATTATGTAGGCCAACAATCACATCAGTCATGGAGCTGAGAGTACTGCTTGAATAATTTTTCTTTTTTATTCAATGATTCTTTAAGGTAAAAATAACCTTTGGAGTAAAGACCTAAAAGCATGTCACTCTTCACCTTGATCATATTCTGCATAAAGTGTTTTAAGGAGACATTTCTGAATCTTTAATATGAGACAGTCTTAGGTTTTGAAAGTGTTTGTGCTCTTCCATAGAATAAGTTCATGTCTACAGCTGACCATCATTGTATAAATAAGGATCTACTTTTTAAAGCTATTTCTTCTGTGCCTAGATCACAGATAAATCATCTCCATTCTCCTGAAATAATATAACAGTTCTTAATTTTTTCTGAAACCTATTCTTCAGTTTTCAAAAATAAATGTCCTAACTGATTTCTAAAGCTGTTTCTTCTAGTAAAGGAGTTAAATTTAATAGATGCATAGTATTACAATTCTTATGCAATTTTACACAAATCTATTCTAATTTTCATGATTCATGTCATTGCTACTGTAGGGTAGGAATGCATTAAAGATACAAGTGCAGAGAAACAGATCAAAGTTCATATTTGGTCATGATAGTTTTTTTCTGATGGCACTCTGCATACCTAATTGGAGACAATGAACGATCAGGTACTTCTGAGTAAAGATTAGGAACAAGCATGAAAAACCTGAGTTAACCTATGTTTTTTTTCTTTCTCCAGTAGTATGCTTTAAAGGTTTGTTGCTTTGTTTTTGTTTTTTTTTACCACAGTAATTATTTATTTACCAGTTAAAAAAAAAAATAAATATTGACTTCTAATACAACATTGGCAAAGTTAACTAGCTAAACCAGAAATTGGATGGTGGGTTTTGAGATATTTTTTTCTCTCTGTTACTCTTTTCAATTATATTTGATTAACTAGAATTTGAAAAGGGTGTCCTAAGTACCAGTGATCACAGTCAGTTTGGCAAAATACAGAAAAAATGAAAAATCCTGGCTTGCTTAAGATACTTGTTGATTTATGTTTTGGCTCAGTCAGTTGGGAGAACCTCTGGATGTAAGAAATGGTGGAGGTAAAACTCTTACTCTTTTATTATGTTTTTCAAGGGACTCTGCAATTTTTATCTGCAGCTGAATGGAATGGTGAGATGCTACTGAGGGTCATTCCAATGAGGATGCCCTAGCTGGCTTTTTTTTTGTGTGTGTGTGTCTATTCAGGGTTTGCACACATATGGCATTCCCTGAAAACTTTCCATGTCTCTATATTGCACTGTAAATTGTACTGGGTATCTTGGGCAGAATTCCAGTCTTAGACATCTATTTGGAACTCTAGCATTCACCGTGACCCCATATGAATCATGCAAATTTCATCATTTGTCATTATTCCTTATATAATGGGAACCTGCTTGACATATATCATTAGCTATCTTCTTGTGGTAAAAGGGATCTGTGTATGAAGAAGTGAAGTCAGACAGAAAACGTTTTCTCCTATGGCTCTCAGGATCTATGTGTATCTTTATATTAAATCTCATCTGCTGGCATTGCTACAGTTTTTAGTCTCAGTTTCTTTCTATAAAATCCACCCACCTCAGATGCTAAGGCATCCTGGTATATCTTCTACGCTTCTTGTATCAATTACTGATCATCTGCCCAGAGGCTGTTGAAAGTGACTCTAAAGACTATCCTCACAAAAAGAAGTAAAGAGGGAAAGAAAGGAGGCTATATGTGGTAGTGTCAGTGCACAGAGAGAATGCTGAGAAAACAATGGCTTTTCTGAGACCAGAAATAAAATATTCTTGTCCTAAAATCTTACACATTCGGTTTGGGGTTTTTTTTCTTTTACTGAAAAGAACTCAGAACAAATTTCCAAGACAAAATATAGCTACTATCTGCTTATCTAAGAAGCCAGATAGCCAAAACCAGCACTCTGTCTAAGGTCTGTAGGATTTCCTATGATCTCCATTGTCCTGAGCAATTACTTTGACATGAAAAGTATGTCAGGGAAGTAAATAAACCAAATAGCTCTCTACAATCTTTCACATCCACAACTTTTAAAACTTGTAAATAGACAGAGAATAAAAATAATGAGTTTCTTTCTCAAAGCTTTTGCTTTCAATCTGGTCTCCAAAAGAAAGGAGAGTTACCAGTTTGGTTTGAGTTTTGCTGTGTGTGTGTGTGTGTGTGTGTGTGTGTGTGTGTGTGTGTTTGTCTAAATCAAATTATCTCTATGTCTTTTCACCTGATTTCTGCCAAACATGAGAGAAATATTAGGGTATCAAAAATGAGTTTCATAAAAAATCAGTGACCATAAGAAAAAACCCTAAATTTTAATGTCTCCTTTGAAAAGCTGGCAGGAGGGACTGTACACTAAGCATATGAGTACTGAAAAGACACCAGCATATATACAGACAGTCCATCACTCAGACCAGGTGCATAGGTAAAGACGCAAATTATGTCGGTGATATCATGGAAGAAAATGCATAGAGGAAAATTACATAGACCTTTGGAGAAAGGGATTTCACTAATTCTGCCAGTCATAGAAGATAAGTCTGCTTTATTTAAATGTTTGTTTTCACAGTGAAAAAAAAAAGTCTGAATAGTTATTAACTATTTTACTGGGCTATAGCTCAATTCTGTGACTCTCAGACTTACATATAGCACAAATACTAATGTCTGTGTTCTTTACTATAACTTTTACTTGATTTCTTGCTTAAAAGCAAGTTGAAACTTTTACAGCTTCTGTTTCCATACTTCCCAAACTCTGAATCTCTGAATACAAACTGAAGAAGAGGAACTATTCTTTGTGCCAAAGGCAAAAGGTCTTCAGGCTCTGTCTAGACATTCTTTTTCATGCTTGCATAATTCATTACATGGTCCTGTTTTGCAGATTGGCATGTAGTATATATTGGAGCACCTGCTTTTGGAATAGGCAGGTGGGTTTTCTTCGGATGGAAACCAGGGAAAAAGAGCTCGCATGTGCTTCAAATAGAGTTACTTTGCTCTGATATGGGGTTATTATGGAGTTATGAAGAATGCATTCTTATGCATATATCTAAACATAGAAATGAAATAAATACTCAAAATATTTGACTATTTTAAAATGAAGGCAGTACAAAATACTTTGTATGACATTTAATGGCTAGGATTTTTTTTTTTTGTCTTTCATTGCCTAAGTTGTCTCACAAAAGGTTAATCATTTGTCACATTGGACAAAATGACATAAAGGATGAGAGAAACAATGACAGGTGAAGGAAACGTGGCAACATAGTCAGTGAAAGAATACCGTGACCCAGCTACTCCTAAGACTATTAAAGGACAATTATTAGATCATTTTCCCTGGTGTGAAGCTTACCAAAATGATTCAGCCAAATAAATTCCCCAGAAAACTATGCAAACTAAATGAGATTATTATCTAAAAAACAATAAGACTTCCTATAGGATGCAGGGAGAAGAGAATTTTGGGACAAAATGAAGACATGGGTTTGTATAGAACTTAATATGTAGTGTGCTAAGAAAATTGTGAAAATGTGTGAAGTTTGTTATGGGATGTGTAGGGAGAGGACCAAAGGCAGGGATGAAGGTGGATTGGAAGGAACAAGTGCAGCAGGGGAAGAGAGAAAAGGGGCTCAAAATCACTGGTTGTGTGTAAGCCATCTGTTGGTCAGTGCATGAAGTGTATGAAGAAGTCCTCTGCCTGATCACTGCAGTCTGCGTGTATTCTTTTGACATTGTTCCTTTTTTACAGGTGTGTCTCTATCCTCTATGTTCATATGTACATGATCCACTAATGAACTTCAAGTTGGACAAATCAAAGAGTAGAGTAAGGGGTGTGAGTGACCTTATCTGGAGAGGCAGGCTATGGGTCTGATAACAAATAGGTTCAGATTCAAGCAAGTAGAGGAGATGAGGCTCTTGGCCAAGCTACTGAAGAGAATTGCATTGTCCTTGTGCATATTCTACAAGTGGATTTAAACTTCATCAGCTGAAAAGGTATAATAGAAATGAATGTGCTGTTCATGTTTATGTGACCACTGTTTTGATCTGTGTGACCAGCTGTATTTGTTTGCAAATGAGGAATATGTGCTCAGACTCATTATTGACTGAACCTGGGGACATGAAGCCAAAGCAGCCTCCTATCCATCTGGCAGGAAGAAAAGGACGTCTGAATGTGAAAGAGGTGATGTTATATGTGCCAGGAAGCAGCAGAAGAGAGTTACTCTGCAAGACAATGAAAGTTAAAAGCTGAGGGTGACAGTAAAGCAGGCAGGACATTGTCAAAGATCCAGCAATAGAAAAAGAAGAACAGATCTGCTGGTAGGAATCAGGTTCAGCCAACAGTCTGGTGATAACCATACAGGGCTGCTCATGGCTTGGACAGGTGCACTCTTTTCTGTGTTATGAACTGGCTGAATGCCCAGGCCCAGAGAGTGGTGATGAATGGTGCAGCATCCCACTAGGGGTCAATCACTAGGGCTCCATGTTGGGGCCAGTTTTGCTTAATATCTTTGTCAATGATTTGGACAAGGAGATTGAATGTACCCTCAGTAAGTTTGCAGACAACATTGAGTTGTGCTGGGGTGTTGATCTGCTGGAGGGTATGAAGACTCTGAAGGAGGGACACAGACAGACTGGATAGATGAGCTGAGGTCAGTTGTATGAGATGCAGTAAGGCCAAGGCCCAGGTTCTGCAGCTGGGTCACAGCAACTTCATGCAGCACTACAGGCTTGAGGAAGAGCAGCTGCATTGCTGGCCAGATGAAAAGTACCTAGGGGTGTCAGTTAACAGCCAGCTGAACATGAGCCAGCAGTGTGTTTAGGTGGCCAAGAAGGCCAATGACATCCTATTTTGTATCAAAAAGAATGTGGTCAGCAGGACTGGGGAAGTGATCATCCCCATGTACTTAACACTGGAGAGGCTGCACCTCAAAACTATATTCATTTTTGGGCCTCTAATTACAAAAAAAAAAAAAAAAAAAAAAAAATCCCAAACACTGAAGTACTGGAATGTGTCCCGAGAAGGGCAATGAACTTGTTGAAGAGTCTGGAGCACACGTCTTGTGAGCAGCCGCTGAGGGAACTGGGACTGTTTAATCTGGAGAAAAGAAGGCTCAGGGGGGACCTTATCCTTCTCTACAACTACCTGAAAGGAAGTTGTAGTGAGGTTATAAAGATATCCAGATCTCTTTCATGTATTTGATGAAGTAAGTTTCATTATAATAATGAAGTACTAAATATAACTTTTCACCACCTTATTTCCCCACTGAATACTCTTAGTCATTTTCAACTAACATCTGTTAGATTATCCCCAAAGTGCTCTGTTTTTATGATCAGAAGCTGTTGTGCTGACAAAGACCATATTTTCTCCCATCAAGGACAGGGAAACATAATATACAAGTAAAAGATTTCAGAGCCAACCACTTTGTCCTTATTTAAAACATATGAAGAAAGACACACGGAAGTAAAATAAGCATATATACGGACAAGCTGTATTCCATTCCCTTCTCTGTCCTGAGACAGGATAAAATTCCAGATGACAATCTACATCGCAGTCAGTAATTTATTGCCCAGTTAGATATTACGTAGTTACAAAAATTAGATTTCATAAAATTTCCAAGAAAAAGAATAGTCTCTCAGGTAGAATTGCTACATCTACAGCTCTCCCAGTTTCTGTTGACCATACCTTGTGAAAT
Organism: Poliocrania exsul; assembly: GCA_035041345.1. Classification (NCBI taxonomy): domain Eukaryota; kingdom Metazoa; phylum Chordata; class Aves; order Passeriformes; family Thamnophilidae; genus Poliocrania; species Poliocrania exsul. Next base: position 64,009,329 of record JAWWLZ010000001.1, read on the forward strand.
GTTGCATTCATACTTCTTTTTCATCACAGAATCACAGAAGGGGTCAGGTTGAAAGGAACCATAGTGGGTCATTTGAGCCAACCTCCCTGGTCAAGCAGGGTTATCCCAGGGCACATGTCACAGGATTGCATCCACATGGTTCTTGAATATCTCCAAGGAGGGAGACTGTACAACCTTTTCTGGGTAATCTGTTCCAGTGCTTTGTCACCCACACAGTTAAGAAGTTCATCATCATATTTAGGTGGAACCTCCTGTGCATCAGTTTCTGCCCATTGCCTCTTGTCCTATTGCTTGGCACCACCAAGAAGAGCCTGGCTCCAATTTTTTGGCACCCTCCTTTCAGATACTTATGTACATTAATGAGATCCCCTGTCAGTCATACTGTCTTGAGGCTAAACTCCTCAACTCCCTCAGCATTTCCTCATAGGAGATACTCCTGTACCTTGACCAACTTTGTAGCTCTCTGCTGGATCCAGTCCAGGAACTCCATATCTCTCTTATATTGAGGAGCCCAGAACTGGACACAGCACTCCAGAGGTGGCCTCACTAGGACTGAGTAGAGAGGCAGGATCAACTCCCTTCACCTGCTGGCAGTGCTTTTCCTAATGCACATCACTGAAATTCTTTGGGGCTTGTAGCAGATTTTTGCATTACAGTTCAAAACTGTATGTAATTCCTCATAAGCAATAGTGCAGTATGAATTTCAAAATAACAGTGGAAGGTACCTGAAATGAATGTCCTAGTGCAATTTAAATGATTTACCAACTTTAAATCATATGTATGAAAAAGAAGAGTAAATAACTAACAAATCAATAACAAAGAAAATTATAAATTTAGTGTGGCATACAAAACCCAACAAATTCAAATTTGCAGATGACAATTTCAGGCTATAAATACTAAGCTCAAATAACTAGAACTAACAATATCAGAAAAGGGATTATAATTGACAGTGTGATCAGAAACACTGCAGATCTCATTAGAAATAATAATTTGCATATGCAGTATGTGTTACAAGTCTGTTACACCTTTCAAATATGAGTCTTACATGTGAAATAGTATCTTTCAAGGCTATTTTTGTGCTACTCAGATTCTGACAATATCACATATAACTACATTCAAAGCCAAATTTCCTCACATTAATTTTGCTCTTTACATTTATTCACATTTCATAAAGAGAAAGGCATACAGTTTTAACAATTTGTCCCAGAGGCAAGAGCATAAAGAAGGTCATAAGGAAAACAAAGCATGCTATCCTAAATGAAATTGAAGACAGGGAATTAGGAAGTTTTAAAATCTTACAGATTAAGCTACAACAGAGCAAGGGAACAAGAGAACAAGATGTTCAATTACGTGTTTAAGAAGGGAAGAATCACTTTCTTTCTGAAGGGATTATTTATTTGAGTCTCATGGCTTCTGTGATGCATTGAATGCTTGACATTGTTATAGAAAATCAATGAAATTCAATCTGAGAAAGTTGTGTTGCATGCATTCAAACCTGATGGCTGCATAAATCAGTATTTCTGGTTGGTTGGTTGGTTGGTTGGTTGGTTGGTTTGTTTTTTAAATCCTTGACTCAAAATAAAACCACATTTATTTCTATACCTTTTTTACTTATTTTTTAATGACAAGTGTGATGGATACTTTATTTTTCTTCAAAGGGACTTCAATTACCAGTTGGCATTCAACTTCCCTGTTAAGCTGAGCAATGAATGATATCACTTTATAAAAATCTGGTTAGGAAACCTGCCTTCAAAACATTTTACTTATTGAGTTTTTTTCACAAAAGGACACTGAGATGAAAGATATTTATGGTGATAGAAAAGCAACATAACCTTTTTTTCATTCAGACTAACTAAAGGACTTATGTAGCACAGTTGAAGAATTCCTATTGGTTCTACAAAAATTACAATGTGGTAGAATTGCAATATGATAATATAATTCAGCTTTTCAGATATTGCTAATATTCATTAAAATAATTCTTAAGCCAGTATACTTGATTTGTTAGAATTTTATAAGACAACTAATATTAAATGGAAGAGATGAAGGAAATTAATCTAATTTCAGTACAGTATATATAAACATTAGGCCAAATGTTCAGGAAGTGAAAGTCAAATACAGTGCTTCCAAATGTAATATAATAATATTTTTATATACACAACTCATTTAAGGAAATACGTTCTAGTGTACTAAAAGACAGTATATAGAATTTTTTAGACCATATCAGACCATTGATATATCAGATTTTCAGGATTAAACTAATAGCAGCAAAATATAGGAAAAATCAAGCATACTTATTGTGACACTCTTCTCTGGGGAGCACTGCAGTGACGTGGGCTGAGAATTGTTTCTCATAATGCAGTGATCATTTGCCACCTGCCACAGAAGATTTGGTTAGTCTCTTGTCTCTGTTTTGATTAAAACCATAAAGATTGATTTTCTATTAATGGCCTATAAATTTAATTGACATACAGTGTCATTCTGGGTAGTTTTCTGCTAATGAATAGCCTAAAGGAATTCTAAATCTCCTAATGGTTTAAACAAATTTATTCTATATAAGTTTTTCTGTCACTTCATCATTTCTGGTTGCTTTTCAAAAACATTTCAGACTTCCAAACTTCCACATCGAGTTCCAATTGTCTCATAACTTCTGTCCTGAAAGACTAAACAGGGAGTGTGCCTTGGTTCATAAATTTGGGCTTATATAGCCCAAGGCAAGATTACAGATTTGCATTTTGCATTTAACTTTCCAGCTGAAGAAAAGAATTGATGAACTTTCTTAGTGTCTACAAGTGCCTGTTCTAACTAACCATCCCCAAAACAACTGTACGTTATACACAGATATTCTTTAGGTTTTGGATACATCTATTGTGAAAATCTGAAGCACTGGCCTCAATCTCCAGCCTGGAGTTCTTTGTATTGCTTTTAACTCAAAAGGAATATTGGCATAAAACAACACAACACAACATATAAAACCATAATAATAGAAGACATAGTAACAGTAAGCCTCTAACTCCCTGATTATGCAGAAAATTATAACTAAGTAAATGTGTATTAGATATGATATAGTGAAGTAAAATAAATACAAGAGATACAGAATTTTATTCTGTTGCTCATGAAAAAAAAACCACCACACACTGCTGTGGGTAAAACAGTACGTTTCAAAATAAACTTGTGCTTGGTTTTTGGGTTTTTTTGGGTTTTGTACAGCATATGTGAATACTATCAATACGTCTTTGTAAATTCTATCTCCTAAAGTGTTTTTATTTTGTTTTGGTTCGTTGGTTGATTTTTTTTTTTACTCTCTATTCATTCCCAGATAATTTGACCTAATTACAAGCAGTTAGGTTGCAATTTTTTCTCAGAAACTAATATGTCTGATTTTGAATTTACATCAGTTTTAGCATTTAGCTGAGAACCATGGAATAGATAATAAATTATCCTATAGAGTAAGGAGCATAATCGACTCAGCATCTAGCATATTTGTATCAAATTTCTGGAGCATATATTCTTAATTTACTAGATTATAATAATTATACTGATTATTTAAATAAAAAATAATGCTAATTTATACTATAGGGGGTTAAAGGACAGCATGTAATTTATATACTAGGAAATGTGCTTTAGTTAGCTGTATAAACTGTTCTTTTGTTTATGTGCATTTTGCTGCATAGACATGAATATAGAATTGACTTGAGAGACATGCATAAATGAATCTGAGTTGTGTTAAAACAGAGAACTTTGGCATTGCAGATGAAATGAATAGGTCATACTGTAAAGTTAAAAGCCATTGTGGAACTAGAAGTGGTCTGCTGTGAAAAAGCAACAGTGACTATACTCCAAAAGGTCAGGAGCCTTTAAAGTTAACTTTAATCTTGGTTCAGCTTCCTATTCCTTCTGTAGCATTTTCATCATAAGTTATGTAGGGGCTTAAGAATCAATATGATGTTGATATGAGTAATTTAGATATCCTGTGATGATAATAATTGCCTATTTTCAAGTTGAGTTGTTATGCTCACCTTCATACACGTGTACTATATGCATTACAATTTATGTTAAAATAATATTTGTAAACTTTTTTCCCCTCCAGATGTATATACCCCACTAAGAGCTTTATTTGATTCTTCTGCTTTTTATCTGTTATTACATTCTCTCGAAGGCTATGCTCTTAGATGGTCCAGCTTTATGATTACATACCGTGAGAATTAAAGCATTATAACTGGTGATTTTGTATACGGTTAAGACTAAAATCATTCACATGTTTTAAAAGAGAGTACATGTAAAGTGAGGAATTTTCCCGTTCAGAATAGCATATTTCCTTGTATAGCATTTCCAAACTTTACCCTTAAAAATAAGCATTCTTCAAAGAGGAGAGAAGATTCACTGATAGATTAAAGCATGAAAGAAGAGGGCAAATATGTGCTAATGACCAAAACCTGGACATTCATAGGGAATTTTCAACATTTCGTGATGACTTTAGTGACAAAGCATTCCTAAGTAAATTTCCTGGTGGTGAGTAGCCAACTTTCTTGCCTTTTTGAAACATCTTTTAAACCTTCAAATGACAGAGTTATGGAAGGTAAATTTTATAAACCTCGGAGCACTGAGAAGGGGAGGAGGTCTAAAAGTGCTTAGTCTGTGGGAGTAAATAGTTACTCCCCAAGTGCTTGAAGCTGTTTTCATTTTGGAAAAGGGATGAAGATGTAGCTAAGACCAACCAGGGTGAACCTCAGCCATATTCTCACTCTGCTGGATATATGCTGAACCATTTCCTAGGGAGGAAGAAACTGTATAGCAGTTTCTATGCCAAAGCTTCCCTCCTTCGAAGCTTGTGATGCAGAAAAGTTAAAGGAGCTTTATTTTAACTGAGCACAAACTGCATGCAGAATGCCATAGACTTACAACTCCTGCTGCAGATTTAGGTGGAAAAAAATAGTATAATTTGAAGCAAAATTCTTTTGGTAGGGTAAATTTCAAGGAACAGAAATAAATTAGAAGTCTTACTTATGGCAGATTTTAGAATGTGTGGGTTGAAGCTTTTACTCACTGCATTCTAAAAAAACTCCAAGGTCACTAATAGTCATTGAAAACTACTTCTACCTCCTTGAGCCTTGTGATGCCAGCTGTCTGTTCCCTCAGGGCCAGGCAGCTGAAACGAGAACTGAGAGAGAATACTTCCATAATTTGGGAAGGACATACTACACAGTTGGTGCACTTCTTAGGGTTTCTAAGGATAGTATATTAATTCACATATACTTGGATGAGGAATGTCTTATTATTATCCTGTCACTTGCAATCAGATTTAGATCAAATAAAAATAAGGAACATGTATAACTTAACCCTAAGGCATTCCGTGTAAGAATATTATAACAGGCTAATATAAATGCTGCGGAACAAGGACAAAAATTAAACTAAATCAGAGTACTATTTTTCACCCAGCTTCAAAATTTACATTTCAGATCTTACAAATGAAACTGAATGTCCCTCTCCTTTCTCTAAAACATTTTATTCCAGGCCAATACTGACCTTTAAATTAGAATTCTAGAATAATTTACGTTAGAGAGGACCCCAAAGGTCATCTAGTTTATTCCCCCTCACAAAGCATGGCTAACTTCAAAGTTAGATCACACTGTTAAGTGCCTTGTTCGGGTGACTCTTTGAGCCACCTGTTCTAGTGCTTAAATGCTTCCTGTGGAGAATTTTTCTCTGATACCTAGTAATAACTTTTCCCTTGCTTCAACATCTCACCTTGACCTCTTGTCCTTTCACTGTGAACACCAATAGGGTCTGTCTTCTCTATGACCTCCCATTAAGAACTCAAAGACAGCAGTCTTGAAAGACATCCTTCTTTATTTTCACCAGTTCTCTCAGTGTCCACTGTATGTCATATGCCTGAGTGCCTTGACCTTCTCTGTGACTATTCTGGACTCTCAGTGTCTTTCTTGTACTAGCAAGCTCAAAACCTGAGGCAATATGACCGACTTGGGTCACATAGGTGCCACGTAGAGGGTAATAATCTTTACTTTCAACCTACAAGCTACGTTCTTACTTACATTTCCCAGTATTTAGTTTGCCAGCATATCACAAAGTTGTACTGCTGATTCATACTCAAATTCTTGTTCACTACAATACCCTAGTCCTTTTCCACAAAGTTGTTCCACAGTGGGTAGTGGCTAGTTTGTGGGACCGGAGACCATCTGGTTTATTAAGCTTATTAGGTCAAGGACCTTTTATAATGTAAAGTAACAGGGAGGAAAAAAAACAACAAAAAACAACAAACAAACCATAGACACACAGATCTGATAAGCAAGGTATGAACAAGACACTAACAAAGACTAAAACACTTCAGCTATTAATTGATAGACCATTAAGAAACATCAGGCCCAGCTTTAGGGAGAGCCAACCCGGGCTTTGTAACAGACAAGAGTGGGAAACTGTAAGACCATGAATAGCATGGATTTAGAGGGGGGGCTCGGACTATGCAAAGTTTCTAAAGAGTGTAGGTGAATAATTGAGGTGGGGAAAACAAAAAACAAGGAGAGAAAAAAAGATGAGGAGAATAGAGAGGAGGATAAAAAGGACCTGTTATGCATAAGAAGGTACCATTCAATTCTGCAACATAACCCAGACAGTAGTGATTTCTGAAGAATACTGGCAGATTTTGAAGTTCTAGCACTTGAAATCTGGTAATCCTGCAAATTTTGTTCTTTTCTATCTACAGACTATCGATCCAAATCATCTCTCATGAATTTGGCTATAGGATACCATGTAAGACCTTGCTGAAGTCAAGGCAAATGATGTACACTGCTCTTGCCTCATCCACAGAGCCTGAAGTTTCATCACAGAAGAAAATCAGGCTGGTCAAGCACAATTTGGCCATGGTAAATCCATGCCATTTGTTTCCAATCACTTTAAACTTGAACATCATTTCAAGTTCTGCAGTTCCTGGGAATCTCTTTCTCACTTTTTGAGGCTTAGCATGAATTTTGCCTTTTTTACAGAGATTAGAGAGTGTCCTAGTTGTTACCGCCTTCAAAATGATGAAAGTGGCTTGCAACAACATGAGGTCTCCATCTTGCCTTGGCCTGCCCTCCTGACCAGACACTGTGTGACTTCTAAGTAGTAACTATATTTTTCTCTCTTTATTCTTTCCTCTCTTAATCTGTCTTTATTCTTTTTTTCCTCCTGTGAGTAACTTAGACACCTGTTTTCTGTAGGTTGTGAATATTTCACCTAAGATGCATGGAGTTTGTGTTTGCTGAGTGTAACAAAGGTTCCCTACTGTATAGCAATGCTTGCTAGTCACAGTAGCCTGTTGTAATGCTTTTGTGAAGTTGCATGTTATCTCTGTAAAACCCTTTTTGCCAGAATGCCTATTTTCTCACCAAATTAAAAGAAATCTCCTAGAGAAAAAGGTGTAGTCTTTTTTCTGGATGTGATCCCAGGGTATCAAAGAACAAAAGATTTTTCATGAGCTCATGTGGGCAAAATTTCTTAAAGCCTGAAATTAAAGTGTAACACCCCGTAAAGTTGGACGGGGGTGTAACAATGTATAATAGGATTTGCCATGAGTACTGATAAACGCAGAAATGCCACAGCAAGAATGTGTACCAGATTCAATTGAAATGTCCTGAAGTTGTCAGAAAACCACATCTCTGAAAACTTCAGTCCTCTACTGAAGGTAGTAAAGTGCATAATCACAAGCACAAAATGGTTGGAGGAACTAGGTATCTCGAAGTAAGAAAAAAAACCCAGGACCCTTTGTTAAATGCTTTGCCAAACACTGTTCATATAACTGTATACTGACACAGTGTGCTAGTTTTGACTAGGATAGAGTTGTTTTGTTGTTTGTTTTTTTTCACAGAATAGCTATTACGGGCTTACAGTTTGTATTTGAGCTGAAAACAGTGTTGATATTAAAGGGATATTTTAGCTATTGCTGAGCAGTGCTTACACAGCATCAGGGCCTTTTCTGCCTCATACACCACTTCACCAGTGAGGACACCGGAGGTGCATAAGAAATTGGGAAGCAACATAGTCAGAACAGCTCACCCCAACAGATAGAACTCCATACCATATGGCATCATGCTTAGCATATGCAGCTGGGAGAAAAAGAAGAAAGTGGGGGGAACATTCAGAGTGATGGCATTTTGTCTTCCCAAGACACTGTTACATGGGGTGGAGCCCTGCTTTTCTGGGGATGGCTGAATGCCTGCTTGCCAGTGGGAAGTACTGAATGAATTCCTTGTTTTACTTTGCTTGTGCACATGGCTTTCGCTTTACTTATTTAAAGTAGCTTTATATCACATGAATTTTCTCTTATTTTTGGTCTTCCGATTCTTTGCCTTATCCTGTCCAGCGGGAGTGAATGAGCAGCTGTGTGGGTCTTAGTTGCTGCCTAGAGTTGAATCATGATATACCAGAAGCAGAGTTGGCTTTAGGCTTTAGGCTGACTGTTAAATTTGGATGCAGTAGCACCCTCAGATGTATACTACCTGATACCATTGAGCCATGAATGTCTTGTTTGTCAAAATCATCCCTACCTTGAACCTTCTCTGTAGTTAGTAGGACTTTGTGTGAACTCTCTTGTCAGTCATGGAAGCTTGAGATGAGACATATGCTGGCAGATTTCACCAATAAAGACTGAACTAAAGATATTGATCACCTAAATGATTTTTTTCTATGTTCTTCATCACTTGATTGCCTGACAATTCCCTGATCTTCTTTTTTTGCTGCTATATTTTTTATATGTTGCCTTTCACATCACTCACTACATAGAAATTCAGCTGAGCTTTGTAATTTTGAATTCGCTCCCTACATTATGTGGCACTTTCTATATATTACTTTTGGGTATCTTTTCTCCACTCTTCTATATGCTTCCTTTTGGCATTTAAGTCTATCAGGGTGGCTTTCTGCTATGCCTGCTTAATTTCGTCCATACTGGGCAGCGTGCCCTAATGTTTTAATTAGGTTGTCCTGGAAGATCATCCAGGTCTTTTAGGCTCCTCTGGGGCAGTATGTCACAAGGACGAGCCTAGCAGTTCCCAGAGCAAGCTGAAATCTGCATTCACTAGAACCACTTTTTTATACTTCTGTTTGCTTTACTCATTTCCCTCATTAAACTCTGTTATATCACTGTTATAGGAAAGTTTCTATCAGCCTTCCCATTCACCACCACTTTTTTCTTATTTGTATGTGGTAGGTTCAACAGAGTGTCTCCCTTAGCCTCTCCGGCACTGGCAAAGAACTGTCTCCAGAGCATTAAAAAAAAAATCTGGATTTCTTGTACCTTTCATCACAGAATCAGATAATAGAAGCTTGACATGAGCTGGTCCACTGCCTCATGAGATTTTGTGTTCAGTAGGCAAATTCTTTAGTTGCCTTTGGGTGCTTGACCATAAGTCACTCAGTTTATGAATGCCAGATCTGGAGCAAATTGTCTTCCTCCTATACACCAACTAATACAAGCAATCTAAAAAAAATATTAATCCTATAGTCAAAATCTTACCAAGTTTCTTTGGCACTGATGTCAAGCTATGAAACTGGAAATACAAGCACAACTGGTGGACACACTGTACATGGTGAAAATGCATGAATTAAGAAGAAAGGAGTAAGAGGAGAAAGAGCAATTGTTATCTATCTTTTGATATAATGTTGTAGAAAGGCGAGACATACTTTGGTGAAAACAAATGGATTTTACTTGAGACCACCTTTTTAACATGGTGTCACATGGCCCAACACTGTCAGTGTGATCACGGATCTTGTGATTCTCAGCCATATGAATATGAAATAAAACTTATGATTAAGAATTAACCACCACTCCTCTCACACATTCAGTATTATAGACAGAACCTTGTTGTGGCAAAAAGGGACATCCTGTGTTTATGAAGACAACAATTTATTATTAGTCTAATGAATGTTTTAAGAGCCAATTTAAGACAGAACAATCAACTCCTACTAGCAGACCATTTGCACTAAAAGCTCAAACTCCTTGTCCAAATTCAAACAGAAATGACTCATGCATAATACTTTAAAAATTGTTATACAAGAGAACTTTCTAATATCTATATGTCTTTCTCTAGTGTTCAGTTCATCCTTCCAGTGTTCTTCTGCTGTCAGCAGCAGTCTTTGAGAATCAGGGTCAGAGTTACAGCAAGTCATCAGCACCCTGAGACACTTGCCAAGAGTATGATGATGGTCACAGTTAAGGGGGTCTTTCTTCTTCCCTTCAGTGTTGGGCTTGTGGAGGTTTGTTTGTGTTTTTTACCACATTCTGCTTCTTTATTACTGGTACCTAGCTGAAGTTGCAGGTTGCACAGTAGATACTCTCTCTGCCTCCAGCCTCAGTGTGCAGTCTCCAACGTGAAACAGAAACAAAAAGAAAAAATAAACAAAACCAAAACCAAACCAAAACAAAACAGAACAAACAAACAAAAAAAAAAACCAAACCAAAAGAACCAAAACAAATAAAACAACCAAAAAATCTAAATCAGTTCAGAATCAAGGCAAACTAAGACTAGTACTCAGATGCTGCACTGATGTACATACAAATGTACATACAAATAGCCCTTTTATTAATACTGACTACTCTGAAGAATTTCACAGAAGTGTCAGGACACTGCAAGGGTTGGACGTTGTTTGTAAACTGGTATATTGGTAGCATGAGGGGACTCTCCATGCTGTCCATCATGGCAAGACCTGGCAGCCATGGGCCATCTTACACCTCATCCAGATGCGGAGCAGCCAGGGAAAACAGGTGCAGGTGGCAGCCCTAGCCTGGGCCATGAAGCACCTCCCTGGGGACAGACATAGATAGAGACTCAGCTATTGCATGGACCCACAGGTGGGCCTGGCTCAGCAGGAGCAGGGCAGGGCTATGGGAAGCTTGAGACTGGCCCTGCTACAGTGTCACTGGGGCAGGGGCTGATGGCCCTGGGGGTCTGACATGGGGTCCTGGGCCACAGCAGGGCCAGGGAAGCAATGGGTGATGAGCAGGTGTTAAACATCAGATCAGTGATTTTGGGGTCAGAACCACCTTATGGGGTGTGTGTGTTCATGTGAAGGGGGCAAGGATGGGTCAAACCTCACAGAGCTGAGGTGGCATCATGTCCCTCACTGCAGGGCCTGGAGCCCACACAGGGAAGCCCCGGAGCAGCTGCCAGTCACAAATAGCCTGAGAAAACTATAACCCCTATAGCTCCTGGAGCCCCTGACCCAGCTCGGATGGGCAGAGACAGTGAGAACACGGTCCCTCACCCTGGCCTGGGACCCCAGAGTGGCCTGGGGGTCAGAGGCTCCACTTGCGGGATTCGGCTGTAGAGACCAGAGCAAATAAAACTGGGCGCATGTATTTGCCACATGTAATGGCCCTGCCATCCAGATATGTGAGAGCTGGTCTGCCGCAAGGTTCCAGTGGTAACTATATAATCTATCTCTCCCTCTTTCTTCTGCTCTCTTCTTGCTCCCTCTGTTTCTCTTTCACTGCCTCTTTCTCGATGCTTTGGGTGGCTTGGAGCTGGAGGGATTGTATTTTGACTTAAGTGTTCTGTATTGACTGGATCTGGACTTAAGTGTTATTGATTAATATGTGCTAGTTTAGTATTGTAGTGAAACATTTTGTTTAGCTTGTGTAGAGCCCTTTTTGAACCTTTGCCAGTTTCTCTTTTCTCCCCTAAATTAATGAAGAAGCCTCTTGGAAACAAGTCTGTGACTTATTTTCTTAGTGCTATCTCAAGGCATAAAAGAACCCTATATATGTGTGTATATATATATGTATATATGTAAGAGTAAAACTCCTAGCTAAGCCTGTGAGCCCACAGCTCTGGGACTGGAGTGTTACATCAGGGCTGGTGTAATGGGAATTCATGGGACTTCACTCATTTTGATGGTAACTGCTTTCTCTTTGATTTTGTTTGAAAAACCCATTCTCTTTGAAATTCCTGGCAGACAGTATTAAAAAGAAAGTCTAAGTTATGGAGATGTTCACCAAAAAGCTCAGATTCAACAGGACACTTCTCTTGCTTTTTAAAAATAATTCAATTTTAAAATAAATAACTTCATTTCAAAAATATTATTGGTTATTTTGTATTTTCAATAGGGTGTTTGATTATTAATGTTTTTTTAAATAGAATCATTATTTGGTTTATTCTACTCAATACCCTAAATTTAAATTACTAGTTGGAAAGCTCGCTTTCTTATATTTGACCTTCCTTGACATTTCTCTATCACACACCATGTGGCAATGAAATAATTAAAAGATAATGTATTACAACAGCAGAATTATAGAAAATACTTTCCAGTATATACATCTCCTAAAGACAGATTTTATACCTCTGGTTACGTTTTTTTGTTGTTATTGTAATCATGACTTTCTTTTCTAAGCTTATTAAGTGGAAGGGTGGTTAGACATATTTTTATAGGTCATATATGTGTATCAATTATTTGGTTGCTGTGATGAGATTGATAGTTAAAGAATAGATCGCAACAGTCTAGTAACTTCTTGATGAATGGTCTTGATATTAATTGAATCACTATTCCACAATGGGCCTGACTCTGTGCTCTTTCAATATTTCTATAGTTAATGTTGAAGTCTTTATTTCATAATTTTACTTTCTGAATTAAATTTAAATATCAGTTAGCATCAGTAAATATTTGACGAGAAAAAATCTCTAAAAAATGGTTTTGTAAAATACAGCTTTACTGCATGTTCATTGGGATAATTTGTTATTCATGTTTTCACCTCTGTCACACTGAACAAGACTTACTGGTAATACTGATCCATTTTAGATTCTTCTCATAACAGTTGTCTGTCTTTTGCCATCTTGTCAATTCAGTCTTAGGGTCAAACATTGAGATGTACTGCTACTTTCTGTCCTTTCACCAAAGAATATTGTAGGTTTGGATGCTCCGTTTGCAACAGATCTTATCTGGCTCTTCAGTTACTGTAATTCAAGTCAAAAGAATCTAATCAATAGCATCATAGAATGGCTTGAGTTGGAAGGGGCCTCTAAAGATAGGCATAGTCTAACTCCTTCACCGCAATCAGGGATATCTTTCACTAGATCAAGTTACTTAAAGCCTTGTCCAACCTGACCTAGAGAATTTCCAGTGATGGGGCATCCAACACTTTTCTGGGCACCCTGTTCCAGTGTCTCATCATCTGAGAGGGGGAGGGAAAATAAAGAAGATAGAGTCACATTCTTCTGAGGTATCCAGTGACAGGAGAAGAGGCAATGAATACCAGCTGAAAACCATGACATTTCATTTAAATATACAAAACCACAATGTTATTAATTCGAGTACTAGTAAAACACTGAAGCAGATTACCCAAGGTGCTTGTGGAGTCTCCATTTTTGTCTGACTGGACACATCCTCTAGCAATCCATTTTAGCTAATCTTATCTTTGAGCATGGGAGCTGGATCTGATAGATTGCAAAGAGACTTCTATCTTTATCTACTATTCTGTGTCTTAGCAGGCTCTAATGAGGGTATCGTGTACTTTCTGGAGGAGATTGAAGGTCAGGTGTTCTGTAACTTAGTGTGTCCAGTGTGTGCTGCTTGAGGAAAGACTATGGTTTGGTTTGCTGTGTTATTTAGCTATGCAGGAAACAGTACAGATTCCAGTCCTTTTCATGAACTTGAGCAATAAAAGATGATAGTCAGTCTTAGAATATAGCATATCCTGATGCTGAGATCACCTACTAGGAAATACTGTTTTAAATTTCTGTAAGAACAAAACTGATTTTGAGGATCAACTCTGAAATCAGTAATAAATGTTAACAACATAACCATAAACCTCAGCTGTATACCTCTTGTCTTGGGTTGAACTGGCAAACTGCCAACTGCCTAAGTACAGAGTTAGAGCTTCTTTTCCCACCCCCACCCCTGCCGAGAAAAGGGAGGAAAGGGGAAAAAAAAAATTCAAACTACATTTATGCTTAAACTAACTATATATATATATATCTACAGAAAAGAGAAAATTAGGAGTAAATTATAATATAACATATACACAAGTTAGATATAACAAGAAATAACTTCCCACTCCTTAGTAAACACAAATTCTACTATCCTAACTACAAATCACTCCAAAGAACTCAATCCCCAGAAAGACAGACTTAAGCAAAAAGAAAAACTAAGAACAAACATTTTACTTCCCTAAGATAACATGATGGTAAGCCGGTACTCTGGGCTTGGGCCTCCCCATCCCTCCTGTGACTACAGCTGTGAAGCAACTGACTCAAGCCACTCCCACACTGGCTCTTACCCTTTTTGAAATGATGTTGTAATATGGTATGGAATACAATACTATTGGCTAGAAGTCAGCTGTCAGCTCAGCCCAGCTCAAGTCAGCTGACAGCCTCAGGCTTACTCTGAAATGTAAAACTTAAATTTAGGCCTACATCTAGCCAAACCCATAACACTCCACCCTTTACTCTATACCATATTACACCACTCATATATCAAATCTATTTATTTCCGCACTTAAACAGTCTTTATTCTTTTTAGGGCTGTTTTCCATTTCTCCATGTTGTAGGTGATAGTCCATTAGGATGGGGTAGATACTTCAGGCAGGAAAAAACAGTTCATCATTGGACACCAACACTAGTTCAGCTCAAGTCTTATTTATCTGATGGTTCATGTCCTATAACATAGAACTCAAAATGCAAATTATTTTGTCTTTTCAAGGTTAAATGTCCTTGAGGCACACATTGGGATTATCCCATCCTCTTCTTGGGGGTCTCTATACCCCACACTGGGGTCTCTATACCCCTCACTGGGGTTACTATCCCCTTTTTAGGGGTTACTATCCCCACACTGGGGTTACTATACCTTCA
>JAWWLZ010000001.1:64041707-64052845 GCA_035041345.1 Poliocrania exsul
GGTCACCTGACAATTTTTCAGGCCTAGTCTGAACTTCAAAGCCCAAACCCAGGCCCACCTGGCTGAACCTATGACAATATACTTAGAATATATAATTCTTTCAGTTCTGGATTGATGAAGTATAAATCATAATCTGCACACTTCATTTGTGCAGACTCAGATTTTAAATCTGGACAAAAAATAAAGTTTCTTATTTTTCAGGTTGGCAGATATCTTCATATAGTTGTGATTGGCGTCAGTGTTTTAGCAGCATAGAGGAAAGAAAGAAATGTGTTTTAACATATATAACTAAAAAGGTTTAAAATTTATAAAAAATAAAATATAAAACTGAATTAAAAAGGAAAAAGATGCTGTGAAGTACTGTAGTTCATAAAAAATGTTCAACAATTGCATGGCAAATAAACTTTGGAACACAAAGCTAATTGAAATAGGTGAATCTGCCGAAAACAATCTTAATAGCAATGGAAAATCGCAAAAGGAGAAAGTGAACATGAATTGTAAGAAATATGTGGTTTTTATTTGAAAGATTTTTCCAAGCTTGTCAAGATGACATCTAACATAAGTACAAAGGTCATGAAAACAAAGACAGGAAAATGATTGTTCTTTCACCGTAATCAAAGTGAAGTGCATCTTTCAGTGGTTTGTGTTTATTTTAATAATCACTGTTGTCACTCTGGTCTGCTTTCTGCCTTTCTATCCCCACCACTACAAAAACAAAGAAAATGTTAGGACTGTTATTTATAAAACATTCTCTTTTTTGACTGTATAATTTCTCGCT
Organism: Poliocrania exsul; assembly: GCA_035041345.1. Lineage (NCBI taxonomy): Eukaryota > Metazoa > Chordata > Aves > Passeriformes > Thamnophilidae > Poliocrania > Poliocrania exsul. Next base: position 64,042,486 of record JAWWLZ010000001.1, read on the forward strand.
ACTTTCAATTCATCCATATTAGGAGCTTTTATGTATATATAATATTTTATCTTCTACAGGAAGCTCCTGATTTTATGGGTTAAAAGGGAGGGACAAAGATGGGAAGAGACACCATTGCTAAAGCAAAAAGTATTGGGTATCTAAATTCTGAAACAAATATATAATGCACCTATTTTTGTGAACGTTATCTGGCACAAAGAACAAGACCTGAAGAGAGAAACATTAAAATTATGCCTTCCACTCCTTTTGCTTCCACAAATGCTGGAGCCTGGTTAATTCTCCACCTTGGTGGATGGACAGTGAAGAGATGGGAAATGCAGCATGAATATCTAATGGCTAAAACTAAAATAAAATACTGGTGAATCATCCAAAACATATATTAAAACCAAACTCTAAGAAAATATTTTGTATTCTCCAAAGCTTGTATATTTCCCCTCCTGCCAAGAGATGTTATCTGTTTCTACAAATCTTGTTTTATTAATTTCTTTGAACACACAGCCACAAGATCTCTACCATAGAGAAATATAAAATATTCCATATAAGAACTATAGAACAATTTATTTTGGGAGACATATCCAGAGAAAATAAACTCGGAGTCCTGTTCAAAATAGAACAAATTGCAGGAAGTTGCCAAAGGTTGTGTCTACTCAGCCCTGATTTCCACTTATGAGAAGGTAACCCACTTAGTAGATCAAGGGAAGCCAGCTGATGTAATCTTTCAGGATTTCAGCACTCACAGTATCCTTCAGAAAAAATGCCCAGCACACATCTGGATAAACACATCATGTAGAGGGTGAGAAATTGGCTCATGGGTGGAGCACAGAGGGTAATAGTGAATGACCCCATTCACTAATATCAGACTGGTGCCCTGTCACTACTGGGGTTCCACAGGGCACCATCTTAGGTCCTGTGCTCTTCAGCATCTTCACAAAATACTTGGATGCAGGACTGGAAAGGATAATAAACAATTTTGCAGATGACACAAAACTGGGAGTAGCTGTTGATTTCCTGGAAGGCAGGGAGGCCCTGCAGAGAGACCTTGGCAAATGATGAAGTTAACAAGGGGAAGTGCCGGATTCTGCACCTGGGATGGGGCAACCCTGGATGTTCGTACAGACTGGGGAATGAGATGTTGGAAAGCAGTACCATGGAAAGGGACCTGGGGATCCTGGTCAATGGTAAGTTGAATCTGAGTCAGCAGTGCCCTGGCAGCCAGCAGGACCCACTGTGTCCTGGGGTATATCAAGCAAAGCATCATCAGCAGGTCAAGGGAAGTGATGGTCCTGCTCTGCTCTGTGCTTCTGCAGCCTCACTTTGAATATTGTGTGCAGTTTTGGACACTACAACATGAGATTTAAAGCTGTTATAGAGTGTCTAAAGGAGGGCAATGAAGATGGTGAAGGGCCTTGAGAGGAGGCTATATGAGAAGCAGCTGAGGTCTCTTGGTCTGCTTAGCCCAGAGAAGAGGAGACTGAGAGGAGACCTCATCACAGCCTACAACTTGCTTATGAGGAGAAGATGAAGGGCAGGCACTGATCTCTTCTCTCTAGCGACCCCTAACAGGACCCAAGGGAGGGGTCTGAAGTTGTCTTTGGGAGGTTTAGGTTAGATACTGGAAAAGGTTCTTCACCCAGGGGGTGGTTGGGCACTGGAACAGGTTCTCTGGAGAAGTGGTCACAGCACCACACACTCAAGCACTTGGAGATGTGACTCTTGGGGATGGTCCTGTGCAGGGGGGAAGGGTTGGAACCATTGATTCTTATGGGTCTCTTCCAACTCTGCATGTTCTGTGATTTATTCCAAGGACACTCATAGAACAATCTCTCTGAGTAACTTATTCCAGTCTTTGCCAATTCTCATGATAATTTGTGTTTCCTTATATTTAATCAGAATTTATTATTATTTTATACCTCTTGACATATTGTCATGTCTGGCTACATCTTCTTTATGCCATCCTGTCATCACTGCACATACAGTACTTCATATTTAAAATTTGTTTCATTTGTGTCACAGATCTCTGCTTTGGCTACATTTGCTGTGACCAAAATGTGCATCACTGAACAGCCATTCAACTATTAGGTCTCTGATGGTCTTTGATAGTGTATATTTGTCTGTTTCATTTGGTTATGTTGCATAGTATTTAAGAAATTCAACTTTGCATAGTTATTGTCACTGACATTTCAGATCTTTTTACCTGTCCGCTAGCTCTTGTCACATTATTGTCAAGCCATCAATTGCATGAATACAGTCCATTTCTCTTCTTCTTCACTGACTCACTACAACCTGTATCTCATGTTTCTTTAACACCTAAAGTGCACATAGGATATGTCGTTCTTTTTATTATGCCCTGCATGGTAAGAGAATACAAGGACCTTAGGCATTAACTGGAGTACTTTTGTAGTATTTTTGTGTTAGTACTGTCTCATGTCTCCCTTGATGGCTGTACATCATCTCCATATGTTCACCTGCCGTTTTCAGTTTTTCTTACTGTTTTCTATCAGTATGAAACATTTTGTTGTTGTTGGGTTATTTTGTTTTGTTTTTCCTCAGATCAGGATATTTTTCAGGACTGATTTATGCAATGCTTTAAATAAAGAGAGTACAGATTCAAGGACTGGTCACCCAAACATCAAATTCATGCTCCACCCATTGAACCATTCTTCTAATAAACTGCTTCCTTCTCCTCTGCTTTGTGCCCAGCTATTGTGTTTTACTATTGTGCACTTCACTGAGAGTATACAGAAGTACTACTTTTGTAATTTTGTAGCTTCTTAATTTGTTCACCAGAAGCAGCAGAATGAGTTACTTTGAATAATATCAGGGGCGTCTTATCCTGTGCTTTTTACTGTTGATCAGGTGTTGATACGGCACATATAGATTGAATTGGTAAAATGTAATTCTGAACTAGTCAAGCCTTACATATAACTTTTGACTCTTACTAGAAATAAAATTTTGATAGGCTTCTGCGTTATAATTATTGACAGTGAAAATTTTTGCGAGTATTTAGTCATATAGTAGATTTACAATTTTCCAGAAATCATCAGTTAATCATCTATATCAGAAATGTCCCATGTTCCTGAACCCTTCATTCCATCATCTAGGAATTCTATTAGTCAAAAAGAAAAAAAAATCCCATCATTTTTCAAAGCTATAGAATAGTCAAGAGCCTGATGGAGCAAGTTATAGAAGGAATGTGAAGTATCTAGGGAGATCAATGTATAGAAATCATGGGTATGTATTAGCACACAGGAGGACTTCATTAAATGATTTTTTTTTTTGCATACTAAAAAAAATAGTCCTTTCATATTTACTCCTAGGGAAAGAAACACTGCATTGGGAGCTGAAACAGAAAAATAAGATCTGTCAAGCCTTATTTTTTTTGTCAAGAAGCATGTTACACAATGACACCTGGGTGTAAGTACTGTCAGTTCACATAAGCCTGATGCTGGATGGCTTGAAAAACTATTGAACTGCTGAAGGCAAAGCTGTATTTGCAGACTCTACCCATGCATCTATCAGATGTGAGAAAAAATACTTCTTTAAACAAACTCTTAGTAGAAGGGAGTCAACCAAATGATTGATCACACAAGAAAGTTGTGTTGTTGTTGTTTTTTCCTAGCTGTACAACCCAGCTGTTATGACACCATAGTGGTATCAAAGCTTTTTCAGTCCTACTTTCACTGACCATTTAAATCCTCTTCTCAGCCGATACATATTTTCTTTGTTGTGTTTGCAAGCGTACAACACTTGTGGAGTAAAAACCTCAGAATTCTAAACTGACAGTGTAATCAGTGGACACCTGGTCAATATAGGAAGAAGGGTCTGAAGAGCTATTCAGCTCACTACTAGTTCATAGACAGCTATATTTAAAATTGATGGGTCCCTTCCAACTCAATATGTTCTATGATTCTACGATATGCTAAGTTTTACTATTTGAAGCTATGTTTCAACCATGATATCATCATATCATAACTTCATTCCTTACCATTGACCAATAAAATCATAGGCAGTAATGGTATTATTTACAGTGGAATGAAGTCATTACCCCTATGCCATTATATTGCTGCTTTGTTGCTCAGGGTTGCTAATGTCTGTCTGTTTAAATTAATTTTAATCCATTTGTTTTTAGTGTTTTGGAATCCGAAATATCCATGAAGCATCTTAAAATTTCTCTGTTTTGAGTTCAGTTTAGGAGATTTTCTGGCTGAGAGAAGGAAAAAATACTCACAAAATCACACCCTGCACATTCAGTTAAGAATTTCTCTATGCATTTGCAAGATAACTACTGACAAATCTACTATGCAGGTATAATTTAAAGTGCACAATAACTCTTTCCTTGGAACTGCTGGGAAAAAATAGTTCTTAAGAGGGAGGTAATTAAATAAGATGAAAAAGTTGAATATTATGTTTTGGTAACATAATATTTTTGGCCCAGTAAATTTTTGGGCCTTATGTTCCTTGTACTTGCCTATTGCTAATCCGCTGATATTTACCTTTTCTCAAGTATATAATTCCAACTTTTTACCACTATAAATCAGCACTGTAATTTGATAACTTTTTAAACTGGTTTTCTTTGCTAAAATGCCTTTCTATAATTCAGAAAAGCTTTTTCTTACTCCAAAATTATTTTATTTTATCTCTTTTTTAGTACTCATATATTTATCTATAATAATTTCAGATTCATTCAAATTTTTTCTTCACAGATAACGTTCTCTGATACTCAAGCAGTTTATTATTATATTTATTAGGAATCTTACAGTAATTATCCAAATGTATTAATAAGAGAGTTGGGTTAAGTTAGATAAATGAGTTGGATTATATAAACAGATATTGATGTGAGATGAAAACTAGCTGGAAGGTTGGGCAAAAATCCCAGCTGTTGCCCAGTCACCAGTGGTAAACCCCAGGGACTGAAAATGGGTCCTTCAGTAATGAAAATGGGTCAAGAGAGCATCCTCAGCAAGTTCACAGATAATACAGACCGGAGAGGAGTAGCTGATACAACAGACGGGTATGTTGCTGTTCAGACAGGGCTCAATGAGATAGAAAATTGGGTTGATAAGAATCTTATGAAGGGACACACCAAGTTCTGCACCAAGTTCACACTGGAGCCCAGCTGGCTGGAAGTTAGCCACGCAGAAGATATCACTGAAAACAATAAACTCTCCAACCAGCTTGTTAGATTAGAAAGCTGACATTATGTTACCGTAGCACTGGGTACATGGTGTATAGCTTCGCCTAATATCACCTAACAAAGCAGGCATTATTAACGAAAAAATACTTTTCCACTACATATTCATTACATATCATTACATATTAAATAAATTTCCCGAAGACATACATATATGCTAAATATCTCTGTAGACATTTTTGCATATGAGTAGGGGGGGTTTGAGTGTCTGCGGTGATCATTTGGAGAACATCCCATTCCCCAAATTCTCCTTTTATGGCACCAGATCTTCTAAGGAATCTTTTATCCTTGAGAATATCTCCAATATGTTGCCAGGTCATAATGTACTTATCTTACAAGCTTTGGTCCAGCACATAATTTTTGTTCTCAAAACTAACATCTGCCAGTACATACAGGTGAATAGGGAAGCACTGATACAAGACTTTTAGTGACAGATGTAAGGAGTTAATGCAAAACTAAGCATTAATCTCTGGCATATGTACTAAGCAGAATATGATGCAAAACTAAGCATTAATCATGGATCTAGAAATCAAACACTATTGTTCTAAACTTGAAAGAATTCCCCAACATCTTCCCCAACTGCTGCATGCACCCTTTCTAAAGAAGTATAACTTGTTCAGTATCAAGGGGACCTGAGGGTCCTGATGGATAGCAAGCTGACCAGGATCCAACAGCATGCCCTCACAGCCGAGAAGATCAACAGCCTCCTTGGCTGCACTGACCAGCTGGGAAATGATCCAGTTTTAGGTTCCACAGTACAACAGAGACATGGACATACTGGAGATCGAGCCCAGCATATGAAGATGGTTGAGGGTCTGGAGCATCTTTAATATGAAGAGATGTTGAATGAGGTGGAATGACTCAGCCTGGAGAAGAGAGGGCTCAGAGGCATTATTCATGTACCTTAATACTTGATGAGAAAGCATGAAGAATATTGACTTTTCACTGATATCCAGTGACAGGACAAGATGTGATGGGCTCAAATTAAAACACATGAATTTCCACCTGATCACAGGAAAACAAAAAAAAAAAAAAAAAAAAAAAAAGAGTGTGTGAGTGGTTGGATACTGAATCATGTAGCCCAGAGAAATATGGAGTTTCCACCTTGGGAGAGATTCAAAATCTTGTTGGACATTTTTGGGGTAACATGGTTTAGTTGACTCTGAGCAGGGGTTTTGGACTAGGTAATCCCAAGAAGTACCTTTCAACCTCATCCATCCTGTGATTCTGTGAAATACAATCTCAAGTTTACTGAAATGGAAAGAAATGTGTTAAATAAATAAGGTTGTTCATTTCTGTATAAAATAAAATATTTCTTTTGCTTTCTAAAGTTTGTCAGACTTTTTATTTTTAATGTTTTCCACACCAGTTTCCACAAAATCTCATTACTTTGTGTCCTGGGTACAGAGATAAGAGGTGGAGTTTTAACATTGTTTATTCCACACCATCCATGTCATGGTGGGGATCATGGTTTTCAGCAGATAAAACTGAGTGCTAGAACCCCAAAGTTCACCATTTTGTCTTACCTGCCCCAACAAAGGGACAGTTGCCTATCAAATCCAGGGGATTTAGGTTCTCTGCCATTTCCCAGTTCTTTTTCCCATTTTCCACGTGACTAGGGACCTTTTTTGTGGTGCTAAAACAACAGTCCCAGCAGAGCACAGTGGCAAGAGACAACTGTTGCTGAAGCTGCAGAAAACAGTAACTGCTGCTGAAGCCATGGCAGGATGCAAGAGCTGATACTACCGCAGCCAACGGAGCACTGCTGCAAGCCTCAACACCCACCAGGACCACTGCCAGGACAACTGCTAACCTGAGGGTAGGGAGCCCTCTGCATCAGCACCACTGCTGGACCTAGTGTTTTTGGTAGCATAACTCCATGTTTGGACTAAAGAACTTGCCAGGTACTCCACAGGGATCTGCATGTTCAGCACAGGGTAGGGGCCATATTGCTTTTGTCTAGAAAGCCCCCCCATGATGGGCACTCTCTTCATGGAGTGTTTTTGTTTGGTTAGTTTTGTTTATTTGGTGGTGGATAGCCTATTTGTGGGTAAACCATTCTCTGTTTTGTACAATCCTCTATTATTACTGTTTCATTTATTGTGATTTCTTCAGTAAATTGTGACTCCAATTTGTAATCTCTCTTAGTATTTTTTTTCTCCACTGTTTAAAGGGGGCAGGTTAAGGGGAGTTAATTTTCCCACTGGGTTTTTAACCCAGTACCCTCTGTGACCACAAGAAAAATCTAAAATTTTCCCTCTGGCCACATTCTTAATAATAAAGAAATAGATATTCCTGTTTTGTCATTGAGATCCACAATCCACATCGAATTTCTTCATTTTTATAATTTGTACATAATGCAATCTTATTTTCTCCCTTTTCTCTTTAGTTTGAGTTTCCAACCTCATAATTTCATATTTACCAGTAAATTCTAAAGCTCAGAGAAGAGATGCAAGATATAATAATTTTATTTTCAAAGTTACACGAAAATTAGTTACCAAATTGTTAAGGAGTCTACAGTATCAGAATTGCCAACTACATACTACTTCATAGAAGTTTATTTTTTAAAAAATAAAATAATATGGAAACCACTTATTCATCATCTGTCCATATAAATCCATCCATATGCTGCTATAAAAAATGTTGAGCCCTGGAAAACTGTTTATGCTAAATTTCTAGGTTTTTAAGTTTCAGTGTGTCATACTGCGGTTCTAACTTATTTCTGATACTATGTCTTTGGTCAGTGAACTAGTACAAAAGTTCAAGCCAGTTCACTAAGACTAGGAACCACTTAGAAAGCAAACATAAATGCAATTGCAGAGGTTAATACAGGATCAAAACTTTTTATTGTAGCTTCTCACAGTAACAGATTCCTGCAGGTTTTCTTATTATCTCCTTAGACTAAACTGTGGTAATCATTCCTTTTCTCCCTTAGTGAGAGTCAATAACCTACTGTGTATGTGAATAGGTACATGGAGCTTGCTTTTCATGAGGTTTGTTAGCAAGGAGTCACAGGAAGATATTTAGTTTCTCTAAGAAAAGAAACGAGTAAAATAAAGATAGGAAAATAGCAGACAATTCCAGTAATACCACATACAGGCAACTCCAGGCTGTTATCATTGATTTCAATTTTTGCATGCAGAGATATCTTGTAACAATATCACTATATGGCATGTGAACATCATTCTTTGGTCATAACTAATGAACAATTCCCAATAAAACTATTACAATGTGAGAAAAGAGAATCATCCTCCCTCAGAAAAAGGTTAATCACCAAATCCACCTTTTGCTCTCTAGTTACAAAGGCTCAGAGGCATCTTTCAGAAAGTCTACTGTAGACAGAGTCAAAACCTAATAAATTGTACCAAGGCATAAAAACAGTTATTTGGGAAAATTGGATTACTTTCTTGTAAATAACAACATTAGCATGCTACTGTTAAAATACTGGAAATGCAGAAAGAAATATTTTTAGCACTCACATCTCTCATTCCCAGTTAGTGAGAGATAGTAACTTTGTAACAGCACAGAAAAAAAGCCCCTAAGTTTTCCACTGAAATTCTTCATTGATATTTACATATAAATTGCTGATTTATCACAGTTGATGTAATAGAAGTATATCAAAGTTGGATGTTATTAATGCAATCCAAAATCAGGAGCATTCTAGAGCTTCTCTACATAACTTGGAGTACATCTACACTGATATAATAGAGGAAATAAATAAAAACTTATTTTGCTTCACAAAGTAAATATCTCATTCTTATATTGCTTCTCTCAGTTCATTCCTTTGCTGTAACCAGCCGAACCAGATTTTTAAAGAAAACTTCAGTAGAACACTTATTCTTATCAGATATATCCACATTTCCCATGTATTTTTAGTGAGTTTACAAAAACCTGTTTTGATCCAAGAACTCTTCCACATTTTCATAAAAATACACATGATAAAATATGTGAAATGCTACAAATACACTGAAAAACAAATTAAGAAATATCAATTATTGCAATAAATTAAAACCAAACCAAAACAAGCATGCTTAGAAATGCAATAATTTAATAAGGGGAATTCCAGAATTCTTTAGTTCAACAATAATAGTAAAGTGAAAAAATATAAGAGAAACCATGACTAATTACCACTTCTGCAAAAAAAGAATCTGAAAATGAATCAGAGTCCCCTGTCACCATGGAAGGCAAGAGAATTTCATGAATATATTTAAATTTGTAATGCATAAGAAATAATTTTGCTTTATTGTCCTAAGCATACTCTAGCTTTGTGCACTGCATTTCCCTCCAGTTACTTGGACCAAATACCAAATAGATCCTTCTTCTTCCTAAAAGAAAAAACAAACAACAACAACAAAAAAAAGAAACACCACAAAAACCAACAAAAAAACAAAAAGAAACACTCTACTGAAAGCACTGAATGAACTGATATAGTTTAGCCTTCAAGAGGAAACAGATTATGTGATAATAGCTTTTATCTATAAACAAGGTGTAGACCAAAATGAAAGGAGTATTTTAATTCTATGTTCATTGTATGTAGGAGAAACTGCAATTGCTTTTAACTGTAGAAAACAAGCTTTAGAGGAAGCACTGGGAAAGACTTCATAACAAGGACAGTGATGCACCAGAATAGACTTCCTAAAACAGATAAAAGAAAGATGAAAATCTTATGCAAATCTTACTGTATAGTTCATTTGACCATGATGCAAAGAGATAAATAAGAGAATTTCTGGAGGTATTTCCCAGTCCTACAATGTCTAAACATTGAAAGTGGGAACTTTAAACGCATATAGTTCTTCAAATGAATCTTTACATATAGGCAATGATAGTAAGCAGAACATACACCTGTATTGCTGGCCAAGGCTACCCAAACCAAGACTTGAAAATGCCTATAATAACCACTGGGAGGGAAAATGTGTAACATTTTATGTTAAAATATTGGAATTTGAAACATGTCCGATGAAAAATCTGACACAAACTTTGAAAACCTGTTCCAAATTTAAAGATAGTTAGAAACTAAGTTTAGGATACTGTTGGTACAGAAAAATCAAAGGTGAGCAATTCAGATCTATATAGACCCTGTGAGACTGAAGGTAGATATCAGCTGAGAAGCAGCAAGGCCGCAGCTGCTGTTGTCCGGTAAAGGAGAAATCACTCCCTAGGAGTTCTTAG
>JAWWLZ010000001.1:64064750-64107945 GCA_035041345.1 Poliocrania exsul
TATTGGTAAGCTGGGCTTTCCTAAACCTCTCCTCATTCATCCCAGCTAGCACAGGAACTGAGGCAATTACTACCTGTGCTCCTGTCCCATGAAGTGATCAGGCCAGTGCCTTAAAATCTTTTTTAGTTACCCTGGTACTTATTTTATTGATGTCATCACTTCCAACCTGGACAACCAACAGCAGGTAATAGTCGAAGGATTGAATAAGCTCAGGAAGTCTCTTAGTAATACCCCTCACCCTGGCTCCAGGAAGACAGCAAATTTCTCTGTGGGAAGGGTCTGGCTGACATATAGGGCCCTGGCTGACATATAGGGCCCTCAAAAGGGAGGCACCGATTACAACAACCCTTCTCTTTTTCCTCGTTTCTGTAGTTGTAATCCGTCTGGTAGATTGGGGGTAACCAGAAGACCTTGTAGATGGATCTTCCTCCTGACTGTCCTTCATCAGACTTTCTGAGTCCAGGGCCATGTACTGGTTTTTTAAGGGCACCTCAGTAGGTGAACGGGGTCGAGAGGGGGTGCTTTTGCCTCTACAACCAGGCACCTGTTTCCATTCCTCCCCATCCATATGGTCTGTTCTATCTGCCTGATGGTAGGAGGGGCTGGGCTTCACCACTTCCTGCTGGGCTTCCTTAGGAGTCGAAAGGGTGTGACTCCACCAGTCAATTTCCCTTTCACTCTTCCTTATGCTTCTGAGCCTTTCCACCTCTTTTTTTAGCTCTGCCACCAGACACAGCAAATCGTTCACCTGCTCACATCTTATGCAGGTGCTTCTCACACTGTCTTCTGGTAGCAGTTCCAGGCTCAAACAGTCTATGCAGCCAGAGGCCTGAGTGGCTGCATCCTTTTTAGAGGGTTCTGTCTGTATTGACACCCCTCTACTGGTAACAGGAGCAACAGCTTTCATTTTTTTGGAAGGCATGACTGCCTTGAGTTGTGGGAAAAGCTTAAAAAAAAAAAAAAAAGGCAAGCCCACGAAAATACTTAGGCTTATGCCCTGCCTGTTCAAACTGCCGTGAAACTGCTGTGCCACGCCCTCACTGATGTGCCAGGCCCCTGTTTGCCCACTCCTGTTTGCCGCTCTCCAGGTCGCTCACACTCCCTAGAGATGTTTTTAAAGCCTTCTCAATTCCCTGCTAACGAGCAAGCCACACCTCTGACTCACCTCTGAGTCACCAGATGACATTTGAAGGAGCAGCAAACAAAGCCTGGCAGGAAATGATATTCTGACTGTTTTACCTACCCTTATTCTTCACAATACTATCTTATTGATAAGATGAAAGTAGAAAATATCGTCACTTATAGAGTAATAACACCAGCTGGGTATTAAGAATTTCTGAGGAAGAAATTTATGTGGCTAAACAATCAGCATGTAAATGATTGTGTGAATTATGGAAAGAACAAGTGGGCAATAATTTTGTTTATTTCTTGAGTTGTGGGTGAGATCTCAACATAAAAAGTAAGCACATTTTTAAAAAGACAATGGAATTATAATATCAAGTATTCTGCTCTGTTTGAAGTTATAGTTTGCTTGCTAATGAGAAATAAAAGTGCCTTCAACTGCACCATGCAGAGACACAGGTACTTTAATTATTTAGAGAGCAAACAAATAGATCTGTTTGTGTGTAAGTAGTAGCACAGACAGGTGTTTCTTTCTGTGAGAAAAGCTTAGACAACTAACCATATATTCAGCTTCACATGCTAGTGGAAATTATGGTTATTTTTGCAGTTGAAGAGAATAAGATGTGACATATCAGGTAAATAAGGTTCATAAGGCTGATAAAGTTAATATACTTACTTGTTCAACACAGCAAACAATACAATAAAATGAAAATCTGGGAGAAGGATAAAGTGATAGGCAAAAAAGGCTTTTGGGTAAGTATTTTCTTAACTGCCTTAACAAGATTGACTAGTGAATCTAATCAATCTATAGGATCACAGTCCAAGGGACAATGATAAGGGTACTCAGACCAGATATAAGAGTATACATAAGCACCTAAGTGTAAATAAAGGAGTCTGTTGATTATACAGTTAAAGGGAATTTACTTGCCCTAAAATTTATTTCTATATTATTTTTATATTTCTCTATAGAGAAAGAAGAAATAGAAAATAATATTAAACTGTCAAAACTAATCAAGTATACAGAAGTTAATAGAGTAATAACAAAAAAAGCATAATAAAAGACTGTTATATTCAAAGTGAAGACCATCATTCAAAGGAATGACAAATTAAGAGAGAATATGTCTTCAGTCTTTGTCATTGTAATATTAAGAAAGAAAAAAAATGCATTGTAAGTCCCTAAAAAAGTACTTATAAAAAGAAAAGGTAATTTTCATCTTTGTATGGTACAACCATAGTTTTTTATACATAGCTGTAACAAGCAATTATTCTGTGAAGAATGAGATATTAATGATTCCAGCATAATGGTGTAATGAAGAGAAGTACAGGCTTAGTACCATAACAGAGGCCTTCAAAAGCAAGTACGCAGGAAGCAGCTTAAAGGAGAATGAGACCTATCTTCATACATATATGCAAGGAAAAGTCATAAGGTTGGGACATGGTTGGCACTGGAGATATAAACAACTCATCCATGGTTAGTTACAGAGATGCAAACTTGGAGCTTAGGTGTAAAAAGGAGAACAAAACCCAAGGCACCATATATAATAAATTCATATGTAATGTTGAGATGCAGATCAATGAAGAGAGAAAGTTGCAAAATGTGTTAACCAAAATTTTAAAAGACTCCAAATGGACCCTGATAAGAGGAAGAAGAAACAATTAGTATAATCACATGTTTCTCTTGGCCAAAGCTCCAGGTCCCAATGTCTTTGCAATAGCCCACTGCCACAAAGTTTACCACCAATCTCATAACCCTGAGAGGCAGTGAAATGGAGAGCATAAGACTGTGCATATATAACAATTTTAACTGCAATGCTGTGCTTTATTTTTCTATGACAATTATATCTGAACTAACTATTATGAGATTCTTAAGATTTCTCTAATAGTAAATGGTTGTAATTGCATATAAAATATACTACTTCTTTGCCCATAGATAAGATTTTAAGCATAGGAGTTTGGATTTTGATGATGACTTTTCCAAAAATAAATAGAACACTTGATATGACAGTATTCTGCCTAGTAGGTCAATATGTTTTTTGAGACAGGCATTTCACGTATAAGTGGGAAAAATGATTTCATCATTTTGTAAATGTTCGTGAAACCAATTACCAATAAGTAGCCTGGGGCTTACTGTGAGGAATACTTTTCTTCACTGTGGCATCTGACAGTGCATCAAATGTCATATCTCAAGGTTAAAATTGTGAAATGTGCTAGGAATGATGTATAGTAAATTGTTACCAGTCACCTTCTTTATAATATTAATCTTTTTCTGTGTCTTGGTGAAATGAGAATGCTGCTCAACTTATTTGACACTGATGTTTGAAGGACTTTGCAATATCAAAAGAATCATCTCTATATAAATCATTACTCACAGAACATTCCACCACAGTGTTTTGCATTTTAGCCACACAAGACATATGTGGAGACCTGACATTGTTTCTGTCCAAGTCAGTGGGTATTTTTGTCTTATGTAATACTGAAGTAGAATTAGGAACATAACAGCAAGTGAGCACAAAACAATGAATATCATGGTGAAATTATGATTTTATGATATGACAGCTTATTGGTACATATGTTCTGATGCTGAGAGATTGATTTATTTTCATTAAAAACAAGCAGCTATGTGTCATGTGATTAATTACTACTTATTGTAATGTAGCTTTGTTAGTATGCTTTATTAAAGAAAAAAACAAACCAAAACAACCTGCCTACCAACAAGTCAACACTCAAATGAATTTTCTATCATTTTATTTGTGAATGTGTTAAACAATTGTGTTATTGTCATAGCTTGATATTCCAGGGAAGGTACTTGGTACCCCTGAATGTAAAGGTCTCCAGAAAGGAATACCATTTCCATTGTCTTACATCCATGTTAGAACAGAAGTAAAAAAAAAAATTAAAAAAAAATTCCTTTCAGTTGAGGAACAGTCCCAGAAAAACATAGATACTTCTAAAAAGTAAAAGAACATTGTCATTGTGAAGTAGGGAAGTGAAGCACTTTGTAATAGGGAGATGCCATGTTGCATCACTTGTACCGGTTTCCACTATAGACAGTTTCTATAATCTTCCATATCCTTCTTTAAATATCTAGGATCACTTATACAAGGGAAAACTTAACTATATCTTACTAGGGACTTAAGATTCATAGCAAATAAGTCAGATTAAAATTTTAGTGGATCTTTGAATAAAATTGATCTATGAATATGTTTGATTATCCTGAAGGAATAACTTCTGTTTTGCAGTTTTAACTAGAATGACTGTAGTGTTATATTTTCACAGTTTTTCTGGAATTGACATGGTAATAAGTGGGAATTAATGTGTAAATATTGACATCATTCTCAGAAATTAACGGTATAAATTAAACATAAATACATACATTTATCTGTGTTCCACTGGAGTTTAATCTGGGAATATTGTGGTTTATGTCATTATAAGCTAAGCTTTATATAGGTATGTTATATGTATATGTAGGTATGCATTCTATCAATCACTTATTATGACATAATCTATTATTCATTACATGCACACAGTTAAAGGTAAATATTCATCAAAGAATTATTGTTATTATTGCAATGACATGGATTACATGCCTCACAATAATTAAAGTAATGTCTCCACCACAACAGGTTTATCAGTACTCTGAAGACAAAAGTTGCAAATTTCAGAGATATTTCTGTACTAAAACTAGAAAATTATTCAGTGTCAGAGTAAGGCACAGTTCTCTTCATAGGGAAAAGACCATGTAAAGATATTAATCTGCTTATTCTGTGGACAATTTAATAATCTTGCATAATTTTCTGTACACAGTGTACCATCTCAAATGCCTTTTGAATCACATATTTGAAACAAATGAGAAAGACTAAGTGGTCATCATCTGAAAGAGTGTTTCCAATACTTGATGAGAATGAAGAAACTCCTGAAAATGGAGTAACGTCTGGAATGGATGAAGGAAACAAAGGGCAATAAAAAAGCAGGAAGAAATTTAGAGGGGAGAGAGAGAAACAAAAACAGATGGCAAAAAACTAAAGCCAAACTCATCAATCACTATTGTGTAAGCCTAGACTGAAGGTAGTTATTATTCAGCGATACCTTCACTTTGATGTACATATAAACTGAAAGTGTTCCTAAACTATGCACTTGCCAAGACTCATTTCATCTCTTCCTGTCTTCTCTCCTAGGTTCTTAATTCAGAAAAACATTTGTGTACAAGACATGGAGATATTGCAGCATACTCTGCTAGGTTTCTGACTGGTATGAACAAAAATAAACAGGTAGTCTTTTAACTCTCCTCCATAGCCAGTGTGGCTTAGTTTGATCCTCCCATCATGACCTTAGACAAAAATGCTATTGGTTTGTACAGTTAATGCAATCAGTGATTAAAATGAATTAAATTCAAAAGTTAAAAATTTCAGATATGATAATTTGTAAAATTATTATTTTTGTGTGACACTATTAGAATACAAAAAACCCCAAACTTCTGATCTCATTTTGATTAGATCACAGAATCACAAAATGGGTAAGATTGAAAGTGTCTACAGGGGATCTTCTGGTCCAAACTCCCTTCTCAAGCAGGGTCATCCTACAGCACATTGCACAGGATTGTGTACAGGCAGTTCTTGAATATCTCCAGAGAGGGAGACTCCCTGACCTCTCTGGGCAATCTGTTCTAGTTTGGATTCACTCACTCAGTGAAGTTCTTCTTCATATTCAAGTGGACTTTCTGTGCATCTGTTTCTGCCTGTTGCCTCTTGTCCTATTTCTTGGCACCAATGAGAAGAGGCCGGCATCTTCCTTTTAACGTCCTCCTTTCAGATACTTGATAGACATTGATGAAGTTCCCTCACAGACGTCTCTTCTTAGGCTGAACAGGCACAACTCTCACAGCCTTTCCATGTAAGAGAGATGTTCCAGTCCCTTAATCATTATTGGAGCCCTCTGCTGGACTCATTTCAGGAACTCCATGTCTTTCTTATACTGAGGAGCCCAGGACTGGACACAGAACTCCAGAAATGGCCTCACTAGTGCTGAGTAGAGGAGCAGGACCACCTCCTTTGACCTGCCGGCAATGCTTTTCCTAATGCAGCCCAGGATACCGTTGGCCTTCTTGGCCACAAGGGCACACTGCTGGCTCATGGACAGCTCATTGTCCACTAGAATTCTTAGAACCTTCTCCACAGAGCTGCTTTCCAACAGGTAGGCCCTCAGCCTGTAGTGGTGCCTGTACTTATTCTTCCCCAGGTGCAGAACCCTTTGTTCCTCTCCTGAATTTCAGGCAGTGGTTCTCTGCCCATCTCTCCAACCTGTTGAGATCCTTCTGAAGTGCTCCACAGCCCTCTGGGGTATCATCCACTCCCCCTAGCTTTGTGCCATCAGTGAACTAGCTGAGAAGGCATCTGTCACATCATCCAAATCATTGATGATAAACAATACTGGGCCCAGTATTGAAACTTGGGGGACACCGCTAGTGACTGGCCTCCAACGAGGCCTTTTGCCACTGATTACAACCCTCTGGGATCTGCCATTCAGCCACTTCTCAATCAGCCTCACTGACTGAGTCCATACGTTCAGAGTTTACCTATTAGGATCTTGTGAGGGACAGTGTTGAAAGCCTTGCTGAAGTTGAGGTAGACAGTATCCACTGCTCTTCCCTCATCCATCCTGGTAGTTGTTGCATTGTAGAAGGCAATCAGGTTGGTCAAATATGATTTATCTTTAGTGACTACCTTCTTGTCCTCCATGTGGATAGAAATTGCTTCCAGAATGAGACACTCCATCATCCTTCCAGAGACTGAGGTGAGGCTGACTGACTGGTAGTTCTCTGGCTCCTCCTTCTTGCTGTGTTTCAAAACTAGAGTGACATTTGCTTTCTTCCAGTCCTCAGGCACTACTCTTGATCACCATGATCTTTCAAAGATGATTGTGAGTGGCCTCACTATAGTGTCTACCAGCTCGCTCAGCACTTGTAGATGTACCCTTTCATGGACCATGGACTTACTGATATCAAGTTTGCCTAGGTGTTCTCTAACCCAATCCTCTCTGACAAAGGTAAAGTCTTCCTTCCAACATTCCTTTACCCTGATATCCTAGGTGAGACATAAAAACATGTATATATTATTTATGTATACCATAGGGTTGGAAAGTATCTTTAAAGGTCGTCTAGTCCAAGTCCCTGACAATGAGGAGAGATATATTCAGTGAGATTGGTTTCATCAGAGCCAGGTATAAGACATCAACTACCTCTCTTAGCAACTTGTTTCATTGTTTTACCACACTGATTATAAAATATTTCTTTCTTACA
Organism: Poliocrania exsul; assembly: GCA_035041345.1. Lineage (NCBI taxonomy): Eukaryota > Metazoa > Chordata > Aves > Passeriformes > Thamnophilidae > Poliocrania > Poliocrania exsul. The sequence goes on from JAWWLZ010000001.1 coordinate 64,072,168, forward strand.
TCTAATCAAAACTGACACATTTTTAGATTAAAATCATTACCCTGTGTCCCATCACAATAGGCCCTGCTAAACAGTTTGTCTTCATCTTTGTTATAGACCCTCTTTAAGTACTGATAGGCCACAATGAGGTCTCCCTGGAGTCTTCTCTTCTCTGTACTGAACAACATCAACACTCTCAGACTTTCCTCATAGGACGGGATGCTCCATGCCTTCAATCCAACTCCGAATCCTCCACTCAACTATAAAAATGTGTATGGTAGTGATGTCAGAATCCTGAGTGCACCAACAGGCATTAACTGCCCCTGCCCAGGCTGCAACAGTCTTTATATGTTATCCTGTTCTGCAAGGGTTTCAGCTCACCAGGACTTTACTTATTTTGTACAAGGTCATCTCTGATACAGTGCAACTAAACCACAGTGCTGTTAGAAGAGCCAAGAGAAATCCCAACTCAGGCTTTCCCCCACTGACTCTTTAAGCTCAGGCCCCTGAATCAATGCCTTGCCTAGGCTGTCCTGTGCTGTATATATGCTTTGCCAGCCCTAGCACGTTGTTGGGCCTGACCTACCTCATATCACATTGTCTAATGATGATGGGATTTTCAGCTGACCCTGGCTGGTTATCACCACCAGCCTTGCCCTGTTCTTCTTGCTTGGCTGCTAGAGATCAGTCCATGAGGTAACTGCCCTGTCTGTTTTGCTTTCAATCTCACCTCACTGTTCCTTGCCTAACATATCAGTCAGGTGTTATGTTAGTTAAGTGGCTGAAATGACTGAAAACAGTATGCATCTGTGCAAGATAAGAGTTCTCAGCATTCTTAAACCACATATTACTTCCTGATAAAGTAAGGCTTTAAACATATTGTGTAAATAGTAGGGGACTTATTAAAATGCATGTAATTCACATTGTTGTGATTATAATAAACCATTACAATCTTTGGAGATATGCCTTTATTATGATGTTTATCACTTGGCTACAGGCAATTAACTAGGCCACTGTCTTCCTATGGAAAATAGGTAAAAATAGAATACTGTAGGGAAGAATTCATTAAAGGCTGTCAAAGTGGGTATTAAAGTTGCCTCAGAAATTATGTAGAAAAGCAGTCTGGGAAAGGTCATTACATGATCTTGGGATATCAACAACCTTTTGTAGCCTGAAAATGGTTATGGCATACAGTCAGAAATAGAGAATATGAATAATCATATTTAAATTCATACATTTAGGACAGTATTCAGCTCCAGATTATTATATATATATTTTATGTCTGCAGGTTTAAATAAGCAGGGATCATAAACTTTCATTGTATTTTGTTGAGATCTAGGACTAAACTACATTGCTCAGAAATCAGTTTGAAATGTCACTGGGGTGCCCTATGATGCTGGACATGTCTACATGGAACTCAAAAGGGTGAAACAAAACCAATGGGAGAACTAAGTCTTATAGGTGTAACAACTTGAAGTCACTTGAGATATTCTAAAGATCCTAAATGGCCTCAGTGAGACAAATCTTAGATCTATATTATAAGACATTATTAGACATTCATTTCACATGTCAAGACATCATGATAAATACTTGAAAGAACATAATAAATCTAATTTGGCTAATTGCTGAAGAGTTAAGCATACAACCAGAAGCAGTTATTTAGACTCCTTGGATTTACTTAAATTCCCACAGATAGACATCTATAAGGTGCTTTAAGGTATCTCATTACTATACAGTTATTCCTTCAGAAGTGTGGGATTCCTTTAAAACCTGTTTCATATTTGTCAGGTCTGTGAAAATGCTTATGATACTGTGGGATATCATAAATGCCACTAGATCTTTATTACAGACATGTGATTTGAGAACTCTGTACAAATACTGGATATGGGAACCTCCTAAAAGAAGTTTTTCATATCTATCTGGAGCACCTAACTTAAAAGACAGTTAATTACTTCAGAAATTACTCTCCTTCTCTGATACCCCTGGAAGTTTATATGACTAACAGGTTGTGAGAGCTTAACTCATTTAAGGTGAATCACAGTAACTATCTAAAATGTATTTTAATTTTCTGAGTAGGCCATTTTTTTTTTAATCCAGACAAAGAAAGAAAGTAAGCATGACAAAAATTGTAGCAATACTTTACAACACTAAAAAACAAATGTTTAAATATTTTCTAGTAAAGGATTTTAAATTTGAAAATTCAAAATTATTATAGCTCCAAAGATATTTAAATGATGCCTGTAGGCATTTTGGACATATTTTCTTCAGTCAAAGAGAGTATTTTATTGCAGATAAAAATTTTTGAACTGTGCACAATTTCTGTCTGAGTCAAATATTTTCCTGAGGTCTATTCAACACAAGGAAATGAACCCACATAAGATTCCCAAAAATCATCTCGTATCTCAATATTCATACTTCAGATAGGTATATTTTATTCATTCTGCTTCTCAGTAATAACAGCACTTAGATCAGAGATAAGTAGTTTTTCAATATCCACCCTCTGGAATAAGTCAAAACATGAACCAAAGTACTTTTTCCCTTCAAATATTTTCAGATGAGTGATATGTTCTATTGCTCCACATGCTTACACTTAGAATATGACATTCTAAAAATATCTGAATCACTTCCACTTCTTGCACGAGACTTTTATTCTAATTTTTTTAGCTCCAGTTGCTGCTAACATATGGCTAAAATTTCTGTGTCAGTCTTTGAAGAAAGGAAATTATCAATGTGCCTGAAGTTGTGAACCCATTTTGGTGAGACTGAGGAGAAGTAAGGAAAAGTTCTGAGATTTTTTTTCCATTTGGTCATTTGTCAATTAAATAGTGGAGCAAGAGGGAATGGAGAAGGAAAAAAATAATACTATAGTATTTTTAATTAACAACAGTTACAGGAAAAAAATTGTATTCTAATCTGTAAAAACAGATCTGAAAACCAAAACAGAAAAGGTTTCATATCCATCTCTTGTAACAGGAGGAAAGTATTTGAAATACTTGAGTTTTCACTTACTGTAGTGGAAATGTAATGATGAAAAGCAGTTTAAAAAAGGATTATGCCAAATAATTTCAAGAATTCAAACACCTCATTTCATTCATAGAAACAAGTATTTGTCAAATGAGCCCCTAAGTTGGGGGGGTTTCAACAGTGTTTTCGTTTTGGTTTTTTGTTTTTGTTTTGCTTTTTTTGTTTAATTCTTTTCATTTTTTTCCCTTTCCCCCTCTATCACCAATTCTGCTCTATTTTTTTTCATGTCTCTTCTCAGTGTCCATTCAACTACATTTTTCTTTCATTCTCAGTCTTATATTTTCTCCTTCTTTTTGTTAATTATCTTCCCCTTAACTTACTTTCTTTTTATGTATAATTAAGTTAGCCTATGTATAAAAATGTTGCCAATGATGATTAAGCTCTGTGAGGAGCTTACTGTACCTTCTGCTTTTGTGAGGAATGGACTTACATGCTGAGTAAGAGAAGCAGAGGATACTCAGACCTTGCAAAAGAGGGATAAAGGATGAAATATGAAGTTTCAGCTTCTTTATCTTAACTGATATTTCCCAAGTTCCCTTTCCTACCCTACTACTTTTTCCACTTCCTCCAGCAGCTAGTCCCACTAAAGGAGTAAGTGCATTTTTTTTTGTCCCCACAGCTCCCCCATTCACAATGGGCGTGAATACACTGTAACAGCACGTGCAATACTCTTACACAGTAAGGTAGAAATAGCAGAAAAGCTTAAAAAAAGCTAAAAAAAAAAATCTTGGAGGGAAGTTACCTGCACCTTTAGGGGGTTGTATCACTGCTAGAGGTGTATGGATTCTTTGCACAGTATGCATACTGACACAAAGCACTAGTCCTAAGACAAACAAGCCACAAATAGTCAATGGCTGTGTATCTCTTCTCATCCTTTACACTGGGATATGGTTTTGCTGTTGATGCCTTGTAGCAATTTTTATATAAGACACTTTTTTCACCTAGGAAGGAGGCCAAAAACAGTAGGGCAGAAGTGTGATCTGGACAGCACTGCATAAAGGTCTAGTACCTCCTAGGATTCTTATTGGTACTCAATGTATCTGCCATGGACCAAAAGGGGAACTGTGCTCTTTTGGAGAGGCACCTAGAAGTAATGAGTGCTCCTGATATCACTTTAAGATAAAAAATTGAACCCTTTGTAGCACAGCAATGGACCTGAAGGTTTCATTTCCAGATTTTGAGAAGTAGATGCATAATCACACTATGTGTTTTCTTCCTCATAGTTTTAACAAGTGAACCTCAAGTTTACTCAGAAAAAAAGTTTTAGCTGTTTTATAAGTAGACAAGTTGTGGTTTAATAAAACAATCAAGATCTGGTAGAGATATTAATTTTTTTAGTCTATAAAGCTAAGTTTATTTTTTATTCTGTGTATGTGAGTGTGCTAGTCATAGAGTTACACTTGTACATCATTGACTGATGTACTTAACTAAAAAAAAGGCTGAGAATGTATATTGTACTGTTTTCTTAATTTCTGAAATAGTTAGACATTTTAAGCCTTTTATCTTCATTGGAGAAATAGCCAGTCATTGAAAGAAATGGTGGTGATTTTTTCGGGTTGCTCAACAGCAAGGTTTCCCCTGTAGACAATGTTAAAAGAAAAAGAAGACAGCACTGTTATTTCTTAGAAAAAGCAGTATGTGGATTTTACATTTGCACTTCTTAACAAATTGAATTAATGCTGTATCACATAAGTGTTTCTCTTCATTAATGTGTTAGAAGAGTTGCTGGTAAAGCTATTTTTTAAAGTATTGGATAAAATTAAGACTCATTGAATATGACGAGATTTGGTTACCCTGACAGAAAAATTCTGAAATGAGCAAAAGATCTCATCAAATCTTCCATATAAATACTTTAAATTTATTTGTGGTGTTTTTATCTATATTCAATATGGAATCCATACTCCCTCTGTTCATAGGGATTTTAAAAGATAAATCATCACTGAGAAATTCGGTAATTTCATTCTTCGTTTCAGAATATGTTTGTACTGATCCTGTGGGCTTTCATATTTGTGTTTCAGTGTAAACTTCTTAAGTGCTTTCCTGCAGATGCAAATAATGGGTCATTACTTGCTTACAAAATAATCTTGGGTTTTTCTCACCTTTAACTTCCAGATAATGAAATCTGGATCACTGTAAGCTGCTAGGAAATCCTGACCACTGTATGTCCACATGTAAAAGGCCACTGAGCAGCAACAAACCAAATACTTCACACTTAAAGTAACCAAACTGAAGCTCTTACTCCCTCTGACTTGTCTGTGAGCAAATCAACAGAGCAAGCAGTACAGAACACAAACACTGGGCTGGACACAAGGCTGATGCCAAATCAGTGAAGCAGAAGTTCCCAGTCTTTCCTATAACAGTCCATGTTGCTGAAATTTGCCTTTGAAATAAACCTCTTAATCTTCTGAAAACTGATGTTCCACAAGTCTGAATACTAATGCCTTCATGAAGTCAGCATATAGATGAAAGCCTATTTGTGTACAGCAACCACAAGACCTTTGGACGTTATTAGCATTTGCATGCCTATATTCATTGTTCTTGGGTCTTCACTTTAATCTTTCAAGCAACTGAAACAGGAACTTCAGCTAGTTTGTCCAGGGCTGCACAACAGTTACTGTCAAAGTTAGGGAAATATACAGAGATTCTTAAATGTAATTTCTGTGTGTTTAACATGAGATATTATTCATTGCAATAAAAACTAATGCTATAGCTACAAAATGCTCCTATTAAAAGAGCAAACCAATGGGCTTAGGTAGAGTACACCAAAGTTAGAAAAACATCTGTTTCATTTATAAGGCTATTTTATTGTTTAATAGAGTCTTCAGCAAGTCATGCTAAGATAGCTAACTATGTGATTTTTAAAAAAAAGGCAATTAAAGTGATGGAAAATTAGAAACATGATAATGTGGCTGGCTGCTATGTTATAAAATGTACCTAGTAGACCTGAACCTTGCAAGTTTCTTTGGTTGTTTTGTTGTTGTTGTTGTTGTTGTTCTTTTTTAGTTCTATGTTTGGTTGGCTTTAGTTATGAAACTAAGGGGAAAAAAAGGAAAAATATATTAAATAATTATTTTTTCTCAGCTACATGTAATCTTAAAGCCACTGTAAATCATAGCACCCACAAAAAGTATACATATAGCTATGCTAAGAAGGAGTATTAGGAAATTTGAAGAGAAAATTAAAAATTATAAAATCAATACCACCACCACCACCACCATCAAAACCAGTGTTACATAATGTTGTTCCGATTTGAAGAAGTATAGTAACAGGCAGAAAAAAGAGGTTCATATGATGAGCACTTTATTTTGTGATTTATGGCACTTGTCTATGTTTACCATACATTTCAAAACTGATAAATGAAATCATTCTTATTTTCTCATCAGAAACTGAAGCAAAAAAGAATACTCTTTAAAAGTTTAGATATTCTCTCTCTCTCTCTCTCTCTCTCTCTCTCTTTCTCTCTCTCCATATATATATATGTAAACAGACCAGAGCAAACCGCCTCCCTAGCACCACAAGAGGAAAAAACCAACAAAAACTCCCAAAACCAACAGGTTTCCTCCTGGAGAAAAGTTATACTTATGGCAGTATTAGTGTCACAGCCCGGCTGGCAGCAGGGTGAGTTCCCAGCTGAACCCTGTCTCTCTCTCGGTGTCTGTTGTCCCAAATGAAGAAGGAAAACTGGAAGCAACGAACCGCTGCGTGTCCTGGAAAAGCAGCTGCAAGTTCTCTCTCCCAGGTCGCTGCCCCAGCTGGGGCGGGCAGGCCGTGACACTGCAAAGTGGCGTCAAGACCGAAGCAGAGACTGGGACGCCCAAATGCAGAAACCAGGAGAAACAGCCGCGGCAAGGAGAGAAGAAGCGGCTCACCAAGAAAGCAGCAGCAGCCAACAGCAACAACGAGCAGCCAGGAGCAGTCCCAGGCAGCCAGAAAATGGCTTCTCCTCCACTCAGCACACACACACACCGCTCCTGCGTTCAGCCCAGCTAAGCAATGGAAAAGTGTCCCCAAAAACAAAAGAGACAATCTGCCCCCACCCAAGCAATCAAAAAAACCCGGTAGCAGTTAACTACTTCTTTTTGTTAACTAATGGCATGGGTAACTACCCATGGCAGGGGTAATGAGAATTTACATAATGATTCCAAACTACAACAGATATTCCCCAAGAAAATGAAGTAGAAATACTGAATAAAAATATAAGTTCACTATTTCTTGTAATCCTGAGGAGTATAAATTTACCTAAACCAGAACAGAACAGAACAGAACAGAATAGAACAGAACAGAACAGAATAGAACAGAATAGTTCAGTTGGAAGGGAGCTACAATGATCATCTAGTCCAACTGCCTGGCCGATTCAAGGTTGACCAAAAGTTAAAGCATGGTGATAAAGGCATTGTTCTTATACAGACAGGCTTGGGGCATCAACAACATCTCTAGGAAGACTGTTCCATGCTCTCAGTAAAGAAATGCTTCCTAATGTCCAGTCTGAACCCTCTCTGATGCAGCTTTGATACATTCCCATGCATCCTGTCACTGAATCACAGGGAGAAGAGCTCAGAACCTCCCACTCCACTTTCCCTCCTCAGAAAGCTGTAGAGAGCATTGAGGTCACCCCTCAGCTTCCTTTTGAACTAGAAAACCCTGAGGTCCATAGCCACTCCTCATAGGACATGCCCTCCAGCCCTTTCACCAGCTTTATTTTAGTTCTTTTAGTGCACTCAAGGACCTTCACGTCCTTCCTAAACCCTCCAGATGAGGCTGCACTGACATTGATTACAGCAGGATAACCACCTCTTTTGACTGCACAGCTGTGTTGTTTGATGCACAAAGAGTCCAGTCTGCAAATGCGTGTTTCTATTCCACACAGGAGGGAATCAGCAGGGGTCATACTTGCCCTTGTTTACTGGTCTTATTGTAGATTTTGTTTTGAGGGATTGGTCTCTCTGATCTTCACAAGACTTGTTTGCTCAGGTTCCACATTATTCACTTCATCTATTGTACCCAGGGCCTTGTATCTATTTTAAGTGTATCTCAGAGGGTTAATTAGAGGGTAAGGCTTCTGTGCATCATAGGTGGCAGGGTATTGCTCCAACCTCTCTCCCAGACTTTTGAATACTCCTCAGTCTGCCCACCTCATCCTGCACCTTAGCCACCAAGGAGAGAAGTTCATGAACCTGGTCACACTTCCCACAGGCTTGCTTGCCATCACTTTCTGCCTCTAGGAATAATAACTCTTAACACATCACACAGCTAGAAATCTGAGTGATTGTATACTTGAAGAGGAGCTCACTTTCTGTGGCTGTGTTAGTTCTACCAAGAAATAGAAACTTAATAGAAGCAGAGGACGCTACTTTTTGCTGTGAGCTCACCATACTACCATATGCCTGTTCACTGGGTATATATTTGCTTGTCCATTGCATTTTCTGAAGATGTTTACCCCAGACTTGTGCAGAGTAAGGTTATAGCTCATAAACATTTTAGTGCTTTAACAAAAAAAGTAGAACAGTCTTATTGACTATATTTAGTCCAGATCAACAAACAATTGAGAGTTTCTGACACTTCTAAAACATGGAACCATCAAACCTGAAGAGACTCCAACACTTGAGTGTGCCATATGGTATAGAACTACTTTTGTAAAAAGTAACATATTGCCCATTAAGCTCACCAGATGAATCTCCATTGCCTCCATATATACATCATTCTTGCACCGTGCCAGACAAACAAAAAAGAAAAAAAATGTATTGCCAAAGGAAGTATAAAATTCTTTATGATGTTATCTTCTGTTGCATTCAATACTGTTCAGTAACAGGCTTTATAGACACATAGAAAATTTTGAGCTTCTAAAATTCATGCTGATGGTAGTCCTCCCTTCACATCAATACAAATAGGTGCTTGTTTATAGAGTCTGTATGGAAGGAATGAAAGGTAGGTAGAAATAATACATCTTCTTTTACTGTGTGCTGAATGTGCCACTGCTGTGCACTACAAATGTAGTGGGCTCTAGAAAGGTCCTATGAAACCAACACAAAAAGTTGAAGGGGGAATATTTTTGCTAGTTTTTGGTTTGGTTTCTATTGGGAGGGGCACGTTTATTTGCTTTAATTTGGTTTTGTTTGGGGTTTTGTATGGGGTTGTTTCTTGCTTCTTTCCCCCCTCCTCCCCCCAGGTTGAAATCATACACTGCTATTGCATCTCCAAAGCTTTTTAGCTGGTGGTAATATTCCCTGCTTGGAGGAGTGCTGGCACAGTTTATTTTGTTCTCAAAGTTTATTTTCTTTTCATGTATGCTGTGGTGCCAAGCTTCTTGCTGGTATGTGTACAACTGCTGCCTTTGTTTAGTGTATGAAGAAAAATGCTTGGTAAAGTTACAGCAGAGATGGGCCACAATATCCTCAGGGTAAGAGCTGACTCAGTGTACTGTAACCATGGAATTTAGTACCTAGGCCTATGTAAACTATGTTTTGCCATACAATTCCAAATCTATAACAACGATGCAAAAATGTATAACAATTTTTTAAAAATCCCTACCAAGCAATAAACCACTTTATTTTATAATACAAATAATTCACTGTTGATAAAGTTTGATCAGCTGTATAATAGAGAATGAGTATCATTATACTGGGAGGCCTTGAGTCATCATAGGTTATCTCTTTGTTAGTGAATATGAAATGGTTGTTAAGGATATAAAATCAAATTTATAGCATTAGAAGAGGTGGCAGTGTCTCTGCAAGTTGCAGAACACAGAAAAGCAGCACAAGCAATGAAAGGACAGGAGACCTCTGTTAGCTGTTTTTTAACATGAGAATATGCCACTTTTGTCACCATTTTTTAAACAATATTTGATTCTATTATCATATAACTGAGTATGATGTTTTGTAAGACTAAAATGTAAGTCCTTTTGATATATTCTGTATTTCTTGAAATATGCATTAGAAGCGAAAGTGATGGTGCAGAACTGTCCCAGGGGAAACTGCTCTTAAAATATTTAACATTACCTGCCAAGAATACCTCTGCTCAACCTTAGGATTGCCAGTCATTCCTGTGCAATAGTATCTAAAATTGTCTGTTATTCTTTATTTGCGGTCATTCTTTTTTTAAAAAAAAGAAATTATTCCAACTTCCTTATTGTTAATACAAAGTGATTAGTATCTAAAATTACATTTTTTCTAATAAGTTATTATATGTGTTTGTTTGGCCAGTACTATCCCTTATAGTCAATGACTCAACAATTTCTCTAGTGGTTGTTTAGATCAGAAGACAGGGTAAGTGGTGTTCAGAGATCAACAGTGGCTAGTGCAATTATTTCAGGCATTGTTTCACTCTGTTGAGCTGGTTTTGTTAAAAACTTCCAGTTCCCTCTTCTTTTTTTTTTCCTAATTTTAATTTTATTTAGTTGATGTCTACTTTACTTACCTAAAGACTCATGTTTCTTTTAGTTGTGTTATCAAAACACTCTTTTTTTTTTTTACTGACCTTTTTCTTTGTTATGATATGGTTATTAAGATTATTAGAAATACCTCTGCCCAAAATAAGGTACAAATGAGACCAGATGCCAAAGTCAATAGTATGGGTTTTATTTAATGATCCATCTGAGGCAGAGAAAGAGAGACAGAAAGAAATAGGAAAAGGAAGCGGGGGGTGGGGAGGGAAAGAAAGTGACAGAGAGATCAAAACAGAAAATGTATCACCACTACATGTAACCTGGTGTCCTGCCAGTCTGATTCTTCTGGTGTTTTTGGTGGTTAGGGTCCCACAAAACATAGAATTCAATGGATTAATATCCATTCAGGAGATGCCAGGCACCTCCCCTGGGGTGGAGGAGGAACTTTGCAATCTCTTTCTACAGGCTCTGGATTTTTTTCCTCACTTGGATCATGTGCAGTCCTCTGAGACAGAAGGCCTCAACAATGAGTCAGGGGGCACTTTGAGGGCTCTTTGATGGTTTGTGACCCCTTTTCAGCTGCCTCTCCTCTGAATGTCCTGTGTGTACATAGTCATCCTGAGTGAGGCACAGGGGGTTACTCCTTTCGTTTGCTGTGGAGAGATTTTGCCATCATACACCCAAAACCCTTTTGCTCCACCACCCACAGAGCTCAGCTAGGGCTGATTCTTAACACAGAGACATTCTTCCCTGGACTTTGTTTACCTCTCCTCAGATGTGAGATGAATGCACAATAGTCCTATCTCAAGTTCCCAGACACAGTCAAAATGCCAGGCAGGAGTCATTAGGATGGCGGTGCTTTGGCGGTTGTAGACAGGAAGTTACTTCCTTGCAATTTGACAAAAGTCTTCCTATGATTTTGACAATGTTTAAGATATTAATAACATTCAGTCCATCACATTATTTTCTAAGTTGCTGAAGAAAAAGCCTCTTCCAAAATAGTTCCAGACCACATTACTGTTTTGGGAAGAAAATGTTCTAACAGGGAGAAAAAAAAAGAAAAAAAAAGAAAAAAAAAAAGAGACATTTCAGATTTCACAATTACTTCTGTCTCCTGATCTATATTTAATGATGTCCATAATGAGGCCTTCTGCACCTATTTAAGTGTGCTTCCAGCAACTTTTCATCCCTTGGTATTTATTATGGTGTATATATTTTATATATGAACAATACTGTTATTCTGATCATTTATTTATGTTAAGTGTTGGCCATTATAGCAAAGTGTAGCATCTGTGGTTTCATTTCTGGTGCAGAGGTAAAGTGATTACGGAATTATAAGCCAACCATACTCAGGGGTATTACAAAGCATGAAATACAACAAAGTTCAGTAAGTTCTTCTAATTTTACAGGGATGTGATTATCTCACAGGAGCTGCATCTTGTAGTTACCAGATGTTTCACAATAACAGTAACTCTGGAGTTGCTTCATTGTTATAACAAGAAGATTTTACTGCAGAGAGAAAGGTTGGCATTTTCTCTGCAGGATGAAGATGAAATCGGCAATTTGGAGCAGCGGTTTCAACTGAACTATGTGGTTTACATTGATTAATCTATCATGTTAGTATATTAACCTACCAATTGGATCTCTGTTGTAGTAGTTTTCTATTCTGTGCCATATGTCTGCAGCTTAATAAACATTTCCTTTAATTCCAGCTACAAGGCTATTTTGCAAAAGAAAAAATCCTGACATTTGTACATCAGGCATTTGGGAATCTTAGTTTTCCGAGCAAGGCTAAAAATTTTTTCACACTATGCGAAGAGTCACCATCCAACTAAAATTGCAGTGACTCAGATGCCATGAATTCTGACACTGTAGTTCAATAAAGCAGCAGTTCACTAGAGAGGATGTCCTGTTCATGTATCTTCAGGACTTGGAATTATGTTCAAACTGAATGTTCAGGGACAACTTTTGAGAGTATTACTCACTTTGGGTGGCATCTTTTTTTTATTTAAGTCCATTATTCAGATGGTAATATCTAAGATGAGTCAAATCTAGCCATGGGAAAGGACAGGATGCTTACAAAAACTCACCCAGAAGATGTCTTAAACATACACAGTTAACTGGCTAACAGACAGAGAAATGTTGATAGATGCATGCTATTCTTCACAGGCAAGACTATCCATTCCTCTCTACAGGAGTTTTCCAGCTTTGCTCAAAATGAATTCTAAAATCAAAGAAAAAACATTTCTTTACACATCCAGAATTGGAACAGTAACTAGGAAAGTATTTCTGTGGCAGGATAGTCTTTAAATGAAAACTGGAGTAAGTTCTTAAAAAAAAAAAAAAAAAAGACACTTGATAATTTTTTTGCATTATGGTAGACCTCAGACATTATGTCAAATGTCAAAAGAAAAATGCAAAAAAATAGCACTGCCTTTCTCCATTGAAATGACATGTGTATAAAAATTTCTGATCCAGTAATAAGAAAATTAAAGAAATCCATCAGCTGAAATTGAGAAGTATTTGCTCAGAAAATACAGAGAGATTACTTACTGGCTATCTCAAGAGTATCAGGAAAACCAGGAATTTTATAAAGATTATAAATAATGTTAGAAGAGAAAGCAACGATGCAAATTATTAATATTGATAAGATTAGTCTAGACCTTCAGCTAGCTTCTTAGACTGCCACAGAGATAATAAAATTTATTCTGGCTGAAGAGCAGGTCTGGTGTTGTAGTTTAATTATTCTGAAAAATACTAATGTTTATGGGTAAAAGACTGAAATATAAGCTGGATGGTCACTGTAACATGTAGTATGTGATTTCTTTTATTCATGTCTTCATTAGCATAGGTACTGCCTCTTGAAATGCTACTTAAAATTAAACATATTGAATTGGCTTCTAACCAATGAGTTTTAATGGTGACATGTAATTTTTTTTCACTGTTTAGTTAGTGGCAGGAAAGTGGAACCTCATTTATAAATGAGGACTATAGAATTTTTTATTCTGAATTAAAATCTGTAACTCAAGATTGGGAACATTCTGTCCTTTAAAAACCATACACCAAAAAAACCCCCCAAAACTAGATACAAATTTCCAGACAAATTTTATTATCTGTACACCTGGAGTCAATTTAAAATAATATAGTTCATTTCACTTAAAAGAAGTTCACTGATAGACAGTAAAGGAGACCACAATTCAAGAGCAAATCATTCTCCCTCTTTGTTATTAGTGTTGTTTACACTAGACAGCTTTTGAAATCTCTATCTTCTGCGTATAGTTTTGTTTAAATATATTTAACCTGCATGTCTATTTGCATTCATGACTAATTAAAACTAGTGTTGTAATGTAGCTAGGTTGTAGTAACATACCTTAATACTTATTTCTAGGCATTATGTTGTTTTATAATTAATGGAGAAAATTAAAGCATTTTTGCAGAAGGAATAGTGTTCAACCTGAGTAGTGTTCAAAATTAGAATATATGAACTGTCCTCTATGCATACCTATTTATCTCCTTTAATCTTGAACGTATTCTTAAAGGGTATAGTTTAGCTCTAGATACCTATGTTGCAGATATCCGAGTTTTGCAAGATTATTTCCATCTAAAGTATTCCACTACTTCTACATGCCAGAATGGAGAATAACAGCCTCCACATAGCTGTTTCCCTTCCTCCATCAGGTAAACTGGCTTGGAAATGGCTACAGATTCATTAATTCCTTCTTCCCTAACAGCGTCAGTCTCTACATGTAAAGTATACTCTTGAACTTGATACATCATTTTTGTATCAAAAAATATGGTTGATTGTCAATATGCAGCAAACTCTCATCTGATCCTTCATAGTTCGCAATACTGTCTACAAAGAAGGAAGAGAGCAGAGATAGTTTTGTCAGTTGAATATGGAGTCTGGCCAAGAGCCTTAAGATCCTGTCATAGTTGTGCCATTAACAGTTTGTTTCATTCTCTTCATACAGAGGCTTCTAAGAGACAACTCTGTGGAACACTAATAGTTGTTTTGTCTGAATTTCTGTGGAGATATTCATAGAAAAAAGAGTATTCTGAGCAGTTGTCTTGTGTACCACAGTTTGCTTGAGTTTTCACCCTTGGCTGGGAAAGATATATTCTACCCCTTTTCTATATGAAATAATTAACATCAGAAAAAATCTCATCTTCAGTAAATTTGTGTCTTTCCCTTGGTGTCAGTGAAGACTTGCTGCATTTAAAATGCAAGGGTCAGTTATGTCTTTTGGAAGACAGCTGTTTTCAGCATGAGGCTCCTGTGATGCTATAACATGGGTTGCTGGTGACTGGAGAGTAAAAAAGGTCAGAGGTTTTTCCATTTTAAATATCTTCTTTAGTAAAGAAGTATTCATCACCCCCATCTTTTTCTTCTTCTTTTTTTTTTTTTGTCAGTGTGTCTATTTCCTTCAGAGCTGTAGCGTTAAATCAAAGATCTTGTGTTGCTCCAAATTTACTGAAGAAATGGACAAGAAAGAGGACATTCCACTTGTACTGGATTGCTGCTGTCTCTTGCTCCCTGAGGCATGTTAGAACGTATATACACCCCTGGTGTTGCAGCATTGCTTTACCACAACCTTACCTTCTAATTCTAAGAAGCTAGAGGAAAGACTTGATACTGTGTTGCAGCAAGGTAGGCAGACTTACATATCCATGGGAGTACTATGCATACTCTTAGCTCATTCTCTTCACACTCAGTTCAATCTGTGCTCATATACCCCAGAGAAGGGGTGGAGTGCTTAGCACTTCAACCAAGAGATGTAAAGTCAATCTCCTGGGCAGGTGTAATTAATTATATTTTGATGACAAACCCTTCTGCTACAATACTGTGGAAGGCCAGGCACCATTTCATGTTATGCTCATGCATAGACTGAGTCATAAACCTATACTGCAAATGTATGCTTATATCAACTGAGAAAACAGAAATGGGTGTGTTCCATTCAAGATTTTTATCATAGAAAAGAACTAAGAAGAGAAAACTGATATTTACAGAACCTGAATTATTTTTTAAAAAAATAGTCCTTCTAACTAATCTGAGAAATTTCCTTAGTGAGCTGCGAATCATTTAAATGTACTGTAGATGTCTACCATGCAGCAAAAAGAAAGTAATGTCATTTGACACAGAAAGAAAAATCCCACAAAATAACCAACCAATAAATTGTAGAACAATTTTTCGTAGAATCATTCAGTGGTTTGGTTTGGATTGACTACATTCAATCTGCTGAGGTCAGGGACACTTTCCACTCTACCAGGTTGCTCAGAGCCCCATCCAATCTGGCCTTGAATACTTCCAGAGGTGGGACATTAGCAGCTTCTCTGGACAACCTGTTCCAGTGTCTCAACACCCTCATGGTAGAGAACTTCTCCCCAATAGCTAATCCAAATCTAACCTCTTTTAGTTTAAAACCATTCCCCCTACTCCTATCTCTATATGTAAAACTACATGCTTATAAAAAGTCTCTCTCCAGCTTTCTTATAGGCCCCCTTTAGGTACTGGAAAACTGCTATAAGGTCTCCCCAGAGCCTTCTCTCAAGGTTGAACAGTCCCAACTTTCTCAGTCTATCCTCACTGGGGAAGTGTTCCAGCCTTCTGATCATCTTCATCACTCTCCTCTTTACCTGCTCTATCAGGTCCATGTCTGTCTTGAGCTGACATCTCCAGATTGAACATTATACTACAGGTGGAGTCTTACAAGCTCTGAGTAGAGGGGCAGAATCACCCCATTCAACCTGCTGGCCATGCTTCTTTTGATGCAGCCTAGGATACAGGTGGCTTTCTGCGCTGCAAGCACACATTGCTCTCTCATGTTGAGCTTCTCATTCACCAGCAACCCAAAGCCTTTCTCTTCAGATCTTTTCTCAATTCATTCTCCACCCAGTCTGAAATTTTACTCTAGAAATCCTTAATGTTTCCTTGTTTTCATATACTTAAAAAGTATTTCTTGAACAACAACAAAATCATTAATCAGTCTTACTGAAAATATCTGTTAATAGATTTTAGAACATTTTACAATGTTTCTTAGTGTTATACTTGCTGTCTAACTCTCACCTCTCTGTAAAAACTGAAAATGCCATGAAGATGGGCCAAGATAAATGGGAAATTGACAATTAAATAGCTACTGTATGTGAATGACCTAAAACGCTAAGTAATGACACAAGAGAACTGTACACTTCCATTGAAGGTGGTTTTTTTCCCCCCTCTCCTTCTTCCTTTCTTTGGTGGGTGGAAAGAGGCTTTTCTCTCTGTACTTGGAGTTGGCAGTTTGCTGGCTCAAACCAAGACACCTCATTTTTTCAGATATCAGTAGCTTCTGTTCCTTGAAACACCTATTTTTTAGCCCACACTTGTCACCACTAGTTCTTCCAGAGCTTTCACAACCTAATCTCTGTTGATTTACTTCTCCTGGCACTGGAGTTTGTCTTGCAGACCCATCATAGATCAAAAACTTTCTCCAACTTGGCAAAATTCTGTCAATATTGAAAATATGTCATGAACCTTTTTTAGCTGATGGAGAAGAGAAGACTGAGGGGAGACCTTATTGCAGTTTACAACCTCATGGTTAGGGGAAAAGGAAGGGCAGGCATTCTCTCCAGTGACCACTGACAGGACCAGAGGTCTGAAGTTGTGTCAGGGGGTGTTTAGGTTGAATATTAGAATAAGGTTTTTCACCCAGAGGATGGTGGGGTACTGGAACAGGCTCCCCAGGGAAGTGGTCACAACACCAAGCCTGCCAGAGTTCAAGAGGCACTTGGTGTCACTCTTGGGGATGGTCCTGTGCAGGGCTAGGGGTTGGACTCGATGATCCTTATGAGTCCCTTCCAACTCAGCATAGTCTCTGATTCTGTAGTTCTGTGACCTTTTCTTCTTTTGATTATTTCTAGACATTGCTATATGTATGTAGTTAAGGCACTTCAAGTTTTATTGTTGATTCATATATCTGAAATAGGTATTGTCAATTAATCTGCAGATGTAAAACTCATTAAAAACATGTAATGGTCTTTCTCAGGCAGAAGGGAATTCATGAGATCATTTTGCCCATGATTTTTCTTTAAAATTTAAATTCTGCTGAGTAACAGAATGAGCTTAATTCATGTAAAATCTCTGAGATTTTATTTTCTTGTATTTAAAAGCCAAATATATTTTATACATTTCTGTGATTTCTCATCATCCTAATCTCTCTCTCCAGTACAATATCTACTGTAAATTTTACACTTGGATATTAAGACCTACATTAGTAAACCTGTTTCTAGCATTGCCAGAGACTTGCTTTCTGATGCTGATTTAAAAAAAAAAAAAAAAAATCACTGAGGGTGGGATTTACCTAAGTCAGATTTCATGAGTTCAACTTCTACAAATGGAGAGAAATAACTGCTTTACAATTCAATTTGCCTCACCTAGTTGAGGCATCTTCAAATGTTTTAGAATGAGATTATACTTGAGGTACCTAAATATAATATTACTGCACTGAAGACAGATTTATAAAGATTTATATGTGTATAAAAAAAAACCCAGGATAACTAGTTCAGATACAGCAATCTAAAGCTAGTTGGGATGAATGCTCCTGCCTGTATCTCTACACGTTCCTTTCTTCATTTTTAACACTTGACACAGTGCAATTACAGAAGCAAAGTATCTTAGAGATCTGCACTAGAAAATAAATGCAGTACAAGTTGTAAAATGTCGTAGTTAATTATAAAATATACTTTCCTCCTAGAACATACTTCTTTCATTTTCTATCATCCCCACAAACTCAGCTTCCATTATGCCATGTTTTGTTGCGGGTTTTTTTCAAAGATATTTTTATTTTTTCCCCACTACACAGAGTAATTGCATCACTTACGGCTATAGGCCTTGAGTTAGAATTTACACTTAGGTAAAAATAATCACTAAAAGTATCAAGTCGTTTGTATGCATAAAAAATAAAAGACTTCTGTACTTGGTCTCCTTAGAGGTAAGTATTTCACCTCCATTTGCAATATTTTAGAAAGTAAAGTTTATAGAGATTAAAAAATCTTTGGAACATATTGTAGTTCCAAGTGATTTTTCTGCTTATGTGTTGTAACTGACAAAATGAAAATTTGGGTGTTGAAAATTATTAAATTAATGTATATACTGCTAAAAATAAAAAATAAAAGGTTTTAAAAATCGGTTGAAGAATAAGACATAAGCTTTTATATGCCTTAAAATACTCACTAAAATTTGGCTGATGAGTCTTATCTGTAACTAAGGCAATAATATTTTTTTTAAATTAACATTACTTTAACAGAAATCAGCATATCATGTAAAAATGAAAGGAAATAAATATCCCACTGATTGCCTCCTGCCTTTTGGTGTTTAGATATTGCATTACTTCTTTTGCATTCAGCAGGGCATAATAGAACGGTTTATTTCTTATGTGATTAAAGTCACAGCTGTTTCCACTTATTAGATTGCTTTAACCCATAAAGTGAGTGAAAGGGTTGAGTCTTCATTTCATAATGCAGTTTTCTTCAAGTTCCTCACTAGCACTGAAAGAAAAATTATTACTCTTAATGAGGTCCCTCAACAGTGCCTTCATTACATTTACATGATGATGATAATATAAAGAAAGGCTTGCATTCATCCCTGGAGTGGCCCCACTGTGTGGATGCTCTTTTTTCCCCACAACACTTTAGGACTATATTTGGTAATTCTATAGCAAACATAGCTTTACTGTTCCAATCTAAGTGTAGATTTTTCTTTGTAATGTGACATATTTATTTAGGCTAGAGTAACATGTAATAACCTACTTTAATAATGTGGGAAGGTAACAGATGCCAAAGAACGTGTTATGGAGTGTAGCAAATAAATAAAGAGACTGAGCTTGGTGAAAACTAAACCTTGCAATCAAGCTGGAGCAGCAAGGACAAGTACAAGGAAAGCATGCCAGGCAAGATCATCTGTTACCAAACCTTGCAGGGTATCTGCAGGTCTGATCAGCAAAGAGTTCTTTAGCTAAATACTAAGATTCACACCATAAACATCCCCCAGGCATTACATCACTCAAAACTCTGGATAATGGCTGAAGGCAATCCATAAACAAAGCCAGTCTATGATCATCATACTGTTGTCTCAGAGTGAATGAAATGGGTAATTTTACCTGGACCACTGTAACAGATCTAATAAGGGGAAAACCATCTTTCTGTACAACTCACTAATTTTAATACATATTTCCTCCATGACAAATCGTTCAGTCATTTAGCTTTTCCTTTGAAATTTTAGACAAAGAATCTGAAGTCTACGTTTTTCATCAAATTCTCATCTTCTTTAAAATATAAGCACAGACACTCAGGACATGCTTTCAGTCTTCCTGCTGTCACCATATAGCCTAGTCTATATAAAGAACAATCATTGTGAAAAAGACTTGGTGCAATCTTAGCAGTTCCCAGAAGCTGGGAAAGATCTCTTGGAAACTATGGCATAATTTAACACAAATGATGGGAAAAGGATCAGTCTTATTGCTGGTCCATTCTCATTACAGAAAAGAAATGGCTTCCACCCAACATTATCTCCTGGTGCTGGGCAAATACCGGTTTGAACTGAAAAAACTAAAATCCTGTCCTTGAACTCAGAAGTTATTCCCATGTCCCTGTTCCAGGAAGCCATATGTTCTATGTCAAAACTTTTTATTATTAGTTAGTTGAATTCTCAAATTAGAAGGACAAAAGAAAGGAAATAAAACCCAGTACTGACAGTAAGAAAAAGTTCCATTTAAGATTTCTAGAAGAACAGTTTTCTTATGCTGTATGACACCTGGCAGGCTATGCAGTAGGTCTGTTGATATCTGAGTAATAGAAATGTGAAATGATTGATTTCCATTGGGAAAATAAATAAGTATTTTGCAAACTTGTGTGCATTTTGAAAATGGTCAGTGAAGGTCTGTCAGAACACCCTTAGGAACATCACATTTAATAAAAGTCTCACACAAAAAATGGTAATTGTGGAAAACCCGAGAGACTCGTGTGTCAAATGAGGCTGAAGGAGGACCAACTTTAGGATCCAGAGAGACATTGAAAGGGTAAACATAACACAGGAAAAAAGGTAATCACTGTGAAAAATTATTTTGTATAACAATTTATGAATAAGGCTCTTCCTGTGATAGTGAGACTATTTTGAAGGCTATGCCTCTAAACCAACTAAGCTGGCTAACAAAAATTTGTAGTTTCATCTAAACTGCCTTTTCCCTTTGACCTGTAGCAAGATTTTGAGTATAGCTTTGTCTCTGGATTAACTTTTAGAAAGATTTTGACTGGTGTTATTGAGAAAATATGGAGAAAATATGGCTGTGGAAATATTTTTTATAGGTTTGGTTTTTGTTGTTTTTTTTTTTTCCCCCCACAGTCAGTAAGACTAGAATTCAGTCTGTTTACTTTTCTCTTCAAAATACCTGGGAAATGTATGTTGCTAGAAAACATCACAGAGGAAAAGTGCTGTGCATGCACAGTAACAAAAAGAATTACATTATGCATTTCTGGAGCAACACAGAAAGTTACATACGATAACATTAAAAATAAAACAAGAATTAAAATCAACAAGAATTTCAAAATGTCAATGGAGACATGTTAGTGCATTAAGAGTAGTTAGGTACTGAATCAGAGATATATTAGTACATCTAAAAAACACTGTTCTGTAAAAACATTGTTTAAATTTTTGAATTAATTTTCAACAGAAAAAATCACAGTTAAGTTTATGAATCAAATTAATGAATACATCAATATTTTTTCTAGACTATATCAATTTATTTGATGGCCCTGAATTTTTTTCCAAAACAAAAAAAGTTGAAAGTATTTCTAAGTATAAAAAGAAAGAAATTAAGAGTTTTTTCCAGAAATAGCTCTTATAAGAGTTAGTGAAATCAGAATCTTTCTCCTTAAAAAATGTTGCTCATTCCCAAAACAGATTCTGTCACTGTTTCCCTTTATTCTGATTCTGCATATTACTCTGGAGAACTTCCTTAACAAGGCAAACACCTGGAGAGAATTTGTCCAAAATACCACTTTATGAGCCATCCCCATGTATGGCACCTATACTACTGCCCTGGTTTTGGCTGGGATAGTTAACTTTCTTCTTGGCAGCTAGTATTGCACTGTGTTTTGTATTTAGAGTGAGAACAATGTTGATAACGCACTGTTTTAGTTGTGGCTGAACACTTCTTGCCCTAAGTCAGGGACTTTATAGCTTCTCATGCTGCCCTGCCAACAAGGAAGCTGAAGGTGTACAAGAAACTGGAAGGGAACACAGCCAGGACAGCTGACCCAAACTGGCCAGAGGAATATTCCATAACATATGGCCCCATGCTTATCATACAAACTAGGAGAAAAGTTTGCTAGTGGTCTGCTGCTCAAAAAAAGTCTAGGCATCAATGTGTTGGTTGTGAGCTATTGGTTTCTATGTGCATCATCCCTTGTTTCTCTCTAGTTTTTGTTACTTTCCTTTTCATTACAATTGTTCTTGTTATTATCATAATTATTATTGTTGTTATAATATTTTACTTCAATTATTAAACTGTTCATATCTCAACCCACAAGTTTTCTCACTTTTCCGATTCTTTTCCCAATCCCACCATGGGTGAGTGAGTGAGAAGCTGTGTGGTGCTGAGTTGCTGTCTGGAGTCAAAACCCCAACAGTTACAAGAGCCAGATTTTTGGGCAGGGTTGTTTTTTTTTTTTTTTTCTGTATTCTTTCTGAAGAGGGTTGCCTTTTAAGAAGAGAGAAGTGGGTAGAAGACTAGATAGTGATACAGGTAGTAGTTATGCAGCTTTGTTACAATTTTGTTCCCCCTTGCAACCTCCAGGGAAGTGATATGTGCTAATTGCATATTACAGGTGCCTGAAAAGAAACAATTCTGATTTATAAAAAAAGAGTGTTTTATGGAAGGAAAATTAGCAAATAATCCTTTGTTGCAAAATATTATTAAATCTATTTCATAGGTATGTTTATTGCTAGTGTGTAGACACACCTGGGGCAGGGTTGATGACATTGAGAAATGGCTCAGATACAGTAGAAAGGGTTGAACAGTGTTCTGCAAGGTGACACTGTGCAATCCAACACTGTACAAATACCTTGAATGCTCTGAAATGTATTTTCTAACATGTATTCAGAAAAGAAGTTGGTCAGTGGCCAGATTAGAAGACTTCTCAATGACCCACGTGAATCTGACAGTTATTCAACTTCCCCATGTGATATGCTGTAACTGTAGTTTAAGGACTAAAAAATTAATCCCACAATGGCATGGAATTTGCAACCATTGCAATGTTTACTGAGATCGCAAAACCCACTCATATTAGACTTCAGCCAATTTGTGTAACTCTGGGTATCAACCAGAACTTCAGTCCTAGGCAACACCACTGCCTGTTCACAATCTTACTCTTGGCTATTCTGATTTAAAATATTGGATGATAAAGTGACCTGGGTGAGTAACAAATAAGTTATACACAGAAAGAGTAATTATGATAAACTGGATTTGGCACAAATGACTTAGGTAGACCTAAGTCACTTTGCAACTCAGCGTGTACTTAGTGTTCACTTCCCATTAGTCAACATCAAAACTGAATAGGTAAGAAGCAGAGTATCTTGCTTGTGTCAGAGACTTTTAAGACAAATGCATGTGGGAAGTAATCCATGTTAGTAAGGCAGAGCGATGGGAATGTCTGTTAGGACAATACCAAATGCTAGTATTCTCAAATCCAGGTGTCGTAGAAGAGTCTGTAAGGACAGCTGCATTTAGGGTTTCCTGTGTGGTCTATAAACTAGTTCTCTCCTACAACACTCCCAGGAACATACCAGAGACACAATAGTGCTAGTGAGGAAATCTGTTTTCAAATATGCTGCAAGCAGCCCTCATTTTGGACAATTTTCAAGTCTAGTGTTGACTAGGTAAGAACTTCAGCTTTATTTATATTTAGAGAATGCTTTCAAGGACAAATAACTCAAAAGTAAAGAACAAGACAATTAAGAGTCAAGTGCACCAGAACACAGGGAAAGTCTATGAGAACTAATCCCTGCTGATTTTTAATATTACATTATAATATTATTGTTATTGTTTTGATTTTTATGGAGCAGTTATATGCGGGATCTACCACATTTTCTTTACCAGAAGCTAATCTGGTCACTTGTTTCTGTAAGTGGTTATGTAACTTATTATTTCACTGTTTCTTCTTTCTAAAAAGTATGAAAAGGAGTACAGTAATAAAGTCTTTTCTATCACTTTGCACAGCTTAATTTTAATTTAGGCAAAGAGGATATAAAGTTCATTCAGAATCCTGTGTTTTTAATTAATTAGGCTTTGTTTCCTATTTAGCACTGTGGTATAGAATTGTTCAGGATAAAATGCAGAAAAGAATACCTAGCCCTGTGTGGGCTTATATTAAATTTTTTTTATCCATTCACTTGATTTTTTTTTTAATCTTTCTTATATGTAATTTATATCACAGAACTACAGAATCACAGAATATGCTGAATTAGAAGGGATCAACAAGAATCATTGAGTCCAACCCTTAACCCTGCACAGGACCATCCCCAAGAGTCACATCATGTGCCTGAGAGTATCATCCAAATGCTTCTTGAACTCTTGACAGGTTTGGTGCTGTGATCATGTCCCTGGGGAGCCTGTTCCAGTGCCTAACAACCCTCTGAGTGAAGAACCTTTTTCTAATATTCAACCTAAACTTCCCCTTACACAACTTCAGACCATTCTGTTGGGTCCTGTCTGGGTCACCACAGAGATCAGTGCCTGTGCCTCCTCTTCCCTGTACAAGGAAGTTGAAACTGCAATGAGGTCTCCCCTCAATCTCCTCTTCTCCAGGCTGAACAGATCAAGCGCTCTCAGCTGCTTCTCATATGGCTTTCCCTCAAGGCCCTTCACCATCTGTGTTGCCCTCCTTTGGACACTCTCTAAGAGCTTAGTATCTTATATTGTGGTGCCCGAAACTGCACACAATATTGAAGGTGAAGCCACCCCAGTGCAGAGCAGAGCAGCACAATCCCCTCCCTTGACCATCTGTTGATGCTTTGATGGCCCCCAGGACATGGTTTGCCCTTCTGGCTGCCAGGGCACACTGCTGACCATGCATAAAAGTGATGTCTAGGAAGCCATAAAACTTTGCTATGTATTTTGTAGCTTTTGCATTCTTTGGAAGCAAACAACTACAGAAGTATAAAGATAATGGAGAAAATGCCCTCTCTATTTCTCAGGAATGGGTGGATATCCAGCTCCTAAGATGCTTCCCTAGACCATGCCTGATATGCCGTTTCCCTTCAGTCTGTTTTGATATTTCAAGCCACCTAGTTCTTATGTACTATTATTAGCAACTACTGTTTTAAATGAAAATCAGATATTTTCAGCAAGCGGTTTAAGCAATAACAAGGAAAACAAGGAACTTTTATGTATTAGTAAGCAAGTTCCAATAGAAAGTCTGTTTAAATATTGATTGAAATGAAGTATTTCTATTTTGGCTGTCTATTTCTACACATTTTGTAGTATCTTCTACAACTTCATATAGCTACTGAAGCACAATCCATAAGGCAGATCATCAACCACTTCAAGTTGTAAAACTCCGTTCCTATGATCAATTTGGACAATATATATTTGATTATAATTGGTATCAGGGGATTGAAGACATTACAGATAATCAATTTTTTTTAAATACTGTATTTTATATGTTTTAACCTATATATTAGGGAACCAGCTTCATATAGGCTTACCCTTCTCTGTCTTCCTGTTCTTCCCTATGTATTTCTCTCCATTTGACCCTCTTACTGTCATGCATGCATGCATACAGAAAAAGTATTCACCCCCCCAGAACAGCTCCCTGAGTAACTCACTCCTCTTTATTCTACATTCATAGAAAAAGAATTAGTTAGCACCTGCTAAACATGAACAAAAGAACAGAGAAATTCATGTGGTACTTTATTAAATGTATTCTTCTTGAAAAGAACTATAAAAAGAAGGGGATTTATACTGGGATGGGAGAGGTTTACTTTGCTTTCATTAAGGTTCTCTAGGTTCTGTAGGGTTAATAATCTGCATCCTTCCACTGAAAGTGAATATGAAGATTTCAGGGAGATTTAGCATTATCCTTCCCTCCCTTCTTTTTCGTTATGAAAAAGGAAGAGAGAGGCCTAAATTACTTTCCACCCAGACCACACAAAGAGTAAATTCAGAGAGCTGATGGAAAAGTATCATATTAATTATCAGGAAAACAGATGGCTGTAAAAAGCTTTCTAAAATCTAATGCACTTCAGCTTTAATCCTTTCATGTCATCAATTCTTGGCTACACCAAATGAAAAATTAAAAAAAAAAAATCAAAAAGAGAAAGAAAATAAGATGGAACTATAAGAGGGGCCAAGTGAAAAAGAGGTGTGATACAACTGCAAACAGACATGAGAAAGAAAAAGGTAGAAAACTAGAACTACAGTCAAGATATTTGTAGGAAAAGGATCAAAGGATAAGTACAGTGTGTTGAGAAGGTGAGAAATGCTGATGGGTAGTGGGGGAAAAAAAGCAGGTGAAAAGAACAAATGATTGAAGAGGTAAAATCTACAGTATTACAAGTTGAGCTAGAATAAGAGGACAAGGGAAATGAGTAGACAGAGATAAAAAAAAATTGGAAAAAATAAATAAAATCAAGTAACCCATTATATGAAAAGGAAGTTAATAGACTTTTAATGAAACTGCTGCAAAGGAAGTAACTGTAGAAGCAAAAATAAAGGTCTGATATAACTGGTAGTTGTGCATAGCAGTAAGCATATTGACATATTATTAAATCGCTACTTTTTAAGTAAGACAGAAGATGTTTATGAGACTTGTATTTCAAGAAAAATATCTAATAGGAAACTCTGAATACACTTTTAATTAGAACAATCTGGTCCAAAGCCATTTTTAATAGTTGGAACCTCCCTACTCTAATCCCCTGTACTCAGCAGTGGTGAGGCCACACCTCAAATCCCATGTTTGGTTTTGGGCCCCTCACTACAAGAAAACATTGAGATACTGGAAGGTGCTCAGAGAAGGGGAGCAAAGTTGGTGAAGGGGTTGGAGCATAAGCCTTATAAGAAGTGGCTAAGGGGGCTGGAGAAAAGGAGGCTCAGGGAAGACCTCATTGCTCTCTACAACTGCTTGAAAAATAGTCAGGTGGGGGTCTACCTTTTCTCCCAAGCAACTAGTGATAGGATGACAAAGTGATGATCTTTCAAAGGTTGTGCTCTGTGATCTTGAAGGTCTTTTCCAACCTTAATGATTCTGTGATTAGAAAAATGGATTCAAGTTGTGCCAGGAGAGGTTTAGACTGGAAATTAGGAAAAAGGTTTCTTCACAGAAAAGGTGGTCAAGAATTGAAACAGGCTGCACAGGGATGTGGTGGAATCACCATCCCTGAAAGTGTTCAAAAATGTATAGCTGTGGTGATTAGGGACATGGTTTAGTGGTGGACCTGGCGCCTTTGGGTTACTGGATGGACTTGATGATTTTAGACGTCTTTTTCAACTTTAATGATTCTATGGTCTCCTCCACAGGCTGCAGGGGAATTCCTGCTTTTGTGCCTGTAGTAGCTCCTCACACCTTTTTTTTCCCCTCAACACACACGCACCACTGTGCAACACTTTGACACTTAGATATACTTTCTCATATACATGTATAGCTTGCTGCTGCAAACAATACAACAGACAATAAAAGTGCAGTGCTAAAGGAAGTTAAATCCCATATTTCACTCTTTATTACTGTACCCATCCTCATTGATAACGTTGCATTCTTTTCCTTTCCCTTCTGAAACAAGAGACACTGAAGATGCCTCCATTAGAAAGAGAAGTAGGATGAAGAACATCAGAAAACGAAAACCAAGCAGACAGATGACTGAGCAGACAGCATCACTGGGTGAAGGAAAAATCTGTTAGAATC
Organism: Poliocrania exsul; assembly: GCA_035041345.1. Classification (NCBI taxonomy): domain Eukaryota; kingdom Metazoa; phylum Chordata; class Aves; order Passeriformes; family Thamnophilidae; genus Poliocrania; species Poliocrania exsul. The sequence continues at coordinate 64,099,481 of JAWWLZ010000001.1, forward strand.
AACGGAATAATACTTCAAGAAGCCATTGGCATATGGGTAGTTGTCATTGTTATTGATAATTTAGAGGAAGAAACCACTAGTGTGTTACCTGCATTGAGTATAAGCAGAAAAGTTTTGGCTACTTTAAGGAGAGTCTAGGGCTGTCTGGTATTGAGCAGAGCCAGCTCCAGCCATATCCAGTGGACCCATTGAAGGGCACAGCTGAGTTCATCAACAATGCTTGTGACAACTCTGGGAAATCATACTTCAAAAATGATAAAATGATGCACAGAAGAGTGACTAAAAAAGGGAAGAGTTAATGAAAAACAGCCCAAGGTCAGAGGAGAAGGAGGGGGTGAGGTGCTCCAGGTGCCAGAGCAGAAATTCCCTTAAAGCCCATGGAGAAGAATACAATGAAGCAGGTTGTTCCCCTGCAGCACAAGGAGGCCCATGTGGAAGCAGATATCCACACTGCAGTTCTTAGAGGACCCCACACTGGACTAAGTGAACACTCTTTTAAAGAGAGGCTGAGGAGAGTTCACACTGGAGCAGACTTCCCTCAAAGGATTTCAGTCCACAGAGAGGACCCACAATGGAGTATGGGAAAAGTATGTGGAGAAAGGAGTTGCAGAAAGGATCTGTTATGAACTGATTGCATCACCCTCATGCCCAATCTCCCTGTACTGCAGAAGAAATGAAGTTGAGCCATACAGACTGTGGGGAGAAAGAAGCTAAGCACATGATGTCAGATGGTGAGTGTTCTTCCTGCCTTTTTATCACCCCACAAGCTTTTTTATCTTATTTTCCTTCTCCAGTCCTGTTGAAGAAGAGGAAAGGTAGAGCAGCTGGGTTGGTGTCTGCACCTCAGAACGATATAGTTACAAAGTGACTCAATGGCTGCTTCTGTATTTCCACCCTTCCCATGTTACTCTGCCTGCTTGATCTCATGCTGGATAGGTAAATGCATGTAGCAGAGATGAAAAAAGCATTTACATAGAGTTCTCCTCTTCTTTATATTATACACAGTAATCCAAAATTTTGTTTACATATACAAGCCACTTGAAAAATGTAACCCCTGACTTTAAACCCACTCCTCTCCCACACCTGAAGGCAAATTTATCCCTGTTTTAAGAATTATATTTAAAGCTGACTGCACAGTTAGTGCAGAATGACTGATTTAGAGAAGTAAGGTGAAATTTTAAGCCCAATTCTCTAATGCTTTTTCCATAATGTGATGAAATGCATCATGGCAAAGAATACAAACCACATGGAAAACGAAAAGTAACCAAATGCAGTTTCCCATCTTTAACTGCAAGCTGTGTTTCTCAGTTAGGTACCATAAAATAAAGTATATGAATCTGCTTGGTAACACTATTAACACACTGCTAAATTAAAAATTATTTATATTGGTCATCTTAAATGAGAACAAAATACTTTTACCCACTGGGGGAAGAAATAATAATTATGTTAGAGAATTAAACAAACAAACAAACAAACAAACAAAAACAACAAAAAAACAACAGTATTGGGACTAATTTTGTATCCTTCCACTTGAAAATCCAGGCTCCCTTAGTTATCTTCAGTCAAGCCATACAAGACTCAGAGGGAGCCATAAAAGGAACTAAAAATAACCTTACATAGCTTTTTCAGACATAAAAATGTTATACTTTCACCTCAGAACATTCCTGGGACAGAACTAAATTCTATGTCCCTCTTTGACAACGAAAAATTTCTTTTCTAAAACTTTCCTTTTAGAATTATGGTTTATGTATAATTAAGAATAAATGCACATAATCTGTTTTAAATTTCATGTTGGCTCATAGATAACCTGTCAGTCCGAGCAGGTGTCAGTTATGGATGCATGAGTGCAATAAGTCATGAGGCAAAGGAAAGAGCAAGTGGGGCTCTTCAGTAGGAGTGTGGAAGTAGTTATTTTTCATATCAGACTTCATACTCTAACTGTGTTGATTTTATTCATCATAATTAAACTGATTTTACATGAAAAGGGAGGATGTTTTTATGTTAAGCCATGATGGCCTCTATGTAAAATGTCTCAAAATTTAAAAAGAACAACAATATGCTTTGTTTCTTAAAATAACTTTTGCTTTCTTCATGTGAGGGCTGTTACACCCTAGTATTCTCTTTCTAGAAGTCTTTTGAAGTAGTGGAGTTATGGCAACCAAAAGGGTTAATAATGAAGAAAATTACCTCGTTTGTGTAGTATGTATCCTGAAATTTCCAAAATTACTATATATGCTATATATAATGTTAGGAAGCACTGTAAAATGAATGTGTTCCTTTTTGAAGGTAAATTATGCAGTAATATAATCTGTTTGTCAATATTAACAACAATTTTCATAATCCTGAAAATGTAGTCTAGAACCATTTACTTAAAAAACCCAAACAAAACAAACAAACAAACAAACAAACAACAACAAAAAAACCAACCCCCCCCCCAAAAAAAAAAAAAACAACAAAAAAATGAACAGAAAGATTGAACAGAAAAAGGTGCACAATATGACTTTGAAGGACAATGCAATGTTCTCAACACAAAACAAGAATACTTCATATATTTTTGCACAGTTGCAATTTTATAAGCTTCTCAGTTTTCTTTTTCATTGCATTTTGTACCTCTCAAAATGAATTTATATTCTTCAATTGTGCTTCATTTCCATTTTGAAAGAGACAAAGAATTTCCTGCATGAAAATACTCCAGAAAGATTTCCAAGGTTAACTTTATGGTAAAGATATTTTTAAATCAAACACAATTATTGTAATACATTCCACATTAGATTCTGGTACTTTTGCATCTTGATTAGTATCAAATATGTCTTATAGAACAGTTTTATTCAGCCAGTTAAAAATTAATCATTATTATTGTGTTGGGTTTTATGATCCCATACATAGTGCACAAAGTAATACAAATAATCATGTCTCTTCAGGCTGAATAGAAAATAGATACTGTATACAGTTTTGCTAGATTCTTGCCCTGGCAAGGTTAATAGAAGTACTTAGATTCTTTATGACATGTGAAAATATTGAGAAGGGAGAGGTATTTTCTAGCAATCTTCTTCTTAAAAATAAACCTGTGTTAAAACCAAAATCTGCTACTGTACATGTATGCTAGGAGATATTAATAGAAAAGTTTGAATGGGTTATCAGAGTAGTGTATTTTCACATTGGTTTGCAGTTCCTTTGGGCTTCATTGTCTTTTCAGAGTGATTTGGGGTGATTTTTTTGAGTTTGTGTGAGTTTTTGTTCGGTTAGGGGTTTTTTTCTTTTTTTTTCTTTTTTTTTTTTGGTGAAAGGAAAAACAGTACTTTAAAAAGAAAATCAATGTAGCCTCCTTGAGGAAGAATATTTGCATAAACTTTCTTTTTGCAACTTTGAAGCTATAAAACTCTGAGACTTTCTTAAAGCATTCTGTAATAAAGTTTTCTGTAGATCCTGGGAATTAGGCAGTCCTGAAAAAATGAAAGTCCTGATTTTATAAAACCTTATTACTTATAATAATTTCCATCTGTAAAGAGGGAATGCAATGTTGGCTTCTGTAGAACAGGTATGGGGGTTTTTTTACAGTCAGTTATATCAGGGCAGTGTGTTGCATTAATTTTGAAATCTTATGCCACAGTCTTAATGAACATAGCCTGCAGTCAAACCTTTAATATTTTAAAAACTGGTAAGTCCAGCACTTTCATTAAATGCATTAACATGACTTTGCTGTTTGACTTGGATACTGACTTGCAGAGGAAATTATAGCTAGGATGAGGTGGAAAAAAGTGTGAAAGCAGTGACGAAATGTTTATACATATATATACACATACACACACACACACACACACACACACACGTATGAATTTATTAATGTTATTTCTATGAACACCCTCCTCCCTAATGTATGCAGTTTTCCACCACTGACAACCATCTGCATCTACAGATCTAATCAATTTAAACATATATTTAGTGTGATTCAATTTGCAGGGATACTGTAGGGATCAATTTATCACAAATTTTTCATTGATTTCCATAATTGGCATACTTTTTTCCAAATCATGTAAATGGCAATTACATTACTAGTGGCTTTACTGGTCTGAAATACTTTGTATAAATGAAAGCAGGATACACAAATTGGCAATAACACTATTCAAAACTAGTATTTCTATGGCTCTTTTTTGACATAGATAATACAGCATGAGTCATTGCAAATATCTGAAAACAGTGCATACCTTAACTATCTGTCTAGAAGACATATTACAGTCAAAATAGCCCTGACACATTTGCTCACAAATACGGACATTTAAAGTCATATGTGATATTACAAATACCTAGTTAATATTTAATCACTTTATGTGTAGTGGAGCAACTTTGGCAGATGGAATTGAGAGAATATATTTCTCTTGAATAGCCTTCAAACAATTAGTTATCTCAATGGAAATTTAGTCTCAGGTCCTTAAATTCAAGAACAAAGTAAGCTTATGTCTATCACGTCCTTCATAATAGCTGTCATCAGGAGTCTATTGGATGAAAAGGTGATAATTATACTACCCGGATTTTTTAAAGAGAAATGAGGAAAAGTTTCAATATTTGACTAATTCTACATGGTTGAAATTCTCCTAGACATTACTAGCTTGCACAAGCTTGTTTTCATCTCCACATTTAGTTTGCTACTAATTCTACAATAATACAACATATAGAAAATAATGAGATTTGCACAGACAAATTGCTCTTGAGCAACTTACTTCATGTGTTAGGAACTAGCAAGTTATATTAGTAATCAATGACTTTTCTGTCAGACACTTTTTCCTACTATAATATTTTTATTGAATGCAATAAAAGGGGGGGGAAAGACCTTTCATGTGAAATTTCCTTTGTGACTCTCCAGACTTATTAGATATTTATTCTGCATGTTGCTTTGTTTGAAAACACTGGAAAAATATAAAATGATGTGTGAAAAACACATCAAATGTTTTAAAAGCTTTTTCATACATTAAATACAATCTTGTTACCTAATGTTCCTCATTCTTCAGTGTCTAACATACTGTGATTATTTGCATCTGCAGAAAATCAGTGTACACAAAGAAAAACTGTACTATCTTCATCTGCTAGTGCATACGCTTACTGCGTTTAGGAATGAAAAACTGCAGGAGACAAAGGGAAGATTATATTCCCGCAATCTGATTCTGTAACACTCCCAGGAATTTGTATTAGATCTTGTAATATCGAATGAGAAGGCTTGAGGAACATTAGTCAAGATTGTCAACATTCAAAGAATCACCAAGGCAAGGTTTTATATCCATATTTCAATAAGATAAAAATAGTTCCTTTACACTAAAAACTTCTGAAGATAACTTCTGGAGGTAAACTTCTTTATGATAGAGATTTTCAAAGGTATAAACAATTTTGTGCTACCATTTTCTATTTACTTTCAATATGAATTGAGTGCCTGGCAGATCTTTTTGTCTTACAGAAGTTCTAAGCTGCTCTTCAGTTGTGTCAATAAAATTTGTCATTATTAAAATCAATCCAGATAATTTTTGAAAATTACTGCCATATATTTTTTGAGATTGTTAGAAGATTTTTCCATGTAATTAACAGACTCATCTAATTCTGATAAAGAACCTTTTAGTTACAAGAAATGTATGAAATGTCTATGTTAATCTAATCTGCTTTAATGTAATCCAGTATTTCTGAGAAGCATTATTTTATGGTCATTTACTGACTTCATTTCCTATGTGTGACTTCCGAATAATGGTGAGCAAGCAATAAAATCAAGATACAGAATGCGTCTTAAGATACCCAGTGTGAAGAATTCAAAGAACATGAAAACTCATTATACAAGTGATAGAGAGGAACTAAAGAGATTAAAGTAGGAATAAAACACTTACATAATATATTTTTAATCCCTCAAACCAGGAAGAGAATACATAGGAAACAGATTTTCTTCAGCACAACATTAATTTCCTTTGATTTTTCTGTGACCATACATGAGAGTCAGTCCAAAAGTCAACAGGCAGTGATGGCATACACTTTTAGACAACAGCTCAAAAAGGATGCAGATGAACAAAAAAATATTTAAGAATTAATCAGCTGAGATTAGACTCACAATGTTATTTGTCTGTTTTCCTTTCTTAACTAAGAAGATGAGACTTTGTGAGTGACATTGATTTTTCCCAATCAGTCATTTTGGTTTATTTTTTGTTTTGTTTTGTTTTTTTTTTCTCTGAGCTGCTGCCTCATTCTTTAACACTGTCCAGCAGGCAACTTGCTTCATGATAAAGTATAACAAGAAAAACAAAAACAAAACCACAAACAAACAAAAACTCCAACCTATCCCACCTCACCTCCAAAACAAGCAAATCAAAAACCCCTAACCAAAACACATTCTGTTCAACCAAATACATTGGACTATGACAGATTGTAAATTACGGTGCAATGCAAAGGATACCTGTGAAACACACAGGTTCCCCAAAAATATAGTCATGAGAAAAGAGTAAAGGCACCAAGTGCATAATCACTTGGTCAGTTAATGGACAATGAAGGAACACAACCTTTGGAGCTGGCTACAACTGGTTTTAGGAAGAAGAAGAAAAAAACCACAGAACAAGTCTTCAACATATACAAAATACAGTAAGTTTAGATATAACAGGACAGTTTAAAACCAAGCAGAAAGAGAAAGTAAGCAGACAAACAAACAGAAAAAACTTCAAGCAGACCTTCTATAAGGAGGGAGAAGCCATCACTGTTAAAAACACTCAGAAAGGCGTGAGGAGTACTGAAGACAGTGTTATCTCCCCCATTTTCTCTCCAAAAAACTAGAAGACCCAAGGGCAGTGTAAAGGTCAGAATAAGAACACAGAAAGGTGTAAATTCTGGAAAGTCTCTGTATATCATTACTGGAAATTAGACGTAACTAAATAACATGATAACTTGGAGTAAAAGCATTACCATCCTTGTAACTAGATTAATAATTCTTGAATAGATCTGCTAATATTTTATTTAGACAAATGTTAAGTTCTTGGATTTTAACATATAGTGTATTCTCTCACCTAAATTTGATGTGACCAGGCTCCTTGCACTTATAATTTGTTTTTAAAATTTGTGAGGCAACATCTTGGATGTCATACAGAAAGAACTTTATAACCTTAAGCACTCAGATAATGGAATTTAGATGAAAGTAGTACAAAATTCAAGGTCCCAGGAACCTCTGTTGTAAGGCAGAAAAATGTCAGCTGGAGACAACTGGAAAATAAATAAAGGTAATCACCTTAAGGGATCCCAGAATGATGGGGAGCCCTATGCATGTTGCAATCATTAAAAAAAGAAAACTCTAAGATAAATTACAGAGATACTTCCAGTAACAATAGAGACTACTCAAACCATTTCACAATTTACTGCTCAAATTAAGTCAGAATAAGTCACACTGTCTGGTCATCTGTTTAAAATGAAAATAACTGAAACTTCAAGTGAAGAGAACTAGTAAGTGAGCCTATTTTACGAGACAAGACAACAAGCCTTTTGAACAGAACAGAGACTGACATTAGTGTGATTATCATTTATAAACATTCATATGGTGGAATGCACTGAGGGAAAAGCAATTTATTTTAAAGAACAGTGATGACTAAGGGAGAAGTTGGTATGAAATTCATAAATTTATATTTGAAATTTAGACTTCTGGAGTGGTAAACTTTTGAGAAAGTCTTTCAGTAAAGGCAAGATGGGAAAAGAAACCCCATAAACAATTACTGTCTCATTATAAGGTATGCAAAGATACTTTATACTGTCTCAGCATAAAGTATTCAAACTACTTGCTGTTGCAGGGAAGTTCCTTCATTGCCAAAAATTTCAAAATTTTCTTCTCGCCTCTGTTTTTTATAACAATACAAACTGTTGCATTTTGTCCCATGAACACACTTAATAATTTTTAAATATTTTTACAACAAAGCAACTTGTTGGTGCAAAAGAATCTATAATATCTAGCTTGCAGGTAATAAGGTATATATTATATAAACTTGACAAAATTAAAAATATTTCATACACATATAAAAAGCAACAGCATATTTCTATGTCATTTGACAAGTTTTTTTCTTATAAAACTAATCAAGGGCTGAAAAACCTGTTCTCTTTCCCACTTCATCATGGCTATACTTCGCAAACGAAGATTTGGGAAGGGCACTACCCACACTTGCTGGTGGCTAAAAAGGCCGATACGGGATAGGCAGGTCCGGTCACAAAAGGCACAGCGGAACATCTCTTTAGGAGATATTGGAGGGGAACGGTTCTTTCTGCGTTGTCTTTTTGCCTCAAGACTGACTCTGCGTGCATTCTCAAAGGAAGCAGCAGCGTCGTGAATGGTGTGTCTCCATGAATCCCGTTTGGGGGCCAGAGTGGACCATTGATGGCAGTCAATATGTTCAAGGCTGAGGCGTTGTTTCAGAGAGTCCTTGTATCTCTTCTTTGGGGCTCCTCTCTTGCAGCAGCCGGGCAAG
>JAWWLZ010000001.1:64108792-64124537 GCA_035041345.1 Poliocrania exsul
CAGCTCATGGACAAGGTGATTTAGGGTCTTGGTGTGGGCCTTCAGTCGCCTTAGGTTGAATAGGCTTCCATCGGTACAATATCGGATGTAGATGCCGTTTTCTTCATCGATGTCTGCCGTGGCTCTTCGGAGCATCATGCTGAAGAAGATTGTGAATAGAGTTGGTGCAAGAACAAATACTCTTTCTATGTTTTTTGCTACAGTATGGATAGTATAGAATGTATTGTTTCATTATATTTGTGTACATTGATACACTTTGATCTCCTTGTACAAAGGGAAGATCTGTAGAGATTTTTAAGTAATGTATAAAGTGTCTTTGGATAATTACTGAAATAAACGGTGAATTTGAAAAACACAAGAAATGTGGATTCAATAAGAATAAAAAAATACATGAAAGGCAATTAGTATAAATGGACTAGTCAGAAATATGACTGGATGTCTACTATTCTGTTGGAGTTTAAAGAAACGGTGCGCATGAAAACATAGCCAGTTCTGTTAATGTTTTGTGACTGTCTCACTGGAATTAGAATTTATCAAGATAAAACTGATTAACAAAGGAAATTAAGACCTCAGAACAACTTTTTACACTTGAACCTGATATTGTTATATCAAGTACTTTGTCATATCTTAGTTGTTTAGTAATTATCAGTTGCAGAAATAATTAATTGAATTTTATTTTTCAGTGTAATGCTCAAATGCTCAGTGTTGTCAGATAGTGTTATATTTGTTAACTGTTGAATCATGACCTGCTTTAGAAATGCTGATGTGCTTTTTCGTTATGAATATCTATGACAGAGCACAGTTACACAGATAACTATGGCTCCATTTCCACTTGTAGTAAACATTGTAGTAACATATTAGTCTAAATGTTCTAGGAAATGCATAGTACGAATAAAACCTTTACATAGAATTTGTTTTACTTTCAAAATGATTTAGGTAAATACTTCTAATACCATTCTCTGAATTTTAAACATTGCACTCTGACACAAGTCCTGCTTATCATTTTAATTTCAGTAATAATGTTGTCATAAGGGTAAACAGAATTTTCTTTCTCAAAATAGTCATAAGGGAATAAAAAGTAACTGAAAAATCAGAAATGTGGCCCTGAATGGCTAAATGTTAACTGCAGGCAGCAGTTGTATTGTTACGATAATGATAATTTCTATTAAAAATCAGAATTATAGAATTAGAATGCAATAAAACATTTTCAAAACCTAAAAATCCCTTTCTTAACAAATAATTCAACAAATAATCCTTTATGTGTGTAGGTTAATGGCTATTATTTAAAAATAAAAATAAGAAAATAGTGAACTGTTTAAAAGTTAAGAACAGAAGTCGCAAAGGAATTAGATTGATTTTAAAAGTATTTTTCACCTTTTCATTAGAAATCTCTAGGAAAAAAAGAATCTTTCATCTTATTTCATATCACATTACTCTTAAAAGATTATTTAGTTTCTATGGATGCAATGATTTTGCATTATTTCTTTCAGTACAGTGGAAATATATCTAATGAAGCAAGACCCCTCATTTTTAAAATTTAATATGATGCATGCACAAAATTTCAGTGTATATGCAGATTAAAGCTTACACTTTATGGTAATTGTCAACAACACTGCTACTGTTGACAGTTGGCCAAGCTCAATTTATATGACAGGAATATGTGTGTAGCTAACCACCAGCATAATCAAATGTAATTGTATTAAAACCCAATATTCTCTTATATAAGCAATTGATATTGAATTTGTAGTCTGATATATGGGAGAAGCCTGGGAGCTCATTTCTTTCCACATCTAGGACATTATTTTTGTGTCTTATCTTAGAGGATGTGTCTTATTGTGTGGCTTAATATATATATATATATATATATATATATTTGTACACCCAGCATAGCCATGAAAAGGCAAAAAATAATCACAGCCTTTTTACATGCTGTCGTGTATTCCACATTTCTTTGAACTACTATTGAGATAATTTATTGCTTGTTGTAGACTTCCCAAATAAATTTAGTCTGTGTTTTTTAGTCCAACAGTTCTTTGTCTCTCTCCAAACCTGATAGTGGGGTGCAGGTGTCTGAACATTGATATCCAGAGATATTTTAGGAACCCATGAGTATCCTCACTGCTCTCTAACTGCCATGCTACATGGATATGAATTCCCTATTGTTTCTGTACAAGGTCAATGACTCCGACTCCTAAGACATAGCAAATTAAACTAGACATGTATGAGCAGGGAAATGAATTGTTCTCTGAAAATCAAAATACCTTCATCCACTCGAAGACACCAGCTTTTTATATATGTGAGGAAAGTCATTCCTCAAACTGCAATTAATTCTGAATTTTGAACACACAGGGAAGTGTTGATTCTTTTCTATTTTTTACAAGAAGAAAATAGATACAAAAAATAATGACAAAAAGTGTTGTTTATGGATTATGCTTCAACGCCTTTATGTATCTGCATAGCTGGTTGATTAGCCACACTTTTCTGTAGTCCTGTTAGCCTCATGTAAAACACTCAGTTCGATATCTTAAAGAATGAGGCTTCATGTACAAATCCACAGAGGCCCCAGTGAAACATGTTTCTTTATCCAGTGTGGTTATCCTGCATTTAAACCTTTAAATATTTAAATACATATTAGTTTCAACCATACATCTTCTCTAGAGTATAAATGTTCATCAAAATGTTATCACAGTTCTTCTACTACCCTTTTTTTTTTTTTTTTCAGCCAGTTACTTCTGAATTTAGCATTTAAACCTCCATAAGAGTGGAAGTAAATACCAACATCCAAACCCACTTTGTGAGTCCCTCAGTTAGGGTCTTCCCTAGCGTGATTTATGCATCTTATGGCCCAAGCACACATTATTTCCTGCTGCCTTTCAAATGCCTCTTCTTTCCCCTCCTTCTCATACAGAAACTTATCCACACTATGAGAGAAGAAGGGTTACTATACTGGAACAATTCCACAAGTCTGGACTTTCACAGGAGGGCTTCTTGAGGCACTGTGGCACATTTTTTCCTTCAAAGTACAGATGACTCTTTCAGTCTTTAATGATGATGAAGAGATTAATTCATTATTTTAAGTTTCCTGTCTTGGACATGATTTCAAAATTGACCCTGACCAAAGCGGACCTTTAAAACCTGTTCCATGCACACAGTGACAATAGTAAAATGTCATCAGCACCTCAACTGTATATTCAGAATATCTAGAAGACACTGGATGGACAGTTGATGGTATATATGATCCTTCTGGATAAAATGTATAAAGATTACTCTGTATCGTGAAACAGAACAAGATTGCCATCACGCCTATGAGTGTCAAAATTATCTCAGGCCTGTTAACTGGAGTATATAGTGTCACCACCCTTCACTCTTACACCAGTTTTGGAGGTTAAACTCTCTTTATTTGTAAACGTATTAAGTATGATCAAAAGAGCTCTTCTATAGTCATATCTGAAAAACAAAGAAAGATACAACCCCTTTCTTAACACTTCCATTTGTATTAGCTATATAAACATAAAATATATGCAAATACATTAGTTACTAGGAATGATATTTTGTATTAGATGAAAGCTAATGGTGGCAAAAGTCTACTATATAAACATTATTCATGATATTTTGTGAAGTATCAGTATTTACTTTCTTTTTATTGTAATTTTCAGACTTCAGCCATCTCAAGAATTGTGACTTGTTGAAGAGAGTTTATATTTTACAATAAAAAACCCCCTTGGATCCTAAAATAAGTCCCATCCTCAAATCAGTTACATCTCTATACCTGACTGGTAGTCTTTCATGTATACTGACTTCTCAGCTATTCATTTCCTTTGGTATTTTCAAGGCCAGAGGGCAAAAGAAAAAGCACACTTCTCTATGCAGTTCTGAGAACTGAACACCACACACTGCTTTTAAATAACAGATGATTTCGTTTGCAGGACAAACTGCTAAACTCTTCCCCTCCTCCCTGGCCCTGTGGCATTCCAGCTGAGATAATCAGTAGAAAGGGACTTGGCATCAAATGTAAATGTGAAACAAGATGGTGTGAAGCTGCTTGCCATGCTGTTAGAGGCAGTGGAAAAACAAAGATTTTTACTAGATAAAAACCAAATTAATCCTATCTACAATGATGTAAAGGAAGAAAAAGGAAGATGTTAGGGTGATAATTTTGGTGATCTGGAAATCTTGGCAGTGAGTTCAGAAACGCTAAATTAAATTAAGTAGAGAATAGCTACATCTTTCAAAACAGAGCAAGACAGAAACTCCAATACAGAAAGAATCATTAGAATTTGGATTCATTTCACTCTGCAGGAAACTTTTCCTTTCTGCTGAGGTCTATCTTGCTTTAAATTATCCATTGTATCTATTCCTAACTTCTGCTAAAAGTCACCTGCAGCTCTGTAGAATTTGCAGTCTTGTGGAGATAATAGCAAGGGAAACAATGAGCTGTTTGGAAATGATGAAGGAAAAGAGAATAAGCTCCCCAAACATAGGAGGGAATTGTTCAGTTATACAATGTATTAGTTAAAAAAGAGTTCGGGAGAGAAAAGCAGATGGTGGCCTACTGCTTCAGCACAGCAGAGTTTTGTCAGCAGAATGGTTTTTGAGTTGTTCTGCTTTGGACTTACAACAATAACTACCAGTGAAGCACAGCTGGTGTTCAGAAAGCAGAAGTGCAGTAGTCCACTTATGCGAAAGAAATGATTGTATAAGAATAATTATAGAAGAGATACATCAATTAAAAAATTTAGAAGTCATCAGTCAAGGGGGAAAAAAGTAGTTGTAAATGTATCTTTTATACTAGATCATAGGGAGGTACTTATTCCAAAGTACAGAAAGAAAATGGCCTATTATGTTCAACAAGATTTAAATTACTTCATACTAAATTTTTTCAGCTTACATTGAATTAGAGTTTCAGTTTGAGCTTTCTTTCTATGAAGAAATAGATCAGCAATACTGAGACAGCATCTGATGCAAATTACTTTGATGTGTATCCTAACTGAACTAGTTTTGAATGCACTAGCTCTCATAGTTTTGGGTTTGGTTTTTTTGTTGTTTTTTTTTTTAATCCATAATTTGATGATATATTTTATTCCTTTTAAAAACTAAAACTATGGAATTGACATCTGGATTACACAGAACTACCTCTGAATACTGCTGCAAATATTGATCAAGGGCAATTGATGTAGAAGTGTCCCTTAGTTCCTCAAAGAATAATTCATCTGTGTTATTGTCCTGGCTGAGAGGTCTATAGCAGACTCCCACAATGAAATCCACATTATTTGTTTACCCTTTGCTTCTCAGTCAGAGGCTCTCACTCTCAGCTGTGCCATTGCCAACTGGCAGCTCCATAATTCTAACACTTCTATTATGTGCAGTGCCATCCCTCTGCTTCTTCTGCCTGCCCATTACTTCTGAAGAGCCTGTAACCATCCAATGAGGCACTCCAGTCACAGACCTTATCCCACCAAGTTTCACTCATGCCCATGATGTCAAACTTCTGGACTGGGCCAAAGCTTCCAGCTCCTCTTGTTTGTTCCTTATGCAGCATGCATTGGCATAGAAACATTTTAGGTGTGGTAGATTGTAGCCAACACCTTCTGAGGCAGATTGAGGGATCCCATTGGTGCTTTTTTTCCTCAAGTTTGGGCACACCATCCCATTGCTTATCACTGGCAAGCCTGGTTTTGTTCCTTTCCTCTGTCCAAGCTAGTTTAAAGCTCTGTCAACAAGCCTCACTATGTCCTGTGCTAGAACTCTTTTTCCCCTCTGACGCAGGTACATTCCATCAGGGGTCAGTAGATCAGATGTTAAGTAGAATATCCCATAGTCAAAAACCCAAAAATTTTTTTGATCACATCAGCGCTGGAGCCACTCATTGACAGGATGGATCTGTTTATTCTTGTCAATTATTCCTTATTACCAGAAGGATCAAGAAAATCACTGTGCTCCTGATCCCTCTAGTAATAATTCCATGGCTCTGAAATCTCTTTTGACTTCCCTTAGGCTGCTCTGTGTTATTTCATCACCTCCGGTTTGAACAACCAATAGCAAAGAGTAATCAGAGGGCCTTACTAGACTGGATAGTTTTTCAGTAATTTTCCCTACCTGAGCCTTTGGAATACAGCAGACTTCCCTATGAGTTTGGTCCAGTCTGCGTATAAGGCTCCCTGTATCCTTTAGAAGGGAGCCTCGTCTTACAACTACCCTTCTTTTCCTGTTAACAGAGGAGATCATGATGCAGGGTACAGATGATGTTGTTTTAGGAGGCCCCACTACCTCAGTATGACCTTCGCCCACCTCCTCAGTTGTCTAGCTTTCTAGTTTTACTGAGTGCTAACATGTATGTCTTGGAAATGTGTTTTATTAGTATGACTCTGGAATTCAGAGCCTTAAGAAAAATATCACATAGCCTCACACTTGTTATTTAATTTATAGTTTTGGTATAAACCCTATTTATATTTTGATGACATAAAAAAATAAATTTCATGGTATATTTTAATTTTATTTCTGAGAAGAACCTACAGGTAAATAAGTAAATTTACGTTTTATTATTAAAAAAATGTAAAAATAAAATTTGAGATAAGTGTAGAGATATCTCAGAGTAGAAACTGAGAAAACACTTCTAATTTAGCCCTGTGACATGTATTAGTGATATCTGAATTTTATTTTCCTTGAAATTCCAGAGGAATAACAACATATCCATGTTAATGGTAATCCATCAAAGAGCTGAGGGATTTAAGATTTCCTATAATGCAATTGTAAACATATTAACAGGTTCACTGCTCTTACTATCAAGTTAGCTGAAGGATTCCAAAAATAGATTTGTTCTAACTTCAGTGTGTTTTGTTTCATTTTCAAAGCATCCTCAAAAATAAGAAAAAAAAAAAAACAACTTGTCAAGCATCCTCCTTCAGCTTCAAGACGTTTTGAATTCTACTGATGCCAATTTTAGCCTTCAACAGTGTAAAATTAAATTCAAACAGAATCAAAGGTGAATTCAGACTCTCCAAACATAAAAAAGTCAAGAAAGGGAAGGCTGGTCTTGATGACTTGGATTCTTATAACCAAAGACTCTGCAGATGCTATCACATCGAACAGAAGAGAAGACACTTCTTTTACTTCCTTTGGGTATAAGAGATCAAAATTTATTTCTGGGAAATAGATTACTGAAAACAAAGTTAGGGATGATTGATCCAGAAAACATAAACATACAGATGCAAGGATTTTCACTACCTGAATCACAGTTTTCTACAGAAGTCTGTAAATTTTGGTATTTGATTGTTGACAAACTATGGTTTGTTGAATTAAAAGACCATGGTGATGCCTTAAAATTTTGTATATATTGTAGATTTTAGTATCTCTGTATAGCTTCTCACTCTTAAGGTAGCAGTTAACAGTTTCTAAACCCTGTTCTCATGGTTTGTGTCATATTCTTGAAATTCTGTTCTTTTCAAGGAAAGAGATTTTAGCAAGGATATCCAATTTGAGACATGTGCACCTGGACCAGAATAATAAGACACATTATAGTCAAAACAGGATAGAAGGCCCAGAGCTCTTGGAGGAGCTCCAGCAGGGTAGTTCTGAGAGTGGTACCAGGGGCAAATGTTTTTCAGATTGGATGTATCCACTAGATATGGTAATTAGTTAAAGCTATAAAATTGTGAAAATTCTGTGCTGGGGTATGCACATATGCATTTCGGCACATGAAAACACTTTCCTTAAAGAACTGCTCTCTACTTTATCTGTACTAATATTGTTTGGAAGGTGTTTTTTCCCTCCATTTTAGGCAATAATGGTACTCCTAAATAATTAAGAAAGTGACAAGTAATATAGACTATGATCTGATATTAAAAAGCTTTTATCTGACAAGATCACTATTTCTCTTTAAAGTTTGAATGCTGTCCCAACTTCCTTTGTGTCAACATAATGGCATTATGGCTGCATTTTACAGAAGGAGTCTGCGTTGCTGCAAACAGTGAGGAGCACAACATGTCTTAATCACATGACCTCAATGATATTGCTTCCTTACCCTTCTTGGCCATTTGGGGTGCCCTAATAGTTTTCCTTTAGAAAAATTGCATTCTTGATAACTGTTAGCTAATCCCTATGACTAGCCCCATTGAAGTTGGTTATATTGATTACAGAAGTAAAGCCTTTTGATCTCGAGTATATTAAATGCCCAAAAGAGCAAAAAAACTTTTAGCTATTCATATCTCAGTTTCAGCAAATAGCTCTAAAGTCTTTGTGTCACTATCATAATGCTTTTTAGAAACATAAAATAAAATAATTAGATAAGAAATAATAGCAAAATAAATTTTACATTTTTGTCTGTTAGTGGTGAGCAGTTTAGAGACCCTGACCCAAACTTTTTATGAGACCAAAAAAAAGTTTGACCTTTCTTCCCAAGTTTCATTGTGACCCCAAGATTTACTTCTGGAACTGTTCTATGATCAGCTCAGACTAAACAACTCCCATTTTGTTTGAAAAGAATAAATTTTGTCTAATATGAGCTATCCTGAAAGTAAAGCTAGATGGAGCTAGAGTATATTAACATATTGCTGCAAATTTACTGGCTATTGACTGCTTGGTCTATAACCTCTTGGTAAGGTCAATAATAAAGTGGGGCTGCTAAAATGTGGCTTGAGTTTGATTACTGGTCACATAAAAAGAACAAGCGCTCTTTCAATAAATATGGTTGGAAAATTTTCCTGTTAGCAGGAGTACTATTCTATAATGGAAAATATTTCATAGAAACATAATTTCTCTCTTTTTTAATTAAAAAATAAAATCTGTTTGCTTTTGTTATTGTGATTTCAATATCATAATTTGAGTCTTACCAGACTAAAATTTTCCACAGGGATTAAGCTCATTAAACTATTTACACAATGAAAAATAGTATTTTATTAGGTTTTCAAATATATATGTACATGTATCCAAGAAATATCAAAAACAACTGATCTTTTCAGTTCATTGTTAGAATAAATTCATGTTCCATTATAGAATGAAAAAAAACACATAAAATATTGAAATATTTACTACAACAAATATTCTGGTTTACATCTTACTGAATATTAAAGATTTTTACTTAAAGATTGTTCACTGCAGGTTCATTTTGGGTGCAGTACTGCTTAGGAAGGAAGTGTGAACAGTGTGAATAAGTATAGTAGATATGGAATATCATACAACTGTAATGGGGACAGGGAAAGTTAATGTTCCCTTTAACTTTCACTGTCAGCCCTTCTCCCTCACCTGGTAGTAACTATACCCTTCTCATGGCATATATGTAAAATTAGAACAGCTTTCCTTAGAAATTTTTAACTGATTATCTTCCTTTTAAGCAAAGAACAAATCTGTCTACAAGACCTGTAGTACTGTGCTTGCATATGCACCTGTATCCAAAGCATATTAAGCACACAATGTTAGAGAAACTTTTGATCTATAGCATACAGTAAGAGGTCTTTCACTAGCACTTCTGTGACTCACACCATTACAACATTGTATATCACCATATTTTTATTTTGTATATCATCATATATTTCTTTCCTATATCCTAATTATTGAAATTTATGCAAACCAATTAAAAAAAAAAAACTAAAAGAAAACAAAACCCAAAAAATCTCATTAGTATCATCAAGAACATGGAAAACATCCAGTAACTGTAGACAAAAAAATTTCTTTAGAATGTAGATTTCTGGTCTTCAAGAGCAGAATAGAGTGACACAGGCTGAAGCTTATAACAGATTCTCATTGCAGTGTAACATCTTAATAGAAATAAATTAACTACTCAATATAAGCTGTCCTTGCCTTACTAAAATGTGAATGCTCAATGTCATTAATTGACAGGTCTCAAGAATGCAGATGGTTTTTTGTAATAGTTCCAAATACCTCATCATGTTCGCTGACTGGGGTACTTAGTGTAATCAATAGTAAGGCATAACAGAATTTTATTCATGCAATTCAGTAAAGCAGAAGAGTGGGATTAGTCTAAAAGTAATATTGTTGAGAAACTGTATCATGAGAATAACATATCAGAGGTCCACTTCTTCCACTATCCTCTGTTATGGAGTAGTCAGATATTCCTATGGAAAAAGTGTAAGAAACTTATTATAAATGTCCTTGGTTTTCCTCATAGTAATCAGTAGCTCAAAGATACCCCAAAGCAAAGGTGATTAATTTCTTTTTAATAGTGTTTAATGTTTTGCCCCCAACACATGTTTTGTACTTGCTTTTTGAGTCCATACAACTTTTTGTTTTCCAAAATATTTTTATTGATGATTTCCACACCCTAGATTTTTATATATATATATGTGTTGTTTTAGCCAAAATACTGTTCAGTATTCTTTGAACCTAAGACATTCTGTTTGTGTCTCTTTTTTTTTTCTCCTTATGAGAAACTATGAATATTCATTCTCCATTCTTTTTCTTTTTTTCATGTCATGTCATAACTTCATGGATTTTAAAATAAATCTCTCATCTCTTTTCTGGTTGAAGTCATCTTCTTAATTTTTCCTGGAGTGGAATCTGTTTTATTCCTTTCAACAACAACTTTATCATTCATCTCTTTAACTCCTTCCATTCTATGTTTCTGAAATCAACACCCCAAAGCTAGTTGTAGTTTCCTCTATGTGAGTGCATCACATATTTATATTAATTTGCTAGGGTTTTTCCCCCCTTACTTCTTTGCTGAAAAATAGCACTGTGTAATGAGATCCTTTTACATTTCACAGTAGATACTACCAGCCTTGACTCTGTGAATAATTTTATCAGCAAAGTTTGTCAACAACTTTTCTAAGTCACTCATGTTCCTTCCATATCCATCATCAAAACCTGTCATCAATTCCTACATTTTCCTGTTATTCATTTTTAGGTAGTAATGACACAACTTACCTCAGCTAATTAAATATATAATTCTGCAAGATAATAGATAATGAAGTAAGAGATAAAACATCTGAAGAAGTCAATTAAAATAAAGATGGTCACTAAAAACTTCTAACAAGCTGGTACCTCAGCTGTCAGTGTGGGAAGTGTAGAAATGAATATACATGTATACAGCATTTTTGCAAAGGCAATTTGCCATAAATGTAATCATTTTGGCAGCAAATGCAAATGAATGTAAAATATGAAAATACTCGATAGCTTCATTACTGAGCCCTGTTTTCTATCAGCAGTGAATTAAGGATAATGATTCCTCAAGAAAGACAGATAAACAACTTCTGATTCATTTGGAAATTATTTTATCTTCTTCTGACCCAAAGAAATATTTGGAAAATACATGAAAAAAATATACATCCTATATACTTATCCTGCCAAAGAATAATAGAAAAATACTAGGGAAAAAAAAAAAAGAAAAAGAGAATTCATGACTTCACATTTGCCAGAATTCATCTTATACAAAATTTATTGCTTAATTGCAGCGTCCACTGGCTGAACCTTGCTACATTCATGATCTTCTCACAGTCTGTGAAAACCGACAACAAAAGTTGATTCAGATATTTAATTTAAAAATTGTCAATTGTTTTTATTGTATTTAGAGGCCATTTTAAAGTAAAGTTCCTTGGGAGTCTATCTTGGGTCCCATCCTGTTTAATACCTTTTCCAATGAGCTGGAGAAGGAATAGACAAACTACACCCTAAGCAACTTTGTGGGCAACTCTAAAGTTCGTGTGTATTGCGTGTGTGCAGTCAGTATGCATTAAGGCACTCCTGCCACCAGAGGAACCTAAAGAGGTCAGTGGAATGAGGCAACAGGAACTTCATGTTAAGCAAATGCAAAGTCTGCAGGTGCCAGCCCCATGCTGGTGCAGGTTGCTTATTGCCTCATACTATAGCAGCTCTACTGGAACAGCTGGGTTTCCTCATGCCCTGGCAGCAGTGAATCCTAACAGCTTACTGTGCTGCATTAACATACATCAGTAGATAGAGAGTAGTGAACATTCTCCTTTACTTGGCATGACCTTAGCCTTAATCATAGATTCATAGAGTGGCTTGAGTTGGAAGGGACATTAAAGATCACCTAGTTTTAACCCCCTTGCCAAGTCCAGGGATGCCATCCACTAGACTAGGCTGTTAAGAACTCTATCCTGCATGGTCCTGAACACTTCCAGGGATGGGTTATGCACATCTTCTCTGGACAACCTGTTTCAGGCCTCACTATCCTCAAAGTAAATAATTTCTTCCTAATATCTAATCCAATTCTAAC
The DNA here is from genome assembly GCA_035041345.1 of Poliocrania exsul. NCBI lineage: Eukaryota > Metazoa > Chordata > Aves > Passeriformes > Thamnophilidae > Poliocrania > Poliocrania exsul. Next base: position 64,120,983 of record JAWWLZ010000001.1, read on the forward strand.
CTCTTGTGGCTTAAAACCATTCCACCTCACCCTGTCACCATCTGCCCTTGTAAAAAATCATGTAAAGTCCCATTTAAGTACTGGAAGGTCACAATAGAGTCTCCAAGAAGCCTTCTCTTCTCTATGCTGAACAACTTCAGCATTCTCAGCCTGTCTTCATAGGTGAGGTGCTCCAGTCCTTGGAGCTTGGTGCTCAACTTGCTGCTCTCCTCTGGACCCTCTCTAATAGGTTCACATTTTTCATGTGCTGAGGACCCCAGAGCTGGACAAGTAGCCCAAGTGGTGTCCCATAAGGGCAGAGCAGTTGGGAAGAATCACAACCCTGACCTGCTGGTCACCCTTCTTTTGATGCAGCCAAGGACATGGTTGGCCTTCTGGTCTGTGAGTGCACACTGGTGGCTCATCTCCAGCTTTTAATCTACTGGAATCCCCAAATCCTTCTCCTCAGGGCTGCTGTCCATGAGAACTTCTCTGAGTCTGTACTCACATCTGCCCAGATGCAGATGCAGCAGCACTTGGACTTGTTGAACCCCATTAGGGTCTTGCAGAAATTGGGAATACTTCAGTTTAGTCACACAGTAAAAAAATACATAGATAACTTAAGCACATTCAGCAAAGTGTAGGGTGTTTAGGAGCTGAATCTGGTTATGATATTGAATCCTGAAAAATACCAGTTAGAAATTATCAAATCTGCAAACATGATAACAGATGATCAATGTCTCACAACTGTACAGGAATGCTGTGAGAACAACTGCTCAATAGATCTGAAACTTAATATTGCCATGCATCATCATCCCAAATCCACAGCTAGCCTAGGCTACATAGTGTGTTTCAGTGTACCACAATCTACCACCATGGCACGCTTAAATGTGTGACTGTGGTGTAATGCTGAGTGATAATGAAAATACTTGGCCCAAGTCTGATAATCTCTGTTCTAGAAATTCATCTGAATATTACACACTGATGTTTGCCTTCTCAGTTCATGACTAAAATGACTCACTCACTTGAGGTGTTTAGAAAGTATTGTGGGATATTTTGACTTTTATCCATTAGTGAATGAAAGACAGTTCTTGTTTCTGTTGTCACTCTTAAAGTTGTATGTTAAATTTGCAGATCTGTGCATCTCAGTGAAATGCTACATTTAGATTGTTCTATCAAGTACTTCACTTTCAGGAATGCAGCTTCCTTCATCTTCCTAGCACTTCTCTCAGCTTTTTAACTGAACTTATAAACATACTGGCAAATCTTCTGTTTGTGCTGAAAAGGAAAACCAAATATTTTCTTTATTTTTTTCCTTGCACTCCCAGAAATTGGAGAGAAAGACATATTTTAAGTCCTTAAAATTCAAAATGAATGAATCAGGGAGGGTATTTATATAGTCCTTCTATCAACTCAGGGTCTGCCCTATTATGTTTTTATACATGTCGTAGTTTTGGCTTTAGTTTCAGTATAGGTCCCATTTAGGCTTCAGTTTTTAGCAGGCCTCAAAGGATGTGACATAGATTAGAAGGGACAATCACCTGACTTAAGCAACCAAAGAGGTATTTCATATCATCTGACATCATCAAGAAGTGTCAAGGGGTATAATAAGAGAGGGAGGAGGAGTTTCTGTCTCTTTCGGTCCCTGTTCCTGACCTGAGAGGATCCTGCTGCCCTGACTGCTGAGATTAGGCCCTCCGCGCTGTTGTTTATCTAAGGAGGTGAACATTTTCATGTTAATTTCTTTCTCTCTTGCTGGGACGCTTCTCAGGAAGAGTTTTTGGGAGGTTTTCTGGGATTTGGGTGGTTGGAATCTGGGTTATTAACTGGGAGACTCGGTGGAGGTGTTGTTATTTCTTTTCAATATGTGTTATATCATATTCTGTTTTAAATTTTCTTCTCTTCTGTGTAAATATAAAAACCTCATCATTTCAAGCTCCATTTCTGTTTTTTTCCCCCTCACTCCCTTTCCCTGGGAGGGGACCCTTTGACTGTACTAGGCAGTTAGCATTTTGCCAGCTCAAACCATAACAACATGGCAGTTTCATGTCACTCAGAAGTCTCTGTCACTTAATCAGGTTCTCAGATTAAGGTGAAGAAAATTGTATCTATTTAAAGGATTTGAGAAATATTCGAGCCATTAAATGAAAATATAAGAGAAAATAACTTTTGTTTAATCATTTGCTATACACTAGTTTGTGTGAACAGAGTTACATCAATATAAATGCATTGAATAGACAGCTTCCACTAGCTTCAGAAATTCTAAAATTAAAGTACTGCTGGTCTTATAAGGATAAGTATCACCCCAGTAAGATCCAGACTGATCCAATTCTCTGGGAAAAAAAAATAAAAAAATTAAACACTTCCCATTGCAAGATTTCCCTGAGGAAAAGAACTATTCTTTCCTCAGAGAACAACCCAATTCTACAGTGATTAGAAATTCTATTAAAGATACCTGCTTCTACAGTATAACTTTCTGTCCAGTAGATTAACAGAAAGTCTTTATAGGCAGAAGGAATTTTATGATTACCTAATCCAGCTTTGTCAGTCCAAAGGTCATAGAATTCTTTATAGTACTTTCATCTTATACTTCAGCTAAATCTGATTAGATACAAATCAGTCTTTCGGGGGAAGAATGGTCTGTCTGTAAAAGTATCAAGTGCTGAAGAATTTACCACATTTTTAAGTAATAATCTCTTCCATCAGATGTTTATTTTAACTAGTTATTTGTACTCATTTAGTTTTTAATTTGTTGGTATGTTTTATCTCTTTTAAAGAGTTATGTAATTTCCAGCACAAATTGCTGTGAAATTTCTTTCCTTTCTAGCCTACTGATGGGAATTTTCCTTAGGAAAACAGGGATCCAGAAGAATTAAATACAGTTTAAATTTAATTTAAAGAATTAAATAATTTTGGTGCACAGTAGGAACAAGCAGATTGATTTGGCTGTCTAAAAGTAGGTATGTGGTGCCATTTGAGATGCCTTAAAGTATCTAATCTGACTTCCAGCTGTCACTGCATAAGAGCTCAAGTCATATCTTATGTCATATCTGCCAGTTCAATAGATATACTAGGACATCTAAAAATGGCACTTAGCATCTAACTGTGAGCTCGGTTAAAATGCAGGCACAGAGAGCTGTTCAGCTCATCCTAAAACAGACATCAACATTTGGTCAACTAAGTAGCTTTGCAGACACCACTGGGAGCTGTTCATTTAAGTGAACATAGATGTCTGAGCCTGTTTGAGACACCGTAGCATATCTCAAATGTGTGCCAGGACTAACAGATAAGGTGTTAGATCTACTGCAGACCTAGACCTTTCTGGAGTGGCACTGGGAGGCCATGCAGGGTACTACTCTAGGGCCTCTGAAAGAGTAGAAGGAGGAATTCATAAAAACAGATTTAAGCAGTGAAAAATAATTTAACCTCCTAATGATATGAGTCTTATTCCTCAGTGTATTCTGCAAAAGATGACAGTGACTCACTTATTATTTAGGTACCTGTCCTAGTTTAGCAGGTGGGACCAGTTGGCACTGTGTGGGGGTGATCAAGGCTGTGTATTCTACCCCCTCTATT
>JAWWLZ010000001.1:64134004-64155671 GCA_035041345.1 Poliocrania exsul
TTTCTTTCTTTCTTTCTTTCTTTCTTTCTTTCTTTCTTTCTTTCTTTCTTTCTTTCTTTCTTTCTTTCTTTCCTTTTCTTTACTTTCTCTTGCTTTCTTGCTTGCTTTCTTGTTTTCTTGCTTTTCTGGCTTCCTTGCTTGCTTTTTTTTTCCCTCTCTTTTCCTTCTATAATGTTGCTGTGAGTGTTTTCATTATCTACATAACTGTCTAATCCTTTTATCAATCCAATTCCTGTCTCATTGATAGGTTGTAACAAAAACCCCTACAGGTTAATTATGTATTGTGTAGAGATGTATTCTTTTTAATCAATTTCAAATTTGTGCTTTTGAATTTTACTCATTGTCTCTTTGTTCCTGTATTCCAAACTTCTAGTATGTTTCCTTTCAGAAATAAATGTTATTAAGATATTTCATTATTACATATTTTAAGTGTATTATCCTTTCCATAACAAAATAATTTTCGGAATATCTGAATAAATTATATTCTCTCTTAATCCACAAGAACTCCAAACCCTTTTATGATTTGCATGTGGGGGGAAGTTTCTCTGATAAGCTGACCACTCAGTTCTTTCCAGTGTAAAATTTTATTTCTGTTGTTTAGAAATTATAGTGGTTTTGGTACTTTTTCCTGCTTACTTAGAAATAAATTGAGCCATTTATTTTATAATAGTAAAATGTTTAGTTATGTAATTAGAAACTGATTCTAATTACTATGTTGCTCACAAAAATATATATTTGCTTGATGACAAGACCCAAACCTATATTTTTCAACTGACTGTTAATATGTCATTTAATATATCAAATGGCAATTTTGATAAGCACAGTCATGTATCTTGAAATACAATTAATCTCTAAGTTAAGGGGGTTTTAATACAAATAAAAAATATGAAAAATTATATCACTAAAATATGAATTTGCAATGGAATTGATGACTTAAGAGCCATTCTTGTTATGTTATGCCTGCTTCAGTTATGAGATTCAGTCTCCTAAGAAAAATGAAGGGCAAATCCAATTTGGCAGATATATAATTTCTTCTCAAACCAACAGATGTGTCATTCAACTCAACATCTGCTTGGCTTTTACTTCTAGTGAGATCTTATGTATGAATTTATAATTTATTTAAATTATGAAAGAGCCAGTTGAAAATTTCTCAAAAACTAAAGCTTTTCCTCTAAGAAGTATTCTGAAACCTACTTAGTTTATATTAAACAAAATATTTTATTGAAGGTAAACAAAACAAAAAAAAAAGACAAAAAAAAGACAAAAAAGAAGACTGTATTTGGGCACTGGATAAAAAGAAGCAAAATGTTTGAGGAAGTTCTATTAATAAAGATGCATTAGCAGGGAGCTGAGTGTTTGCTTTAAATGTCAACAGTAATATCTAGGTCTACCATGATGGAGACAGAACTTAACCATTAAACATACGCATTACACATAATTAAAACAGGAAGCTGTAAATGCACAACAGCTGTAGCTAAAATAATGTGTGACACTGCTTGCATAAATTCAAGCACATTTATGTCAGGTGTTTCTAATGTTTATATTGCTATCTTCAAATCAGAGAGTATCTATCAGACCAGGCAACAGAATCATCAATTTATGCTGCAATAGACATAATTATATGAATGACATAGAAAGGTAGTACATGAAATTCATATATGTTTCCATAATAATCTTCTAAGACATTTTTCCTGAAATTTAAGGAATAAGAAAAACATGCGGTTAATTGTGCTTTCATCCCACAAAGAAATTAAAATATTTGCCTAGCTCTAAATAAGTGACATGTATAACACGTCTATTAAGTAGTAAGATCTCAAGGTAGGATTCAAATTCTTTATCTGATCATATGTGTCATAGGAGTCTTACTTTCTAATCATTGGAGATCAGAGACCTCCAGTGAGCAATTCTTCTCATATGTAGTTTAGGTGTTTAACACAGGTCAAACGGAGCACCTTCTAGAGACAAATCATCCTCTTTACTCTTAAAAGCAGCCCAAAATTAACAGCTGATTTGATAATTATGTCTTTTTTTAACCTCTACAGTACAATTAAATGAATCATAGCCCACATATCTTGCATGTACATGAAGAGGTAACTGAAACTTGAGAGCAACTAGCTCCTCAGCATTCAGAGCTAAGCTGCTACTGAGTTTACAAGCTTTAGTTGCCTTAAAGCAGCTAAGATACTATATATTGAAACAATGAATGTAGGTGATACTGGTAGTTTAAAGATGGATTTGGAAAACAGCAATGTATGTTTTTGCAGATCATTGTAGCTTAGTACAATTGGAAGGCAAAAATTATTTGACAATGAGCCTCAGATTTGTTTTGAGAAGGCAGATATTTGACTAAAGAGGAAGAAAGTAATCTAGACCACATAAAACTGCTACATTAATATTTTCTTCCATTCTGGTGTGCACTTAGAGAAAAGTACTGACATACTAAAAGAAGTTAAAAGGATGTGTGCAGAAATGATTCAGAAGCTTGAAAATGATCTTTGTTGTGACAGTCAAAAATTCAACATTTTCAATGTACTGAAAATGTAAAAAGGTGACTTAAACCCTATGTATCAGTATCTTCTGCATCGAGAAAAATTACTCAATTGTCTGCCACTTGTTACTAAGTTCCCTGCTACATTGGCAGTCACGATCTGACAGTGATGAACGCTTTCATCTTTTTTACATTCATTGCAGAATTTCAGAGGTTAGGAAGCAAAGTACCCTAGATGAAATTGTAATGGAATAGTGTCATTGCCTCTAGTAGACTATGATAGCAAGGTCAAATTAGTTAATTAATGTGTTCCAGTTCCTTTTACTCTAAAATATGTGAAAAGGTTTATGGTCAATAAATGACACATCTATGTTTTTGCCTCCTGTTTGAATGTGTTGTTGTATTTTTAAATCAAGTAATTTTAGGTTATGGTCATGATTCAAGTACAATATCAACAAAATGTGCAAAAAACATGGCCTAATACATAAATATATAATTTCTATGATTTATTATACTTTTTCTCTGAGTCATATATTGTTCCTGAAAATAAAAGTAGTATGTAGCATATTGAGTTGTTCTGCTGACTTCAAAATTACCTTTATACAGCAAGAAGGGATTAAAACCTCACATACCTCATTCCAAGGGAGAATTTTCATCTGAAATATGTGCACATTAGTCTCTAATGAATACAATGAGGGTGTATTTTAAGATAAAGAATGAATAGGAGAGCATAAATGGATAACTAGAGGAGAAACACTGCTAAAACCGCTAAGAATCCACTATTATTTAAAATAATAATAATTTAAAAAAGATAACAACAATAAAATTCCAGAAATTGTAAAATTGTACTGTACAATATTTTTTGGCAACAATCGTATTTTAAACTCTCTTAAATGTGAAGACAGTACCAGAATGAGAAAACAATGGGACAAATTCTCAGCTAGAATCACTTATAGAAATTCTGGTGAAGGCTATATTAAATGCAACTGCCTGCTCTGCACTTAAAATCAGGGATGTAGCAGGGAAAGAACCGATTTGATGGTAATTCATATAGGTGAGCAGTGAAAATGTTGATTTTGTTCTACTTAGATACACACACACAGACACAAACACAAAACAAAGAACACAATAAGATACTTATGATGATCTTTACATTCTAAAATAATCAACATTTTAGAAATTTAAATTGTTTTTTACATTATTGCATAATTTCATCTGACTTAAAATATCAATTCTTGGGCAACAATGGTGTGTGCTTTGTTATATTTCTTTTCAGAAGTGACTGTGTTTGATGTTCTGGTTAATGTTTACAACAAACAGAATCAGTTTGAGAAGCTGTTAAAGGGTTTGGGGGTTCACTGTAAAAGAAGATCATTTCTCTTCAAAACTCTGCCCAAAAATGACTGCATAAAAGAGAGAATTTTGGAGGTAGACTTTAAGACTAGCTTTGTTACACAAGTAGGTAATCATGAAAAAAATATGCTAGTTTGAACATTTTGTGTGCCTACACATATTACGGTTAAAAAACACAGGTCATACATAACCATTTTTGAATGTTTATTCATTTTTAATTGTCACATATATTTTGTATTTAGTTGAGCACATGTTGCAAGTGTTGACAATTTCAACTGCAAAGTAAAGATGTGAAAGAGTCAAACACTCTTACCTTCCTACTTTACAGTTATTGTCAACTGGACTATTTTCCCATGTATCCCTGTCTTTGATCATACTCAAGGACTATAATGCCTGTTAGAATGCAGAATAAATGATGAAAAACGAAAGAGAAGGACGGAAAAGGAGAACATGAAGGGCAGGAGGAAGGAAAAGGGAAAGGAAAACAAAAAGGAAAAGGCAAAACACTGTGATACCTTAAAATAATTGGCTATTAAAATATACAAAACATGTGCAATATTTTATTAATTTAATTTGTATTTAAAAACACAGGAATCACTGCATAACACAACAGAAGGTAAATACCACTCCTGATTGAACTATGAATTATTCTTTTCAAATAGGCCAGAGTAGTTTAGGAGTAGGTAGAAACAATTCCAGCACGTTTGCACAGCAAAGTGAATTTATCCATTAATAGAATTCCTTGGAGTCTGACATACATGCCTCCAAAGAAATTCAAACATTATGTCACTATTACTTTCATGACATTCCTGTGGAATGACAAACATATTTTCCCCATTTTCTAGATGAAGAATGCAGAAACAAATGTGATAGAGGCATTGACTGAGATACACATTAACTGATATCTAAAAAAAATACTATTCAACCTTTATAGCATTCAGGCATTTGAGTGAAATTCTGAACTTTTAGGAAAGCTCAACATAAATATGCAGATATTTAAAGTTAATTAATTCCAATTAGTCTCCTCCCTTCCCCTAAATAACAGTATTAAAGTTCAGCTATGTTAGGCTATTTTAGGTTGCATAGATCTTCTGAATTTTTGTCACAGAAAAATCTACTTTCTTTTTTACAATTGTGACAGGTATTTAATGCCATCTTTCTAACTGCACGTTTTCAAAAACTTTGTTTTATTCACATTAAAAAACAGGTGCCTAATTCTCCCCAATTCTACCTGTCTGTGTTCACAAGGGAAACCAAAATTATTCTTTATTATTTATGCTGAGTCCCTAATTTTACAGAAGTTTACTAGCAAACCAAACAGATGTTTTTTGAATGGTTTGTTGGGATTCTTTTGATAATTTTTGGGGTTTTGTTTTGGATTTTATTCTTTTATTTGCTTGGTTAATTTATTTTTTTTTTAATTAAGCATCAAAGTTTGTAAGGCTTGTGGAACAGCTAGGAATTAAAATTGTATTGAATGCTGCTATTGAGATTGAGAAATTATATCTATATCTATCTATCTATATATATATATGTGCATTTTCAATTTGATGTAGATAAATGAACTTATCACTCAGATGGTTGGACAGGGACTGAAAGGAGACTAAACCATGCCCGGGTTTGCAATGCAAAAATAACAGTGGTATTGTCCACATGTTGGAATTCATATGATGTTTGACCTAAAAAGGAAGCTAGATGCTGAACTTGCCTATGTAAATTAAGTGATGTAGCTTTAAGAACTAATTAATGAAATCAGAAATGGCTGCTGCCGATTCTTTCAGCAGATGTGTGTATTTAGCCAATTACAAGAGGCTTTGTAATGTAAACAGCATTGTTAACCAATTATCATTGCCAAAGTGTCTACACCCGCAGAAGAATACAGCTTCAAAGTGTATAAAGTTTGTGTGCGTAGGAATAAAGTCTGCCTGTTGCTGCTAACTCCCATGGAGTCGCCTCATCAGCCATAAACCTGTCTGCCCCCCAGTTGCATCCACACAGGCTATGTCTTGGTGCTCAATTTTGTAAATATCTGAGGAGCGCAAATGCTTAATTTAAAGCCATTACACAAGCAACACTGATGAAATCAATGCCAAATCTGGAAAACAGATGCATGAAACCATAGCTTCTCTATTGAGCATTCAATCTGTTCAGGTACAATGTAATCCAAACAGTACAGAACTACGCCTGAGCTAATAAGAGGTCCACTAGCACAGGCATATGGCTTCTGAATCAGATTTTTTGTGTGTCCATGCAGCTTAGCTTGCCAGTAATAGATGTTCCTCAAGGCCTTGTTATAAATTACAGGTACAAGCTCCCCATATCTACTCAAAAAAGGAAAACATCATCAAAAGGAGAAGCACTTCAGTATACATGTTAAAACACACACACACACAAAACCCAAACCCTAGCCAAGAATCCTACAAACCCACTAGAAACCACAACACAGGAACCAGCAAATCACCTAAAAGCCTCACTTCTCTACATTATACTTACAGTAATTCTTTCAACAATTCACATTAGAATTCCACAATTAAAACGTTAAGACTTTTGTCTGCAATAAGATTCAGAAAACAAAATGCAAAAAAACCTCTGCCACCCCCACCCAAAAAAAAAAAAAAAAAAAAGAGAAAGATTCAGGATTTCTTATATTCAACACTTAGCATACCTGTAAATATTTCCTTGACCCATGATATTTTAAACACTGAAACAGACGAAAACATGCTCACTGAGATGGCTTCCAGGATGCTGATAGCCTAACTTATTGAACCAAAAAATGCTACTTCAGCTGGCATTAGCACTCCATAAGTTAGCATGCACCACTGAAGCAATACTCATTTCGTCACACTACCTATCCAGTTGCCATTTTATTATGCTACTATACAAAGTATCATATATTCACATAAACAGTGTGTTAGTTTAATAAGATGATAATAAAACAAGTCCTTTAAACAATTTTATGAATGATAGTAATACACCACCCAGAGAGCTTAACATTTCTGGTTTTTTAGTGTCTCTCTGTTATTTTTTTATCCGTAGGAGCTAGTCATGTGAAATTATTCTGAAAAGTGAACAACTTATAAAATGCTGATACTTCTCTTTGAACTTGGCAAGGACTTTCATTTGTAAGAGCTAGTTGTATTTATTTTTAGATGCATGTAAATCTATCTAAAATAAGTAGAATATAAATGGTAAAATGAAACTTAAAATTGTGCTCCGGAATCTTTTATCAGATTGTTGTTATGTTAGGATAGTGCAAGTTTCATTGTTTCTTATGGAGTATGCATGTAAAGAATAGTTTATTTGAAATCATTTTCCTGGACATCCAGGAAAATCCATGTCAAGAAGGCAAGAAAAAGTACCTAAAAGAAAATTCACACAATTACAGAATTTTTAGGGTCAGAAGGGACCTCTAGAGATCATCTAGTCCAACTCCACTTCCAAAGCCATCAACAGCAGGTTACTCAGGAATACATCCTGGTTGGTTTCGAATGTCTTCAGAGAGGCAGACTCCATTACCTCACTGGAAAGCCTGTTTCAGTGCTTTGCCACCCTCAATGTGGTTCCTCCTAATGTTGAGGTGAAACTTTTAGTGTTTCTTTTAATTTATGGTCATTGCTCCTTATCCTGTCACTGGTCACCACTGAAGGCAGCCTAGTACCATCCTCTTGACACTGTCTTTGAGATATTTCTATGTATTGATGAGGTCCCCTCTCTGTCTTCTCTTCTCTATACTAAACAGGCCCAGATCCCACAATCTCTCCTCATAAAAGAGATGCTCCAGACTTTTAATCATCTTTGTGGGCCTCTGCTGAACTCTTCAGTAGCTTTTGTCTTTCTTGAACTGTGGAGACCAGAATTGCACACAATACTGCAGATATTGCCTCACTAGGGACAAGTATATGGGGAGGATCACTTTCCTTGACCTGCAGACCACACTTCCTGATGCATCCTAGGATCCTGTTGGCACTCATGGCTGCAAGGACACACTGCCAGATCATGGTCAACTTGTCATCCATGAAAGCTCCCAGGTCCTCCTCAGCAGAGCTGCTCTCTATTAGGTTTTCCCCTGACCCGTACTGGTACTTGAGGTTATTCCTCCCCAGGTACAGGGCTCTACATTGCCCTTATTGAATCTCATTAGGCTTCTCTCCACCCAACTCTCCAGTCTATCAAAGTCCTGCTGAATGGTATCACAGCCCTCTGGTGTGTCAGAGACATTCTCCAGTTTCATATCATCAGCATTTATAATTCTTTTATAATAATTGTAAGTGCCATGCCTCCTTGGTATATTTTTGCTTCATTTTTGTACCTTATAAATGTAAAATATAAAAGAAGATAAGACTATTTTTTCTGTTGCCACTTTACACAATTAATTTGCATTTTATTCAAACAGAAAGTAATTTTGTGTCAAGGGAAAATTCATGGATGGATTTTCATTTTTTTTCTTTATAATTTTCTTCACAAATTTATTTCTTCCTTTATTCTAATTAGGTATGCAGGTCATGTGGTATAAATATCTGAAGAGTTGTCCTCACATAAAAGTAATGTAATTATTAATTTACCTACAGGGATGAAAAAAATATTACAAGAATGTATAAACCACATATACTAAAGTCTACATAACCTGTATCTTTTACATAAAGAGGTAAACATTTCTCTGTATCTAACTTTAAACCCTTTAAACCCAAAGAAAGCCATAGTATGTTTGGATTACCCCTTCTAGCCATTTTGAAAAGAGATTTGCAGTTTATGTAGTCCTGATTGCAAAATGGCAGCCACATATCTGAAACATCTAAGACTCTTGTTAGAACTGTTTAATTGACACAAAAATAAATGTCAGATTTAATGACAGACAGTAAAGCTTTGTCAAGATCTGTGCAATGCTTAATTTAAGAAAAAATACTACAGGTTAAAAATTGAGAAGAAATAATTATTTTTCAGACTTAAATTCCACAAGATATTATCTATTTTTAAAAGCTGGGTATGGAATGACCATATTGAACTACCATACTGAAACTTCTTTCCCCAGTCATTACCATATGGAATTGGGGAATGAGATGTTGGAAAGCAGTGTCACAGAAAGGTGTGGCATTCGACTTACAATATCTGTAATTGAAAATGTCCTGTCAGAAGTGGACTTGTGAAGAAAATATAGAAGCTAACTCTAATGCCTTAAAAATGGATGTTTTTAATGTTGTTTAAATGTGCAAAATAGAGTCTATTGTTCTTTTTGCCAAGTCTCCTTCCCAAAATCCCCTGAGTTACCCTTATCTCCCACTTTGGAATGTCTGCAGTGTCCTTGAGGAAGCCTGAGAAAGTTTTCTCATTGGCCCTTATCTACCCCTTTCTACTGGTTGTTAACCTTCAAATCCTATTGTTGAAAGTCCAAAGGCCCTCGGGATCCCTATTGGTCATATCCTGATCCCCCTTAAACCCATAAATACACCCTTCTGTTATCAATAAGGCACTCTCTCTCTTGTCCCTCTCCTGTGTGGTCTCTGTGTGTTCTTTGCAGACTCCATGGAGGCCACATTATGGAAGACAGCAGGGGAGCACACCCCTCTAGGTAACGGGCTAAGCCCAGGGACCTAGAGAGCCCCACTCAACCGTTGCAGAAAGGGACCTGGGGTTCCTGGTCAATGGCAAGTTGAATATGAGTCAGCAGTGCCCTGGCAAACAGGCGGGCCAACCGTGTCCTGCGGGGCATCAGGCAAAGCATCATCAGCTGGTGAAGGGAGAGGATTGTCCCTCTCTGCTCTGCAATGGTGGGGCCTCACCTTGAACATTGTGTGCAGTTTTGGGCACTGCAATATAATAAAGATATTGAGCTATTAAAGAGCGTCCAAAGGAGGGCAACACAGATGGTGAAGGGACTTGAGGGGAAGCTGTATGAGGAGCAGTTGAGGTCACTTGGTCTGTTCAGTCTGGAGAAGAGGAGACTGAGGGGAGACCTCACTGAAGTCTTCTACATCTTCCCTATGAGGGGAAGCAGAGGGGCAGGCACTGATCTCTTCTCCACGGTGACCTATTAAGGATCTGCTAAGGCAGCCTAGCTGAGTAGCATAAATCATTTATCTGGCATACTCTTCAATCATATTCTGTGATTCAAAGGGATAAGATTAAAAATCTTTTAGAGGTTTTGGATGGGTTCTACAGTTCACATAACATTCTGCTTAGCACCTACTAGTTTTCCTTAGAATTAGACCATACAATCCAGACAGGGGAAGATAGCTTTATCTGCTTCTTAGCTCTTCTTCATGAATGCTTTTCTTTAATACTTGCTAGTTTAAATTCTGTTATATTAAGTATTCAGCAGAGAACACCCCCTGACTTACCGTTCTCCTTTTTCATTTAGTCAAATATTTCATAACATCAGAACTGAAGTTAAAATCAGAAGGGTCGAGGAAAAAGAGAAAAGGTATTAAATGTTATGTACCCCAAATAAAGAATCCAGTGAGATTTAACATCTACATGCATAACAAGATGAATGAAACATCTTAAAACTGCCTTTATATTTCTTCATGAGATATGTGGTATGACTATAAAGGAAGAGAAGTAAAAATGTGGCAGGTTTTTTGTCAACATTTGAACCTGTGCAATATGCATGAAGAGGAATTAGCTTCAATAGCCTGAATTTAGTTTATATAAGAGCTCAAAATGAGAAAGTAATTTTGAAAGCATATATGATAACGAGACAGATGAGCTGTAATTTCAGTTAAAGATTTGTTATTTTGAAACTCTGATTTAAACTTAAAAGAAGCAATGATAGAATCTGGGCTCACAAGACTAGAAAAGGACTGAAAAGGAGTGCAGAATAAAATTTCAGACTATCTTGACAGCTCAGAAAAGAGAACAACAATTCAACAACCAGCTTAGAATCAGGGATCTATACATGGCATTAAAGAGACAAACACCTATTTCCTCCTTCTGAGGAAAAAAAAAAAAAGAGCTACTAATCATCTATTTTAGAAAAATTACTGGAAATTTAATAAATTATAATGGCCACCATTTTTTGTCATTACTGTAACTAAACAAACAGTCTGACGGAGAAGTACAAATCTCTCTTACAAGCTACTTACTATAACGATTGACACACATTTAAAAATTATTTGTTTTCTTATCAAAAGGATCTCTATATTTTTAAGGTCAAAGACCTCTCAACATCTATTTTTTAAAAAAAATCCATAATCTTATTGATACAACTGATTTTCCCTTTTAGTCTCTTGGGAATAGAATTATATGTTCCAGTATGAGATTTTGTGCTTTCCTCTGGTCCTGCCGTTATGGGAAAGTAAGAATTCATGGAAACAATTGCTTCTTCCCTTTCAAATCTCTCATTCAGTCTCACATGGTGCTAGCCAGAGAACACCAAATGGCACAGTTTCTTACAGTATATATATATGTGCACACATGCTCCTTTGTGTTCATAACAGGCCATCTTCCCAGATGAACTTCCTTTCTCCTGGGTTTTCACTGGCCTTAGCAGAAGGAACAATCACCTGTTTTCCATCAGAGACACAAAGTGAAGCTACTGAAAATACTACAACACTTTCCAGTAAAATGTTTTACCCCAGGCAATAGAATGACTGCAAATTGCAAACAATGAGCTCTCACAATTGTTGCATGAATTACGTAAAGCCAGTTAGTTTCACTTGATGAAAATATTCCTTTAATTTTCTTTAATTAAATTGCATAAAATTGTATTGGTTAGATATAATCCTCTGTATCTTGATAGGGATTTTTTTCTATGTTAAGAAGTTTTATATATACTAACCCAATGTCAAAATCAGTCCTTGATTTATGGGGACACCACTCTAAAAAAAAAAAAATCCTTTTCACTCTCAAGCTGCAGAAGCTTACAAAATTATATTATGAAGAATAATAGAATTTATTTGGAAACATTGTTTCAGAACAATGCAACAACAGTGAGCCAATTCAGGTCATTCATTAGAGGCTGAAGTTGGATTACTTTTCATTCTCATGGGCTAAGGACTTGTACTTGAAGTAACATAACAGACTTAACACAGTAAATAGTTAAAACCTGCTAACTGGATTAAGAGGCCATTACACTAGCTAGAACCATTCTACCAAAGGAATATTTTATTCTTTCTGTGAGTATTTGAGACCTCATAAAGTACAAGTGTATCCTACAATGAAGAGCTCAGGGACTGTCCAGGATTTGGCTTCACTAGAAAACTTGGTGGCTTGAAAATGCATGTATCTTCCTAGCAGATGCAGAAATACCCCACTTTTCTAAAGTTTGTAATTGCACAGTCAGGAACCAAAATAGGTAATGTATCATAGTTTTACAGAAATACAATTTGTGTATAGTTGTACCAGCACAGTCAGGGATTTCGGCTTTGTAATTATGTCCACAAGTAAGACAAGTGTTACTGTAAAATGTAAAACATGCAGTCTCCCATAGATTCATATGTCCATCTGCATTGGCAAAATAATGTCATTCACACAATAAGGCCTAATGTATTTCTAAGTCCATCAATTATATTGTTTTAAAGAAAATTCAAAATATTTCTTACAAGCAAACTCAAAGTTATTATCAGGAGAAATCTCTTTATTTCTTCTACCTTCATCTGAAATGATAAAATGAAGGGTAACACACAAACACCTCTCTGGGAGATCTATAACAATTAGTTTGGTTACACAATTCACATAATTTCCAATAATCTCTACCTCCAAAATCCTCTATCACCTCCTAATTAACACCAAGTTAAAGAAATGCCCCTTGTATAGTGAGTCATATAACTTCAGATTTTGGAACAAAATCTTCTGAAAAATACCGTGCTAGAAAAGAACCCCAACACAACAAACAACAGCAACCAAACAAAAGCAGTTAAGATTATTAATATGTTGCTTTTACTGGCAACAGTACCTCTCCAGTAACTTCACTAATACAGATATTCAAAATCTTGCATGGCAATCAAACATCCTAAACAAATTAAGTAATTCAACAACTACAGAGAAAGCTACATAATTTTTTTTTTTTTGTTACATATGGAACTGAATCTGTACCTAGTATATTTTCAAAGAATGAGGTACTCCTAGTTTATTCATCCTTCTCTTTCTTGGAGTAATGCAAACCATGTGTGCATGTGTGGGCAGGTCTACTCTGGATCTGTTTAATGCATACAACAATTCAGTACAGTTCCAGAGAAAAAAGGACAATTGTATGGCTTGAAGCTAAATGAAGACCTGACCCTAGACTGTAAAACTAAATCTCAGTTCATCTCGTCTTTGTAGATTTCCTGTTTCCTCAGTGATTGACTTCATATTAGGTCTTTCTGCATCTCATGCAGCACACAGGCTAGGTCAAGTTACCTTTAAAGCAGGCAGCACACTGTAGTTAACCATCTCCTGAGTAAGGAAAAGAGCACAAAACCTCCTTTTAGTTATATTTCTGTTTAATTATTTTTTTTAAATTATTATTGTCATGTACAAATCCATTATTTAAGGCCTACAGTCTTCTGGGTGAACGACAACATGTCATTTAAGAAATCTAGTAGAGCAACATTCTCAGATTGTTTAAGCAGAGGGGTGCACACTCCTATGAGCTAAGGATTGCTCAGTCTTATCAAGTCCTTGGAACATACAAATATAGGAATTCAGGTGTTTGCAAAACTTTGCAATTAAAGAAGTATAAAATTTATTGAATGTTGATGTTTATAAAACAAGTGAGAGCGTTTGCAGGATTATAATTTTAGATGTTAGGTGTTCACATTTTATTTAAATTCCACTTAGGCACCTAAGTCCTTTTGACAAAGGAGGTCCAAAATGTTTTTGAGTTAAATGTCCTTTTTCAGATCTCTAAGTAGCTAACATCTCGTTCACACTGAGGATTTGAAATTCAGATACATCAATTCATCACAGTTACATGACCCCAACTTTTTTATTTTAAATTACTGTGGTCACAGTGCACCAAATATTTCTAATATTTCATACACAGATATTTTAAAAAAGCAATTGTTCCCTAAATTGTCCAGAAAGTTATCCTGAAAATAATTATTCAAATTTTACTGTTTTCTTTCTCACTCATCTGATAAATAATTTCCAAATTACACATGAAACTTAATCCTCTGTTGTCTTTGCTGTAAAATTGTCTTAAAACATGCATTTGCATCAAATAGACATAGGTCTTTATTTACAATGTTAAAATATTCATTATTGGTTCTAAAACTATTGATAAGAAAATAGCTTTTCTTTGCATCTGTTATTCACCATACAGATGCTTCCATTTCTAGAAAACATAATAAACTTTTCTCCTGAAGTATTTTGCCTTAATTATACCAGGTCCAAAGTATTGTCAAGTCTTTTCAAGCTTTATTGCTTTCAGCTGAATTTCAGAGTATTGCAGAATCATTCCTAAGAGAACTAGTCAAATAATTTCTTCTCTGTTACTATTTTTCTAAAAACAGATTGTAGCTGTTTCTTGTTGACAGTCACAGCTTTGTTTCCAACTATTTTCTGCAAATTCATGGCTATACTTCTCTAAAAAAATCATTGAGAAATATATGTAGTCACTTGCAAACACACTTTTATAAGAACCAGTGAACAAGTACAACAAATCTGCTTTTTAATATAAATGCTCCATTTCATTTTCCCAATTCAAGACTAAGTATAGATGCATTTTTACAATTGAAAATATAGGTATCTGGTAGAAATATACAACAGTAATTTCACTCAGTATAACTGAAATAGTCTAGGATTTAAAAATGTTTTAACTTGAAATCTGTGGACTACTAGTTTGACTTCCAGTGAGAAAGAATGGCAAAAAACCATCCTTTGTCTGTAGAAACTTCTTCACGGTTAGAGAAATATCTCTGCGCATCACAGGAGAGGAGAAGGTCAAGAAGTTAATTCTACTTACTGCAACATATATTCTGCAACTGACTTGTAGCTCTGTGATCTGCAGAGCTCTCACTTAATAGGGAAGGCTTAAAGTGGAAGAAAAACAAATTCCTTTTAATGATTGCTCAAGCCACCAGGGTTTACTGAAGGAAAGGAAAGCTAATATTGAGGGAAGGGAGTTGCAGTATTTTCATCTTATTCTTTGCTCTCTCTATGTTAAGAGGATGGGAGAGTGTTTGAAAGTATTTTTTTCAGAGAACTCAAAGGAGAAATAATGACGGGGAGGGTGAGCTTTTATCCCTTACAAAGAAAACCTACAAAAAGCTGCTACTCAAAGCCATGAACATACAAGGTGAAAAGCAACACAATGCACTTACAAAGAAAACTGTAAAAATAACAAGTCTCCAAGTATAAGTGTTGTTAATCTCGAAAAAAAAAAAAAAACCAACCAACAACAGGGTTGGCATGGGCCATTAAATGTACTAGAATCTATTCAGTGAATTTAAGGTAAGGGTCATTATGAATTTAGTGCTTTTTTAATGATTTATAATGCAGTGGCAGCTAGAAGTCACTCCTGGGGTAGACATACCAATGTGCTCTGTTGGTTCTGCATACTGATTAAGTAAAAAAAGACTTAAATCAGAGAACAATTTGTTAACTAATCTAAGGAATCTAGAAACCTCTTATGGCAATTTTACAAAAGATAGCTGTCATACTGCTCTTCTCCATTTCTAACTTAAGTGGATATACAAAACCCTTTGCAGGTCCCTTTCATTCTTCATCATCTTTCCTATGACTTTGAAAACACTCAAGATAATAATTAAATTTTTCATAGAATGGGTTGAATGCAAGATACAGATCATATATCTGTTACTGAAGTATATGGAACATTACTTTTGTCATGCTTTACACAGATTTAGATTAGCAGAACATAGCAGCATTTGCACATCATGCTGAGAAGAAATGCAGAAACTCCAGCAGGATCATATAGTTTTGTATACATGTGTTTCATACTATGCTTGACAGACACTTAGAGAAGGCTGGGTAGACCTGCCACCACCAGAACTGGTAGCCTGATTTTGATATAACTGGGACAACCAGATCATTTTTCTCTTCTTCCTTGTCATTGTCAGGTGATGAGATTGGCTTTTATACTGATTTTTTTTATTATTTTTTGAATTGCTTGTTGTCTGTGATCCTGTGTCACAAATGAGTCTTTCAGGTCACTCAAAGAATCACTAGCAAAGGTAGCAGTAAAGCAGGTTTAATATAAAAGTGTAAGTGTGACAAATGCTACTTACTAAAGGGTTAAAACACACAGAAAAAAACTGGACCAAAATATAAAATTAATCAATCTAAAACTAAAATCAAAGTAAAATGACCTACATAGAGGTTAGGGATGGAATAAAGGTAAGGATGGGAAAGGGTAAAGATAGAAAGGAAAAAGGCAAACTCTTCTGTTGAATCACAAGGTTCGGAGTGGACCCCCTTGACAAATCTGAGCTAGACAGTTTACGCCCAAAGGTTTTAACATTTAAACTTAGGAGCACTCAGCCGATAGCCTTAACAGAAGATTATTTAGAATTATAACACAACAATAACTCACAAGCCTAACTTACGTACAAATCTAACTTACTTAAAAATCTAAGAGTGCAACATTTATAATGCATTTGCTATAGCATATTCACACTCACATACACAAATCTAAAGATCATGTAAAACCTGTGAAAAATTCTCCTTGAGTTCAGCGAACTACTCACTTCAGATGCCTATGCATCTCTGCAATGGGTTGAGGGTTGAGCCTTGAGAAGTGGAGATATCAGCCCAGACACCATAGTCAGCTTTTGGGAGTGGTATACTGAGAATAACAAACTAGAGTTCGCTGGCTCTGAGAAGCATCACAGTCAGAGGGAGATTGCAGGTCTGGAGCCTGCTGCAGTCCAAGTGAGCTTGAAAGGTCTCATTAAGGACCACTGTTTATATGGTTGCAAAAGAGTTGGGTTTAGACATAATTTTCTGTCTCGGACACAATTTGGGTCAAAGACTTGCTTCGAAAGTTCAATAACTTTCAAAACCATGTGTGACTTGCTCATTCTCCCCTTCCCCTCCTGCCCACAGCAGGTGGAGAGGAGAATTGGAGGTATAAAAGGTAAAGATCATGGGTTGAAATAAGAACAATTTACAGGAAATGGCATGAGATAAGAAAACAAGCAGTAACAGCAACAGTACCAATGACAGAAGCTACAAGAAACAGAAAAACAATTCACATGAAAACACCCTGACAATACACTGTCCCTCCCTTCACCATGCTATGCTGACCTAGACAGGAGCCCATGCCCCACCCCAGAAAATGACATCAGATGGTACAGAATAACCTCTAGGTCCTTGACATGGCCCTTCCTCACTACTGAAAAAATTAACCAGTGCTGTGCTGGCTGGGACCAGGACACTGGACCATGACAGAAAATATTTTCAAGTTTAAAATCACACTACCTTTTGTTAGTACCCAAAATGACCCTCAAATTTGAGATAAAAGGTCACAGTCTTTAATGAGGAATAAGGAAGTAAAGAGCTTTATCATAGCTATCCCTTAATCATCATTAACTGGAAAATGTGAAACAGAGATAAAAGGGCATGTTCTGCTGAGAATCACTTCTTTTGCATTGCACCTGTTAGACACTCACATTTGTACAGGGGTATTGTGAAGAAAGGAGAATAGAATTAGAGAAGAAAATATTTCTATGGGGCACCAATGATTGACTGCCTAGAAGGTAATGCTTCTCTGAGCCATGATCTTCCTTCTCCTCTGAGCACACAGCATGATATGAAGTTCAGTACCTCATCACTAACATCTGGAAATATTTCTGTATTCTCATGTTTAAAACTTTTATGTTTTCCTTGCTTTTCTCAATAAACTTCTATGTCTTCTGCATGGAGGTCTGCCACTCATTGGTGTCTGCTGTCTGGCTCTCATCCTGTTGAATTTGTCAGACATGAGGATAGGAGATAATTTACATCACTTACCTTCAATACAACAGACATATTCTGCCTAGATTTATAATCTTTGGGGATCTTGTTTTTCCAGTTTCAGTTCTGACTTTGACAAGACAACATGAGGCAAGGTGATCTGAAAATACTAACTGAAAAAATAGAAAGGTAATCCATAGCTGTGAAAATGTCAGTTGAATAGAGGACCTTTATTCCCCTTGTAGTATCTATCTCAACATACCTGCAGAGGTAAGGGAAATAGAAGGACAAGAACACCTGTAAAAGTCTAGGTATATCTAATGCCCTTTTTATTATGGAGTGGTGGAAGGCAGTGATTTCTTTGTATGTCTCTATTCCAGTATATGTTTTTGGATAAAACCTATAAGATAGAGAACTGTCACCTCCAGATATGGGGATTGAGACTGCAAGTGGTTTTGATCTGGATGAAATACTGTCTCCCTGAACAGCTGTAGCAGCAAGAAATGGGAAAGAATTGTGAGAAAAACTGGTGGAATAGCTGGAACAAGAGATAAGAAAGAAGCTGAGAAGAAAGCAAGCTGTGAGAACGAGATGTGTTTTGATTTCTCATGAAAATAAACCTGCATGTGGAAAGCGTGTGATATCCAATTAGAAACTTGGTGGACCTATGAGAACTGACCAGGGGAGGGAATTAAGTTATATATAGAGTAACTTGTAGATTGAAGTACCCTTTTTATGTGTGACCTGTAGATTAATAAATTAGCTTTGTGTGTGACACCTGTGACCCTGTGCCCTTTGTCTACTACAACGATGACGTCCAGAACCATCAGGATGCTTTACTTGGCCTCGTGAAGAAAAGTGACTTAAATTTCTGTATAGTTTGGCTCACAGTGATGCCAGATGATACCTGTATGTTCAGTTCCATGGCTGTATAATTGTGCAAACTCGGTAACTTCATGACTGTCAGTGCTATTGTAAGGTTATTTGGAGCTCAGGCTGACTGCAAATCCCATCTATCTCAATGATAACTACCACTGAACCTTTCAAAAACTTTGCTGCACACTATGTGAAGTTGCAGAAGATAGTGGCCAATATAAGTGCCTACTCTGTTTACACTATGGAAAGATTACACATAAATGTACAAGGAAATAGAGTACACCTGAGTTTTTCTTCCTGGAAGCCTCAGAGATTTTTTAATAAAGATATGTAAATATCTCTTTCTTAGTTTTTATTTTTAGTGAATTTTTGAAATTATACAGAATTTCTTTCTAGCTTTGTACACATACCACAAGAAAAAAATAATTCTCTGACTGCCAAATGAAGATGCCTGTTATTAAAACATTCAGGAGAGTCAGAAGTACAAAATTGTATTTCTGTCATGTATTTATTTTTTAAAATCTTTACAAGTATAAAATGTAATGCTTTATCCCTTTCTATATCTTCTGATACTTTTAACACCATACTAACCCACACAACACCAACTCCTGTGATATAGAGGTCATTTGGAAGCTAAATTACAAAATACATTCCACTCAGTATTTTGCTAATTAAGTGTCATATGGCCATCATCATGATCTGTAATTTAAAAGACAATGGAGAACTCTTTTCCCCTTTGCTCCTGAGAATATTCACTCAACCAAGTGATCATTAGATTTAATTGGAAGGGTAGATATGTCACAAAATGTTGTCTAGAAAGAGTTAAAGGATTCTAGCAGGTCAGTGAAAATGTCATTGGCATTAATGACTGTGACAGATTAAAGGCCTTTGGGCGTGTGCTCATGTAAGATCAAACACCTCTTTTGTCTGACTGGTACTAGATCAACAAATCATCTGCTGACTATGGGATCACAGAGAGGAACAATTTCTTTCCCTTTTCACTGTGTATTATTCAGTGCAATAGAGCTTGAAAAATCACAGTGACACCCCCTGTAATCATTTCTTTTTGTATTTATCCAGATCTCTGCTGAGAGGTGTATGACAGCACCTATTGCTGATTGTTTAACTTTTGTTTCATTGTGCTGTGGAGAGAGAATTCCATCCCCAGCTCCAGCTCCAGATATTTTAACTGGTATAGAGCTGGAAATATATTTATTTATAAAAGAGAATGTTCAGGAAAAAATATGGTTTAATGACTATGGACTTCTTCTTCCAACTCACTACTCTGCTAACAAGTATTCCAGAAGCACAGATGTATCAGGGGATTTTATATTAATTCTCCCATACCTGAAAAATCTATTTTCTAAGCTCATCAGTAAGGTTTTCTTATTCGTACTCAAGTATCTCTCCAACCAGTCATTGAAAATACATCTATTCATAACTTTACACTAAATTAATGAGCCCAGTGCAGAGACTTGACCATGTAGCTTAAAATATCATGATATGAACTTACCAATGAGACGTCTTCCATTTTCTCAGACAGCTACAGCTTCAGGTAATGAGTTCTGACTCATAGCAATCTGTTTGCTAAACAGCTTCATGCAACAACACTATTTTTTTGTCTAATTCCTGAAGCTTCCACTGTTCTAGATTCATTTAGAGTTTGAATATTTCCTTATTAATCTACTTCAAAAGCTCTCAATGGTTTATGAGATTGAAATGGACAGTGTGAAGTCTCTTCTGCATCTTTTGAAAATCTCACCAACCTTTGATGTTTAGATCTCACTCTTCTCCACATCTTTTGAGTCTACTGATCTACCCAGACACCCCTCCTCTACAAAGCATAACCCAGTTATGGGTATATACTACTCCAAGGGTAACCAATCAATCCAGACATTTTAGTCATCAACCTCCAGAGGAAATAACTTGTGCATTATTTTAGTCACCTCAGTCACAAATGATAACACAATGAAAGAAGCTTGCAGAGCAAAGTAATAGAATAAAAGAGACTAAACAGAGGAATGTGACCAATTGGATGCAGATCTGTATTTTATGTGGCATATGTTTAAAAACATGAAAGTAGGAAGGAAGACAGAACTTCGTTCTCCCAAGTAGGTAGACTGATTATCATGTTGGTATTTCTTGGGTCCAGGGCTATTTCTGAGGAAAATGAAGGTGATTTATGTGACTAGGGCTAAAGAAAAATGGAATAAAGTAAAATAATCAAAGTACACATAAATAGTATATAACCACAGAATCACAGACCCATAGAACTGTTTAGATAGGGAGGGACCTTTAAGGGTCAACTGGTCCAGACCCCTTCCAGTCAGAGCAGGTTGCTCAAAGACCTGTCCATGACCTTGAATGTTTCCGGGAATGGGGTGTCTATCACCTCTCTGGGAAACCTGTTTCAGTGTTTCACTACCCTCATGGTAAAAAATATTATCCTTATGTCTAGTCTGAGACAATTTTACCAAATATGTAGCTACTCTTCAGTAATGTCATGGATTAAGCCCAGCTGGCAATCAAGCACCACACAGTCACCCACTCAAAATAAACCAAACAAGTGATGCACAATACACTTACTCATAACCTGCTGAGGGGTGCCAGACCCCATTCCCAAACCCAGATTAGTCCCTTCTTCTGGGTAACTCCCCCAGTTTGTATACTGGGCATGATATTCTATCGTGTGGAATATCCCTTTTGCAAATTCAGTTCACTCAGCACAGCTATCTTCCTTCTCATTTTCTTTTGTGTACCTCCTCACTTGCAGAGTGTGAGACACAAAAAAAAGGCCTTAAGATAAACATAACTTAGCACATACCAAAACATCACTGTTATCAACATTATTCACATTCTGAATCCAAAACACAGCATCATACCAGCTACTGAGAAGCAACTTCCTCTATCTCAGCTGAAACCACAAGTAACAAAGATTGAAGCCCTATTTTTTAAATAGCAGCAGTTTATGATGAATTTAATATATTTCTGTTAGAGCAAACAAATTCTATTATATTATATTAATTATATTATATTATATTATATTATATTATATTATATTATATTATAATATATTATATTATAAAAGAATATAATAAAAACATGCTCCATTTCAACCTA
>JAWWLZ010000001.1:64155771-64169030 GCA_035041345.1 Poliocrania exsul
ATTATATTATATTATATTATATTATAATATATTATATTATAAAAGAATATAATAAAAACATGCTCCATTTCAACCTACTAAAAAAAAGAATAAACCCTATGAAAAATAGATTTTTAAGCTAAAGCCTCTTATGAAAAGGAACCCCAAAACCCAACACCAAACATGATAACTCTTTCAGGACAAAGATAAATGCTTTGCAAAGAATATAAGGGTGACATCAAAGAGGTGCTTCTCATAAAGATAATGAAGAATACCAAAAGAGATTTCAAAGGTGTGTTACATGTTTATTAAAGCCAGAAAAGTGACTTGCCACAATGGTCTAGAACATGGCAACAAATATTGTAATGTTATTAATCCTAACTAGTGAAAGGCAAGCAGCTTTATCTATATGTTTAGCTAGTCTTATCAATTACTTATCCAAGATGTCATTGAAAGCTTTTTATTGTTTCTTGTTATATTCAAAATTGAGGAATTGATGTATATCAATTTTAATGTGTGTAAAAATTTTATTTTAAGGATTCTTTTTTCTTTATTCCTTTGAGTAGATTGTTTATTTAATACAAGTTAATATAAAGCACTAAACTTCCAGCAGCAAGTATCCTTTCTTACAAACATAAGAACACTTTTGTGTATACAATTTTCTGCCAATTCTCTCATGCACTGTCTTGCAGAATTTCTCTTCTGCTTTCTGGCTATGGCACCTAGGGGGGTCATCCCCACAAGAACAGAACAGTCACTATTTCCTTCTGCTATGGTTTTCACAGAAAATAACTGAACAGATCCTGCACATACTCTGACAAATGCCTGACTTCAGTGCTGGAACCCAAAATACCAAAGAACACACACCATTATGCAACTTAGTAGGAAGGTTAAGTCAAAGTCTTTCCTGCAGATATCATTGGTTAGCCCATTGGCTGAAGTAAAGCTACAGGAAAAGTGAATGTATGTTCATACTGTTTAATGTCATTTTGCATTCCACTGCCCTCTACTTGTTTTTAGGGAAGCATGAAAATAAGATATTCTGAAGGTGAATGCATGAGTGGACCTATTGGACACGGGAGGACAGTGACTGGTAAATGGCATAGAATCACAGCATGAAGCCTGTCCAAAAAGACTATTCAGGTAAGTGAGACCTTCACTACTTCTTCCTGGGTGGAAAACAGAGCAAAAAATATTTTTTTTGTATAATTCTTTCTAAACTCACACTAATATCACATATCACATATTTGGTGCAGAAGATCAGAACATGGTAGAAAATCCTTTAGTAATCATTGATTGACCAAAGAGATAGACTTACACCTACATGTTAAGGTCTTCAAGATTTAAGGTAAACTCTATCCACCAGATAGCATGAGTGTCATACTAGACTGATGAAAGGTGGACTGGACAAGCTGGGGTGATTCCATACTAGAAAATAATTTATTTTCATTATTTATATGAATGAAGAAATAGTTCCCTTTTCATTAAGATGTGTTTATTTCAGATGTATCTTCATGAACATATACCTGATTTTTTTCATTCTAGATTTTAGCATGCTCAAAAGTTTTAATTGATGCAATTACCAGTGCATCAGTACATTTCTATTCTTCTTTCCTTACAATCTCACAAAGCCTGGGACATTTGAAGGAAATAAAATTCACCTTTTCATTGCTACTCTCGTAGAGCAAATCGACTTCCTCTTTTCTCTATTTTCAATTTCTACTTTAATTCTGAAATTTAAGGAGGGCATTCCGGATGAGCAAAAAGTAATATAGACCTTGAACCTGAGGATTTGGAACAATTAAATCATGACACGACTGCAATGGAATGAATGTGGAAGTGGATCAGTAGAAAATAAGGCTTCAACTAGACCAAAAATAAAATGAAAATAGCAATAAGAGACACAGAGGAAGCAGATCAATAAAATGCAAACCCAAATGAAAAGATTCAGTCTTGTAAATGTAGGCCCTATTTCCAATATTTATCTTTCTCTTGGAACACTAACTAGAGACTAATAGCTAAAGATTTAAACTCATCAGGACATGGAGGGTTTGTGTCTCCCATATATGTGTGACTATTTCAGTTTAAAAATGACTTTCATAAAAGACTCCAAACAAAACATCTGTATTCTCTATAAATATATAGAAATCTACCCCTTCAAGTATTTATAATCAAGAATCAGAGCTTTCCCTTAGGCTTTAATATAAGCCTCACAAGTGTTCATGTGAAGACTAAATGTTGTCCTTTAGAATGCAAGCAATGGAAACCGGAATCTGTTGCCTCAGGAAATTTTCTTTGCACTAAATACACTCTATCTTTTTGAATGGTAAAAAAGAAGTCATACCAATAGTGCATCAGTTCATAGCTTTTAAGGTTTGACAGCTAGCAATAATTAAGTTTTTTTGTCAGTGCAAGCATCTATCATCTTTAAGTCTCTGAACAATACAACAATATTTGCAGCTTGTGTTACATGGTTTATATGTAAAGGAATGGAATTCCAGAAATTGTTTACATTAATAAGCAGTGTTATATATTCTACCTGACAAATACTCAAATTCAGCTAGAATGTGCAAGTTTATCTTGAGAAAGGACATAAAAATATACTTTACAAGCTTTCCTTTTACAGAATAGTGCTTTACACTAGGCCAGCCTCTAGTGACATTTGGAATTTGACTGGATTCGATTTAATTGTGACTGTACTTAAAAAAGATTTTTGAATAGGAAGCAGGAGCTTGAAACTTTTATCATTCAATAGTTATGTGTCATAGAAAGGAAAATTAATTGGAGAGCAGAAAAGATATCTTAAAAATTGCCAAGGAAATAATTTTTTCTTCAGCCTCATGAATTAAAAACACATTGATGGTAGAAAAAATTACTCTATTTCTTTACTGCTTTAGTCTTTCTTCCCTAGGATATACTAGTTATAGTCCTCATTTTCCAAGCTTCGGCATGCAGTTTTCTCATGTAACCCCAAATGTAGTTCTTTTCCCTCAACACAACATACAGATATTCCAGAAGTTTTATTATATAGGTAGAGTGATTTCCTGCCCCTTCAAAATGAAACTATTGTGGCATCTCACTTTTTCTGGGATCAAGAGTTATTTTTTATCATGAAGATAATAACTGAGCATTCTTTGTGACGTTTTTACACCATCACCATCACATAGCGTTCACTTATTCTTAAATCTACTTGTGGAAAGCAGATTATGAGTGAAATTTTTTTGAAGAAGATATGGTGCTTACACAAAAGAATCACATTTTGTGTAAAGCTACTCTGCCCAGAAGACAGTCAGATATTAAGTATCTGGAATTTGTTCTGCTGTTGATATAGATTTCTACTCACCACTACTTTCTTACTCACAAAAACATTTAGATGTCTTCTTAATAAACTTAACTGGGTTATGCTAAGATTTAAGAAGAGGTTTGAATACTTTTTTAATTTAAAGCTTCATAATGACCCATGCTGAGACAGGGAGCAGTGAAGTTGAATACTTTTTTTCCTAATAGTATGCCTGATGCAATGAATCTCACAGCAATCAATTAAGCAAACTGCACTGTACAGTGATCTTAATCTTATGTGTTGTTTTATGATCTATATGCAGGAGGATGATAAAGATATTATATAGTGCTGTGCACATGCCAGCATCATTTGGAAAACTAAAATTAATTTTTAAAATACATCGAAATGAGGTACAGAAAATAATTTCTTTACTTCTTAAAATCACATATTACATCCTAGTACAATAATGTTTAATTAATAAAATATAAGAAAATAATGAGATTACATTAAGCAACTTGCCACAAATTTTAATAATGTACATTTATTGAGCTCAATAGCAGTAGCTGCTCACAGGCTGAAAACCATGTAATCTGCAGGGTCAGAGTTATTCTCATTTGAAGTAAATTGCAAGACTGAATGATTTTATAACAGTTAAGAAAAGTTTTTTCATCATGTTCATTTTTCGGGGTTGCTGTATGTTACCAATTCTTTCTGTAATCCATAATGGAAGACCTTCAAACACATATATTAAATACATTTCTATACAATCACCTGAAGGTTTAAAGAAAAACACTCATGATCACTTACTTTGCAGAACATGGAAGCAACAAAAGATGCTCTTAATTTCACATTTACTGGCATGTCCTCTAGTAATTCCATTTCTATACCATGATTTTGTTTTTCTCTTCAGCAAACTTATTACTCTTTTTCTTCTGCTACGCCAAAACCTGCCTGCAAATATTGGTTTGTTATTTAATATCCTACTTCCTTTAGGCTTCTTCAAATTTCTGCTCACCTTAGCCCAGTAGCCCAGCACTGTCAATCAGTGAGATGTTGCCCATCTATCTTGTGTGTTAGTAACACTGTAGTGTTCAAGAAGTGTGAACTTAATGAGGATCAGAATATCATGACAGATAAAAGCAACCCAATCTGCCAGCACCCACTATTGTCTATGATATAGCTCTGAGCAAGACTTGATTTTTTAGTGAAAATCATGAAGATATGAATGCATCCTCTAACAATGAGAACAGGGGATGGCATCACAGGAGCAGGTCAGAAAACATAAAACCGCTATGCCAGATTTGCTGGTGGATTTCAGATTTATTTGTTTGTTTGTTTGTTTGTTTAGGGTTGGTTGGTTGGTTTGGTTTGTTTGTTGTTTGATTGATTGGGGTTTTTTTCCAAATTTCATTTCTTTTTAATATATGTACAGCAATGAACTCAGCTAACAGCATTTTCACCACCAAGGCATTACCCAAACTTTATGTTAACTATAGTTGTGGTTGCAGCATATTAGGAAGGATTTGGGAAAAAATGGTCAGTGGATTTGTTGGTTTGGAGACACTGCATGGAAACATTTTGGATCCTGATAAAAACGGGTTATTTCTCTCCTCCTGACCCACATCTTCATCTTATAATCCAAGACAGACTTCTAGTAGAAAACTGCACACAGAGTTCTTGATTCAGTTGCCTTTACAGTTGCTAAGTTACAGTAGATATTCATAAGTATGTATTCATATCTTTGCACATTTTGGGGTTTGTGGGTTTTTGTTTCGTTTTGGTTTGGTTTGGTTTTTTGTTTTGTTTTTGTTTTTTTTTGTGGAGGCTGAAGAAATGGTGGAAGACAACATACATAAGAAAAAATATTTAACTTTATTTTTTTCATTTAAAAGCTAGAGGAGGAAATTAATTTTTCAATCAACCATTGAAGTCATTGACAAAATGGACATCAAGTGCCATGGTTCACAATTATAAAATGTAATAGTAAATAAGATTTGTTAGTGAATTATGTGGCCAATTTCTGTCAATAAAATTACGGATAAGACACAAAAATCCTCATATTCTTCTGCAGTTTACAAGGATTCAGTAGTTATTTATATCCTCTGTATTGATTTGATCTATTACACCCACATAACACTTCACCTGCTGGCTGTATTCTTGCATTATTTTTCATAAATGAGCTGTCATTGTTGAAGACAAGTTGAGTAATTCCACAAGTCTAGTGTATAAGATGCAGAAATCCATCTAACAAGTAACTGTATTGAAAAAGATCTCCCTTCTGACCTTTCCCTTTCTGTGGAGAAGCTGTCATGCAACATTCAAATTTTAGCTGAGACCCCACAACAATGAAGCAGTCTGAGAGGAAAATACTAAAAGTATATTCAAGCAGATCCTAGGACTGGGGAGAAGAAAACTAATAGCTTAAACATTAGACTGTTCTCAGTGCTAATAACTAACATCATAAGAGCCCATCACTAGAAGAAATCATGAACAATCATTCCCCTTTTATTTCTTCCTTGTTGTTTATGATTTTGTAGCTTCTTTCTTATTCATTTCCATCTGTTTGCTTTTCAGGTTGAGTGGCACTCATTTTTTTGGTTGTGCATTTAACCACTTCCTCTTTTCCTAGTGCTTTGAGAGAGTATCTTCTGGGAGATCAGAACTGCAGAAGGTATTCAAGATGCTGGTAGCTCATAGATTTGTGAGTAGTGACAAGTTAATAAGGGTGTTATAGTCTTCTGTATGGCCTTCTTAAGAGTAAGTTTGTTTTCTTCACCTCTACTGAGCAATGAAATGAAATTTTCACAAACTATCTAAGGACATAGCTAAAGCCTACCTGAACTGAATAATAGGATCACTTCTATTTGATTTTCCCTCATTTTCAGGAGACAAAACATGTAAATGTACTGGAATATAGGAGGAAAAAAATTGTGTAAACACTGAAACTAACTTTGGTGAATTACTCTACTGATATTAAATATGGTCCTGAAGAAAATTATGTTTTATCATAATAGTCAATATATGGAGGGGGGGGGGGGGAAGTATTATCTGAATTCTTAGAGAAAAGCCATTCAGGATTCAGCATATTTTCAAATAATCATGCTAAACAGAACTGTAAGAGAAAGTTTATATATGTGTTGAACTCCAACTAAAAATGGATTTATAGTAACCTTACTTCCTCATGTGGAGTGAAAAACCTACCTGGTTTTGCCTACAAATGATAATAGTTTACATAAATATGTCTGATTTATTCATATCACTTTAGATTTTATCTTATTTTATGGTAATGACTTCAGAGAAAGATACCTTTTTTTGTAACCACTGTGTATAAATGATAAGGTACACCAGGTGATCAAAACACACAAACCTGTTTTGGAAACTTAAAAATGTAATGTTTAATCACATGACCCTTTTTGGACTGCTGAGTGTTATGTAGCCTATCAATAGCTGTTCTCTGTCAAATAGATGTGCAAGCGTAAGTACATATTCATTAGCATTCTGCCGTATGTCCCATGGACAACTATCCAGACATGATTTCTGCATATAGATTCCTTCAGTTTTCCCTAATTAGGAAGAATCATTCATAACCATCTGTCAGCCTCTGAACCCAAGTCCTAGGTACTTCCAAGGACTTGGATGCCTACAAAGAAAAAATTCAATCAGGAACTACTCATCCTGCCATGTCAACAAGGCTATTAATGCTCAAGGTAAAGTAACGCCATGTGTTCCATTTCTTACTCATGGCTAAGAAGATGCTTTAAACTCAGGGGGTCTAACTCTTTGTGAGTGGGCTGTGGTGTCATTTTATTGAGGGAGGAAGGAAGTTGGTTCATTGTTTTAAATGAAGCAATTGTGACCTTATTAACATGACTTATTAACATGTATTCCCACTGATATGCTCAATCAAAGCTATGGAGATAGCATACATTTTTAAATAGCCTGCAAATCTTTTGTAATCTTGATGATTGGCCTTGGATCCATATTGAAACTAGAAAGTCAAGAAAAAACCCCACAAAGGCAGATGACATTATTCTAGTTTTTCATATTATCTGAGTTTTTTAGTCTGAATTTAGACATGCGTTTGTTTGAATCTTTGCTGTCATTTTTAAATAGAGTGTTTCTATCTCATTTTTGCACTTGAATAATTTTGTGGGACAAATTCTCAGCTCATACAGATAAATAGTGGAGGATGAGCCTTACAAGAAGCAGTTCAAGTGCAGAAGTGACCTATCATGAGCTGTCTTTGGTGCCCAGTAACTCTATGTAACACACTTTGTCTCCTATCCTCTGTATCCATCATAACAGATAGAACTGGAATCATGGACTAAAGTACCTCAATGAGTATTTTATGGACACTTTACAGGAATTGCTCATATAAAGTAAACAATATACTGTGGCGGGAAGAAAAGACTTCACACAACAAACTTATGAGATTCATAGTGAAGACATTTTATTACACATAGCACACGGTTTATATAGGGTTAGACCTACAGCTTCTTGGCTAAAAAAAAGTTACACAGCACCACGCTAGAAACTTCAATTGGTTAGAATCCATATCTCACAAGTCCAATGTTTTGGAGAACTTATCCTAGATGTTTTCAAGAACCTCTCCGGTATGCTGTGAGAAACCTGAGGAGCTCCCATGAGAAGCTAATTACTCCAAGCAGCTGTGACTTGTTTACTCTTAGCTGCCTTCAGTCTCACAGGGTCTTATATAGATCTGAATTGCTCACTTGTGATTTTACTGTACCAACACTCATAGACTAAGTATAGTCTGTATATGTATCAAAGGAAGGGAAGTAAAGATATATCTAAGGAGGATGTATTGTACATGACGTTTATTGTATGGAATGAGGAATGTAGATTGTATTTGCTTTGGCTGGCATTTTTTGTATAGTAGCTCATATGGTACTATATTTTGGATTTATGACCAAAACAATGTTGATAACATGCCAATGTGTTAGATGTTGCTGAAGAGTGGTTGCACAGTGTCAGGCAAGTCCTTTTGTTTTTCTCACTCCACCTCACTAGTGAGGAGACTAGGAGTGCACAAGAACTTGGAGGAGACACAACTGGGACAGCTGACCCCATCTGACCAAAGGGATAATCTATACCATATGGTATCTTGCTCAGAAATGAAAACTCAGGGTAAGAAGGAGAAAGTGGGGAAATTCAAGGTTAAGATGTTTGTCTTCACAAGTAACTACCACATATGATGAAGCCCTGCTTTTCTGTAAACAGCTAAACATCTGCCTGCTGGTGGCAAGTTGTGAATTATTTTTTTTTTCATTTTACTTACATGCACGATTTTTGCTTTATCTATTAAAGTGTCTTTATCTCAACCCATGAGTTTTTTCACTTTTACCCATTCTCTCCCCCATCCCACTGTGGATGAATGAGTGGCAAGCTATGTGTGGCTGACCTGCCTACAAGTCTTAATCCACAATAAAATTTTATCAGCTATTCATGTGGAAAAAACAACAATTTGAAACCCTTACTAAATGGTGAGAACTGGAAAGGAAATAGTCTGAGAAAGGACAGGATCAACTCCTGTCACAAATGGTTGACCTCACTGGTCAGATTCTCATGTTTTAAAGAATATTCTCACATTTCCATTGCAAAAATGTTTCTAGTTTTGGGTTTCCTTTTGTTTGTCTTAGGTCCTTTTTAACAAAACATGTTAAAAATATACCAAGAGTTAAAATTGTAATGGGAAATGTTAACAATCACTGAAATTGAGAATAATTCCAAATTATGCATGAATTGAGGAAAACCACCTGCTTTTATACCTGCAAAACTGGCAGGTGATAAGATACTTTCTGCTTTGTTTAGCTGGGTACTAATTTTTTTCCAATAAAATAGTTCTACAAATTATATGAGAGAATCAATAGCAGAGTTTGAATTTAGAGCCTGAAAAGAATAGTTTATAGTTAATTGAGGCAAATGGCACAGATGCTTACAGACAGTGCACATTGTTGACAGTCTGATCTCAAAACAATATAACACAATAACCAGAGGTTATCTTACAGACAAAGTGAGAAATATGGGATCTGTTAAGCAATATGACACAAAAGATTTCATGCTCGGAGGCTGCAAGCTGAGAACTTCTTATGGTTGGAGACATTATAGGCAATTTGACCTTGCCTCTAGGTCCCAAAATGTTCCTGTGTCACATATTCCATTCTCTCCTCTTAACATGCCGATTCAGTAGTGCTCACTGTTCAGCTGCTGTGCTCATCTTTTTGAATTACATTTTCCTTAAAATATGTGATTATAAAGCACTTGCTGATAAACAAGTTGAGCATTTTATTCACAGATGTCTCTTTCTTACTGTCACAGTTCATCACTACCCTAAAGATTTCACAGTTTTTAGTTTAACTGCTAAGATACCAATGCAAAGTCAGTTTTGAAAGGCAATGTTTTCATTAATAACTCTTTTTACCAGGCCAGCAGATACAAATTAACACAATTTTTCACTAACATATTTTATTTTCTAGGGGAGAGAGAGAGAGGATACTTTAACGGTTATCTGCATTTTCCTAAACATCTGGGAGAAAACAGAGAATAGAAGAATTTGGAACAAGTTCTATCTGGGCACTAGGACACTGCTTGGTCTGTTAAAGCACTTTCCTCCTATTTATTGTTGATTTTATAGAAGTTTAAAAGTCTGAGTCCAGTTGTGGCATTTTGCCACTTCTGACTATATATTCAGTACTGTGCAGATAAACTAATATCCCTTCTGAACTAAAACATCATTTCACTTTTTTCATAATCCCTGAAGGCAGTGAAATTACTTGCTGAAATTTGAGTATACATCTATTCCATTGAGTAAGGACAGATTTCTGAGGGCATTTAGGCATCCAGACTGGGCATTAGATACCTAAGCATATTTATAAGTCTCCTTCAAAATTAAATTGAAGAATTAAGGAATAAACTCCGAAGATATGAAAGACAGTTACTGGAACATCTGTTAGATCTCAAAGGTATAATTGTGACACATGCCACATGTCACCTTCAGTGACTATGCCCCACCAGCACTGAAAATTAAGAGAATTGGAAAATGGCCATATGCCAGTCAGAAGACAGAGTCTTGAGGAATAATGAACACATACTCTAATTTTATCCACTTTGAGGAACATTTTTTACACTGTTTATCCAAGAAGATAAACTTTATTTCATATTTTGTTATTTATTTTGTGCAATTAAAGCTACATTACATTACCAAAGTCCTCCAAGACCATGTATTTGCAAAGATGCAAATAGCAATGCCTGAATTAAGATCATTCTTCAAAAAGGCTTGAAGGTGAAAAAATGAGTTCATCAATGCTTCAACAACTTCTAGACTATTTTCAAAGATAATAGTTTCTTAATAAGTTGAAACTCCTAAGGAAGCAGGGAGAGCTGTTTTCTATATGCAAAGTAACTCTGGAAGTGTAATGCAAACAATTATGACACAGACACATGTAGAAAGTGTGTTAATACAAGGACTAAATGTCACTAATTCCAAAGCCATAAAGGACATTGTAAAACACTCTCTCCATATACACAAGCTAGGTATTTTCTCAGAAAAATTAGAATTAAATATATTTTTTAAAAAATCAGATTTACCTTAAGAAAGCAACAAAAAACAGCTTTTCTCCTTTGAATGAGACATTCCAATGCTGTGTGAATATACCTCAAAAGTATTTAAAGTTTTTTCAGGCTTAAATTAATCTAAATTCAGCATCTCAATACTGAATTTTGTGCTCTTTTCAGTGACTAGAAAGCTCTTTGTTATCAAATATTATCTTTTTGGAAGCACATAGGCAGCAATCTTCTCTGTGTCTGTCTTCAGGAAGCAGTAGCTGATTTTCATAAGCCTCAATTATTCATTTTGTTTGCCAGTTCTAAATTACAGATTTTCTGATCCTCCAAGGACAGCCTTTTTTTTTGTTGCTATTGTTTTTGTTTTTGTTAAGCTATTGGGTTTTTAATTTATTTTCTTGGTGGAATGCAAATTTTCAGAAGAACTTTGTGTATTCTACATAAAGAATCTGAATTCTATACATTCATTATCTGAAAAAAAAAAATCAGAAAATTAATATGACTCTTCAGGGCTCTCAGCTAAAGATAATCACCAAAACCTGCTTGAGATCCTTAGTGTGGAAAACTGATCAAAACTTTATTGAAGTCAGTTCAAACAATATAATGAGCTTCACTGGAGTTTAATTTTCTCCTTATATAGTTTGCTTCAAATCAATAAACTAGGAGTATTTAGTGTTTTCTAAGTACATACAGTCTTGGATCTGCCACGATTCAGATGTTTAAGTTCAAGTAGTTTAGTTCTACACTGACTCTGCTGAGACAATTTCTGGATTTATAAACAGGCATGTGCACAACCACTACAGCAGCAGTATATATATATTTATATATACATTTCACAGCATTTTATGGATATTAAAGCTAGTAGTGATCACCAAGTGCATAAGATTATTATAATCATGATGAATCTAAAGAAAGGTTCTGTAGGAAAGAGAAAACTAAATTACACAGCTGGCGACTTACCATTTTAATAGCCCTATGGCATCTTGATACATTAGATTTTGAAGAATCTATACAATTTGGCTTACTAGAATTTATGTGGGATTCAAAATAAACAGGAAATTTATACAATATAAATGTCAACTTTTTTTTTTCTTAAAGAGCAGAAGATATTTGATATTTTCCTCTTCCAATAAGCACTCTACTAAGAAACATCTATTATTAATGACCTTTTTTTAATATTCCCATTAACTGATGTGTTTTAACAAGGATTACCCTAGTTAGGAAGCCTGCACTATGGAGTGATGAATTTTTATTAATTTTTACTACAGTTTAGCTTTGAAGTACATGATCCTTTTGGTTCACTCAATCTGTACAATGACACTGTTTTCAGAGACTTTAGGCATTCATTTAGTCCTGTCCCCTCTGGACACAGTATTTAACAAGTTCTGCTTATTTTGATGCAGCTAATAAGAACTGATTTGATGATAGCATAGGTTATTGATAGACAGTTTGGGATTAGCAAAAGTAACACTTCAGCAATACCATCTGGATTCTCATAATTAAATATAACCTTCAAACAATTTAATTTTTTTCAATATAAAAATTGTCCTTCTCTTCTTTGGTAGGTATCTTACAATACTTAAGTAATACCTTTTTCTATATTTTTGGACATGTTTAATAATATTAAAATTATTGCACTTCAGTCTTCTCTGATTTTAAGATTTTCATTACAACTCTTTTTGAGATTTCAAACTAAACTTAACCGCTTTATTTTAAAAATGAAATAAACCAAAAGCCTTCCAGGAGAGACTGCAGGATAGTGGAAGAGAAAACAGAATGTTAGAAAATATAAGAAGGATAATAATAATAATATTGATTGAATTCTACCATACATATTTTTACAGTTTTTTGAGTGGAGGAGGCTAAAGATCCATGCTGTTCATATCTGCCTTTAAATATAGTCACACACCACACACCCCACACCCCCAATTTAAAATGTGAAGGACAACTCTATCTCAGACTACAGCAATTTGCAGACCAGCAAGCACATGAGCCAAGTAAGTTGTCTGAACTTTTCTTTCACTAACCCATCTGGTTTCTTTGTTAAATCACTGTAAACTTTCACCTGCAGCAAAGAGCCCTGCAGTTTAAACATATCTTACGTGAGAAAAAAAAAATCCTTTTTTGGTTGGTTTTGGACTGTTTACTTAGTCATTTTCAGTATGGAATATGTTAAAATCTTTTGATCATCTCTGCTGTCTTCTATGAACTGTTTCCTGTTTTATTATAGCTTTTTCAAGGTATTGACAGGGACACAAGCTGAAGAATGACTTATGGAGCGATATGGTTTAGCAGTTTCTATCTGTTAGTGCTTTTGTGTTTTGAGGGACAGGAACTGGTGTCGCAGTCTTGGTCTCGGGAGAGGGACCAGACCAGCGACGGGGGTTCTTGGACAGCCTGCTGGGCTCTTGCCGAG
>JAWWLZ010000001.1:64169130-64186270 GCA_035041345.1 Poliocrania exsul
CCTTTCCTCGGGTTTGGGGGGAGGCTCTAATCCTCTGTCTTGGAGGGCTGGCAATTTGCCAGCTCAAACCAAGACACAGTGTTTACCAGAAATATATTTTGACCAATTGACATTTACCTGTTCTGTTTTGAAATCCAGTTTGACCACCACAGTGAAACCTATGTTGACATTGTATTAGGGCTACACAAAGTATATTGAATTAAATATGACCTTCAGAGTATGAAGAGAGATCATCTGTGCAATCTGCAGGTGTATAGTATGATTTGGAAAGTCACAGATGTGGCATAAGTTTATTTATTTACTCTCAATAATTTCCAGCTAGATTAATGTAGTGAAGCCTTACAAATTCTTCTAGTTCCCATACCGTGCATGTATTTAGAACTCCCCATATGAATATGCCTTTGAAGTGTTAAGGATTTTAAAGAAAATAAGAGAAACCTTCACTAATACAATTAAAAAGGTTTCTCAGGCTGCTTTGACATACTCTTAAGTGGAGGTGGGGAGGGGAAAGGACAGAAGACCTTCTACATGAACTTTCACTTCTCTTAAGGAAAAGACATTTGTGTAGGCACCATGCTGGACTGGTGAGAAACTGTTCCTTGCTGCTGAGTGTGGCATGGTTCCCATATCTCATCTGCTACACTGATCACAGTAGGCAAGGCTATACTGGGATCTGATCTTTCAAATAAGGGAACAAAGTAAAAGAAATTTTGAAACAGAAGACTTCAGATGGGACGTTGTGGCATGAGGTGTAAAAACAATGAGATTGGAGTTCTAGTACAAGAAAGTGATTTTGTGCAAAAATGTGGAAGAAGATAGCAAGCATCCTCTCAGAAAAGTGTGGATCGCATGCTATCATAATGAAGATAAGATCACAGAATGAAAATACGGGGTTGAAAGGACTTAACGATCTTCAGAGGGAAGACATAATACAAATTCACTTTACATTATCCTACTTTACAATCTTTAACTTATTGACTGTGATTCTATTGCCTTGAGACAAGAAGGTTTCATAGTCACTATCTCAGAAGTATCTCATGTACGTGCTGAGAAACTTGTGTTGAGGCTATTGTGTCTCTGCATTTCTTTCCTAGCTATTGGAAGTAAGTATGTGGGATCTCTATTCAGTCAAAACAGTGGTTGATTGGAGGCTTGAAGTCCATAATTTTCCAAACTTGTAAGCCCAGCAATAGCAAATGAAACTTCAGTGTTAAATAGTTCAAACCTGACTCACCTGGAAAGATTACAGACATTTAGCAATTTTACTTATGAAAAAGTAATATTTCTCTCATCTGAAACTGGAATTTTGCCTTGGCCTTGTCACTGCAAGAGATCTAGCAAAGAGCTTGCAAAGTGGAGAGTGGTAAGAAGAGAATACAGAATGGCAGCGATTCTCCTTCACAATTCCTATACAGGCACAGGACCATCTTTTCCTCTTTCCTGTCCCTCACTCCCAGTCAAACATATAAGGACTAAAAGATTTACTTAGCTAAGAAAAGAGAATAGGACACCTGGAACAGTGTTCTGTATACTAGCAACTGTTTGTCTCCTAAGACCCAGCTGATGCTTTCTTCCTGATCATGGTCATGTCAAAATGACCCAGTCTGCCAAGTCTGAGGAAAAAAAAAAAAGCTCAACAGAATTATCAGTAAATACACAAGATCTGAGATATGTTATTTGTGATTTACATCCAGGGCCAAAGGATAAAAATAGTTCTGAGTGAAACAAAAGGTCCATCCCAGAAAGCTTAAGAATGCACACGGGCGACCGCTATACTGACATACTTGGTTACTGATTTCCAGATGAGAAAAAGGCCTCAAGTAATTTTTATGCAAAACATAACACACATCTTTGTGATACAATGGGAATCTGCAGTGGCAGTCTGTTTCGCCATGGGTTATTTGTGGTTTTATCCTAATTCAGTATTCAGCTAAAAGTATGATAAGAGACAAATTCTATCTTTTTTTTTTTTTAATCAGACTATAGTTTCCAATATATTATCTGAAGGTTTTTACAGGTCTTAAGATTATATATAATAGTAGGTTTTATAGAAAGTAATTTTCAACAACTTTTAAAGGGTTTTTTTAATAAGAGACAGGTAGTTTTCTCTGTAAATATTTATCAAAACATACACCATGAGGAGCTAAAAAATCATTCTGTAATTTTTTTCTCTTATCTTGTACAATATATAGCTTATATATAAAAGTAAGTTTCCTGAGTTTAAGTAAATTATTCTTAACCAGGATATAAAATAAATGTTTTGCTACCATTTGTAGCAAGAAATATTGGGAAAATTTGTAGGGAAAAAAATGACAGTATTTTCAAAAGTTTGATGATCCTCAGTAGAATTTAATTAATTTTTTTTGTGGTAAGAAATATTCTTCTGTCAATTTATAAAGGTTTTATTGTTTCACAGAAGATACTTTTCTAAACACAAAACTGACAGATGAAAAATGCTATACTGCAAGATTTGAATCTTTCCTTTTTGTCTACTTAATTAAAGACAGCTAAATATTGGAAAGGTTGTGATTTCTTTTCAAACTGTAAAACAATACAACATGAAAGAGATACTATAATGACAAAACTGAATCAATTTGACATTTTATTTTTTAATCACAATAATAATAAAACACATACTAGATTCACTGCATATCTTCATAAGAAAAATCTTACATTATAAAGTGAAAACTTGAGTATTCTATGAGAAAAATATTGAAGAAAAATCACACTAATTTTGCATACCTATTTTGTTATGCAGTTTAAAATTATGCTTGATAAACTGAATAAAGAATATGCACTTAAATTTTGTTTGAATATAGAAAAAAAAATCTGAAGACTCAATTTGCACTGATATAATCTGAAAATTGAGTGCTATACTTTGTCTTCTACCAAAAAATAAAACATATCAGACATGTCTCTTCATTGCAAAAGCAAGTTGCTCTAGAAACATGTTTGTCTCTCTATATATATGACTGGCTATTCAAATTTGTTTTTCTGAGAGTATGTTTTACGAGTGTCTTCTGTATTACTGATCTGGTATAAGTGATTCATGTTTACATGTCTATAGACAATGAATGTCAGTGAAAGGCTTTACATTGTTGTCCAGTGCATTCAACATGTTTGCACAGATTAGCACCAATGTTAAATGTTGCTCATTTTCCCATACAACGGGAATGCTGTGCTATGGGGCTATTTTCCTGTTTCCTTAGAGGAAACACTAAGCCCTGTAGTGGTGTGTCAGTTTAACTAGAATTACATGTGAAATCAGTTTCAAAACCTTGCAATCTTACAATATATCATAAATCTTTTGTAACAACTAAACCCAACAGTATCAGTCTAAGTTCATACACAGCAAAAGCTCAAAGTTGGATAAATATTTTGGAGAAGAGTTTTCTGCCAGTATTGCTATTTCCATCAGAGATATGAAGGCACAGTAGCTCATGCTAAAAATGTTTTAGCTAACTGTATTGATTTTGCTTGCTTTCCTTATCTGAACCGATATTACAAAATAAATATACATACATGCTTAGAGCTGTAATGTTAGGATTCCTACATTTTCAGGCTAGCAAACTAAAGACAAATTCACAAGTACCAGCTGCTAAGATAAGAATGGAATTTGTCTAGAGACCTTTAGCTGGTGCAGAAACAAGAAATGAAGTCTGCAGAAACTTCATGGATTAACATCAAAAGAGCTATTTTATAAAGTTAAAATAAGTTGCATTAAGATTATTTAGATCTAGCAATTTTGGGGAAATATCTATTACTTAATAATTAGCTGTAGCTGTGTGATGTTAGATAGTTTGCATGATGTGTATAAGTTTTGTGTGTAACTGTGTGAAAAAAAGTAGTTCTGAATATGGTCCCTCCTGAAACTTGAATATTCTTGTGCAAGAACAGTTTAAATATTGTTAATGTAAACATAGGTGCCCCTTCCTTCTTTTTCTGTTCCTCTTCCCTTCTCTCCACAACTACCTAGTAACTGTAACCCATTATGAAGAGGACTGAGAAATAAAGAACAAAAAAAGAAAAACCAATAAAATTAGATGCAGTCAAGTGATTTATTTAACAATAGGGGTTGAAGCCCCTGAAAACTCTAAAAGGCTCAGTTGAGAACTGTGTTTGTGGAGATCAGGCGTTGTGACACTGTAGTATTGTAAGTACACAGTGGAGCTTTGCCATTGAATTGTGCTCATTCAGGGAACTCTTCATTGACACAATGTGCTAGAAAGTCAGTACAAAACCTTTACCTCTGATACTATTCCACCCACAGTGGATCATAAGTAGTATCATTATTCCTGAAATATTTTAATTCCAAATACTACTCCTTGGCTTGACAAGTCTGTTATTTAGGTGTTTGGGGTTTTTTATGTGTTTGTTTGTTTTCTGTTTAACCAGAATTATTTTATTATTATTGTTACACTCCAGTCCCAAAGGCTCAACTTTTACCAGGTGTTATACTTTAATTTTCGGCTACAAAAGATTTTGCTGACATGAACTCTTCTAAAGCCATTCGTTCTTTGGCACCTTGAGTTAATGTCTGCAGAATAAATCCACATTTTTGTCTATGAGATTTCTTTTAATTTGGTGAGAAAATAGGGTTTTACAGAGATAACATGCAACTTCACCAAAGCAGTACAACAGATTATCAGGACTAACAAGCATTGCTGTAGTAAGGAACTATTTTTACACTCGGCAAACACCATCTCCATGCAACTTAAATAGGTATTTAGGTTACCCACAAGAGGAAGAAAAGACTATAGGAAGAGAGATTAAGAGAAGAAAGAATACAGAGAGGAAAAGAGAATGAAAAATACTTACCACTTAGAAGGTCACCTGTTGACAGCTTTAAAAAGAACAGGCCAGGGCCAACAATGAGGCTCTTGTGCTGCCTCCTTGTTTCCTCTGGTCACTGTGGCTACGCTCCCCAGGCTTGGGGGTTCACTTTGGTTCATTGACCACTGCCTGTCCCCTTAGCCAAAGTAAGGAGTACCACAGCCAGCCAGACACTCCAGGGACTGGAGTGTGGGTGGGTTACCAGGTGGACCTTACTGATTGACAGGTGCCCCATGTCAGCCTTCATATCATGCCTGCTGACTTCATTGGCCATCTTGGCTGACCACGTGGATGCAGTGCTAAAGGCTTGGTTCCCTCTCCCAACACACACACACACACATACAGAGATGCATTCCCACAGGAATATTATTCTGAGCCAATAATAACTGATCTGGTGTGTAACAATTATTACAACAGTAAAAGATAAATATCTAGCTACAAGAAGTATGGAATCTGTCTTCAAGTCTTGGTGGGACTTTGATTACCCTAAATTACAGCATTGCTAGTTATAAATGGGTGAAGTTCAATGTTTCACCCCAAATCCACTTGCGCTATCTGTAATGGAATTTCTTTTTTGATCAGAGCCTAACTCCAAAGGCAAGTTTTGTTTGCATACTGTAGACCTTCTTTTTGTCAGCGCATTTTGATAAATAAGCTGAAAAGAATCACAGTCTCACATGTTTTAGGAAGCAGATCTAAGTAGAGGTCTTTTCCAAAGAGACACAAAGTATTCCACAGTAAACTTTCTGTTTAATTTATTTTCTTATAAAAACAAAGCACTTTGAAAGGAATAAAGGGAATATCAGTTGGCAATTTCTGTCTTGCATTGAAATGCAAGTAAGTATGGTCAGAATTTTTTGGAGACTGCAGAGTACCATGGAAAAATGTTCCATGTGCACATTGAGAAAAAAGAATGAGAATGAAGAGCATTAATAGTTAAAGAGTTTGCTCTTATAAGAGTCCTACAGCAGAGATTTTAATTAGTCTTGTGTTCTAACATGGGTATAGGAAAAGAGCTGCCTAATATTTATTTAGCTATCTCACTATTACTAAAAAAAAGGAAAACAAAACAAACCCCACCAAACCACCAACTAAAAAAACCTTTTTAATAGTTATATGTTATTACATCAATGTTTGTGTTCCTGACTGTATATTTGAGATATATATGAAAGAATTCTGACCATTTCCAAACATGCATACCTTACTTTGAGCTAAAATTCTCTTTTTTTAAAATAGTTTTCCATTCTAAAGAATTTCTCTTTTCAAGAA
Source organism: Poliocrania exsul (assembly GCA_035041345.1). Lineage (NCBI taxonomy): Eukaryota > Metazoa > Chordata > Aves > Passeriformes > Thamnophilidae > Poliocrania > Poliocrania exsul. Next base: position 64,175,233 of record JAWWLZ010000001.1, read on the forward strand.
TTTATCTTCAATTTGATTCAATGAGATTAATAAAGTGATTTGTCTGCAAATGACTTTTCTGTATATGAAACCAAGTGAAGGAGGGAAAGTTAAATTACCGGAAATCCTCAGCACTTCATAAATTAAAGCTAACATTTTTTCCTCTTCTTTTTCAATTCTCCTGTAGTGCTTCACTGAGTCTTCTTGAGGTGAATGAAGGACTGCATGCTGCCAACAACTATTCTTAACATCTGTGTCTCCATCCTTGTTGTCTTTCTGCATAATGTCAAAAAATTCAGAGAAATGTAAATTAGCAGCACCATCACGGTTACCCTTTACCTACTTTTTTTTTTTGTTACTGTAGATTGCTGACTTCTTTGCCTATTTTTAAAGTCCTTCTTATCTAAGACTCAGTATCAGTCATTTGCATAGTCATATGTAGCACTAGGAAATCATTTATGTTAACTGAAATGGCAGACATCTGTCCATAGTCACTAGCTGTGTCCTTTTACTGGGAAAAACAATTTATACTCAACATGTTTTTATGTCAGAGGTCACATTCTTGAGGTTTTACCAGATCAGCTTTTACAAAAATATTTTTACAAAATTATTAATATTTCAACATAATGAATTTTGATTTCAGACTTCAAAGACTATTTGTCTCAACCTTTACAGACTTAAGATGAATGCAAACTGGGAATTGTAAATTAAAACCACATCCTTACGAATTACCGGTTTCAGGAATTACCATTTATGAACCCAAGTGATCCTGCCTTGCAGTTGTGTCTCTCAGCTATCTGTGTGCAATATGCATCTGCTTGTCAATAGATAATTGTGCCAGCTTAGATGACACTTCCAAGCAGAGATTTTATGTGTCATTCCTCGCTACATAAACTGAACTTTGTAGAGATCAGCAGCCTTCCATAAGATCTCCTACTCTTTCCTCAGGCTCTGCTGTGACATAACACCCTTTATAATGTCCCATGGAAATAAACTGCCTGATGTTTTCTGCAGCATATGAGAAATGTGATACCTGAATCACTGAAAAAGCAAATTTAGCACAGGCAATTCCATATGTAACATGAAATGGAATGAGCTCCAAAGTTGCAATAAAATCTAAAAAAAAAAATATACATAGCAACAACAAAGGATTCCTGAGCATAAAAAGTTATGATATTTTCTATATATATGCTGCACCTCTGTTCCTTACCAAGAAAAATTTTCATCTACTTTTTTTTTTTGTTTCCTTCTCCATAAAAATACCACTTGCCAAGTTATTGAGTATTTACAGATCTACAATAAATTTAGTATCTTCTTTAAATTTGTTAACAGATGTTGAATTATTCCAGAATTGAGTGATTCTTTGAGGTTTTTTGTAGCAATTAAATGTGTAACAGTTCTTGGAAATGTTGAAGGATCTAATCTTTCATTAGCATAATTGTTTGTTCTAGTTAGATAGTAGTTTAAAATCAAATCTTACAAAAAACAGTGCAACAGAAATGAAAAAGTAATAAATAAGTATCTGTACAGATGAAGAGATACTGGTTAAGCCTATTTATGTACTATCTAAAACTCAAAAGAATCTCTGAACAGAGATTTCAGAAGATGAAGTTTTTAAGAGCTTCAATTAGACTTATCTCCAAGTTACATATGCAGTCTGTAATTGGAGAAGCAATAGCAAGGAAGCAGGGAGATCAGGATATCTGATTCAGAGAAAAAGGAAACCTAGCAATTCTTCAGAAAATCAAACTATGTCTTCTCATGCTTCAAAGTCTTCCAGTCTTTTTTTCAACGCATCTACTTCATTCACTGGCTCCATTGGGCCATGAATTCCTTCTTCCATGCCACCATTTGCTGCTGACCTGCCACTGGAGACTGAAACTCTGCCAGTCTGGGGAGAACTGAGACCCACCATGCTACATGCGTGAGTTATATTTTATCCTTTTACCCTTGTTATATTTTTGAAGGCTGAAAGGTGCTGCTTAATCAGGACCTGGACCCACTTGATCAAAGATAGCCTACAACACCCCTCGTGAATGATGAAACCACACCCCCTGACTACATTGCAGAGAACTAAAGTGGCTAAGACCCTTCCCCCATCCCCCTGCCCCCTCCCCCCCAACATCCCACAGTGAAAGAGATAACATCAGAAAAACGGCAGAGACAGAGGAAAAAAACAAACCAGAAACCACTTCTCTTTCTCCCCCACTAAAGCAAAGGTAGTTTTTAGAAGTATTTTTTTCTTTGCTTCTAAAAGTAGTCTTAGCTTTTTTCAACCTTTTCTTGTTTCTTCTCTTTGCATCTCTTAGCAACTAATAAAATCAGGTTTTGATATTAACAGAAAATTTGTGTGAGCTTTAATTTTGCTCAGGGAAATATTCAAATCTAAAGTTCTTTCTGCAACAGATTGTAAAATTCCTACAATATCTTCATTGCCTAGAAAGACAAGGGTCACTGCCTTTCCACCATGAAATCTATTTCTGCTGAAAAAAATAACTTATTTTGAATGTTATTAGATTCCTTTTACTACCCTCCAGACTTTAAGACGTATCAGAAAGGAAGAGTTCCTGAAAATTCAATAATTGAATTAATAAAAGATAGAAACGGGGCTTATAAAATCAAGCACTTTCTATTTCGTTTAACCAGACATACTATTACTTTTGATAAAATAAATAAACAGTGCTAGTCCTGGGTTACCAGAATATTCTGTTGGTTTCTGCTCTTCCAAAATAGCCTTGAAACTGAGTTGAACCAGACATTTGGAGTTTGGCCTCAGGATAGAGCTAACCTTCCACAACAGAGTCTTTGCAAGAGATATCATAGACTGTTGGAGAATCTCAACGGCAGGAAAAAGCACACTGGCAGCTTTCGCTCCTGCTGTGCTGAGGATCAGTCCTTTCACATGTTCACAGTTGGCATAGGAGCCAATAGACTTTTAATATGCAATAGTTGACATAAAAGTCAAGGTGAATGTACCATGTGGGTTACTTAGAGCTATCGCTCTTATCTTTTTTTTTTAGATTTTTCTCATCGCTATCTAAACAACAAAGTGAATCCTTCCTGAAGGAGCCACATGAGCACACTACTTCCTTGTGCACAAACCCACCACTTTACATTGCCAAAGTATTGCTCAAATACTACACATGTAAACTTTAAAACTGGCATAAACACCAGTTTCAGCTTCTAAGTAAATGCTAAAAATAAAAATCTTTAGTCCATCTTCCTTTGATATTCTGTCTCTAGCAAACCACTTAATATCTCACTGTAAAAAGTTTGGAAAGGGCTAGAGTGTAGGTTTTTTTATGGAACATCAAATGAAAAATCCCACTGACCCCAGCTTTAATTGCATCCTCTTTATTGTATAATTTTTAGCCATCATCTTAATTCTATGCAGCTCAGACAGTTAAGACAATACCATGTCCTCTACAGTAATTAGAATGATCTAATGGTGCTGATAAATTGTACATCTCACTGGTATCTTGCTCTGCTGTCCTCTTCTGATATTTAATTTGCATTCACAATCTCTTGTTCAGACAAATTATCTTAGCTGTTGGAAGTCCTTTGACTAGCTACTATAATATCTACAATAACAATCAACTTGGAAGTTGAAAATTCATGCAAACTTATTGTAATAACATCTTTCCTCTTTTTTTTTCTTTATAAGCCCACCAACTCTCATACCATAACAACAATCATTACTTGCTACTCACTGTAGCATATCTAATTTTAGATTGCAAACTGCTTGGGGCAGGTGTCATGTCTCTTATGTGTTGTGTAAACTGGATAGTGAACATTGCATAACTTAAACAACAACAACATGGCACTGGATCATACCCTTAAGTCATATGCACAGACAGCCTTCTTTACAGAGACTGTCTTGTATCCCAGTCTAGGAGAAAGGGATATGTCAGCTAGTTCCTCAGTGTTGCCCTATGACAATGAAAGCCTACTAGAGATCACAAAATAATTAGCTGTAGGGTTGAATGAAAAGTGGCCAGATGAAAGAAAGGAGTTCAAAAGGGCAGATCATTTCTTTTAATAGCTAAAAGCAAATTATCAATAAATTCTATTCTAATGGGAAGCCCTGAGCAAAACTCATTGGGACACAAAATTATAATTTAAACCAGTTGTTATTATTTATTATTATTTATTTTCTAATGATAATAATAAAAGGAAGATGTTATGTTTGCCTATGCTGGAATTAACTATTTCAGTGGAGTCATTCCAGATTTATATTGGTGCAAATGAGAGTAAAAATTGCACTAATTCATTCTCCTGAGTTTCTATCAAAGTCACTTATGGAATAGTTTCTGTCTTGCCCTCTAGCTATTTTTATTAAAGACATCACAATATAAAGTTTTCTTTCCTGCCAGCCTGCCAAAATCTTGACATTTTAAACTAGCTCCTCCTATTTAATAACAAGAGCATACATTTTAGCACTTATCTGAAGGCAACTACAAATATTCTCACTGACAACAAATCCTCCAATCACATTGCTAAAGCATACCCAGTCACTCAAGAAACAAGTATTATCAGAGGCTTTTGGCTTTATTCCCACAAGCTATTTGATCTGTCCAAGTATCCCTTAACAGTATTTCTTGCATAATCCAAGTAAAACAGATACTTAAGCATTTCATCTAAAGCAGAGATAAGAGAAATGAAAAGAGCTCTAGTCACTGTACAAAGCAGGAATAACTTTCCTGCAGATCTCTGTTAGTCAAAATCATCCCAGAAACAAAAGTAATTTTGCAAGAGGACAACTACACTTCATTTTCATTCTGTGGGCCTTGCAAAACATTTCTATCAATGTAAAAATAGAAAGACATATTTAAAAATTATTTAATAATAGACTATTTTCATATTGCATATTGAAAATTTTGAGTAGGAAACAGAAAACTTAAATGCATTTCTTCTCGTTCCAAATGATATTTTTTGAATTATTATTATTTAGCTGTCAAATGTCGCTTTATGTTTCAAACTTCAAAAAGCAGGACTTAGGCCTGCCACTTTTATTAATCTTCATTACATAGCTTCTGGACAGAATTGTGCCTCACAATCTTAGTAATCAAGCTTTTCAGTATCATAAAGGTAATTTATATTCATTTCAATCTATCTTATCGTCAAACCAATGTCCTTTCCATTCACTATTTACTACTAGGCTAGAGCAATATTTTCAGTATTTTGATGTTTTATCAATTATCTGGAGGTTCTGTTTTAGTTTTGGATATCCATAGGCTCTCAAAGTACTGCAAAGGGCTTGTAATATTAGTCCAACTTGGCTTAACCAACAAATATTTATTTCATGTATTTTATATGAATTAATTTGTAAGGATATAAATAGCAAAGTTCAAGTCATCTTTGAAAATATGCACTTTTGTATATACAGCTTTTTTAACTTTTCTGAGATTATGCTCAGGTGCAGTGTTGAATTACAGTGTCCAAAGTTTCCAAATGATAATTCCAGATTCTCAGATATCCTCAGAAGACTAGAGAAAGACAAAAGGCAGAGAAGAATTGAACAATATTTGGTAATACTAAATTGCCAACAATATTTATAATAGTGTATTTTCATTTTACATTCGAAATACAGAGATATAATTTTAAAAAATTGTGTAATAAATGGAAAAATTTGACTGATTTTAAAATTAAGGTTTAAAGTACTATAGAAAAAAATGTTTTACTGGCAATTTTCAATTTTATGCTTCAGAATTGTTGTCTAATTGTTTAATCTAATGGGTATTTTAGCCAGAATTTTTATAAAAACAGCATTAGTATTAGGAAAAGGGTTTGTAACCTTGTGCTGTGTAAATAGGCATTAGCTTACATCCTTGATGAGTTAGAATGAAAGACTAATATCTCTTCTCATGAATTATCTTTTAATCACAGTGGTTGTGACAAAAAAATGACATCACTACTGCCCTATATGTCCATTTTTATAGACACATTAGATTAAAAAGACCTTAGTAAAAGTAACAGTAAGGCTACGGCACATTCTTCAAAGAGGAAATAGAGTAATATGACACTGAAGTAATTATGGTGACTAAACCAAATTAGGGATCAATAAGTATGATCCTGCACTGCATTTTATAGGAGGATGCCTTCCAGATATGCCATTCATCTATGTTTTATGTATTGCACTAAATTGTTCTGAAGATCTTGCCTCTGGGACATTATGTATGTTTACAGTAAGGATGTGCATTGTTGAGTACCCAGCAGAGGCTTAAATCAGCTGATTTTACTTTCTGTGTCAATTCCTACTAGTGATAAAAGAATGTTTGCATCTTCTGTTTTGAATGACTCTGTTAGAAGCCAGAGAGCTCATTGTTAAGCCACTACAAATTTCCCATCTGTCTTTGGAATTGTCCATATAGCATGTGAGAAGTGAAAACGCTGTAAAAATAACTGCTAAGAGAAGGTTTTATTCTAATAGCAGTAAAGGTATTTATTGACAACGTTGGAGGAAAGCTAGTTCATACTGGGCAAAACTGGCCTGCCTTGTTTGAGTAAAATAAGCCATTTATAGCCTAAAGTTCATAGCTAACACCCTTTAATTTCCATATTAATGACTGGGCGAAATCTTGGGTGGAGCTTTCCTTTTGACTTCAAATTTGGGTAGTGGTCTCCTGACTTCATCCCTCAGGGTGGTCTTGGAAGTGTCTTCATCACTGCTGGACTGCTGCCTTTTTGTTCAGTGACATGACCTGTTAAACTTGCAAAACCTTGGCTTCAACTCTACAAAATCTTGGATCTTTACCATTTCATCCTATTGAAATGTCTAGCTTAGTTTAATGTATGACTTCTAACCATGGTACACTAGTTTTTATAATTACTAGACAACTGTACCTGAACAAAGTGGCTCTAGCACTTCATGCTGTCCAGCGGCCTTGCTATGCAAACAATATTTTGCAGAGTAGAATTAGAAATTTCACAAAACTAGGGGGTTTTTGTCTCTTTTCTCTTTCAGCATGGCATTCCCATTTCATATCTCAATACTAATTTTTCTTATTTTTAGATAACCTTCAGTCAGCTCATTTGTGAACAGTTGCTTTCTCTACCTATATGGCTTTTTAATATTTTTCTGAGTTTGTTAATGTACTTTATCAAAAATACCTGATTGAAAAAACAGAGACACTTTTAATAGATATGCAAATTGATGTTGTACAACATTTTAGAACTTTATTGAGGCCCTTGAAGTAGTAAAAGCTTGATGCAGACAGTAGCTTTCGATTCAGATAAATGCTTCTGCTCTTCCTATGCAGTGAGAGAATCCTTCTCTTTTTTCCTTATTTTTCCACATATCATATTATCAACTAGTTTCTTATTCACATATCCAGCCCTACATGACTTTCAGCAATTATAGCTGTCAACATGGTGATAGGAGTAGGGAACACATCACAAAGGTGTAGTGAGAATAGTCATATGGCATAGACTCATGAGCAAGAAAACTCAAAGGTAATGAAAAGAAGGGATTTATGCCTTGTTGTTTTGACTAAACTTCTCACCTAAAGTTTACCACAGCATCAAATTGCAATCACTCTAACTCTCAAAGTTTTCCTATTATGAGGGTGATTTGAAAGATTTTCACTGTTCAGAGGGAACAGACTTCTCTGTAGAGATTAAAAAAAAAAAATAAAATCACAGGACTCTATTTTGCTCCATGAGCAATAGCTGAGGACCCACATGTCACAAGAGACTTCCTCATGAAGAAATCCAGTCATCTACTTAGCAGTGGAAAGGACTGGGCAACCTGTATCCCATAAGTTAAATGTGGTCTAAAAATTTACTCAACCACATTAGCAATGCAAGTGTTAAACTCATATCTTTAAGTTTTTCGATTATATTACTATTATATTTGTTGTTATTTTTGTTCTTTCACTTTGTATTTTTTTAGTGGCATTTTTTTTATGTAGACTAATAAATGAGTTTTGAAGCAAAATTTGACCCTCAGAATGAAGAACTGTTTCCCATCTATATATTTCATCTTACTTCCTTCTACTTTAGAAAACCACCTTTCCCTGTTTTTGCTTTCTTTCTTATGCTGGTATGACAAGAGGTATTACAATCAGTTTAATATGCCTCTAGAAATTAGCCATGAAGTATGATTTTCTTGCCCCTAGCTGGCTTATGACCTTCTGAAAAGGACAAAACCCCACAACATTCTTAAGCAAAATATTATAATCAATACTGCTTTGAATTGTATTGTGATAGAAAAATAATTGGTTCAGTTATGATGCAAAAAAGAATAAAGCACAAACATTGCTCTGAAATAGTCCAGAACCAGGGCTTATACCTCTAATGATAATTTCTAGAGGGCATCTCTTGTTTCATTTTTTAAAAGATTCAGGGATACAAGAAATGATGGGCAAAATCAGTGGCATTTAAAAAATTGATAAAATAAATATCAGTAGGGATACTAATGGAAGACTCAAAAAGCAGTCTTCTTTGAAAACAAGAAGCACTATTCCTAGCCTTTATGAAATACAACAACCTATTTAATCTGTAGAGTATTGTACCTGGATGTCATCCGAACAGTTTAGCTCTGCTATGCTTGAAGTACAGATGTAGTAAAAATGCATTGTTGCTAATGCACCATTTACATTTAGCGAAATATTTATTGATCGTCAGAAAGATGATTTAGAACCTTTGGACTGTATCAAAATGTACAGCAAAAAGAAACAATGTATTACTTGCATATAATTATTAAAGCATTACTGCTAAAGCAGGGACCAAATTGCAGCAGTGTAAATGAGAACACATATTTTTACGTCTTCAGTTAAAAAACTCCAATGCATATATTCTTCGGAAAGAATATGATCAAATGTACTTGAGGCAGCATTTCACATCTAAGGAACCTACATGCATCATATGTACATAATCAGCATGAAAAGCTTTTAGTCTTTTAGGACTCCCATATTTGACTTCTAAAAACAAAAGACTGGTATGTAAATTTTCTGAGGGTTGGACTACAGAATTTTACATTTCTTTGGAGTAGGTACACTAGAAGCACAGATTTAAAGTAGAATTTAAATCATATAACATCATTCTATGAAAATATTAGATGATTTTAGTATTTTAATGTCCAAATGAAAAACAAGACTAGCATGTGTTATATCAATATCACATACAACTTATAGAAAATAATATTTATGGATATCGTTTGTCAAAGTACTATTCCATTTAGTAATGTTTGAAGAATAGAGTGCAATCTGCATCCAAAAGCTAGACAAATGCCATAGTTGCTACACAAGGGAATACAACTAGATTACAGAGAAATTCATAAGGTTAAAGCTAATTTGACTTTTATATAGAACTTAGACAGTTGCTGCTTTCAAATAAGCTGTGCTTTCCCCTGCTTTCCCCATCTTTCCCCTCTCTTCCCCCATCAATTGCATCACTGTGTATAAATTCATCCTTTTTTCTTAGCATTGTAGTGTTTTGTTGTTTGTTTATTTTATTTTATTTTTTTTCTTCTGACAAGACTTTATCGTTTTATCCTGGATTATTTGTGTCTGAGTCCTACCAGCTAAATTTGAATGAACAGATGACTGGAATTCATCTAGCCATATCTGTCCTAAGAGGGGATTTAGGCCCTTAAAAACTTCCCACTGAATAACAATCAAGTCCAAATATACCTGTGAATGTCTACTCTATAAATAGTCTATTCCTTAGGCTCATCCCTGATTAGTTATAATGTTATTTGGGTGTCTAATTTTGTCAATGCACTGTGGAGTTACTCATTCTGGTACCATGGACTTAAGTGTTCTTCTGTAGTTCACATTTATGAAAATAGTTGATGGAATTCCATGTCAGATCATGTCAGGGGTACACAACTACTGTGATATTAGTGTTGCTTTTTGCAGTGATCAAGGTCATGACTGTTGTCTTCTCAGCAGAGTTTGAAGCCTTAAGCTGATGGCAACCTCAGATGGTGCTTAGTGCCACCCCCCAGCCCCCTCCCCCATCCCTTATCCTCTCGTTTCCCCACAAAGTATTTTTTCAGGTTATAAAAGCACCTTTATCAGCAACCAGTCCAGTCTGGAAACAGTGTTTGTTGTGCTGTCACCCCTGGGAGCCAGGTCTGGATCAGAAAATGCTGTGCAGATAAAGAGGTCTAAGAAGCCCTGCCCACCAGTCCATGTTAAAACCTTGTCATCAGTGTAACTCCTCTGTTTCACACAGATAAAAACGGTGTGAATTCATTTATATGCCCCCAAGACTAAATAGAAAAGCTGGAATCCTAGTAAAACATAACATAATAGCATTTATATGTCCTTATAATTTCTGCTTGATTAACTAAATACACTTCCTCACTCAGGGCCATAAACTAAAATATCAAAGAGGGGACAAACACCTCAACTTCTATTGGTTTGGGGTTTTATCCTTCAAGCTTTTATTTATGATAACCATGTTTATTTATTAATTTAGCCAGAAATCAGGTCAACAAACGAAAAACTATTTTAATACCTTTTGTCATTCAGTTGTTGTATAAAATATTCAATTCTATTAAATTATAAAAATAAATAATAGTATATAGGAACAGGTTCTGCATATTGTTAGTTTTGCTGTGTATTTTCCAAGTAGATGATATTCCAAAATAAGATGGAGGGTTGCTTCCTGTCTTGGAATCTGAATGAGGTAAATTCTTAAGATGTTCTGCAATCTATATTGTTCTCTCAGAAATAAACACTGAACCTGGCCTAAGATTTATGAAAGAACAGAAAGTATTATTTTCCTGGTGTTTAATCCTTGTGACATCTGTACGTGCATCTGTGGTATGTACAAGCAGGGGCACCATATGCATATGAAGATATTGTTCTTACATGTTTTTCTACTTCCTTGCTGCATAAAAAAATCTGTTCTGGCATGATTCAGAGGAATGAACATATCTTCTCGAGAAGTCACAACATGTAAGACCTGTGAACTGTCAGTTCATGGTTACCAAGTTACTCTGCAGTTACAGTTAGGTTACAACTCTGAATTTTCCTCTGTTGTAGTTTGGAATTATCATGTAAATTCTCTCCCCTGCCACTAACAGCCCAAGCCAGCAGTTAACAAAGGG
>JAWWLZ010000001.1:64203923-64215676 GCA_035041345.1 Poliocrania exsul
ATGGGCTACCAGCTTTTCCAGGAGTATATTATGGGAGACAGTGTCAAAGGCCTTGCTGAAGTCCAGATAGACCACATACACAGCCTTATCCTAATCCACCTTATCACTGTATTGGTCAAAGGTGTCCAGATGCTGGCACTGGGGGTTGCAGGGTATGTCTTGGTGAGTAGTGGCCAAGGCTGTCCTGTGCTGGCTGGAGACAGTTCCAGCCAGCTCCAACTGACTCAGTGCAGGACATGGCTAGGTATCACAGCCAGTGTAGTGGAGCCTCTGGGAAAATATATTTAAGAAAAGGTAGAAAACATTGCACAAAATTAAGAGGATTTTAAAAAACCCAAAAGGCTGAGAAACAGTCATGTGAACATGAAGAAGGACCTGAGATTTTCTTGGAAGGTACATCAAGGAATATGGATTCCACAGAGCTGACAAGAAACAGTCAATTTGGCTTCACAAAGAGCATATTGTGTCTGACTCATCTGATGGCCTCTTACAATGGAGTGACTACATTGGTGGAATTGAAGAGCAATTTATGTCATCTACCTGGATTTCTGTAGCTTGATGTCCACATCCAAAGAATTGCAGTCATATGTCCAAATGAAGATTAGAAAAAATTGCTGCCTCACAGGGGTCTGTATTGGGACTACTACTGTTCAATATTTTTATTAATTATGCAGACAGTGGGATTGAGTGCATCTTCAACAGGTTTGGGGGTGACACTAATTTGAACGGTGCAGTTGATATATTTGAGGGAAGGAATGCTAACCAGTGGGATCTTGGACAGTTTGAGAAATGGTTCAGTGTGAACCTCAGGAAGAAGGTGAAACAGTGGAAGAAGTTGCCCAGAAAAATTGTGGATGCCCCATCCCTGGAAGTGTTCAAGGACAGATTGGAGGGACTTTTAGCAACTTGATCTAGTGAAAAATATCCACAGCAGGGGTATTGGAATTGGATGATCTTTAAGATCCCTTCCAATCCAAATATTTTCCCTGCAGTCTGCCAAGAGACTGTGGTGGAGCAGATAACCACACTACAGCCTTGGGAAAGACCCATGTGAATGTAGTGTAAGGAGGAAGGTGAGTCAGAGAGAAACTCCTATGAATTACCACAATCCTCCATTCCCTATCCTCCCCTGCACCACTTGAGAGAGACAGGTAGAGGATTCAGGAATAAAGAAGCTGTGGCTGGTAAGAACAGTGGGGGTGAGAGAATATGTTTTGGAGTTTGGGATTGGATTTTTTTTTTTTTTACTGTTTCTTACTATCATCTTTTGTTAACTGGCAGTAATTTTTTTTCCTAACTCAGGTGTTTTGCCTATCATGATAACTGCTAAGCAATCTCCTTTTTTCTATCTTGAGAGTAAAAAGTATTTTTAAAGTCATTTTAAAGGGTTTTTTTAAGGATTGAATAGTAAAAACTCATTTTTCTTTTTTAATTGGGCAGGGATTTGGTCTACATGGAATTTTTTGTAGCAGACAGTCTCAGAAGGAATAGTTTGATAAAGAAAATTTAGTGCGGAAAAGCTTGCTTTTGAAATTTTCTGTAGAAGTTTTTGTGCCATTAAATGTTTTAATTCAAGTACATTACTTGAAGTGTTGATAAGGGCTTTTCCTACAGCTGTTTTGTTTGTGGTTTTTGTCAAAGACATTCTTTTCTCATCCTTAAAGTTGTGTGTAGAGTTGTCAAAAAATTTAAAATTTGCTTCAAGTGGAAACAAGAAAAAGCGAGTGATTCAGTTGTTCATAAGAGGTGTTAATACATGGTGAAGGTATACTAAAGATGGTTATTAAAGCATTTTATTGAACTTGTTCTTTGTTCAATGCCTTTCAGCTTGTCAGGAGAAATCATTGCTACAGTTGTTTTCACTTTAAGAATGAAACAAAATGATGAGGGATTAGAGAATAAAGTCCTTGTGGGAATGTATCTTTTAGTTACTGTATTGATGTTACTGCTGTCTGCTGTGCGATGCAGCAGGTGTAAATCTGCTGGTGGTATGTTTTTTACCAATTTATGGAACTAATCACTAAAACAGACAGTCTTAAGTAATACTTTCTATCTTTTTAGAGTAATGTATAGATACTAAAATCCCTGCTGAACATTCCCAAGCAGAAATATATAATAAATATATCAATCATGACATTATCTGAAACAGTCTTTCACATATGATATGTTATGAGGAAACAAATTACGATATAAATTATTTTTATATTAATAATGTCCTTATGTACAAGAATCATCAACACTAACTATTAAAAGTAACATAACACATAATGTTGGTAAACATCCATTCTCACCTCTTTGGAACTGCATGTGACTGCTTCAATAGATAATGAATGGGTTATAAAACCTACATATTGAGAAATTATTTTTTATAAAATTCAGTAGCCTTTCCAGGTTTTCTTTTAATAATATTTTCAAAAAATCCACTACCAGCAAAATAGATACGCTGAGGAATATGAAATACAGGCCATGGAAAGCTCAGGGTTCAGTGAGGTTCCAGTCTCACAATGGGTCATGATTGAATCTCACTGTGTCTAGAAGCTCTGCAAAGTAACAGGTAGTCATGATTTTACTGCAGCTCTCAAGGAGACATTAAGTTCCCTTCATTCAGAACCATATGGACAATTAGCAAAAAGTCCATCTCCCTCTGTGAAAGAAGTAGGTTGATACAATCAAATTCTGTTTCTCAGTTTGTGGTCAAGGAAGTACCACACAATTATTTGGATCCTGTGTGTTCTTACTGAAACTGTCACTTTTAATGTTCATCACATCTAGTTGTATGAAGACTCAGTTTCAGCCTTTGAAGAAGTGTTCCTATGCAAAATTTGGCATGTGGCATGTTTTATACTCTGAATGTTGGTCAAGCTGTGGATTTAAAAAAAAGGTAGCTGTTGTAGTTTCAAATTATAATGTAAATTCTCTCTCTGCCACTAACTGCCATCAGTTAACAAAAGAAGTAGTTAACTGCTACCGGCTTCTTGATCATTTGGGTGGGGGGCAGACTGTCTCTTTTGTTTTTTTGGGGACATTCCATTTTTTAGCTCGGCTGAACGCAGGACCAATGTGTGTGTGCTGCAGTAGAGGAGAAGCCGTTTTCTCCTGCTCCTGGCTGCTGCTGCTGCTGTTGTTTGGTGAGCTGATTCCTCTCTCCTTGCTACGGCTGTTCTCCTGGTTCGAACTGGGGCCCTGGTCACTGCTCTAGCCTCACCACCACCTGCAGTGTTGTGGCCTGCCCACCCCGGCTGCAGCAGCGACCCAGGAGAGAGAGAAGGCACAGCTGCTTCCCAGGACACGCTGCGGCTCTCCGCTTCTAGCTTTCCTTCTTTGTTTGGGACAAGGGACACAGAGGGAGAGACAGAATTTACCTGAGTGCTCACTGCTTGTCTCTGTCTCGCTGGAGAGAGACTGGGAGCTCACCCTGCAGCCAGCCATGGTGTGACACAGACACTGCCCATAAGTATAACTTTTCTCCAGGAGGAAAAGTTCTCTTTTGTTTTTTTTCTCCTGTGTTGTTGGGGAAACAGTTTGCTCTGGTCTGTTTACAGTTATATCTATATATATATGTGTGTGTGTGTGTGTGTGTATGTGTGTGTGTATATATATGTGTACATATATATGTATGTATATATATATGTATATCAGTTAAGAGCAGTTATCCTTCTTATATCCATTTTCTGATTAAAGTTCCTTTTCTTAAATTTGATAGTGACGTGATTATTGTGGAGGAATCCCCTCCTCCGTTTGTGGGTAAACATTTTGATTTTTCCCCTCAAATCTAAGACAGTAGCTTTGAAATTAATTAATGTAGACTTAATAATTAAAACAGCAGTATCAGCACCCAGTAATTTCTGCTACATTAGTTAGTTCACAGAGTTTAGTTTATCTGAACTAATTAATTCTCCTTTCAGCACAGGCATTTATTTTCAAGGTAACTGCAGTTCTGAACTATTCAGCCATCCAAGTGAAAAGAATTCAGTATGGTACTAGGGAATTATATTTTGCTTCTCTTTTTATCTTAAGAGCCTCTAAGGGTATGTGGTGGTTGTAATGGGAAAAAGTGTGACATTGTAATGGTAAAAGTTTAACTTTTCCTAATAGAATGACATTTTCTAGGACATATTTATTTGGTTATGTACAGTACATTGCATCTTGTATGGCAGAAGCTGCGAAAACTGGCACATAAAAAGCTCTGTCTGTTTTGTTTAGCAAAAACATAACAGTATTAATCTCTATATAACTCCAGATTTATAAATCAAAATCCTTATTTTTCATAACTGAAATGAATATAAAGAGAGTGAGATCTTGGCCATCCTTCATGTCCCATCTCTGTAGGACAGCCAGGGCCATGGCACTGAGCACAAACTACAGCAGCATTGCAGTATTTCCACAGCAAAACTCACTCTTACATGTCTCCCCCTCACTAAAAATATTCCAAAAATAGCAAGTAAGAAAAATCAAAAATATAAATCTACTGTTATTATGCTAAGCAATAAGTAGATATATCAGGGTTATTATTATGATAAGACATGGAATCTTTAAAAGAGTTTAATGGACTAAAGATAGAAAGTATGTCAAAGCCTCTGTGCAGCAAGTTTTCATTGATATTGCCGTCAACAGTTTTTGAAGGGTTCAATTACAGAAAAGTCAGAAACAAAAAATCTTGTGATTCTAATTCACCAAAAAAAATCTCATTAACCAATAATTTCTGACTGACCCCAGGAAAGAAGAGAAAATTGAAATTAAGTTGTTTTGGGTTTTTTTGTTTGTTTGTTTTGTTTGATTATTTGGGGTGTTTTGTTTTGTTTTTTAAGTCTTGTTTAAACAGATTGTTCTGGTCACCAAAAATAAATTTAAAAATGGGCACCAAAATATAAGCTCTCTGACAAAAAAGAGGCAAAGAATGGAAAGCAAGATGACATGGAAAGACAACTAGTATGAGCAGTCACAATGTTCATTGCAGACCTAGAAATAAAATGTTGGTCTTCTAAACTCTTATTTAGACATCTATTTACAACTTCGAATTACTTTCAAAATTGCTAACGTGATATATCTTTCAAAGCAACTTTGAAAAATTGTCTAAAATTTTAACAGCCAGTAATATATAGTATTTTCACATGTTTAGTATACTAATATTTCTGGTAAGCAAACAAGATATTTTTATTACTGTACTGACTTACCAAAAAAAAAAAAAAAAGCAAAAAGCAACCCAAACTTAAATATATGTCTCAAATATAATGCCTCAAATGCACTCAATATTGCAGAAAAATAAATATCTGTATTTTTTACAAAATTCTAATGACATTTCTTTTACCTGTTTTTGCTATTTTTATTTTTTCCAAACCATGTTTCTTGGTTTGAGCTGGCAGAATGCCAACTGCTCAATACCAAGTCAGAGCCTCTCTCTCCCCTCACCGAAAAAAGAGAGAGAGGGGAAAAAACCCCTCTCAAACTAGGTTTATGCTTAAACCAACTATATGTATTTATACAGAAAAGAGAAAATTAAGAGAAAATTACAATATAACACACACTTACACAAGTTAGGTATAACAACAATTTTTACCTCCCACCAAAACCAGATTCTATTACTCTTGATCTATAAGCACCCCAAAAGATACCCAGAAAGAAGCAAAGTATAACAACAAAATGTTTCTACTTCCCTGAATTCAAACAAAATGCAAGTAGCGGCAGCAAGAGAAGCAGGGCCTACTCCAACAAGACAGGAGCTGCACCACATCCGGCTTGTACCTTGGCCATGGTGGAACTGCCCAAACACCTCCCACTGCTGCACTCATATCTTAGGTTTGCGTCATCTGGTATGAAATAATTCTTTTGTTACCCAATCAGGTGATAGCTGTCTTCCTCAATCCACATAGATTCTCTGAGTCTGCTAATTTGAGGCCTAGCTAAAACCACTACACCATGTAACTAACAGGTTAAATTATTTTTTGAGCTTGTCCTTAATTAAGTACAAAAGCGCTTCCAGCTGTAATGATTATGTTTAATCTTCTATGTTAAAGAGAGAAAGTAATCTAAAAGACAACAGTAAATAACTGTTTTTCTACCCTGGTTTAAGTACGTATTATCAGTGTTATTGAATAATATAGATAAATAGCAGAAGAAGGCAGAAGAAAGCTCACATTGTCCAAATAAGTATTTCTTGATAAGAATAATACCTCACTCAGGAAGCCAGTATCATTTTTAGCAGATGGAGGGTTAACAATTTAAAAACACTCCTAAGGAGTGAATGTAATTGTTCCTTTGTGACTCTTGCAAAATGTTTTCCTTGAGTGGTATTTAAAATAAATTGCACAGTCTAACCTTAAAGAAAGGAGGACAGGGTACTCTGGTGCTGAAGAGTGTGTTTTCTTGTTATGTTCCAGTTTTGTTTGAAGAATCTATATCAATAACAGGTTCACATAATTGACCTTGCACTGTAGTGAGGAAAAATATTCTAATTTCACACTGTTGATAGAAAAGACCAGTTAGGTCACTAAGGTCACAGATCTTTGAACTATCCTTTCTTTGTGTATCTTTTTTTTATTCTCCCAACAAGCTTATCCACAAAGCCCCATTTATCAGGAAACATCCTATCAGTATGAGCTGGAGATCTGAAAGTAATTTCCAGGATAGCCAGAAGGAGTTGAGATGCTAGCAAGTACCATGCAGGCACTCCCTCACCAACAACCCCCAACCCCATGACCAATCTCCTGTCCCCAGTGATGAGGAGACTTAGAAATAAAAAATAAACCTCATGTTTTGAGATAAGAACATCTTAATAATTGAAACAAAATTAAAAAGCAATGATATTAATAATTTTAATGAAAATAAAAAAGAGGAATAAACTCAAGAGAAACTAGTCATGCACAATCCAATTGCTCACCAGCTGCTGACTGATGCTCAGCCTGTCCCCAAGCAGCAATCATCCCTTCCCAGCCATGTGTCCCCAGTTTATATTCTGAACATGACGTTCTATGGTATGGAATAAGTGGGGGATGCTGTCCTGGTTTCAGCTGGGATAGAGTTCATTTTTTTTCATTAGCTAGTATGAGAATAACATTGGTCGTTGCTAAGGACTGCTTACCCTACGTCATGGGCTTTTGTTTCTTATGATCTGGCAGTGAGCAGATGCACAAGAAGCTGGAAGTAAGCATAGACAGGACAGCTGACCCAAACTGGGCAAAGGGAAATTAAGAAATTATTTCCATAGATGAAGAATAGGGCTATTATATAGGACAACCATAAGAAGGTCCTCATACTCAGTTTTGCTCCACTTTACCCCTCAGCAACTATTAGAATCTATCCAAAACACTGCATTTTTATCTTCTCTTAAGCTCCAGAAAAATCCAAATTGGGAGACACTAGCACTTTAATATAGGAGGTCATTCCTACTTTAGATCAGCTAATTATTCCCACATGAAGCTGTCCTTTGCAGAGGTACATTGAATTATGTGTGCTCAAGCTGAAATTCAGTGAAAGAGTGTAGTTAGCATTTTCACACATCAGATTTTGAAGGATCCCAAGTGATCATAGTCATAACATTTAACTGTTCCTACAGAGGTATGCAAATCTGGTAATTCAGCAACTGTAAAATTGTGTGCTGTGGTATGGCCCATTATTGCCCAGAAAATCAGAGATTGTATTCACATAGTATTAAGGCAGGAGAACAGTTTCAAGTCAGCAGTCTAAGCTACTCCAAGCTACCTGCCAATCCCAACCAGCTACTGTTAGACAGCTAAGCTTCTCAGAGGCACCCGTATCACTACAGAATTCCCTAGAAGAAGACATATAGCTGTTTCAGTCAGACGCAATGTGCCTAACCCATTTGAAACTGCAGATAACACAGTGAAGATCTGTAGTGAATAATACCATAGGGTTGAATTTCCTATAAGGGTATTCTCTGAGGGTCACTTGGCTGTGGATTTAGTATTTAAAACATAGCCAAGGCATGTATTTGAATTTAAGACCACACCCATGCAACAAGATTCATGTTGCATAGTCTGAGTGCTACCGTAACAAATTCTATAACACATTCCTAATGTGTTATGACAACTGAAGTTTAATAGCTTCACTACAACATTATGAGAAGACACTATCATTGGCATGGAGTTGAACACAGCCAGACAACTAATTAGTAAATACCTGGTTTAGTATATATCTTAGTCCAGAGAAGGCTGACACCTTCAATGCTTGACAGATCTTTCCAGATTCACTTGCCTTACACCTCCTTAAGAGATATTAAAACGTCATATAATCTTGCAACAAGTTCTTTAAATTCTTATATCACTAGTATAGCATAGAAAAATTCCTGTATGTAGATATATCACTATATATCTATGGATATGTATCACACTATATATTGCTAGATAGCAACTGTTTAAATACCTAAACATTAAAAATGCCGTCATACATTCAAAGTAGACATATGATTATTTTTTTCAGAGAATATTAAATTCTTCCCCATTCCTATAGATTTTGTGGGTATTTTACATAAAATGTGTTAAATTAATCACTAAATGAGACACATTCTCTGTGACTGTTTCTGTGAAATTCAGAACCACCATTGCTTTTTCTTTCTCGGTTTGTTTTGTTTGTTTGTTTGTTTTGATTTTTTGGGGTTTTTTTCTTTGTTTTGGTTTTTGGGGGTTTTGGTGGGGTTTTGGTGGGTTTTTTTTGGTGTTTTGTTTTGTTTTGTTTAACTTAGCACTAAAACCCCTGAAAAGAGAAGAGAAATTTGTCATGGAAATGTCAGAACTTCAACAACTGAAACTCTGTGACATTGTTATGTAAGAATTAAATGTGCTATCCTGCACTGGGAAAAGCAGAATTCCCAGCAGGGAGTTTCAACTATATCACTATCAGGTGTTGGAAAATGTTCATGGATGATCGGAGAATTGTTATTCACAAACTCTTTCACCAGATCCTCTCATCAGTCCAGAATCTTAAAATCCTCATTTATATCAGCAGACCATTGAGATAAAACTACATTTCTTAGGGCAAAGGTTTTATACACCATAAAGTGGATGAACACATTTCTCCGAAACTGTGCCGGTTTAAAGGTAAGCTGGCAGGAGCAATGAACCCAGCTCAAGAGAGATTATAAGATAAAGTTACAATTTAATAAAAATATTACAATAAATGCAATGGCACAAAGAGAAATTGGTTTTGCCCCACAAAACCCAGAAGTATAACCCAGCACCCTGGGGCACAAACAGAAGGGTGTTCATTAGCCCCTGTGCTGAGCCCCATGTGGTTCCCCTGAGTCCAAAATAAAAGGAAAGGAAAAACTTGTTGGTGCAGATGATGGTCGCAGTCTGGTCGCTAGTGGTGGTCACAGTTCTGGTCCTCCTCTGGATCCAACAAGTGATCCCCAGAGGTCTCCAAACTCCAAGATTATATACCCTCAGGATCATGTGGGAGCACCCAGTACCTCTCCCAGGGTGGGGAGTTCCACAATGGGTGATCTAACTTTGTGAGTCATGGAGTATTTTTTGGAATTGTTGGTGGCCCATCAGCAGACACATCCTCTCAGGCTAGGTGTGAAAGTGCTAATGACTTCCTGGAGGGGAGTTACCACAGTTCCTATCTGACAGGTTTCTTTAACACCCAGTTTACATCCTGAGGGGTCAAGTCTGCCCTGGGCAGCTGCTGCAAATGGTCCATTGCTAACAGTTCATGGGAAATTACATGGAGGGTTTAGAATAAACAGCTTTGGTCACACCCACACAATGATAAACCAGTCCCACTTGCTGAACTAGGACAGAAACTAAAGCAATTTTCACTGTCATCTTTTCCACATTAAGGTATTTGTGTAGTTCACGAGGGCTAAAGCAATTTGTTTTAAATCGCGATAAATGGATGCAGTTTGCAATATCTGCACCAAGATTTTTTACTACTTTTTTCAGTAAACAATCAGTAAAAGCAATATTTACAATTTCATTTCTAAATATTTGAATTGCTTATGCCTATAATAGAATGCAGAATTCCTACCTGACTACTGAAATTTCTTATTCTAGGCAATATATAAATAATGGAAGATGAGACAGTATAAAAAGTAAGAGTGTTTCCCCATTACCACTTGTAGAAGCAGAAGAAATGATCAGTGAGTTAGTTTTCTTCATTGGAGAGAAATTATTCTTTGTACATGGCCTTTTATACTGCTGCTATTGAAATCACTACAGACAAGACCATGGGAAGGGTTCAGGTGAATCTGTGTCTTTTAATTTAATCTCAACAGAACTTATTTGTAAGGTCACTCAACGTGTTTAAGCCAAGGTAATAGCATTCCTGATGCACACCTATCATGTCTAAAATATCCAAGGAGAACAAAAAAATATTTTGGCAGATAGGGAAATGTCTTCTTTATCTTTCGGCATTCCAAAAGAAAAATTGAATTGTCCTTCCTTATGGACAAGATATTTTCAAATGCAAATTAATACTTTATCCTCCAAAAACTATGATTATTTCAGTTATCTTGTATTTGTACTCTTGATTTTTCTCAGGGCCCTGAAAGATACTGGATTATTATGGCAATTATTGGCTCAGACCAGCTCAAGTGTGTATCTGCGTGCTGGTGGGGAAAGGGACAGGTCAAATTTCACCCTATCCTATGCCTCAGCCCCTTGGACTCTGCTTCTGCAACTCATGGAGCAGCTGTCAATAAAAAGAATCCTGGAAGCACCACCCACACCACCCTCCAGAGCCGCTGACCCAGTCCCAGACTGGCCAGCACACCAGAAGTCCTTTTTGGGGTTGGGGGCAGTGGGCAAAGTGGGGCCAAAGCAAATAAAAGCAGCAACACATGCTCTCAAGTGTTTGTTTGGACCTTGCCATCTTCCTGGACTCCTGGTAGCTGGATCTAGAAGTGGTAGCTTTAATTCTCCCTTTTTCTCTCTTTCTTTACTTCTCATCTTCTTCCTTAATATTTTGGGTAGCTTAGAAACTCGATAGGTTGGAGATTTCACTAATCTGTATGTGTTAGCAAGTCCTAAATCAATGCTTTGTGGTATGTTTTATTTCAGCTGAATGTTACCCCTCAAACTTTTACCAAGTTCCCTTATTTTCTAAAGTTTCCCAGTAAAAGTACCTCCTGAGAAAACATGTGCAGTGTTTCTCCTTTGTGCCCTTTCTTAAGGTTTTAAAAGAATGAAGGCTCTTCTAATAACTTCAGTGGGCAAAATAATTAGATGCCTCTATATGTTTAAAATAAAACTTCTTCAGTTTTATTTTCATTATTTTTATTTTAGTTCAGGTGCTGGAGTCTTACAAGGCTAATGGGGAATTACTTAATGCAATAGTTAGCTCTCATAAAACAAATATAATTTTGCACAAAAACAAACCTATAAAGCCTACTAGAAAACAAGAGATTAAACTCAATTTCCTTAAACAGACAATATCTCAGAAACTTAATCACTCTTAACAAGCCTGTATAGATAGGACTGAAAGAGTTTGTTGTATTGATCAGTCCTACATAATTTCCTGAATTGAGTATGATCTAGTCTGCCTGTAACCCAGCATTGCCTCTTAATGCAGTTTCAGGCTCTTAGTGTTACCATACTTCCAGAACATTATAAAGGATAAAATGTTATTCCCATTGTCTGTAAAGCTGTGAAGAAATTAACTTTATTAATTGCATTAATTACCCCTTCAGTGACACTTTCCTCTTGAAAATATCCTTTGTTCAAACCATTTAGGCAGGAATACTATTGGAAGCAAATTTAAAAAAACCAAACTAACAAACAAACAAAAAACCCCCCACC
>JAWWLZ010000001.1:64223204-64238152 GCA_035041345.1 Poliocrania exsul
GGACCAAGGGTTGGACTCGATGATCTCGGAGGTCCTTTCCAACCCAATCGATTCTATGATTCTATGATTCTATGATATATAATTGAAATCACTGTACTTGTTCTATTAAAACATTTATATCTCCAAAAGATGAATCAGATCTCAAAAAATTCCAGAAAAATGTGGTTTTATTTAGAAAGAAAGTCCTGGTTAATAATAAAAATATTTTTTACTATGCTTTCTGTTTTGTTGTCTAATGTCTATATCCTTACACATATATATTAGTAAACACATCATATACTTTGGTCTGTATGACAAAATAAGCTCTTAATTTAATCTGTCTTGCTACCTAAAAAAGGGCTGTGGAACAATCTAAACTGCAAGTTCCTATATAAAGTGTCTGCCTGTTACTATTTTGTCAAAAGCTCTAAATTTAACGGACATAATTTAGCGAGAATCTTCTAGACATTCCACCTGTATTGCCGTCCAACTGATATATGACCAAAGGTTCTTCCTGTTTTCCTCTGCTAAAAATACTTCTACTGTTTCTAAATTAGTTGATTCAACAAAATATTGATGAAAGAATCAATCTGTTCTTGATAGCGAAGAGGAAATTTTTTTCTCACCCTATAGTTAATTTATTTTGTGACCTGTTTTCTCAAGAAGCTATGCGGTCAATATGCTATTACACTGTGCATATATCAGAACAACATTTGGCAACTATGATAAAGGTGAGTTTATTGAATTTCTGGATATCTTTCACATTTACCATAAAGTGCATGATGCTAAATTACTAATCAATAAGAAATTTGCAAATTTTTTTAAAGGAGTGGGGAACTCCAGCCCATAATTTTGTATGTATAAAGAATATTTAAAGCCAACTGTATATTAGATTTATTATAGGTAATAGTGCTGAAAGTACTTAATCAGGGTTGATTCTCCCATTAGGCTTTTTATAAGCATAATTAACATCATATAAGGAGACTACTTCTGAACTTTATTATATATGATATTAATATACTGAACAGCTAGAACACAAGAAACCATTAGTGAGAGAATTTCAAAAGATTTATGCAACACTGGTGAATACCAAGATGTTATAACCAGCATCTTGTTTACCAGAAAATGTGTTATTTTGCTACTTTTTAAAGTGTTTAAATGTGGGGGGTTTTTTTGGTACTCCTTTCCTCTAGTTCTTTCTCATGCACCAACACAGACAACACACACAACACACATTCCCACACAGGCTCTTTTGCAAGGATAGTAAAAAAAATAGTCATATTGAAACTAATGAGTGAACATATATTTTAAAAATGTGGGGAAAAAAATCCCAAATTTTGTCACAAGTGTTTCTGAACAATCACTAGTGAGCTTAAATACTGTTTAAGTATTTTGATATTTTCTAGTTGGTATCATGGCTACATCCTGAAACAGCTGAAAGAAATGATTTTATGTGGGACAGACATCAAAAATATTAAGTAAAACGGATAATTTTTCATATAGGAATTGTATATTTAATCCCAAATCTTTCAAGGGCACCTACAGCAATGGAAAAGCACATGTTCAAAGAGCTTTTAAGAACTCATTGTCTATTTATAACAGAAGAAGGTCTTCCATTATTTCATACCATTTTTTCAAAACTTTTTTTTTCTCAGAAATTCCACCATGATCAGAAGTCTTCTCTTTATAAAAATAAAGAGTGTGTAGGTGCACACATGCATAGGTAGAAAGTTTCAGACTCACTGTACATATGTTCCAAGCCAGTTGGTTATGAACCAGCTACCCTTTAGGAGGCCTTTGGCCACATCAGCCCAGCATATAGACACACCAGAGTCTAGACAAACTTGCAGCTATCTGCTGTATCATCCATATAACAATGCTTTCAGGCATTCTCAGAGCATAATGTGTTCAACTGGGAAGAGTGAGTAGCAACTGAAATTATACCCACCTATATTTTAACTCTGGGGAAGTGGAAGCAGCCAAATTTCACCAGCCTTAACCCTCTACTGGAATAAGACACAAAAATCCTTTCTTTGAAAGACTGAAGATTCAAGGCCACTGTGATATCCAGGGCATCCACAGAGGGTGTTGGGAGGAGAAACATTGGAACAAGTTACCCAGAGAACTTATGGATGCGCCATCCCTGGAAATGTTGAAGGTCAGATTGGAGGGGCTCTGAGAAATCTGGTCTAGTGAAAGGTGTCCTCGCCCCGGCAGGGAGGTTGGAACTGGGTGGTCTTTAATACCTCTTCCAACTTAACCCTTTCTGTGATTCTATTATGCAGCTACAGGTGAAGTGAGTTCCATGGAGTGTCTAAAATTACATGACTCCTACATGCTAGCAAATGAAATTAACAGATTTCTTAAATAAAGTCTAACAGCTCCCAATTCCTTTTAATATTTTGACTTTTGGATATATTCAGTTACCTAAATTTCTTTGAGTGATGCTATTTTAAATACCCCAGGGTACTGAGGAAATCCAAAGAGGCTGAAAGATACGGGGGCTTAGAAGAGGTACTGTCACATGAAATGCAAAGATTTCTAGTCTTAACTGTATTAATAAGAAATTGTTAGCATTAAGCGCTTCCAGACAATCAGATCCTTACGTTCCTAACACTGCCTATCGACTACAGACAACACACAAGCTGGAAGGGTTTCTGACCTCTGATATGAAGCCAACACTTAAGCCTGGGAGAACTTATCAGCTAAATTAGTGCTTCCAGAAAATTAGAGCCTTATGAACCCAGCACTGCCTGATGAACTGTTGGACAGAACACAGGCTGGAAGGACTTCTAACCTCTGCTATTGAAGCCACACTTAATAGCTAGAAAAGAACTTTTCCCACAACAGCTCCCGAAATAACATTTATTAATACAAGTATGTGACAGTTATTGTGGGTTCCGCTTTGCCGGTGATAACGTTTAGCTGCAAGATTGTGTTTAATTGATAATAAAAGACCTCCAAAGAAATCAGCACAAAACACACTTTACAGAGACAAACACACCAAACTCAAGTTTCAATACAGCAATGTATCCCATTTTCATGACAGACAACTAGCAACAAAAAACTACTAACCACAAGCACAGCCACCTAAAACACTTGTCTAGACACTCTTTCAATAACATAGGACAATAAAAGAGCTTGCACACCACTCTCTCTGTAACACAAAGCAAAAGGAAAGAACAGAGCTGCTTCTTATCAACACACATATATTTAAAAAGCAACTGTTCATTGCAAAAGAAAGCAATAAATAATATGAAGTAGCAAAGTATGAAGAAAGTTACTGCTATTAGTATTAAGGTAGCAAAACACAGTTAGTAAAGCAGGTGCTTACAAAGAATCAAAGTAGCTGTTAGCATGAGATGTCAGAGAGAATGTATAAAGGAATAAGCTTTGTAAGAAAGTAAAGTTAAGAAAGGAAAGTATAGGAAAATA
This sequence comes from Poliocrania exsul, assembly GCA_035041345.1. NCBI lineage: Eukaryota > Metazoa > Chordata > Aves > Passeriformes > Thamnophilidae > Poliocrania > Poliocrania exsul. The sequence goes on from JAWWLZ010000001.1 coordinate 64,226,619, forward strand.
GAAAGCATATGATCTCCTTAGCCCTACATTGTTCCAGGAGGTAGGAGGAGGCAGGACAAAGCTGCCAGCAGGTACCTCAACATAGACTATAGCATTTTCCCCTCTCTCTCCTGCAGTTAAAATTGCATCTCTTTTTATACCCTTTTTTTTTCTTCAGGTGGTTGTATGACTAAAGTCAATCTTTTGGAGGGGGAGGAGGATGGTGATGCCTGTGGCGGGTGGGCTTCTTGAGTGGTCACAGAAGATATCACAAAGGGGGACCATGTCATTATTTAACAACACTCCACCCTATGTTAATCTTATCAGTTTGAAACCTTTTGTTCTCGGCTGGGAGCACCCCTCCAGGGGGCTGAGGCATTTCCCTCAACCCATCCAGGCTTATCAGGGCTGTCACCCCACGGGTACTATCTAGAGCATTTTAAAATACACTAGATGCTAACAGTCAGGCAAGTAAAGTGTGCCCTGAGCTAAAAACCTGCATGGTAATCCAAAGAAATTCTGATGGCACCTCCCAGTTTCATAGCGTTTTGTCTGGAGCTGGGTTAACTGATAAGTCCATGATTTATTTGATCTTGATGCTTTTTTAAAAGCAGATACTTGCAACTTTCAGCCTGATTTTCCTGTAATTAATGATCTCTTTGAACTTTTCTGTAGCTATGAAGGATCCATAATCAGTTCACAAACTGCCTGGCAGGAAATTCCTTGGCAACTGTCCAGTGAGTCCATAATGTTAATCTATGCTTTTCTGGCAAAGGGCCCACCAGAAAGTTTCATAATATAGAGATTTCTATGTTTGCAGAAATTTGATCAGTTGCACAAGCATATCAGATGCCAACATAGTTAAAACTCTTAACTTATACCAGTAAAATTCTCAAAGTCAACATTTTTATGGCAAACTAAGTGTGGGTTTTTTGATTTACTTAAAGCTATTTCCCAAGCAACATAGGAAACTCATTCTGTGGTTTTTAAGACAGTTCAGAAAGAAATTCTGTGGAGTCCCCTTTGTAAAGCAAGGGAAAGACAAAACAAAACAATTCATAAGTATAGTTTTCTGAACTGAGACATTTTTCCTCAAAGCTTGGTGAGCTTATGTTTCTGAGCCTTTCCACCTCTTCCTTTAGCTCTGCCACCAGACTCAGCAAATCGTCCACCTGCTCACATCGTATGCAGGTGCTTCTCACTGTCCTCTGTCCTCTGGTAGTAGGTCCAGGCTCAAACAGTCTATGCAGCCAGAGGCCTGAGTTGCTGCATCCTTTTTTAGAGGGTTCTGTCTGTATTGACACCCTTCTACTGGTAACAGGAGCAACAGCTTTCATTTTTTTGGGAGGCATGACTGCCTTGAGCTGTGGGGAAATATAGAAAAGGAAAAAAAAAAAAAGAGAGAGAGAAAAAAGAAAAAAGAAGAAAAAATTACCTAGGCTTATACCCTGCCTGTTTGCCCTGCCTGTGTGAAGTGCCGTGCAAACTGCCGTGCCACGCCCTCACTGACATGCCACGCCCCTGTTCACTGCGCTCCAGGTCACTTGCGCTCCCTAGAGATGTTTTTAAAGCCCTCTCAGTCTCCTGCTAATGAGCAAGCCACACCTTCAACTCACCTCTGAGTCACCAGCTGACAGCAGAAGGAGCAGCAAACAAAGCCTGGCAGGAAATAGCAAAAAAAAAAAAAAAAAAAAAAGCACTGCAGATGCTTTATGTTTTAGCAACTGTAAATTGCACTTTCCTTTTGGCATTGGGAACTCATTTTATGATTGGTAATCTTCCTGAATGCTCAGATGCCATGAAAATTGCTACTGTTATTTAAATTTTATATCATCGCAGTTTGCATAACTTTTGAATACTAACTAATGATTTTGATTTAAATTTCCACCTTTTTACATTTACATGTAGATATCAAGCATAGTTTTGAATTGTATGTTATTGTTGTTATAAGAATAAATGATTACCAATAGAATTATTAATGTTAATTAAAAACAAAATAATCAAAATAGGTAATAAGCACCACTGCTGTAATTACATCATAGTAACATTTTCAGAGTCAAATTGCATTGATGAGTGGTACATGAAAGACATACATGATCTAACTGCCTATGGTACCAAGGAATTCTATTTCAGGCCTATGTTTACATGTTAACCTTGGTCAAAAAGAAACAAGCATACAGAACCCAAGTAAGTTTTCTCATTTGAGTTCCTTTGAGATATTCAAAGTCTAGGAAGCTGGCAGATACAATATAGAACCCATAGGAGACCTGTAGAGTCGTAGCTAATGACTACTGGGAATACTTTTGGTCATTCTAAATGCAATATATTTCATTAAGGAAATGAGCCCTCTTTGTCTGCTATTCACTTCATTTGTATAATTTGACTGTATTTGGAGAACTGGAGGATGTAAGCAGTACAGTAAAAGTTTTGCTTTAGATATGTCTTGACAGAATCTGATATTATTTTTTGTTAAGTATTCTTCTATTTCTCTTTTTCAATAGTACTATAAGAATGATTTGAATATCACTTTTTATATAGATTCATATAAAATGAGTATTTGGGGAAACTTACATCAAAAAGCTATGAACTATACTGGGTTTCAAGCCCAGAACAATGTTATTTGAATTATTTTAGGGTAAAGATAAAAAAGTAAGCATCTGAGCTGTCAGAATACAGGAGATCACCATAAGTTGGGGCTGTGGTAGGTAATTTTATCAGAAATATTAAAACTCTCTCTTATAAACAAGAATTCTGGTTTACATATAAAATGTCAGGAGGTTAAAATTTATTTTCATTTCCCAGCAGCATAAAACTGAAATTTATTACTGAGCAAACAATACCTTCAAAGACAAGGAGGTATGAGTTTACTTGCTTGACTTTAGAAAGACCAAAAATTAATTCTTGCTTTAAATACCTTAGTTGTAGAAATTAAAATTTTGCTTACTTTTGAGATGATTAGCTGAACCACTAAGCCCGTGGTCTATTCTATGTAGTGGTCTTTTATAATTACTAGTTACACCCTGAAGCCTATGAAAGTTTCATCATAACTAGTATTTTCTGTGGAAACTTTTTACTTCCATGAAGAAGCATATCGGGGGGGGGGGGGGGAAGAAAGAAAAGGAGAAAACAGTTAAAAAAATCTTAACAGGCTAAAGTGGAAAAAGGTTAGAAGAAAGGTGAAAGAAATCTCTGGCAACAGTCATTAACAAGCAAGAAGAAATGACTAGATGAGCAAAACATGAAAAACTTTTCCTGAGTGATACTTCTGTGCATTCTGGTACAATCTGACTTTTAGTCCAATACAGCTGTCCCACTGGCTAACAAACTGCAGAAGAAAGACACAGACTGTGACCAAGCTGAGACACCTCAATTATCACAGTTCCACAAGACTAGCTAAAGATACTGACCACACCCACCAGAGGAAAAGGTGATGTTTCTGTGATATTCTTATTAGATGGTCCTGATGAGAGCGTGCTTCTTCCGTGTAAGGACTGTATTTAGGATTCTACAGATCATTGAACATTTATGGAGCTATATGTTTTATGAAAGTGAAGAACTGGCTGATGCTGAGCATGGAGAACATAGAAACCTGATGAGAAAATTTAATAAGTACTAGTAAGATAAAATCTCATAACTGAGTTGGGTGGTACTAATTCTGCTGAACAACAAAAAAGATCTTTTCTAAGCTCTGAGTTTTCCTTGTTTGCATACACAAGGAGCAAACAACAGAAGGAGGAGGAAGCCAAAACTGACTATAAAAATGAATTTGCATTGCTGCATTCTCATTCAATTTGGAACCTGAATATGCTAAGACACTGCTAAAACCGAGTCTCGCTTGAAAACTTACCTAAACATGCACACGCATACTGGCTTCATTTATTAATTTTGGATTTTCAAAATTCTGTGCATTATTCCCTGCTCCTTTTCCTGTTAAAGAGTTTGGTTTGGTCTTTTTCCTTGTTTTATATGGACACCATGTATAGAAATGAAAACATATGCATGCATACAGATACATGTGCATATTTATACATCAGGGAGGCAATGATCTTCTCCTATTTCCTTGATGAAGACTGGACTAGATAGTGTCTGTTAAGGACTACAAAAATGCCAGTGTTTTAACCAGGTCTCTCATTACTGAAGCAGAATCCTTGGTCTTTAAGTGAACGAATCCTTTTACCCAGGAAGGCTCTTTACTTATTTTAGCTGTCAACATTAAATAGATCAACTGAAACAGAACTAATGTACAGGATTTCCAGCCTATTACAAAGCATCTTTATTCAGATAGATGTAGAAAACTAATTCAAAGCTAAAATAAAAATTATCATATGTAAGCATCATTAAAATGTTTTCAAATTATGAAAAAATGAACAAATAATAATTTTTGAACTTATTAGAAAAATTCATAGGAATATTTTTCTGAATAAATGCACTAATTTAAGTTGAAAGATTAATTTGTAGATAAACAGGAAGAAAAGGAAAAGCAATCTGAGATGTAATGAAGAGACTATCAGTGAAATAACAGGTTACGATATTAAACCTTTTCACTAACTGTTATGTAACATTAATGAACACTTTAATATAAAAGTGAGTAGCATTGTCAGCATCATGGATGACAACAGCATTGAAAAGACATGTTAAAAACTAATGGTATATGAAGATGACATCACACAAGATTTGCAAATAACATTTATTCAAATATGCTAAATTCTCAATATGTCAAGGACCTAAAGAGAATACCTGGGGTCAAAAATGGGAATGACATCAGGTATCCTTATTGATTCTGGAAAGTTACTCTATAGTAGTTCTTAGACAGCTCTGGACAGTTACAATAGAGCTGAAGGGAGGGAACATAATCAGAATTAAAATCAATTGAATAAATGCATGATTTTAAGCAAGGGAACATGGCCATCAATTCCACCAGACAAAAGACCTAATGTTTTTAATTACAGTAGCCTGAAAACTCACAAGATAACACTTGTGTCTTCCATCACAATACCTAGAAAAACCTGAATCAAGAAACCAATTAGTCAGGTGAACTGTTGTACAAAATATTAAAGGGTTTCAGTTTTGCGATGCCTTCTCTTTTTTTTTTCTTTTTTTTTCTTTTTTGTCAAGTTTCTGCTCTTAGCAATCTGTGACAGATAACAGGTAAGAATAACATATGGATAGTATGAATGGTAACTATTCTTATCAATTCTCTTATACTCAGCTAGCCTTGATGCTTTTGTCAAAGGAAACTTGAATTGAGCTCACAGATTGACATTGCTAGTTTTGTTGCTCTATAAAGCCTAATCAGCTATCTTTGAACTGCTGACGGGAATAGAGTTTTCTCATTTTCACCTATTTATGCAAGAACAGGAAGAACTTGAAATTCTGTAACCTTTGAAATCAACAGGATAAATGTTCTAGCCTTGCAGGTCCTGGATAATGAGCATCTGAGGGAATTAAATTAAAATTGGGGGGTATATAACACTTGCTTTTCTGCTTTAAGTACAGAAAAAGATGTACTAACTAAAGTTCTCTTTCCTTATATAAAAGAAGTAGAATTGGGTAATGTATCTGAAAAAAGGAAAGAGGGTAAGAAGTAGCAAAATCAGTAACAATTTTAATATAAGTAAAATTTGGCCTACAATTTCCTCAAAAGTAGTACTACTGTTGTGTTCAGCAGTGAAATTAGGTGCCATTTTGAGGAAAAAGTAATTGGTCTTTAAAGTCACTGAAATTAAACTGTCATTTATGTATATTACTAGAAAAATAAAAAATTAAATATAATCTTAAAAAGAGTATTCAGATTAGAGGTAATGCCAGTGTAACACCATTCAATAAATTTTGCCAAGTAGCAGGTCTGAAGAAATATTTCATTATTTAAAATATTTGTGACAAATTTTCATAGAAAATGCTATATTTTTAAAACCAGTTTTCAAATTAACTCATATACTCAGAAGCAGATTGACTTGTAAATTCTAAGAAAATTCTATCCATATTCAAAATCTCAAATAGCAAATACTGGTTGCAAACAATGTAATTTTGGGGAGTATAAGATGCATAACAAACATAAAAAGTGCATTCCTCCTTTAAGTGCAAACCTTTCCTTCATTGGGAAACCACTGTTAATACAATTCTGCTCTTTCCTTCCTTTTTCTCATTCATTGGGAATGGGTACAGGGGAGGGGTAGTAGAAAACAAAAACCAGCTACATATGCTTTACATTTTAAAAACATCATGTTATTATATCTAGATTTCACATAAAGTCTTTTATAGGACCCGCTGTTTTCATTTCTGAACAAATCCAGATCAGAAAATGAGAGCATCCGTACTGTATCTGTAAACTGCAGTGCAACCCACATTTCACTGAAAGTATCCAGGATGCTTAGAGATAAAGAAATATCCAGAATTTTGTTTCCATGGAACATTCCCATCTTCAGGTTAGCAAGAAAAAAATTCTTTAATTTAAATTAATTCTTCATTGTTACTTTGAATATTTAATTTTCTAGTCTTCCTTGTAGCCTTCATTCTCTTCAGTTACATGCAAAAAGTGTATGAGTAGCAAATTGACCCAACATAAGTACATAATTTTATTTAGAGTTAAGTTCTTTCAAATCACATTTTAAACAGCCCACTCCTACTCCCACAAGCCTTCACCTTTTCTTTTCACCAGTCAGTTGTCAGCTAAGGCAAATATAATTAACAGGAAGACATGAAAACTGTGCACACTGCAGAGACTAAAATGCTCAAGTTGGAGTTGTGCTATATCTGATATTTAGCCCACATATATAGAGATTGTGTTACTGGGTTACCCATGCTGTAGAATGATAAACTTATTTTATTTCATAACATGTAGAGCATGGTAAGGTGAGGGCGCAGGGGAGGGAAGAATAAGAAAAAATCATTGCTGTAGTCTGCCAGAGATGCCTTAGTTTAAGACCGAAAAAGACATTTACACCTACAGTGATCAAAACAGAAATATTGCCCATTAGTGTCCCCTTCCTTGTCTGAAAGAATAAAAGGAATGAAATGGTAGTGTATTTCATGACTCAGAATATATATCATTCACAAATAATGGGTTATTACCTTCACAGAAAGACTCATCACAGAGATACAGCAGCTATTATCTTTGACAATGCATTTTACAACAAGAAAAGAAAAGCAAATACTTGAAAATATTCACAGAATTACTTGAAAAAAAAAAGAACTTTAAAGTTTTACATGAGGTGTCACCAAAGTCTTTACAGAAAGTTTCCATAAGATGCAGGAGACATAAAATCTGAGTGATGTACTTTATTTATTATGAAAACACCTTGTATGCAAAGTAGGGATATCTGATGTTTAACTGATCTAGAAAGCCAGATTTCTTAAACAAACCACTAGCATCCTGTTTGTAGTCTGAATAACATGGATTAGTCACTGGAAAGGTGTTTTTGGTGTATAATATCTACAATTTAAGTTTCAATTACGAAGACTCCATGACAAATACATGGTGTAAATGCTCCTGTACATCTGTATAGAAGAGAAATATATCATCATTCACTTTTTTTTAGTAAATTGAAGAAACAAGGATCAAATGGAAGACCTTTGAAAACTGAGATGTTCAAATAGTCTTAAAAGCCAGACAAGGCTTTGATTTGGACCAAATAACTGGAAAACTGGCCAGTGAAAGAATAAAAACTGTGTTTTTCTGCTCTTTGTGCCTGTTTTTCTGCTCTTTTACAATAGTTAGTGCGTATCTCTTATCTAACAGAGTCAGTATAGGCCATCTTAGGCATTCTTACCTTAAAATTATGTTCTAAGATAAAAATTTGGTTTGCTCATCTCCACATAACTGACATTAGATCAGAATGAACAGATACAAGTTCTCATTACTTCTCTACTCTTGTTCAGAAATTATGTCACTAAGCTTCAGCATAATCTTCAGTGATATTCATTGCTAGTATATCAAGAGATTAACAAATGGTTTTGTAAAACCAGCATATTAAGGAGAAGAATTTTCCTTAGCATTTAGAAGGATCTCAACAAATAAAAAAATACTGGAATAAATACATAAGGCATTTAGGCATCTATTTCAAGTGTGTAATCGTATTCATTCAAGTTTGGATGCTGTCTACACATATTTGATTAATTGTTGCAGTGATTGTTGTAAAGGTAAATGTACTTAAATAATCTGAAAAATCCTCACCTCTTTTATTATTTTTTAAAAGTTTTTTAGCTTTTAAATAGAAATAAGATACTTGACAATCCTGAAAAATCTCCAATCTCTTTACTCCTTCAGAGAAACAAGCTCTAACTAGGAACATAGAAACTTGCAAGTATCTGTCAGTTTACCCATTTGTGCAGAAAAAACTTTATCTATCATAAAGTGTATATCTCACTTTAATATTATTGGTGAGGGTTCTTTGCTTTGTTTTTTAGTTTTGGTGCTTTTTTGTTGTTGTTTGGTTTTTGTTGGATTTTTTTTTTTAAATTTTCTGTTGAGTGTTTTGTTACCTTTAGTTTTGTTTTGTTTTGGAAGGAGAACCTCAGGAAAAAAGAATCTAATTTTATAATTTTTGCCTCCTTGGGAAATTACCTTTCTTTTTCATCCAGGACTTCAGGTGAAATCCTGCTTTTAACCCCTATAGTTATAGAGAAAATATCACATCTGAATAAACAGAGCCACTTGGGAATGCAAATAGATGCTTAGTTTCTCATTATCTCTTTATTTTCCTAGCTTGATTGATTTTGCCTATGCATGTATGGTAGAGGGAAATTAGAAAGATCTTTCAGAGCCTGTTCAACATTTCATTCAATATACAGCAACCTTAGCAATATTAAGCGGAAAACTACACTCATTTAAGGATAAAAATTACTTAACCTATAGTAAATATGATTCTTTAAAAGATATTCTTAAAATGTCTGTACTGTTTGCGCATCTATCCAGTACTGGATTTCTCATGACTAAAAATTTCCACCATACAGCAAGGCTTTCACACCATTTAGTACATTACAAATAAAAATGGAAGGTGTAAGAAAGCTTAATGAGGGAGAATGTTCGGTTGAGCTGGCAAAATGACAAGTACCCAACACAGAGTGAGACTCATCCTCCCCTGCTGAGAAAAGGGAGGAAAAAATCTCCAAGACTTAAACTTAAACTTAACTAGTTATATATTTACATGAAAAAGGGAAAATTAAAATTAGGCTACAATATCACACACACCTACACAAAGTAGATACAACAAATAATTCCTTCACTTTCCCACCCAACAGAAAACTGAACCCCTCTGAACACAAATCTCACTATTCTGGCTACAAAATCACTTAAGAGAACTCAACTTCCCCCAGGGACAGACCCAAGCAGAGAGAAAACTAAGAATAAACATTTTAGTTTCCTAGATAACATAGCAGTAAACAACAGTGAGGCCTAATCTTAGCAGACCAGCCACAGCACATCCTCTTAGGACTGCAGCCATGATGGCAACTCCCTATACTCTATTTATACCGAGGTGACATCAGAATATGGTATGTGTCTTAATTTGAGGGAAACCAAAATGTTTACCAAGACTAAAGGAAAGGATTCCTCCTCAAAAAACCACGTCACCCCTTATTAAATTAAAAAAAAAAAAACAACAACAAAACACTTCATTGGAAAATGTATATAAGAAGGATAACTGTTCTCAACTATTATATATATGTATATATGGATACAGATACAACTATAAACAGACCAGAGAAGAATCCTCCCTCAGCACTAAAAAAACCAACCCCCAAAAACTTTAGGTTCCTCCTGGTGCAATTATATTTATGGACAGTGTCACATCTCGGCTGCCTGAGAGGTGAATTCTCAGTCTTTTCTCAGCAAGGCAGAGAGGGAGGGGGTGTATGATTCATGTGGTGCAGTATGGAGCCTTTTCCATGGGGGAAGAGCAGACTGTCTCTCTCCTTGTCCTTTGTTCAAAAGAAGGAAACTCTGGGAGTTGAGGAGTGGTGGTAATTCCCATAAATCTCCTTGCAGTCGAAGTCAGTCCCCAGGAAATAAGGTCTGCAGTGTGCACCTAAGCAGCTGTGACCCTCCTCTCTCTCCATTCTCTCTATCTCTGAAGCTCAGGGTGCCCAAAGATAGAGGGGGAAAGGCGAAGAGCAGAGTCAGAAGGAGCTCTCACCAGCTTGGTAAACACTGGCTTTTCCCAGCAGCTGCCCAAAACAAAGTGACGCCAGCACACAGGAAAAGCCTCTCCCCCTCCCAGGTGCTGGGAGTGTTTCTCTCCTCCACCCCATCATTAAGTTGGAATGTAGAGTTATCAACCACTTCTTTGTTCTCAGTCCTGGAACTTCAACTCCCCAAACATTTGTGTTGGTAGGGTGAGAAAAATTCCCTGAAGGAATCCTCTCCCTCATACACCCCTTTCTTTGTCTGAATCTTTGACAGTATGGAATACCATTGGCCAGTAGAAGTTAGCTGTTAGCTGGCCTGACTCAGCTTGAGTCAGCTGATAATCCAGGATCTGTTCTAAAAACTAAAGCCTAAATTTAGGCCTACACCTACTTAAACCCAAGATAGGTAGTTATTCTAAGAAAACCATTTTCCCATGTCTGCTAATCAGTATATAATTATTTCAGCAAGTATTAAGCTATCTTCATTTGAACATAATGTTCAGAACAAGTCTGTTAAACTAATCTAAATATGAACTTCTAGACCAAAGGCATTTCAGAAGACCAGCAGTCTGCCTTACATTGAATCCAAGTTTAGGTGGCTTCCCACCAGATTAATTGTCCATGCAGGATTATACTGATGTTTTTTTAACGAATCCTCATTCATAAATCACAGTCCAGCTGTTTTTCACAGTAGGATGCCATATGACTGAAGAGCTATTACCAGGCTGGCACCTGCCCTCGTCACTTTACATCTTACAAAGTCATTTTGATTACAGTTACTTTCACTTACTTTGAAGTAGTTTACATGCAGAAATGACATGCAGATGACCAGAAAGGTCTTCAAAATACTCAAATTAGCTCTAGATAGATTATGTAGGTCAAGAAATTATACACATGTAAACTCTGCAAATACTCAAAAAGTCTTTGCTATACTACAACAAATAATCAGTAAAACCGAACAAGAAAGTTTTATGGATAAATTAATTAGTAAAAAAATTCACTAACGTAACCTTTCATATATTATTTGTAATTAATAAACATCCTGTTCACCTGACCATGACAGTTATATCACCTTAAGAATCTTGCAAGCTTAAGTTTTTTGAGTGTACATTTGCAAACAATTAAAGATTTTTCTTTTTATTTCTAATCTCTTCTCCATAGTTTCCATGAAAGACAAAATAGGCTAGGGAGTTTCCTGAACTCTAACAATTCTCCTTATCATTTATCACATGAATTGGGGTTTTTTATGTACACACTTGAAGGACCAAAGTTATCCCAACAAATATTAGAAAACTTATGTTTCCCTTTCTTATGTAGACAATGGAGAGAGACATAGAGCATCTCTAATTGATACATGTCCTAGTTTAGCAGGTGGGACCAGTTGGCACTGTGTGGGGGTGATCAAGGCTGTGTATTCTACCCCCTCTATT
>JAWWLZ010000001.1:64238252-64259143 GCA_035041345.1 Poliocrania exsul
TAAATTGTAGTTCTGACTTATAATATCTCTCGTGTTGAGTTCATTCCTCCTGCTGGTTTACCTTAAAACCAGTACAATACAGAATTTTGGAACACCAAACATCCCTTTGTATTTGCATCAGGTAGAAAAGAAATCTGTGAATTCGTGCTTAGTGCTCAACATTAGGCAGAGAGAACCTGAAACTAAATGTTTGTGATCCTGCATCTAGGCTACAGGACATGAAAGATTCATTCCCCCAACCTAGGCAGATCAGATCAGGCACTATTTGGATCTCTCTCTGGCTGAGCACCTTGCAAGAATGATCAGAGAAGAAAGAGGAAGCTGCAAACTTTTGTGTCAACATACAATCAGGTTATAGTACCCTGATAGTAGAAGACACTCACATTAAAGAAATACATAACTAGACTGTAAAACCAATTTTCCATACAAATAAGAATCAATGTAATGCTATTTTTCTATAAATCCTTGAAAATAATTTTTTTTTGAGAAATTATGTCCAAAACACAGTATGAATTCCAAAAGGATGAAACTTAAACTTCTTGAAGCTCATTTTCATAAACCTGTAAACTCTTTAAATTGCCTAGTTTTTTACAGTGGAATCATCTCAATCAGTAGAGTTTTGTTTAACTTCACAGTGAACAGGAAAATGCAAGAGGATTTTTTCATATTATTTTGTGTAATTTAGACAACAATTTCCCACTGTTATTTTCTTTCATTTTAGGAGGAAAATAGTTTGACCTACAATAAAGATTCTCTTGGTATTTTGTCAAATTTATTTTATGCCAGCAGCAGTCACTGATTTTAATTGAATGGAAACAACAGCTCTCAGCTTGTGTGTCACATTGCTGGATTTTGTATCATTGAATTTCAGTTTGGTTTCTTTGGGACCTGCCAAGAGTGGCTTACGCCAACCTCTGAGTCTCCTTGCTGTACTCCTTTCCAGGCAGCATTGTTTGCCTTTTGTCTGTTCTCTGATTAAATTGACACCATTTTACCTTTTGTGACTCCTGTGTCATTTTCTGTTGACAGCACCTAGCAATGATAACAAACCAGTGTCCTTGTGGAAGGGGCAGAAACCATTGATTGCCTGGGTGTATTAATGCAGACCCTTTAAAAGTCATGCAGACATGGCTTTGTGCTAACTGGCAGCTGAATGGGGGCTAGCAAGAGATGCTATTAACCACAGATAACAGTCAGCATCTTCTATTCACTACCAATGTCACTTTGTACCATTTGAGGGACAATTGGTAGTGAAATTTGTTAAAGCAATTCTTCCTCTCCCTATACAAATCCCGAACTGATGCTATTTAAGGCAGAAGAGTGGAAATAGTTTTCTGATTAAATTGATGTTGGTGGGATGCTCATATAATTTCAAGGGAGCTGAAACACTTAATTCAATCCATCTGCACTTCACTGCTAAAATCTCTTTAGAACAACAAGATAGACCCTGCTGACATGAGAGGTTAAATGTTTACTGTGAATAGGGAATTTATAATTGCCTTTTTAGAAATGAATGATTATAAGTGGTTACAAGAAGCACCTGGCTATATAAGTCTTACCCATAAAACACAAGAGAGTCGAATAATTATGTCAAATCCTTCCACTACAATCTTTTTAAACAGGATAGAAAAATGAAAATATCAAACTCCTAAAATTAGAAACTTGACAAAACATCTGCATTTAAAAATAAAGTGTCTGAGAAATGCAGAATAGTTTTTGTTCAAGCTTATATGCTAAACATGAAGCACTTAATCAGCCCCACTTCTGTTCAGCAACACAATGAGACACTTCCTTGTTATATTTGCAAACAAATTTCAGCATGTTTTCTAGATTAGTTAATTATCCAAGTGTTAAAGTAGAAACTACAGAGGGAACTTTGTCTTCCTTCTGCACAGTTGGCATTATCATGAATAATGTAAACTAACCAATGTAGTTTGAACTTTCATCAATATTCTGAAAACACAAGTATCCTCATATTTTCCTTAGAAACCAAACATTTAATCTTAATTCTAAGTCACCCTGTGAACAAATTAAAATAATGATGGGAAATCAACATTTCTTACTGGAAGTTTTACCGTATGGTAGGATATTCTAGCTCATGCACAGTGCCACATCAAAGTAACTGGCTTCACCATTATAGCTGTCTCACATAGCCAACTCTAAGCACTACTGGAATAAATTCAGCCTTTCTGCATTCACCTATTTAAACATTTCCAAATTATTGCAAGATATTGTAGAAGCTGAAGGGAAGTACAAATCCCCACTGACTCTTAGAACACAAGTAGGACCCACATATAAATAAGTAGGACCTACAATTGCATAATGTCATGTGATTAAGCCAAAAGATGGTGGTTTATATTGTTTTGAGGATAATTAAAATGTCACCTACTGTGACATTACACATATACTATTCCATAAACTCAGTAGAATGATATTTGCTTTATTGAGTAATTTTCTTCAAAACAGTTATTGTTTTGTTCCACTGTGGCAGAGTAATACTTACGTAAGTTACTGTTCACTATCTATGTATTTAAAAAAGATATTTCTCATTATATAAAAAAATCATTAGTTTATTTTTTTAATGTTAATTTTTAATAGCAAATAGCGGTTTTGTATTTGGTAAGGAAAACATCAAAGCAAAGGGAGTATTACATCATTTCTAATCATATTCACTCTAGTAAGATTCATTCCAGTCTTAGTAAAGCATTTAGCTCTATACCGAAAAATGCATATCAATATATTGTAATTCTGGATACATGACTGTAGATTATTACTAGAATGCTATTGCAGAAAAGCTTTTCAGGTGAGATGCAGCATCTCAACGGTGGGGGTTCTCAAATGAGAATTCAGTGGTGTGCATGTTGTTTCCACATATGCAATAAAAAGCAAGTACTCAAAGCATCATTTTAAGTAAGCTAAATAATTAATTATGCCTTTTCATATCAACATTTTTTGCTGCTGTACTTGAATACCCCAGTGGATATTTAAAAATAGCCATCCTTGCAGTAGTAAGGATATTGCAACATTTTTTAGATGTTTGGGTTCCATAAATGAAATAGCAGCTGGTTGCAATCACAACTGATACAGATCTGTCAAACTACTTCCTGATGGATATTTTTGTTGCTGTTTCTCCAGCTCTAAGAGAATAGTGGTGTCTATGACACTCAGAGGTTGCTGTAATTAAGCTCTCAGTCCATCTGTGCAGAAGATTTCATAATATTTTCAAGAATAGAATGTTTTCAGTGTTTTTATATCTTCATTTTGGCTTGTTAAGAGACATGTTACTTTGTGTAACTTTCAAAAACTATTTGTAAGGAAGTTTCCTTCAGTACATTTCACTGAAACAGAAGGCAGAAACTACCTACAGTATTGAAAGGTTAACTCAGACGTTTTTCCTCTACAGATGTATGTTCAAACTGTAAGATGCATCTTTTGTAAGAGATAGTGACAGTACTAGAACATAAAGTAGGACAGAAAGAGGGTTTTTTTAATCCTTTTATTCTCTGGCATTAAATATTTTATAGCTATCAAATGTGTAGGCAGTGAAACTACAGTAGGAGCAGAGGCTGAACAATTGTAAAGACAGAAAAAAAACATGGGAAAGAGAAGTTTATTGATTCAGTAGATAGCTGCATTTCCTTCTGTCTTTTTTTTCCTTCTTTTTTTTTTTTTTTTTTGTGTGTGTGTGTATGATAAACCATGTCAAGAAAGCTCTGTTACTGATTTCAACAACTGTAGAAAATGATAGTTTACAGTCATGAGCTCATGAGTTGCCATATATATATAAAGTTCTAAGAATGATTGAAAATGCTTTTGGACCTCAAGTGAAAGTTTCAATGGGTCACTAAAGAAAAAATGAAAAAAATCTAGCTTTGGAAATTACATAGCACCAGGAAGTAGTGCTGATTAGAGAACAACAATTCCATTTTCCTAGAAACTTAAAAAAAACACCAAAAAAACCCAACAAACAAACAAAAACAACTATCCAGAAAAAAAACCAACTCAATATTTCTGTTCAAAAATGAAGTGCATAGAATTCTAGCATCAATATTCTATACTATCAGTGTAAGAGGTTATGTTCTAAAACATCTACTTGAACTTCCTGTCTACATAATTGAGATCAATTCCTTGTACTACCTCATTCAGCTGTGCTTTCGCCATTCCAGATCTATTAGAGTCATGTAGACTACAAATGTAATAACAGATGTAATACTAGTTTTCATGCTTATTTTCTACTGTCTTACAAAGAAAAGAGGGGTGTTTTTAGTTTTCGCTGAAACTGTCAGGCTTCTGATAGGTATTTCTGATTCAGAAATATATTTCATCAAAACTATTCTAAATTTTTCCATTAATGAAGGAACTATTAAGTGTAGCCTGTTATTTTTCTTCCAATATAATAGATTCAGGGAAATCCAAAGATTCTTAAGTTAAACAAAAATAAAAATCTTTTATTAAAAAAAAAGTTGAAAATTGTGAGCTGTTCCGATGAGTAAGAAGTCTCAAATAAATCTATTTTATCAACTCTAAATAGTTTGTCAAGAAGGGAACACATTTCTGAAAATAGGTGTTTATAATTCATTATTTGACAGTCATCACAATTCTGAATTATTTGGACACCTATGAAGGTTTTTGCTTACCTCACTAACCCATCTGTCCTCACTTCTTCTACATGCTTCGTAACACTCTAAACTTTGGCTGCTGCTTAATTTTGCAGCTGCTTTTAAGTTCCCTCTAAGCTGCAGTTCTACACAGTTGAGAGTGTTATCGTTTGTCTGTGACCAGCTCTTGCAATTTTGTGTAGTTGGTCACTTTCACCTAAGATTAAATAAAAGGAAGGAGGAAATAATGAGACAGCAAATTATTATCAGAAGACTGGGAACTACAGCCATTACTGATTTTTCATTCTGTATTTCCCTATGTATCAAAAGGCCATGCAGCTAATGAGAAACCAGAATTTAAAATGTGATATGAACAATCAACTACCAGCTGGAAAATATCTCCCTAATATTTAGATATATATTTAAAAATTAGTGACTTTAAGGGGGAAAAAATGTTCATAAGCAGTCTAGAGCAAGAATTTTCTGTATCAGTTCCCACAAACTAATTTAAACTTTCATTTTTTTTCAGGTGTATTTTGTTACAGTAAATCAGTAGAAACTGAAAGGAAGATAAAAAAACCCAACAAATGGAAACTAGCTTCAGTTTGGTCCTCAGGATTTTTTTGATTTATTAAACTGTATCACAGCATGCTGAGAGGTGAGAGGGTAAGTTAAAAGAATATAACAGGCAAAAATAGGAACTGGGGAACACAAAATCATTTAAGCCACCTATGGTATTAATAGAAATATAAGCTGACACTTTGGAAAAGGCCACTGTCTTTCATAAATCAGAAGTTCAGGAGGGACCCCAAATGTAGATGAAGTCACTACTAGCAAATCTTTGTCTGCTCTTCAGATAAACGGTTTCCATTTTCTGAATGTTTTCTTCTTTTGTTTGAGTTCACTGAAGAGCATGAACTGTAGCCAGGTTTATCACTGATAACACTTCATATTTTCCTTCACATGGTGTCACAGCTTCTGACAAATCTTTCATAGAAATTTCTATTTCTCTTCGTCTACCTACCTGTTTCAATTCTACTGCATTTCCACTTTTCTGTTCTGAAGACTATAAATGTGACAATTTCATACTTAGTCTTTCTAGGTATGTCCCACCTCCATATTTCCAATCAGTTCTCTGTTAATTATAATAACATCTGTTAATTAGAATCCCATCCTCAAGATATTTTCTACATCTTCTGTACAACTAAATTGTTATTAATGCCTTCCAAGAATTTATGGCTCAGTATGGCCAGGGGATTCCTCTTATCCAGCTGTTGAAATCAACAATGCAGACTAAGAAATCTGACTGTCATTCAGAGATTCAATTATAGTCAGTGGAGAAAAAGAAGTACATGGAGTACAGCATTCATCAGCTGCATACCTAGTGAGGGACTGCTGTTACTCACTAATCATGTCAATCAATTGAGAAAATAGTGTTGATTGAGGGAATAAGTTTTGGTCCACTCACCAATTAGACCTGTAAAGAACTACACCTACTCTCATCACAGCATGTGTAAAATTACTTTTGGCTAAATAATTGTCTGTATATTACTTACTGGAAAGCAGTGAAATAATTTAGGGTTCTCATCCCACTGTATCACATAACAACTTTAATTTACCTGATTTCCTTGTAGGTGCTATTGTTCAAAGAACACTGAAAATAATTAACTTAGTTCAAATTTACACATTCACCTAAAATTTTAAAACTGATGGAGACAGTTATTGTTCTTCTGGTTCTCTCCAAAGTTTCACCTAAAAGTTAAAGACATTCTAGTTGCAGAAATTCTGGAAATGGTTTACTTGGCTTGTAAACAGCTCAACATTTCTGTTGTCCTAAAAGTCTGCATTGGAAAAGAGTACTTCATTTTCATTTGAGAAAATGCCAACTGTGAAAGCAGGCAACATGAGTAATTAACTAAGTGGGTTTTGCCTTTTATTTTTAACTGTTTGTCAATGAATTTGCCACCCACAGCCTTCTCTGTGGATGTGTACACGTGTACAGGATATCTTCCAGGGCTGCTCACATTCTGCTGTGAAGATAGCATGGAAATTGTGCTTTTAATTTGCTTATTCTTTTATTCCATTGATCTATTAATTAGAAGTTTTTAACACAAACAAGAAATAGCCTATGTTGCGATTAGGACTTCTAGAGTTGTACAGTAACTGAGCTTCTGTTGGGGACAGCTTATTTCAATAGGGTAAGAAATTTTGTGTATTCAGTAACTGCAGCAGATTTTCTTTCAAAGGCAGTGGATCTGCACTCCTCAACCTTTCTAGATTTACTGTGTGTATTTGGTCTATTAGAAAATGTTACCAACTCGTACCTTACTCTACTATAGAGGTACTCTTCCAAAATCATGATTTGGGTCATAAGCAACATATAGGCACCTATCTCCATGACATCAAAGAACTAATAATCCAAGAATATTAAAAAGAGACAATGATATATGAGGTTTAAAGGAACAATTTTCAGAATTTTTAAATCTTACCGGCTAATATTTATTTTAAACTAAAATTTAGAGCTACCCTATAAGCACAACAGTCAATAGTAAACCTACATCAGAAAAAAAGTCAAGATAGGATTTCTAGGCTAAAGACCAATTGCAGAAATCACTGAATAGGATTCTATGACCTCATGTTATACATGAGGTCAGGCTAAATGAATTTAACATTTCCCAAGTCTACAAAAGTAGATGTTCTTGCCTTTTAGAGAATACATCTGTAGTATCCTAAAAATATTTTTTATTCCAGCATTTAGCCCTGAAGTCTGAAAGATTCTTCTCTTTAAACCTTAAGAAAGTGATTGATATTTTTTCTTATACCTTCTATCTTCAAGTATATCTTTATTTTTAAATAAAAGAAGGGCAGTGTGCAAATTCACACATTAGACTCCTTATCGGATAGCCTGTTTCATCATCGTGGTGGAGTTATCTTAGCTAGCTGCCAGACCTCTCATTCCCTGCCTCCTCAACATGACAAGGGGAGAAAATAAGATGAAGGTGAAACAGACTCAGCTCAGGGAATATTAATTTCATTTATTTTTAATTTTAAAAAAGAGTAAAATGGTGAGAAACAAAGACAAAAACCTAAATCACTTTCTCCCAAACTCAATGTCTTCTCAGGTTCAGATTCACTCCTTTATTACTGAATCCTCTACCTCCCTCTTCTGAATGGCACAGAAGACATGGGGAACTGAAGGATGTATGTAACAGATTCTCTTTGTTTTACTACTCCTCAGACTTTTGCTCTGCACCAGCATGGGTCTTTCCCACAGGCTTTCTCCAGGGCCTGTTCATCTCCTGTGGCTTGGGGTCCTTCATAGTCTACAGTGTGGATATTTCCTGCCCTGTGGTCCTTTATGGGCTGCAAGGGACTCGAACCACTGCCTGGAGTATCTATTCCTTCTCTCTCACACAACCTTCTTTTCTCACCTTGGTGTCTGAAGGACTTTCTCACTTCTCTCCTCATTCCTCACCGCCTGTGCAGTATTTCTAACCTTTCTTAAATATGTTCTCATTGAGATGCCACCACCAGGGTTTGTGGCCTTAGCCATGCCCTGCGTCTGGAACTGGTTGTGTGGAGTAACCCCAGCCCCTCCTCACAGAGGTCACTCCTGAAGCCTCCTGCTGCCAAAATTTTGCCATCCACACTCAATAATCATTAACATCTTCCCTGACTGTTTTTGTTGGTCTTTTTTTTTTTTTTCTTACAATGACCCAGCTGAAAAGAGAGATGAGACTGGAGATGCTACTAGAACTCAGAAAATGGACACCATTTATTGATTCTCTTTTATTTAGCAGTGTTATCAAGTGTTATTCTTCCAGTGTCACAGCTTCTTTGTTCTTATGGGTAATAGCATAGATTGCTAAAATACCTTCTGTAGTCCCTGTGCACCATCTTTGTAGTATAATAACAATTTGAGCAAATGGAAATTAAGAACTGTGATGGACTGCCTAACACAGGATTATAATGTCTTTATTCATGCTGAAGCATGATCATAGATTGAAACACAATTTGCTATTAAACAGGTAGTAATGTAGGGATTTCAAAAATCTGTTGCAAGTAGAGTAGTGCCAATAAACAAGCTTCACACATTTTATTTTTTAGACAACAATTTCTGCATGTTCTGCTGTTTTGCAGTTTGAAGATGTTTAGATTTGTATCCAAATGAACTGCAATGTATATCTCTGTATAAGGAAAAAAGTCAAAAAGTCAAACAAATAATTTCATATAAATTAACGTAGAGACTGAATCTCCCCAACAAAGTAACTACTTTATATTCTCTATATTCTCTTATCAAATGAGTCTGAAACTCTTTACAGAGATTTATTTTTTCTTTTTATATTTTTTTTTTTTAAGATTAATAGTATGAATAGAGTTAACATAGTTTTGTATCACATATTTCATCTTTTCAAGTAGTAATTTTGAGGTAAACATCTCCCTATGGGACACAATGCAATTATGCATCAGTTTTACTGGTAATTCTTACAAACTTTTCTCTATTTTACTTGAAGTTATATTCTGTTTCAATATACTTGCAAGCTAGAAAAGACTTCTTCTTTTGCCTAAGTAGGTAGTTTGTTCCCATGTGACTTTTTTTTCATCTACACATTTTTATCGTATACCAGGGTTTGCAGCTTGCTAGACTCCAATACCGCAGCATGTGCCAGTGGATGCAACAGTTCCTTAAGGAGATTCCACACTGTCATCCAGTGGGAATGTTGTTGACTCCAAGTTGCTGTTATGGCTGAAGCACAGGGGTAATGCTATAGAGAAAGAAAAATATTTATCATACTATAAGAAGCTACAAGATGTCCGTTGACTCACAGTACTAGAGTACACAGTTTCTCAATATATTCTTCTAGGTAAAAGAATCTAAAATACTTAGAGCAAGAAAAGCTATCATTGCCATCATTATGATCATGGGGTCACCAGACTTAAATAGTAACACTTTTTTGCCAGCCTTCTAGCACATGAACATTCCCATGTGTTCTACAAAATTTTGTACTTCAAATAGAAAACCAATAAAACTAGTTTGAATTGAACCACATAACCATACATTTATACGGAGTTTTTTTCTTTCTTATAATTAAGGATTCAAAACAGTCCTTCAGGCTGAAATTCTCATCTGACTCCAGCCACGTAACACAGAACAGCCCAGTCTAAAATGACCACCTTAAAAATAGACAGGCAGTATTAAAGAACAGTTTTACCCATCACACCTTCAAAAGACTGCATTCTTCCTACTGTAAAAAGAAGGTACCAATGCAAATAGTGTAAACTAAATATTTTTATTTTAGGAACTTGGTATGAAAAGTGTAATTTGCTGTCTTAAAATGCTCACAGTAGCAAAAGGCAAACTTCTTTATCATTGACTGAAAAACATTCTGTGATTTGGTTGTTATAGCAATCACCTGCCAGGACTTTTTCTTGGGTTTACTGAAGTTCATATCCACAGTTTTAAAGAATGTATTTATACTAAATAATCTCATCTTCCACAAAAGTGTTCTAGCCAGTAGTTCACGTTACTTCATGTCCTGGCCTCTCCAATACTACTGTTGCTGTTTTATACTATATTTGGGTCATTTTTTTTTTTTTTCATATTTTCACCCCTGGAAATGAAAAGCAAAATACTACCGTAGCGTTGTAGTATGGGTTTGTTGTTTGCTTTTTTCTGTGTATCAATGGATTTTGCCACTATGCTATAACATCAAGTAATTTGCTCTATCTCTTACTTCTTTGCCTTTCCCTTCCTTTTCCTTTCGTGCCTCGGGAAGTCTGTAGCAGGTCACACTTTGAACTGTACTGTAGTTCTTTGTTCTGGTGCTTAGCCAGTGAATTTACACTGCATGATGAACATTGCCACAATCTCCTTAAGTCAGTAAAATTCCAAGAGTAAAAATAAACTCTATTCTCCCATTAGGCTGAGCTTGTTGTTTAATGGGAAAACAATGTCTATTTTATAACTATTTTAGAAAGTCTAATACGATGCTCACTATAAAAGAAATAGTTCTGAAAGTATGAATACATATAAACTGAAAGTACTTATCAGAATCTGATTCCTATTTTCTGTGCAGAACTGATATTCCTTTCAGTGCTCCTCTCTTTATTATGTTTCCCTCATGGAATTTCTACTTTTCTTGGATCATAAATCCACATGATTGCACAGATCATCTGGGTGCCTTGGCAAGTCTGATGCTGCAAAAAGTGTGTTACCCTGCATTACTTAGTCTGTTATGAAATGTATGTAAAATCTACAGATGTCTTCTAGGAGATAGCTCGAGCAGTTCCAATATCATAAGCTTACAATCAGTTACTCAATTTAAGGTTACTTTTAAAGGTCCTTTGGATACACGTTTTGTTGATAGACTTTTTCATATTTTTCATATTTCAGCTTGTCAGTAGCTCACACTGAAATATGATGGTTTGAAAATGCAGTCCCTGAACTTAGATATCAGATTATTACCCTGAGACTGAAGGCAAAATATGGCATTTTCTTTGACAACAAAGAAAAAGGCCTACATTATTGGACAAATCTTGTTGCAATGCCCTGTGTTAAATGGTAATTCAGAAACACATTGTTATTGCTTCAGGACATCATTAATGTGTTGAAATGGTAGATACTGAAGCACTTCTTTTTCAATCACAGTTTTATTTACTATTTATAAATATAAATAGAGTTATCCACTGAAATTAAAATAAATCATTAATCTTTTGAAGATCTATATATGTTTCTGTACAAAGTGTAGAGGACCTAATTACCTAAAAGAGAGGTCTCTGAAACCATCTCACTATTTTTTCAGAACACTAAAGAACATCCTATTGACTCCAGTTATTATATGCTTCAATGAATATTCAGTACTCCGAAGAATTTATACATTTCAGTTTTAGACAGGTTGTCCCATAGACGGGCAACATAAAAGGATGGTATCAATATTTCCATATGATAGTAAATTACTTATGAGATACAGAAGAAATAAACAAAGGGTCAAAACTAATAATTTTGTGAAAAATCTCTGAAAAGCACAGAATCTATAAAGCTTACACTGCTGTCTTCCAGGCTGATTGCCATTTTACTGTGTTTGTTTATTTGCTGTTAATTGTTCCAATATTCTAGAGAGACAGACTGAATTGTCTTTCCATCAGAATTTCTGGTAAGAATTTCAGATTAGTTTAAATAAAGAACTCTGACATAAAAAAGTCAATAAATTCTTCTTTGATTAAATTGTAGATTTATTTCTCATGGGTATCTCTATTGCACTTTAAGCTAATAACACATGTGGTGTTTACACATATGTTTTTTTATATGCCAACTAGAACTCATGTGAGTGCTTGTCTTGTAGTAGTTGGTCTTTAATGGATGAGACTCCTCAGACTTTAAGCCATCAAAAACCAATTAAATTCTCAAGATTGATTCCAAAGGTGCAGTCATCTTTACAGGCTACTGAGACTTTATACACCAAGTTATGGCATAATCTTTCACAGGGAAGATGATAGGATTAAAATAAGACAAACAAACAGCTTGTAGGCAGATGCACAAATTCTCTTTAGATGGATAGGCAACTAACAGAACAAGACAAAATAAAGTAAACCAGGAAGCTATCTTGTAAAATGTATTTGAACCCTGTGTAAATTTAGAACAAAATTTGTTGCTCTGCTTGAGAAAAAAAATGCAACAAAAGGAGGAGGTTGTGAGGGGAGGGGCAGGGCTAGGAGGGCAATACTACAAGAATCATCCTTCAAACAAAGATATCCAAATGAAATACTAGGCTGGGAGTGAGAAGTACATCAGATGCTAGAGATGCTCTCTGAATTACATATATATTTAATATAGGAAAAATTGAGATACAGAATAAATCCGGATTCCTCAAAAAATTACTTAATGGAAGCTTACACAATGATAATATTCAGTGCAAACTATGCTTCACATATCATAATGTTTTCTAGAAAACATAAAAATAATGCTCTGAAAAGTTCTTCTCTGTAATAAAATTTTCTCTGACATTTGCACTTAACTTTGAGCTTCACTCAATTTTCTGGACAGTCAATTAAATTAAAACCTACTCCTACATACTTCTTTAAAGTGTACCTCTTTCAAACAGCCTCAGAGATGTAAACTTCAGAACACAGTGTCAGGTATACATGCACACACACAAATTTATATATATAATACGTATATATATATATATATTTATAACTCAACATGCAAAGCTATACTTCCTTTTGCTGTTAAACTCTAAACACACCTGCTTCAAAATGTAAAACATATTTAAAATTATTTTTTCTTTCAGAATTATTGAATATCATGTCATTCTTTCATTATGTGACATACCATCAAGATTAATGAACCGCCATGTTTCTTTTTGATGTCACCCATCTCCTCCATTTTTTTTTGATGTATTATGTAAGCATGATACCTGAAAAACTGTTTTTTTTTTTTAATTAAAATTCTTATTGTCCTCTTTCCTATTAAAAATATGCATTTGCAAGTAAAATCTATTTCATCTGTATTTCTAACATAGGAATTAGGACACTATTTTACTGTTAGCAAACTTGAAGGCAGCAACTGTAAGAAAGCAATGATCTTGATGAACAAGGGTTATGAAAATTCTGAAATAACAATGCATGCTTTGGAGAGGAGAAGTGTTGGTAAGAATTTCAACCAAGTAGCCAGAGTAAAATTCTGATTTATATATGTTGTTTGAATATCACATTATTATATCACAGCTTTCAGTTGCAATTAAGATTATTCCTAAACTCGATGAGATGAAAATAAATGTGAAGATACACTTTCAAGAAGAAAATATGTAAAACCAGAAAATAGTGGGGTCCAAACAAAATCCTTGTTCCATACACATATGCTAAGACACAACTCAAATCAATAAACACTACACAGATAAGAGAGAAGTGGCAACAAACCTTGAATTAAGTGATAAAATAGTGTGGGAGAACGGTTAACATATGAAGATTGGAAGAGGCACTACAAGAAATAGATTTATGAGGACAGTGATGGATTGGAAATGACCAAGACTCAAAAAAATGCCAGGACTGATGTTATAGAAGTTTAATGATTGCGTTTTAATTGTACAGTTTCTAACATTATGGTGTACCCCCTCACCACAGTTTCAAAAGTGACTTCCCCATTGTCATTTTCCCTTAGTCATTACCTCCATGTTGTCTTCTTCCCCTAGACCCTTTTCTAACCTTTCCTCAAGACCCTGATCCCACTGGTTCTTCAACAGCTCTTCCCTCATTGATTATCCAATCCCATCTTTGTTACCTCCCAGTTTCTAGCACTTTTCCTACCTGGCCCTATAAAATTCCTTGTTCTCTTTAATAAAGTTGCTTCTATGCTTTACCATTGCCTTGTGTGGAGTGTGCTTGGAGTCATCCTTGCTGTCAATGGCCATCAGGACAGGGGGCAAGTTCTCCAGAATGTTGCTTTTAGGTGGCTTAATGTAATTTCAGCTTTTGTGGTTCTGGATGTACATGCAATTACTTTAAAATATAATTATTTATTTAATATTATTGTAAAATTGTTGCAAACTTAATCACATGTGGGTTATGAGTTGCAGCATTACAATATTGGTTAATATAATTATAAAAATAGAACCAGATATTTTATACTTGTCTTTAACCTGTCCCTTGATTTCCATCACTGATCCCCTGATGGCACAAAAAATCAAGTTAGGAACTTCCAACATTTATCTGTGAAGAACACTTTTTTTCTTTCTCTTCTAATGTATCCAACCCATCATTTTAGCTGTTCTAGGAAATTAGTTTGGGATCATCTTTAGCAGAAATGTGAAGGCAGAGACACTTGAATATGTAGCAGATGGAAGATTTACGCTCTTGTAAACCACACCTGGTATCTCTGTGTCTTGGGTTGAACCTATGACACTCTGTTAGTGGTATCATTTCAGAAAAGTCTTGGAGGTTTTACCATTCTATTACATAGGAAACCAAGTGAAAAAATTGTTTGTTTCTTATTGCTCTGAAGTATTATATGAAAAACAAAAGAAAAAAGGCGTTGCTTAAATACTGCTATATTGTAGACTTTCAAATGGGTTGGTTGATAAGCATTATTTTATCTTTCTATGTTTCTTGACATATTATGCTAAACATAAAGCACAGTTTATTATGTGTCACATAAGGCTCGTGGTGCATAATTACATAATTATCAGTAAAAAAATATATCAATATTGTGTTCACTTGCGTGATTTTTTTTCTAGTCTTTTCTCTCCTCTATACTTTATTATCTTATATGGAGGTGGAATTCAGATTCACACATTAAGCAGGATTAAGTTCAGCTGCCTAAACACAGAATGCTAGTACCATTTTGGTATTGGGTGTTTTTTTGTCTGTCCTCCAGTTTCTGTTTCAGAACTGTAATGATCTCCTGAAAGCATTGTGGCCTTTGAGATGGCTTGTATATTCTAGGGCAAGTACATTTGCAATAGGTGCTTACATTTAAGTCACCTGATTAAGTTTATGGTCAATGCAGTCACTGAGGCTCAAACAATTTGCTCAAATGTGTTCATCTCATGCCATTTTCCAAATTCTCCAGCTGTCACTCTGGGATGATACATGTCTGCTTTTTATCCCATCTGTCACTTCTGCGTGTATATCTTGGATATCCCTGCATATCTCAAATGGCACCAGGAGCCTATATTTGGGCAAGTGAACTTATCCTATACAGTCTAGAAAGCTGTTCAAATGACTAAATTTGTGGGTCTCTAAAGGCTGAACTGAGTAATTCCTTAGACTTTCTCAGCTCCACTTTATGATACATTAGATTCACTTTCAAAATAGGCATACAATCCATTTGAAATGCTTCTCATGTCCTATTAGATCTCAAGTACCAGTATAGGACTACACAGGTCTCCCATGCAGGTGTTTTGTTCTGTGTGCTAGCTCCACACAGATACTCTGGACATTGTTAAAGATCTCATCTGGTGCTACACACCCATATGTGGCAAGTAAACAAATTTCCAGATCCCCACAGACTACAATAACAGCATAGACAGCTCATGGTCAGTGTGTTCATGTGGACTACTTAACTACAGTTACTCATTTCAGATGCTTACACGTAAGTGTCTGTGAGGTGTGGGGGCACACTGTGATCTGATTTTATTGCTGTCAAAGAGCACATGCTTTTCTTGAGGTCTTGTGTCATAACTGTTAACCCAATGTGATATCTTGAATACTCCAGGATGTCTCAATGCCAGTAGATATCTAATATATAATAAATAGATATATAATTAGGCAAAAAGCTTAGTCCCATTTGATTAACTCAGATGATACCAAACAGAGAAGATCTATAGGATTATTCCAGAGACCAAGGCTGCAAATCAAAGGGAATTCAATAGGCTGAAGAAACTGAACAGAAATCTTATGAAGCTCAAGAAAGATGAGGGCAAAGTCCTGTATCTGGAATTGAACAACTTGATGAAAGAATACAAGCTGGGAACAGTGTTGCTAGAAAGCAACTTTACACATTCTGGATAACAGTAAAGTGAACGTGAGGAAAGTGTGCTTATGTAGCAAAGACTCACAATAAACTGACAAGTACTCGTGAAAGTCTAGCCAGTCAACAAGATTATTTTTCTCTATTTGACGCTTATGAGTATGCAACTGGAGGAGTAAATTCATGGGGAAAACTGAAACACTGTCTTCAATGTTTTACAGTAAAAGGACAAAAATCAGTAGATAAAGTTGCAATTACTTAGATATTAGAAAATATTTTTTCACTACGAGAGCAGTCAGATCAGGTTCACCAAAATTGGAATGAGGAATCTCTGTTCTTGGAGATACGCAAAAGTGAACAGAATAAAATCCTGGTGGTCATGGTCTAAATTTGAAGTCAAATCTAGTTAAGAACAATTTTAAATCAGAGGATGTTCCTAGTTCCCTCGCAACTGAAATTATTAAATTATCCTATGACAGTTGAGTGTCATGGTGTAAAACCAGCCCTGTAAAGAATTTTTCAAAGTATGAACAACCTTTTGCTTACATGATGCTGATGGAAGAAAATTGGTCATATTCACATTTCTTTTCTCAGAGGTTACTCAGATAAGGCACTCAGCACATTTTTTGTTATTTATTTACATACAGGACATCCTACCTCAAAACCAGTGTGTTGTTCATTAAAGAAGGAAGGGAGGACTGCATTCTGTCCTTTTCTTTTCTCTTTTTCCTAACCTTAGATCAGCAATCCTGTGTTTGTGATTGTGTTAGGAAAGTTGCCCTCTCATAAGTTTTCTGTAAGGAGAAATGAATATTTTTGTTACAATATAAAAAATGAGGATTCCTATGAATTTTGGTTACTATCACTAGGAACATACTTTTGGAACTCTATTAATTATTCAGTTATTTGCTTTCAACCTATTTATATTAAATTAGTAAGTCTCTGTAAATCTGATTCCAGATTTACTCCAATGAATAAAATTGACAAATAGGAGCATATTCTAGCAGTATTAGACTCAGCTGTGCCTGAATTACTTTATAGTCTTCACTTACTTCTCTGTCATACTAGGGATCCTGCCCATGACTGTTGCTGCTAGCTTTCCTAAAGATTGACCTCTTATGAGTGTAAAGTGTTATCATCGTCACAAAGTTCACGATGTTCATTAGAAAATGCAATGCCAGTAAACTGTGCATTATTCACTACTCAACGTAAGAATAAATCTTCTAGAAGGAAGGATGTTAGAGTCATATGCATTGTGCAGATTTTATAGTAAATGACCTAAAAGGGAGAACAACTTTGCTTTTCGGCTAGGTGACTGCAGGCAAATGCTGTAGTGCAGCTAAGATGACTCAGTCTAATTTTTGCCTCTGTAATAATGTTGTGACAGAAATAAGATGTCTAAAAATAAAATGATGGAACTTCTTGATACTTTGGAGATGCAGCCCAATACTCCTCAGATACACAGCATAGTGCAATGTCATCAGGATGATCAAGATGGGTGCACAAAAGAATGCTTTATGAGCTATGCCTCGGAGTTTTCTACAGGACTAAAGCAGTTGGTATCAGACCATACAATTAACACTAACATTGTGAGGGATTTTTGAATCTCTTCCCTTTTGAGCTGTGGTAGGCTCTGTCCATTGGAGTCCCTAACCTGAAGTTCTCATAGTTTAAATTAGAAGAAAACAATGGTCAGGAATTGGTCTTGCTGACCAATTTACTTTCCTATTTGAAGTACTATTTATGTCTAAATACCTTAACATTCACATTTGCTGTTAACCACATCATTAGAATTTGAGGTTTGATCTTTGGAGCAAGTAATCATTAGGGTAGGAGGAGTAGTGAAGTAAGTGATATTGAGTATTTTATTATGAATTGTAACATTAGCTAACAGTGCTTAAAGCAAGAGCATAGCTTAGGAGAATAAGAAAAAGCTTTAAGTACAATTGCTTACATTTATGAGTTCACACTTCACTGTCTATGCATCTTCTCTAATACCTGCTCAGAATATGATATTTCAACACAAATTCCAGAGGGTAAACTCATCAATGGAATATTTGTATATAAGAAATAAAAAAAACATGAATTTTTGTAAAAATTAAATCCTTTTTTTTTTTTTCCTCAGGATTATCTGGATTATTGTTAATTTTTGTGTTTTGTTTTCGGTTGGGTTTTCCCCTAGAAGAAAAAATACCATGTGCATAGTCAATTGGTTTGTCACATTCAGTGCATTTATTTTCTGAACTTCAGGGCCAGTTCTGGCTTGTCTTTTAGTGCTAAAAAAGCCTTTTGAGATGTGACAATTTTTAAAAATCATGAAGTATAAGAGTTACAGCAATTCTTCAATTAGCTATCTCTCGTTCATAAACACTCAAGAAAGAGTTCTTTTCTGAATCAACTTGGAGCTTAATTGGAGCCTCAATACTGCATACTGCCCCTACCACAACTAGAATCATTTTCTGTTCCAGGCAGATTTAGGCAAATTTCCATGATTTGTAAAGATATATTATATGATTCAGTATTAATAATTGAGTTTCCCAACTCTTTTGGGGATGTACAGAAGATACAAAGGAAATACCATGGACAGCTGATACAAGGTTATGAGATGTGATGAAATTCACTTCTGAATTTCAGATATCTGAACATAGGCATCTATAGCAATCTGAGATGTCCTATCATATATTGCGCTAATTTAACTTTTCATCCAGTGCTGTTATTCAGACCATTCAGTGCCTATCTTTTTACCATTAAACTGTTGTTTAAGCTTTACCATGGGTCCAATCCATCTAAACTTTGGGTTCCCAGTCATTCTAAAATAAGTGTGAAGACTTTTAGAAATTAGTGGGGAAAAGCAATATGCAATTGATGGATCCCAGAAAGACTTATTGTCCTTCTAAGTTTTGAGTGAATGATATTTTCTCTCTCTGAATCTGCAAACTAACTACATTTTTCTTTACTGAATGCACATTCATTGCATGCCACATTCACAAAGCTTCTAAAATTCTATAAAATTGTCCCAAGGTGGCTGACATGGAGAGCTACAACAAGGGAAACAGAGCTCCAGAGGAGCTGGGCAGTGGCAGTGAAGCCTGTTAGTGCCCTCAGGCCCTGTCAAGTGGAGCCCAATCTATGTTAATCTTCAGCAACTAAAAACAAAAAACATAGTACACTAGTGGAGTATTAATTTCAAATTGATTGTATCGGTTTGAAAAGATGTCTTAACAGAAGGTATCTTCCTAGGAAAAAGAAAAATTTTAAAAATATGTAAATGAAGGTATGTATCTGGCATATGAAAAAGTTATTCCTAAAAGGGGGTAAATCAAAGAACAAAAAATATCACATAGTTAGGCACTTCCATTTTTGAGATTGCTTTCAAACACCTTCGCTCATGCATAGGAAAGAATTCCTAATCCATCTATTAGTTAATCAGATTTTTACACATGTAGCATTATTTGCAGCTTTACTGTTCTTTGGAGTGCTCCTTTACCATGTCATTTGTCAAGAAATGCCCCAAATGGCATAAGGAATGCCACAGTGAATATCAATGGCACAATGAAGCCAATATACCTATCTCTATCCTGAAGAAAAAGTCCCTTGTTATTCTTTTCCTACAATCAACGTTTATGCCTTCTATCTCCAAAAAGGTTTTAATAATTTTTTGGGACATAAATTATTTGCAAAGTTAAGTTCTTTAGATCAGAATGAAGCATAATCCCAACACATTTTAAAAGTGTACCATTTCATCTTATAAACAAAAAGGAATATCATAAAAAACAATGGCCAGTACCTTTATATAATTGTATTTCTCAGGATTCTTAAACTTATAAAGGGTGGTCTTAGAGACATAAGACAAATTTGGATATGCAACCACATACAAGAAATAAAAAATTCCAGTTTTTGGGGGGGGTTTTTTGGTTGTTTTTTTTTTTTTTTGGTTGGTTGGTTGGTTTTGTTGGTTTGTTTGTTTGTTTTCTGTTTTGAAAATAACAGTGTCCTTCTTTATTATTGAAAGATCTCAGAAATATTACGGAAATAATGAAATATTGAAACAGCTACAAGTTTCAGAAAACTTTGGGGGCAATCCTACCTAAATATTTTTTCTTCCTTTATAGTAGTATAATCAGGTATATGAAGTTAAATAACTAAAAATAAATGAGACATGCATTTGATACTTAGCTGAGGAAGGAATCAGCCTTCTGATGCTGAAAAGCTGCCAGGAATAAAGAAGGGCCTATGTTTATTAATCAAACTTCTGACAACTGAAGAATGAAAAAACTCTTGAAAATATCAGAGCTATTTTAGGTAGCAGTAATCATCTATGATCTGATAAAGTACACATTCACTGACAGCCAATGATCCTACCTCACATCTTGCCAACACTGCTGTCCTGGAACAAGTAAGAGAAACAATGTGGACTTCATCCAGTGTGAAATATAACAGCAGATCAATATAACCCTTGCTTAATAAAAGGATTTTCATGGAAGTTCACAAAAAAACTCTGAAACACTGATAGCTACAACTGATCTTTTTCCTATGTCACAAAAGAACAACTAAGCCTTTTAAAAGAGAGAAAAATAAAACATAATTGTTAAGATTAGGACATAAATCTTTTGGAAACATATTACCTTGAATAAATATATAAACTGAAACCAACCCATATTGATCAGAGGGACATGTCTACTTGGGAAAAGAAAACATTGCCAAGCAGTGGGTTTGTTGTTTTGGGGTTTTTTGGTTTTGGGGTTTTTTTGGTTTGTTTTTTTTTTTTTTTTGTGTTGTTTTTTTTTTTTGGTGGTGTTTTTTTTTTTTTTTTTTTTTTTTTTTTG
>JAWWLZ010000001.1:64259243-64316732 GCA_035041345.1 Poliocrania exsul
GTAATCTTAAAATATTGTCCGTGTATTTGTTCTTTTAAAAAATAAAGTGTGGCTTTTTCATTTGTTTGGGGTTTTGGGTTTTTTTTGGTTTGTTTTTTTTTTGTGTGTGTTGTTTTTTTTTGTTGTTGTTTTGTTTTGTTTTGTTTTGTTTTTTGTGAGTGTGGTAAATGTTTGATTGAGGGTTTTGTTTTGTTGTTTTGGGGTTTTTTTCCATTTGTTTTCAGTTTGGGGTTATTTTTTAAAGCAAAGAGAATGAAACCTCAGGCATTCCTAAGACTAAGCACAAGAAAGCACTGTTGTTAAAATGTTTGCTCTTGTTTCTTTCAACAGAATTAACCTATCCAGCTGAGGCAGGGATTACAGCTTTGTGGATGAAATAAATTTCATGTTGTTTGGCCTCAGGACCAAAGACTCCTGCTATTCTTAATTTGCCAGGATAGACATAGATATCATCCCTCCAATGCCATATATAACCAAATTTGCCTGTAGCCTATTTTTTTAAATCTAAGGCTTAATATTTTGCAGAAAGATATCTGTCAGCACATCAGTAGGATGGGTTTTGCTTTCACTAGTCAATTAGCAGAGAATTATTTCTGCTGAATAACTAATTCTACTGAAACGATACTTAAGAGCTATAATTTTACCTTATTTCATACACTGTACTATTGCATGCACTATTCCTATATACTATGTGACTTGCAATTATGAACACAGAATTGCACCTGCTTTTAAAAAGAAAAGTCTGTCTCAGGAAAATATTAATTAAAAAAAAAGTCATCTGAATAATATAACAAGTAATGATATATATATATAATTTTCAGTTTAGATAAGTGTTGAAAAGTACAGATGTGTAACAAGAGTCTTATCCAAAATATCTGCTCGCTGGACCAAATTTTCCAGCTCTGTATTGTGTAGGTCAGCCATCAATTGCAGACAAAATGTTAATTCAGTAAGAATTACATATATACTCAATGTGATACCAAACTGCTCCATTTGGAGTCATATGTACTGCCTTATACTAAACTTTAGGCCTAAACTTAAAGGTCAAGTTGTTCCCCTCACTGAGTCTGGGTTAGGAAACTCAAAAATGCTTCCAGCTCCTTTCTCTCTCTCTTCTTCCACTCCATAAGGGAGGAGTTTTCCAGAACACTAGACTTCTCTGCATCACATATATGTACCATTTTCTCAAGGTTGCTGTATATAGTGATGCCAAATGGATCTATGGATTGCCAGTATGACTAGTATCCTGAGCTACGCTGCAGCACAGCTTAGTAACTCTGGGCATGACCTGTGAATGCCTCTGACTGGACAGAACATCAAACGTCTATGATTAGAGAGAACATCATCTCTGACAGAAACTTTGTAGTTAGATGTCTCTTTTTTTTGGTCAGACTATCTGTACCATGGAATATTTCCTTAAGTTGCATCTGTGGAGTTATGATTCCTACCAAATTTACAGCTAACAGTAATGTTTACATAAGTGAAATAAAAACTATCAATGAGTATTTGAGCTTTCAAAAAAGAGTTTGAATGATGTTAGTTTGGAAAGCATGCCTATTTGACAAAATTAACTCAAGGAATACACCAGCCTACCATACTTACAAAACTTTCTACGCTATTTATCATTAAAAATGAGTAACAGGAAGAATGATGTAATCATTATATAATTTAATTTAAATTTATCTTAACTACAGTAGAATGAATTCTTTTACTTGAACCATCTACAGTTTGCAAAAATTAGATCTCTGAAATTTGTGAACACATATCTGTTGTTATGCTCAGGGAGCATTACCTACATTCTTAAAAATACTGGGGGTTTCCTTAGATTTTTTTTTTCTTTTTAAATCCCTTTGCATACTGTGCCACACAAACTGTGCAGCTTACAATTTAGAATTTGGTAGGTATGATAGCTCATCTTAGTATCTACAGAATATCAGCAAATTAAGTAATATATAAAAAAGGAACAATTAAAGAAAGAATTGTATTGGTATTTTCAGGAAGGAAACATTTCTTGATGACTGGCTAATAAAAAAGCACCTAGACTTTGAATTTTCAAACAACTTAGAGAAAAAAAAATCCTTTAAAATGTCCTCTTCAGAAGCTGGAAAAAGGCCACCTGGAAGACTGAATTGCATTGGTAGAGGTTAAAATGGGTATTTTTTTCTTCTCTTGTTGTTGAAGTTCAGCTACAAATTGTTAATACCAACAGAAAACCTTTAATTAGTTTATCATGAAATTGCATTGTTGCCATGAGTGAGGCAAATAATCAATCAGTCAGAAACAGTGGAGCACAACTAAATAGCTGGTAAGATACACAAATATTTCCATCTTTAGGGAAAAGTCTCCTTATGGGTTTTCCTTTAGTCTATTTATGCCTGTGGGTCATCATAAACACACATAAATATGTGTGTGTCTGTGCACATACTATGTCTTTGTCTTTATATATGCATGTGGGTGTGTGAGACTTAAGCAAATTATCCTAGCAATTGAATTGTTCTCAGGTAATTTGTTTACTAGATATTACTCTACCTTTTTCTTTTTCTTCTTTTTTTTTTTTTTGTAATCTGATGTGTGTAGATTTACAGATGAAATCAAAGTGTTGTTCTAGTCACACTAGCAAATGACAAGTGTACATTTCCTTTCTCTGTGTAATAATTTTTTATTAGGTGTTCATGGCCCACATAAAAGAGAAATGAAACAGTATTTTTCATAGTATTTATCTGTGTTCAATGGTGTCATAGGAAAGAACTCAAATATCTAAGAAAATACATAGAACACAATTATATCCTTTCCTATAAACCTTTCCTCATATTCTGGATAAATTCTTGAGTATATTTGTTCACCTCTTTTCCAGTTTCCAAATGATGTCATCTATTATTATCTTTATATTTAATACTACAACTTATCCACACTATTTGTATACTAATATTCTTGAAACAAGATGGCTACCCTACAGCTTCTATTGAATTACTTTAATTCCTCTGCTAGAGAAGCACAATATAAAAAGTGTCATTTCACAGAACTTTAAATGTCTTAACAGCCTCTATAAAAAGAAGAAAAAAAATCTGTCAATTTCATTATACTTTGTCCTTCAAGAAAATTTCTTTTTGAAAATGTCTACCTGAAATTACATGGTTTGTCATTTTCAAATGATTTTTACATCCCAGAGTGTGTTAAAAAAAACAAACAACCTAACACTGGAAAACAAGAAAGTCAAGTTGCAAGAAAAGTACAATGATATACATGACTTAAGTTATTATGCCCAAACCAAAACATATCTGTCATCTTCTAAAAATATACGTCAAGAAGAAAAGTCATCATGGCAGCATTTCACACATTTTTGTAAAGGATCTTACTTTTGACAAGGAATCTGAAACAATTTTTTTTCTTTAATTAAAACAGAAATTCTTCTTAAACAACAACAACAAAAAAATACACTGATCAACTCTCTGAGGGTTGTACATTCTCCAGGGCATATAATTTTACTTTTGTAAATCTATGGAAATAGTCACCAAATTGGTTTTTTTGGGAGGGTTTTGTTTGCTATTTTTTTAATCCTATCTTGAAAATGGATGAGATTTGTCTATTGGAAAGTCGACCTTTTAAGCATGCACAATTTGGCCCATAAAATGGTTTAAGATATGATAGAAGTCTGAAAACTGAACTTCAAGCACATCCTTTGAATGTTTCTGTAAGGCAGAATAGATTGCGTCACACAAAAATAGACTGTGGAAAGGGGCAAAAGGTGTGCTAAGAGAAGAGTGCAGTTTCAGCTACTGATTTTTGCAGTAATTTATACCGCTTCCTGCTTGTAGGCAGCCAAATAACCCAATAAGAGCTGAAGCACTTGAAGTAAAAGGCCAATGGAAAAACCTAGGCTACTTTATATAACTCCCAACAATCCTTCTGAAATCTAATACTGCTATGAGACATCGAATAATCTGCTCTTCTGCCCTAAGAAAATAGTACCAACTTACAAAATTTGAGAGGAGTGATAACTGAGTTCCCTCATCTATTCCTAGTGAGTCCAAAATCCTGGTGTGAACTGAAAATGAATGTCTAAATATCTACAAAAATCTGAGCTATATTATCTGGTTCAATGCAGGATAGCAAAGGTGTTGGCAGACATAGTGATAGCTTTGGGTGGCAATATAATGTAATCTAACTCCCTGTCATGGGCAGACACACCTTCCATTAGACCAGGTTGCTCAGAGACCACCCATCTCAGGTGTGCAGAAGTCAAATGTTTCAGATATTATATTAAAAAACTCAAACACTTCTACATTTTCAGATTAGTTGTTTAGTGCCCTAGTAGAGGATTTATATAAACCAAATACTATTCTGCCTTTGTACTTTAAGGAATAAGGAATACAGAAAATGAAAGTAAAATTTTAATATTTCATTAGATTAGATTATATACACTTTCCAAATCAGTCAGTATGTCAATATGATCTTGGTTAGCTCAAAATCTTTAAAAGTTAGAACTTTCCTAACACATATAATTTTGATTGAACTCTGTTGGGGAGTGATTACACAAGCAGAACACAGGCAGATCTGATGATGGGGTAATGTCTGGTGGGTGGAGAGTAGAAGATGGGCAGCTGCTCTTGAAACACAAACTGACTGTCACTATTGTTTGTGCTGAACAAAATTATATTTTTTGCACTTGATATTGTATAGAAGCAGGATAACATTCTTAACTACACTTTCAAACAGTTGATGTGAGACAAAGAGCAGGAACATACAGTGGGGTTTATTTTAAATGCATGTCAGTGAAAAGTAACAGAGGAAATGCTTGCAGAACACTGATGAACATTCCATTCAGTAATTATTTAAAATAGCACTTAGACTTTTGCATACCCTACTGAAGTCTGAAGAGTACATTAGTCACCTGTAGTTCCTTTAATCTTTATCAAATACCAATCAACACTTAGATATCAGGTCAGGGAGAGGGAGAACAGTGCAAGGGTGAGAGCAGGAAGTAGAAAATCAAGATACTAGTGCTTGTGTTCCAATAAAACACCCTTTTCTTTGTTTTCATCATTGCAAGTATGAATGTTTCCATATTAAACTCTCTTTTTAGCAACACTTCATTTTTTCCAAAATATTTTTTCATTCATTTCTTCACCAGTGCAAACACAGGTAGCTATGACTGACTTGCCATACATGAAAAATTAAAAAGTAAACCTCTAAAATATCAACAAAGTTGGCAAAAAACCTTTTTGATAGTCTAGGATAGAAGGTGGAAAGATTGTGGCTTCAGGGCAACATACTGGGACTAAAGGCTCATGGAGTCCACTGTGACACATTGCAATAATTATTATTACAATGTATCTATTGACATATTGCTCTTGGCATTTTCACAGGCTTTTGACCACCATCTCTAAGATTTCTCATAACTTAACTAGTGCACACTAACATACTACTGCCATAATACTCCTGATAGGCCAAAACTGAGTCTTTTCTTGCACTGGCTAGTAAGAGTGTCAAATCACCAGCCTAAACCAAGTGAAAAGGAATGCTACTTAAGAGTCCAGGATGTGTTCCAGTTGTTCTAATCAAAGAGCTTAATCCCTTCATAAGCTGCCTGGCTTTGTTGGAGGAAATTCTGAACAACCTTGTTACTTTTGATAACTGTAAGCCACTGACTCATGGCCCCTTGGCAGCTAGCTGAGCATGTAATAACATTTCTCTGTATTTGGGGACTGGCTTAACTGGCTTTATAATAGATTATTGTGGAAGTTAAAGTGAAATGTTAGTCTTTAAAGAGCTCTATTCCCTGGTAATTAAAGTTGTAATAAGGGCACTGAACACAATGCAGCTTCAAGGTCACCAAACACCTTCAGTTTGCGTAAATAAGGTGTTAACCACAGGTTTATTCTGCAGTGCTAGTAACTGAACAAATTCACTGAAAGATATTTTTAAGAGCAAACAAGTACCTTTCGCTTCAGTTAGGAAACCAACTAAATTTTAAATACTTTTATAAGAAGACAGAAAAGTTAGAAAACTACTGGACAGAGTGCAGTCAAATAACACTGAAGTGCAGAAGTGCAGGTTATTTGGTGCAAAAAACCTTAGTGAAATCTCAGGTTTTGGCATAAGAAGTCTAGAGGGACTGAAAACTAGGATTTCATTTTAACATTTAGGGCACTGATTTTTTTGTATTTTTTGTTTTGCCTTCTGTGTATTCCACTGTGAATGCAAAAGTTTGAAGAAAGGAGTCTCCTCTACATTAAGTATTAATTTCCTAGCAGGTAGGAGAGTATGACAAAAAGAGTTACCTAAACAGAGAATGCAAATCCTTTAAAAAATAAGTTTAAAAAAATGTTTTAAGAAAAAAGAGACTGTGTGTTACAAATGAGGGTGGAGGGGGAGTGAAAAAAGTAATATATCTAAAGGCAGCCATTAAGAATAACCAGTATAAAAGCACTCTAAGATGTCTCTGTGATTTGCATTTATTAGAAGACTATAGCTTTCTTTTTTACAAAGCCAGTGTTAGTAAGTTCTTTATTGTATTGTGCCCTAATTAGGAAACTGATGCTACCTTTCAAGTCTGCTAATGCAATGGTCCATTTGACAGTACTCAAAAGAGAAATGTGTGAAATTACTTAAAAGAAAAAATTTCCAAACATACACACAACAATACATCATATAAGCACAGTGTGAAATGCACAAGAAAAACCAAATACGGATCAGATTTGCTAGAAGTAAAAACTTTTTCACAAGCAAAGCCGCAAACCAGTGGAATAGTTTGTCTACAGACACTGACAAGGAGTTTCAAGCCCAGACTGCCTAAAATCCTCAGGAATCTGTCCTGCAGCTGACCCTGCTTTTCTAGGTTGGCCCAGAATCCTACTGAGGTACATCACAGAAGATTCTGGGTTGGAAAAGGTACACAAGGATCTTTGAATCCAACTCTTAAGTGAATGGCCCATACAGAGATCCAACCCACCACCCTGGTGTTATTAACACCATGTTCTAACCAACTGAGCTAATCTTGAGGTCCCACTCTACCTTTACATGTTTACTTATAGTAGAATTGCTTCTTCGAGAATGTAAGCAATTTTTAAACTTTTGACCATTGATACAAACATTGTCCAGGTATGAAGTTTTTAACAAAGCAGGTTAACTCAAGCAAAATTCAGACAAAGCTCTTGACTCCTGTTTCTTTCGTATGTGTATAAAGGGACAGAAGAAAAGAAAAATTAACTGTGAAAAGGAAACATATAAGGCTTTAAGTGACAGAAAGAGGAATGTTGTGTCAGAAAACTATTTAAATCTTAACAGTTTTTCAAATTAAGAAACAAATTGCATGTGTAGCATATATATATATATATGTTGATCAAAAATTCAATTGTAACATTCAAAATGAAGACAAATAATCATGACTGTAATTTAAAAAACTCAATTCCTCAACACCATGTGATCATTCAAATTGTTCTCATCATGAAAGCATGTTTATACAGGGTATTAACAATACATCATGTATGTATGCTTAGTCACTAAGAGTAATCATCTTTTCCAAAGAGAAGAAAATGCTGTCTCATCCCTGAACTGTGCATACAAGACCTGATTCTGCTTTAAATGACTTCAACCAAATAATTTAAGTTGTACAAAGGCAAATATTTTTATGCAGAATAGAACAGACGTAGTTGCTCCGAGGATTGCTGTGAGGACTCAAACCAGTAACGATGTAAAAACCACACAACTCTTTTTAGAACACTCCAAAAGGTAAGTTACCAATGCATGTTGTGAAGAGCTCAGTCTTCCTGGTAAGTTTGTTCTTAAAAGGCTTGTTAGACTGAGTCCTTCAGAGGAGCTGGAGCATACTGGATTTCAAAATTCTGCCTGAGCCTGGAAGCCAGGCAAGCAAACTGCTCTGTTGGGTGAAATTGTTGCCAAATTATAGAAGTAGGATACAGTAGAAGATTAAACCCTCCAAATTCTGGTGTCTCCATATGTTCTGACAAATGCACATATACATATGTTGTATTTCCTATTCACTGCTTGCTCTATCCTGAGGTTCAGAGTACTCTTCTCTTTCTTGTGAAGTATTTCGGTTCAGTCAAATCCTGTGACTAGGTAAAGTTTCCTTCTTTCTGCACTGCTCATCATCACAAATATTATAATAAAGTATTCAGCACATAGATATATAAGTGGTAATGTCTGAAAATTTATCGTATATATAAAGTACGGTTAAAAGTGAGAATTATCTTCATCCATTAGTTTCCATGTACCAAGAATTTCCCATTGATTAGAATAAAGCAACGCTTTTTGAAAGGAGAACAAATCAGTAGAATGTGCTGAAGCTACTATACTCTCCCAATTATTCATCCATTGTATAGCTCTAATTATAGTTGTGATTTTCTAAGCTCTTTCATTGTAGACATTTCCCATTTTGCATTGAAATTAAAAAAATCCTGGTCTGAATTACTCACAGTAGGCTATCAATGCACCAGGCTTGTAGCATTAGAAAAATGGCAGTATCAGGTAGCCCTCAACTGCTACAAACAGATATTTCACCACTGACTTTGTTAGATGAAAATCACTTTAAACCAACTAAGGATTTGGCCAGAATTCTGTGAAAACTATTTACACATGTTTTGATTTATGTAGCTGTTTCTGTTTGTTTTGATATTCCCTTAGAAGTATAAGGATTAAATTAAATTTATTAATAAAACTGGGCAAGATAATAGAAAATTCCCTCTAAGGAGTTAATGAAGAATTAAATTATTCACTTTTTACCTAATAGTTGTCTACAGAATCTTCAAAATTTGTATTTATGACTCAGGTATTCATTAGTCAGTTAATAATATTTTTTTTCCCCTATGGGAAATTCATCAAGAAATAAGAGACAAGCAGGGAAATACTAATGAAAAGTTTCAATATATTTAAGTTTTCCTAAAGGCTAGGGCAGGATAATTATTAATTTACTTATTTTTAATTTTACTCATTTTAGCTTCTGTGAGATTGCATAAAGAGCAGAAAATCAGAAAAAGAAACCAGGAAGGAAAAAAAAAAGACATTTGGGGGAATTCTGCTTAGCTATGCTCTTAGAGTCTTATAAAAAATTTTGGGTTTATACCTGTATAATTCCCTTTCCTCTCTCATTACTAGACTGAGGCAAACTGCCTGTCTTCTGGCTCAATCACTATTACTAAAGTTCATGATCTTATGTTCTAGAGTTATTGTTGCAATTTTTTGGATTTTGTCAAAAAGGATAAAAACACAAAACATTTAGATGTTCTTTTTACAGATGTTTCCAACACCTTCTCATTTAACTACGTAATTGCAAAATATCTGGCAACATTTTTGATCTGCATCAAGATGAGATACAGATGGGAATATAAGAATTATATAAATTTACTGTGCAAGGTAATGTTAATAGAATCATGTTTTCCACCTTCTTGAATCAGCTACATTCATATTGTCAGTTCCAAAGAGCAAAATAGTGTGGCATCAAAAATAAGCATGAAGAATGCTATATTTCCATGCATGTTAAACTTAATCTCTGGGCTTTGACACAGAACCTTGCTGATTATATACCAGTATGCCGGCCATGACAATCTGTTAGTTTAACTGAACTAATGAAACCAATCTGATAGCAGTCTATAAGAATATATGTATAAACATATATATAAATATTAACTCACATTTTATTGGTTATTCTTTTTTAAACCAATCACTAATGAGGTCTGGCAAATCAAATAACCTAACGGGTTCTGACTCTTAAGAAATCAATAAGCAAAGGATGAATCAAATGAGCATATTAAATAAAAGAACACAGAGCTTCTGGCTCAACACCCAAAGAATTTGCTTTCTCCTCTGAGACAGCCTTGGTCTCTCTCAGGAAGTGCCAGTTAACACCGTACCTCAGCTGACATTTCTCAGCTAAGCACAGAGTCCAACTGTAGGAAAAAAAAATCTTTCCCACCATTCCTCCAGGGTAATAGAAAGCTACATGCCTTCATAATCATAAGTAAAATGCTTGGTTCTTTCCAGGAAAGGCAGAAAGAGGTGCACTCTGTAAGTAGAGATCCATATTCATCTAAGAAATCACAGCTGATAGCAATCAGCATCCCAATTATTTTCTCAGATATGCTTGTCTTCGTGTTACCATAATTCCCCTTGTTAAGGAAACTTTCTTGCCTGATCATCCAGGAGCCACTCTGGCAGACACAACCACACAACCTAAGCTGGGACTAATGCCCCTTTACAGGAGGTGGCTCCAATGAGACAACAGGTACCCTGCTTGACTCCCTAAACACCCCACTCTCACACAGTCAGACCAAATTTCCTTACCGTCTAGGTTTGCCATAGCAAAGTCTCAAACATCTCAATCCTTAAAATAACTTAGTCCTGGTACAATAACTAAATAACAAATATAACAGAGATGTGTGCCTGAGGGACCCTGAATAAAGGAAACCCTTGGATATTGTACTCTCACAGTCCAAGCATGCAAGATCTGGGGTACTTGGCTCCTGCTGTGCCTCTGAGATGCCAGTCATCTGGCCAATGCCACAGGTCCCATGTCCTCCCAACACTCAGAGCTCAATCTGCAGCTGGAACCGCAGCTTGCAAACCAAGCTGCCTGCACTAAATGTATTCCTCAACAGCCCTCAATATATTAGGGTGGTGCATGTTCCAGTGTTTCAAGGAAGCATTTAGGATACATCTAGGATCTAGGAGTTTTACAGTAAGTGACACAATGTATGTACAGTGTCATTTTTAAAAAAATCTTAATAGCTTGATAATGGAAATGGGAAACATGTTTTCATATTTATACTTCTCTGTTCCAAATCATCACTTCTTTTCTTTTCTGAAGAGCATTTGACTTAAAGTTTATACTAACTGTATTTACATATTTTGGGTTGGCCCAGAAGAGAATGATTTTCTGTAACATTAGAAACTTCATCTGTTTTCAGAGAGGATGACATCCCTCTGTTATCCTGTCAGCCACCCACCCTAAACCTACTCTTTCCATCTCCATTTCTCTACTCCTTTCTTCCACTTACATCTTTCACATTCTCCTACTTAAATTCTTTTAAATATTGTTCAATTCCAAGGAGTAGTTCTTATTCTGGTATTTCCTTCTGTCTTTTAATTGCATGGGGTACCCAGTGTTACAGCTTAAACCAGACCTGATTCTCTTTCCTTCTCAAAATACTCTTTTGATTCCTCAGATGTTATCAGAAATTATTGCCATTCCTCTGTTGTGCAGTAACAGAGCCTAGAGTTACTCCATTTTGTATGACAACCTAATCCAAGAGGTGCATGCTAAATGCACCATTCTCAAAATGCTTCACAGATTGAACCCTTTAGGGAGCATAGACATTTCTCCAGTTATTTTCTGGAAGTCAATAGGCATATGGCCACTCAGAATGGGGCAAATTTGGGCATGTGAAGAGGTACAATTCTAAGAATTTGTATTTGTGGCATTTAGCCATGCCCTAAAATCTAGGTAGCAGTCATCCTCCACATGTATTTTGGCGGAAGAATTGAGAAACATTTGGACCATCTTACTAAATGAAAAGTTTAACTCTTGCATGCCTCATTAAAAATAGCACAGCAAGCAAAAATTCAGTATATTCGGTCCAAAAGTCTGTGTTGTGTAGCATTCAGAATTTATTTTAAAGTACTGACAATCTTGCTTGAATCAAAAAAGCATTAGAAGTAGCAGGTTATTAGAGTGAGAGCTTCTTTTCATAAGATTTACAAATAGACTTCTCAAGTAGAATGTCTCTGTAAACACAGCACAGGAATAAAGAATCTGTGAGTATATCTGGCATAACCTATAACTAAAACTACCTGCTATCTGCAGTCTTATGGTATCATTACAGTGAAGAAAGTGGAAAGTCTTACTTCCTTGCAATGCAGCATAAATGAAAGTGTAGTTATTAACATAAAAAAGGAATGACACCCTTGAGCAAAGAAGGGGCAATCAGTAACAAAGGATAGTAATAACATAATAATCATGTTATCATCAAATGATGACTGCTTGATCATGATGAATTAAACAATTGCAACATTATATTACTTCATATCCCTCCTGCAGTAACATTAGAGGAGCAATCATGTCATTTTTTTCCCTTTAAATTTGGCACCTGCTGACTTAGAGTCATTTATAGCATGTTGTTAAGTTGGTTTCTTAATGCAGGTGCTAAGTTACCATTAACACATTTCATGACCAAAAGGAATATGAAATTGGATCAATTAAAAGAGGGGGTTAGACCTCCCACAGTTTCTAATCACATGTGGACAACCACTAATGAATTGGAGCTCTCCTGGGTACCTATTCTGAAAATCAAATCTGCTAGACAGTTAATCAATTGAGATAGATATGAGTTGAGCT
This sequence comes from Poliocrania exsul, assembly GCA_035041345.1. Lineage (NCBI taxonomy): Eukaryota > Metazoa > Chordata > Aves > Passeriformes > Thamnophilidae > Poliocrania > Poliocrania exsul. The sequence goes on from JAWWLZ010000001.1 coordinate 64,271,596, forward strand.
TGTACTCTGCTGAATTCTACTATTACTTAGAGAAAAAAAAAAAGCCAAGTGAAAGAGGATTGGTTGCAGAAAGTAAGTTTCCAGGTGCTTAGCTGCAGTTATATAGAGTAAATAATTGTGCTTGTTGTTGTTCCTGAAATGCCATGAATGTTTTAATAGAAGGACTTTTTAGACTTTCTTTCTACTATTTTCCATGCAAAAATAACAACAAATGTCTGCAAGCAAGCAAAATTCATTCCATCTCTCTCAGATCTTGGACACAGATACTGCCACGAAATAGCTGTAGGCCAAACATCTTTTTCTGGCACAAACACAGTAAACATTCCTTTTTTCTTCCAAAATATCTACTATCCCATACTGTCAGATGTATGGAACTTTACTAGTGCCAGAACTACAGCAATGGTTTGGTTATTTCCAAATTTAATTATATATCACAAAAAGGACTATGTCTTGATTCACAGAAATAAGAGGAAAAACAAAAATGTCTATAATCTTCCCCCCCCCCCAATCCCCTGACATTAAAAATACTTTAGTGCTTTATCTTGGACTGTGTTATAGTAGTGAATCCTAATTACAGCTGTAAAGTTGTGCTTTGAAGATTTGCTATTCATATATGAATTTATGCACTGGCCTGAAAATAGTTGTTTTGCCAGTATGTTGCCTATGCAAAACCATATTTTTTTGAAAGTCTGTATTTCAGCAATGTCACATGCATAGATAACTACAAATCAGTGACTGCTTACACTGCATTTCCACTCTATCTCAAATTTCAACTGTATTATACCAGTTAACACAACAGACTGCAGCTCCAGTCTCATTCAGTTTATTTTTTCTTATCAGTATATACGAAATACCAGCCAAAACCTCTGAAAATGTGATGGTTGGTGGATTAATTGGCTAGGCAGAGGTGATATACCCAGACCATCTTACATGAGAAGCCTTCCAATCTCTGAGGAGATTTGCCTCTGCAAACTCCTGTTTTTGGAAGATTGACTAGAACTGAAAATTACTTGGTGAAAGGAAGCTCAAGAGTACATAAGCTATCCCAAAAAGAACATATGACTTTGCTTCTAAGCCAAGAGAGTGCTGCTCAGCAAAAAGTGGGAATACAGCTCCAGATGGCAGCTTTTCAAATTTGAAAGAAAAAGATATTCTCAAACATCCTGCAGGAGCTGCCTGCTATCTAACAGAATAATCTTCAGGCTCTCAGCACTTCTGCTTTTGCTTGATCAATGATACAATGAATCTTTAATCATTTAAGTTATTAAATAACAAAATTGATACCCTTCTGACTCATCCCAAATGCCATAAATAATTAAAGTTTCTAAAGAACTTGCAGTCAATAAGTGCAATGGATTCTTCTACATTATGGAAGATAATGAAGATGTAGCTATTGTTTTTCTGAGCTGCCTGTCTGGGAGCAAGAAAACACTTAAATCTAGAAGAGTTTTTAGTGCCACCAGTCATTGTATCTCTTAACTTTCCAAAATCTGGAATTTAAGTATTAATTAATCTTATTTCCTCAATATCTGAGGAAAACTATATATAAGAATTGTAGGAAATGGTAATTCATACCTACATTGTCAAAGCACCCTTTCTCTTATTTTGATATTCATGTACATACCCATTATCAAAAGTATATATATTTTAAGGAATAAATTTTACCCTGTGACCAGTCCAGTAAGAGTAATCTGTTCTCAAAATTTTGTGTTTCTCACCTTGAATGAATAGTTCATGGCTGGTTTGGGGTTTGGGTTTTTTTGGTTTTTTGTTTGTTTGTTTGTTTGGGGTTTTTTTGTGGTTTTTTTTCAATAAATTACAAAAGTAAAAGCAGCTGGGCACTCTACTTATCTTTGTTATGTTTGTCTGAAGAAAGGTGTTTGTATTCCTATGGATAAGGGAGTTGATACTCTCAGACTCTCAGCCAATGTGGACATGAAGGAACATAGGTCTTGATGCTCAAATGTCACAGTGTGTTCGATGGGTTTTTTTTCACATGGGCAGACTACCTTATATATTTGATGGAAATGAATTTACCAAATGTTTGCTACTTTGGTAAATGGGCAACTTATCTCTCTAAGGTCAATGGTATAGCCATTGGTGAACATGAGTTCAAATAGCATGCAGAAATTACTGAAGCCCAGTCTTGTCAATGTCTGGTTAAACCCAGCTCCATGTGGAAATCACTACTGCAAGGTCACTATTGCCTATCATTTTACTTTATCTATCCTTTCTAATCCCTTTCTCTGACAAGATCCTCATATCATATCCAGATGTAGGATATGACACACAGAGATAATTTAGAAACAAAGGGCTTTGGAAACAGTTACTGCAGAGGGCAGGGCACAGGAAGGGGTGGGAGGGGGGCATATGGTAAGAAAAACAAATACCATAGTGATGCCAATTCTTTCTTGTCGTCCTTGTCTCCGTTTAGAGAAATGAGCAATGTGGGTAAAACAAATATGCTAAAAGTAGAAATTTTATCATCTTAATATCTCCTTCCAGAATGTTTGAAAGACACAGATGAGATAATTAACAAGAAATGCCTAAAGGGTCAAGCTGAAAAACTCTCATCAGAAAATATAGTCTCAAAATTACACTATTAAGGTCTAAGGGGTTTTCCCCCTAAGCATTTAAACACCATGAAAAAAGCATGATATCTTAGAATATTATAAATACCAAATCGTGGTTACAGAGAACAAAGGGAATTCAAGGAGTCTAAACTTTCATTACACAAACAGCAAAATGGCAATCTACAATCTTCTATGACAATTAACTGTGATTAGTGATATCCAAAAGAGACTTTATTACTTTCTAACTGAGGCAGTACTTTAAAATATACTTTTATTTTGTTTCTTTATTATTTATATTGAAGAGTAATAGTTTAATTTTTTTCAAAACCAATTGCAACTCCAAGAAACAAAGTGACTTATACCCATAAGAGGTGAAAACATATGTTGAGGCAAGTAACCCCAGTCCTTGGAATGGGAATTCAGCAGAATGTGGATATCACAGGTTAAATTTCCTGAGCATCCTCACAAGGCAGTGTCGTTTAACCTGTATTAGTACTTTTATCACTGATGCTCACCTCACTATTTGAGCTGCACCTCTTACAACTCAGATTTGTAAACCTGAATAGATCGAAGCCTACTATCATTCAGAACTTACAAATTGCACATCAGGATTGGACAAAATGGAGATAATTTCAATGCTTGTTATCATCAAACTTAGGACATTTTCCTGGTGAGCAGAATTTAATACAGGTTATATTTGCTCTCAGAGAAGGAGAGAATTGCCTTTGGGTCTGCTTTCACCAGAACAATTCCAGACTGTCAATTCAAAGTGGCAGTCCTGTTGGAAACAATTGAAGAAGAAATATACTTCTGTTTCTATATTTTTTTTCCCTGAACATTGGTTTCTCCATCCCAATTTGAGATACTTTGTTGTCCTGGTATTCTGCATAGATATTTAGGCAACTAAATCAAAGATTGTGTGCTGCACTCCAGAATAAAGTTATATACTTCAAAAAATGGTATTCTGAATTCTCACATCCTTTATTAGATAAAGCCATTTATATTTACTAGAAGATGTACTTGTTAGTCCTGTTTATTAGTAGTATAAATAATAGATAGTAATTTTAATGAAAAATATCTAACTACTAAGACAATTTCCATGTTACAAATGCTGCAATGTGCAATATCAGCCATGCTGAATTTCTTTTAAATATCTTTAAATAACAACAATTAATATTCTGTGACAGGGGAACAAGAAAATAAATGGACTTCTTTGAAATTACAATTTTTATCATCCAGTTGAGTAGAAGATTTTTAACATAAAAATATATAAATTGGGCTGAAAATAAAAAAGATCAGCACAAACTGGATGACATAGGAAGAAAATATTTAAAATACTTTAGATGCAAGTGTGATTATCTGGTCTAACATTTGGATATTCACCAGCTGAAATGCTGTACTCACAAAATAACTGCTAGATTTAGCCTTCCATTTTACCAACAACATTCCTACAGCAGTTCTTTAGAACATAAAACATGTTTTTGGAATTTCAATCTCATTCAATGTGAGAAATGAGGTCCTATATTCCTACACAGGTCATCTCTACCTACGCACACACACATATACACTATATACATATATATATATATATATATATGTATATGTATATGTATATGTATATATGTGTGTATATATATATATGTATGAATATATGTATATATGTGTATATATGTGTGTATATATATGTATATATGTATATATGTGTATATATATATATACATACATATAATTATATTAACTGAAATATTTGTCTGACAGAGCAATTGATTAAAGTTACAAATCAGAGCCCTACAGAATTATCCATTGCACAACACTGCTACAACAAAATTTGCTGGGGTATATCTCACTGCACATCAAGGAATTAGGAATTTACAAAGGTTGAGGCATGTACAGTAGATGGGTAGGTATGGAAGATGGAAGGATTAATTTTTAAATTGTTGAAGACTAAAGAATTGCAATAGCATTGACATCCTGCAAAAATTTATCCTTTCAAGGTTGTCATATACATTCAACATTGTACCAAATAACACAAAACATCCTAATCTAATTTGTGGCAAGATTGTTACATGAAATCAACTGGTTGGGTTTTGCTTTTGTTTTTGTTTTCTAGATGCATTTTACTTTGTCCTGTTACACAGAACTCTACAAACATAAAACAAAAAGAAGTTTCCTGTTCTTTTTTGTGTCCATTTTCTGTTCTCCTAAGTTTTCACCTGATTCTCTTCCTGTGACATGCCAAAGGGTACCTGGTGAGGCATCAGCAAAGTAGACAGTTAATGCCATGTTCCTTTCCCAAGGAGAGCTTTGAAAAACAAGAAGACAGGGGAAGAAAAAAAAAAAGAGAAAAAGGCATGAAGATGTCACTGCTGGAAGTTTGTCCTTGTTTATAGATTTTCTGACCAAAAGGAGTCATTGTCTTAATCTATTCTGACTTATTCTACAACCAAGACCATTGGAATTTCCCTGAAAATTCATTCCTCTGTCAAGTTCATAGCTTTGCAATGAAACAGAATTTTCAGTGAAAAAATTATTTCCTTGGGTTAAAGAATTCAAGTGAGAGATAATACTACACATACAATGATGGTTAAAAAAAGCATAATTATTAAAAAGCAGTGGTTTATTTCAATTTTAAAATTCGAAATTTTTCTAGGTTAATTTCTTAATACAGGATCTTAGAAATATTTTCCTCATGTTTTCTCATATTAGACATTAATGAAGTGTAATCAGGATGTATTTTAAGGCTTAAATAAATTAGTCATCTTGAGTCTTGAGAACTCCAAACCAGTTCTAAAAATGTCAGTAAGTGATACGCATGGAGATAAACCCAGATAATCAAACAATCACTAAGGTATTAAGGAAAAGTTTATTCTTAAGTCTGAAACCCTGTATACACTGCTAAGCTAAACACAGCAGGGGAAAAAAGCAGTGGGAAACCAGTTCTGGTGTTTTTACAACAGCACCTCTTGCATGTTCTCCTCCGTACTTTTATGGTTTCCCTCTCTACCAGCAGGTGCCTCAAGCATGTCTGTGAAAACGTTTATCTCTTCTTGCAACAGGGGAGTTAACTTCTCAAAACAGACAGGCAGAAAATTGGTAACACTATTCATGGGAAGGAATTTTCTCCCACACCAGTTTTTCCTAGGCCTAGTTTTCCCAGCAGCAAAAACCTCCTTGAGCAAAACTCTTTTTCCTCTTCAAATTAATCTTCCACGTTTAACTTTCATTCCTTACACAGTATTTTCTCTCTTATTGCTTAAAATCTTTTTTTTTTTTTAATTTGGAGAATTCACTTATTATTTAGATCATAGAATGGTGGAAAGTATTAAAAGACTTATTGTGACAGTCATCTCTTTTCAGTTAATCATAACTCTTAAGTGAATTGTTAGTTTTGCTATGAATTTCCATAAATTTGTGGAAAAATTATCTAAGTACATTTTCATGTCTACACCACAATGAAACTCACCTTCAGCATCTGACAAACATAATAAAACTAGTGATATGCACAAAATAAAACTTCAGTATTAACAGAAACAGAAACCCACTAATGAAATCATCATTATCATTAAAACCTTTATGATAAAACTCCTTTATGAACATATCTCAAATAATAATTTTGTTACAAGCAGTAACAAAACAGTAGCAGTAACATCAGTTTAATGTTTACATGGTGCTGTCTCTGCTTACCCACATATATATACATATATTTATACATACATGCACACATACATGCAGTCAGACATAAAGATATCATGTATCTTAAAAAGTCTTAATGCTATGAAACCTTATCCTATCATTTAACATAAATTATGCTAATAAATTTTGAAACTTATAGAGGAGGACATATTCCAAAAGCTCAATGAATCACTCAATTTCCAGATGTACTTCCTCCATGTATCAGTAGATTCCCAGTGTCACACTGTCAGACTTCGGAAGGTTGTGTTAGAATTATGCACTCTAACTCAGGATTTAACACAAGATGGACAGCTTATCTAACCTGTCAGTACTTTAGAAATAATCATTCTGACTTTTGAAAGATAGTACATGCCATGATTCTTAAATTATTTAGAAATGAAAGAAGTTTAAGAAAAAAAAAACAGAAAAAAAAAACAGGGGAGGTAGGGACAGGGAGGGAAGAAAAGAATTCTTATAAAGCTGTATAGTCAAATTTGAACTGTGGTAGACGTAAGACTAAACCAGAAGAAGAAAAGTACAGAACCATGTTGTATACATTATTTATGACTCAGGATTTAGCTTTAACCCTTATCTAAGTCTACAAGATCATTCAAATTGAAAGATTAAAATATAAGAAAACATGGTATATCTCAGCAATGTTTGTCAGTGAGAGTCCTTTTATCATCTGTTAGCTGGTTGTAGCTGCCTTTGGAGAAACAGCTTACACTTGGCTACAGACATCTAAAATGTTCTTCAAAGATAAAAAAGCCTGATTTATTCTATCATTTATAATGCATTTAGTAAAAAATGTTGTGTGAATATCAAAATAAGTGTCCTTTTTTCATGACAGAGGCAATCTCTGTTCTAACATTCTCATAAAAATTCAAAAAAACCCCTAAACTAAATCAAAACAAACCAAGCTTCAGTATTACTTTCTTCCAAATATCTCTTATTCTGACCAGTCTTTTTCTGTTGCTAAATATATGGTGATTTTGGTAGAAACAGATGGTCACAGCTGTGCCACAGATACACTGATTCTCACTGTTAGAAGGGAGGCAACTTACTCCAAAGTAATTAGTTCTCTTACAAGGTTATGTTTGCTCTTCAAACAGCAAAATGCTTAAGTGTATGCTGGGTGTATATGCAGTTGTTGATGATGGGCCATTGAGCTTTATCTAGTACTTCAGTCTGTTGGCATATTTTTTTTACATTTGTATACTCAACTAAGTAATCTAGATGATAAACCCCTTCTGAATTAAGCTCATCTTAGCTAACCAAAAAAATGCCTTGTCAGATTAGTGAATTTCTATATGAATTTTAAGTAATAAGTAAGCTTTGCTTATTTGTAATAGATAAGTACAGTTAGTATAGTCCCATACTAGTTCACTGGTGCTATGATGTGTTGTTCTGTATCTGCTTTAGAGTCTCATTATAAGCTGCAGTAGCTTTTTCACATTGAGAAGTGAGAGTGGCCTTTCACAGTTTCTTATAAGGACTGACTGGTGAGCACATTGGATGTCCCTTGGTCAGCTAGTCCCTTTAATAAATGCTGACTGTCCCTTCAATCCACAGGTGTTGAGTTGGGGGAACCTGTAACTAGCGTGTAGCATGTGGAACACCAAAAATAAGATTGCTTTTGGTGGAAATGAAGGCAAGGTGAATAGTGGCTCACTCCAGTGTTTTTTCTGGATATGCATGGGTAGTTGTAAGCCTGCTGGGAGTCTGGGTTTGAGGTGTTTTTAATATTCTCCTCATAAAGTAGTTTATATGTAATTTGAAAAAAAAAAAGAAAAAAACATGAACAAATGCATTACAATCAGCAAATCCATTTCAGATGCAGATATGCCATTTAAGGTGCCTAGCATATGACAGACAGACCTAGAGATAAGGATTGTCTTTTAAAACCTGAAATTAAATTTATTTTAAAGATTATTATGCCTCCAACAGTTTATCTTGGGCATTTAAAAGATCTAGAATGTGTCACAGAGACTTATCAATGGTTTTCAATTACACTAAATTGAATAAAAATTGTCCAGATCAATACAGTCAAACTAATACTAACATATTTAACTCTTATCCCTCTATATAACTCATTCATCAATGGTTCAAAATTTTACAAGTTTATTTGTCTAATGCCTTTGTGTATATATAAGGGGTCTAATTTCTGTGAATGTCTTTATGTGAGAGAAATTTTGGTGTTACATTCACAGTAAACACAATTATAAAGTTCTGAATAGTTTTTAAAGACTAAATCCATTCAATAATTATTTTCTCTGTATGATGACCCATGGCAAACACCTATAGTTCTGCAAGGTCTGAAAAGGTCTGTTTCTAGACCACATTCAGATCTTGTGTACTTTGGGTCTTCCTTTTAAAGCTGCTTTATGATTGCAGTAAAAAAGGCCCATTAATTGTCTTGCCTGACCAGTGTGGATGCAATATCACACACAACAAAAAGAAAAAGATACAAAAGTAAAAACCAGCATCACAAAATAGGTAAGACTAACAAATGTCTGTAATGTAAATGAGTAGAGAATAGGCATACATATACTTTTAATCTACGCTCAGATAAAAGACATTTTTCAGCTCACAATTCTTGGAAATAAAATGTTATTGCTACTGTATCACTGTAGTGTCTGGAAAATAGTGTTCTTTATCATGCCACTCTATTCTAAAGGACCCTTGTTTTGGGAGTCTTAAATTTTCTACTCCTATCAAAGATTCATCCTTAAAATGGAACCAGAGTAGTTAAATTGTTCCTCACTGACTCTTAAAATAGTTTGAGTAACATCATCTCTAATCATGGCAAGCCAGCATAGATCCTCAGGTTTAGTGCCTCAATATAGTCATACTGCATAAGACAAATACAGTTGTTTCTTTCACCTTGAGAGTGATCCAGCACTATGTGTATCTAATGCCATTTTCAGTTTCATAGGGCTGTTCCTCAGTTGCTGGTCTAGAATAATTTAGGTTTTTCACAGACTCATGCCCAATTTTCAGTTCAGTGTGACACTTTAGATAACTTAAAGCATTTAAATTAGCACCTAAATAACTGCTTTTTGCACTAACTTACAAGTCCATTAGATTATGAAGGGTTTTTTTACTGTGTTTTTCAGTGCTGATAGAAATAGCAAATGTTATAAGATTAGGAAGAAAAGAGAATTTATTGGTGAAAGCAATATGATTTGTCTGCATGTATATGAGAAATAAGATTACACTATAGACAAAGTATAATATATGTGGTTGTAATATCTCAAATATATAGTATATAATATATAATCATCAGAAATTACTCTAAAGCTTTGTTGGATCTGAATCAAACTATTTTCTAATGATCTATTATCTAAATCTAACTCACTATATTAAACAGAGAAAATTCCTATGACTACATGTCATTCTAAATGAAGGCAATGCTAGGGAATAGAACCTACTACTCCAGTTTGGTTAGCCTTCATCACCAACTACTGTCTTTATTACACATTGGAAAAGAATTGTATGAAAAAGGGGGAAATTTAAGAGAAATGCAGAGATAGGACTATATTCTTCTTTTTAATTCAATAGTCTTTAGTTGAAGAGACTAATACAGCAAAGTTGAAGACTGAATAAAGAATGCACAGTATTTCAAATTTCAGCCCTCAAGGGAAGTTTTGACAGAAATCTTACTCACCTAGGGCATATCTGAATTTAGGCTTAGAAATAATATTTCAGGCTCTGTGAATCATCTGATATGACAATTAGAATGCTGCCTCAGTGTTATGCATTCATCCAAATTCTAGCAGTACAAAGTGAAGCACATTACAACTCCGCCTTCAGAAACTGTGGTTCTAGAGCACACAGTAGCTATGAATATCCAGTGGCCTGTGCTCCAATCTTTAGTTAATTTGGAATCAAAAAACCTGATCCTGTAATTAGGTTATCATGCATCCAGAAAAGAGAGCCAGGAGAAGTACAGCACCCAGAGTTTGTTCCTTTCAAAAATCCTGGCAAGTAGTGGTAGTGTCCAGATTTTCCAAAAAGGTCTTCCAACTAGTTCTCTTTTACAATCAAGCACCTAATGTTTAACTTGTGCAATATTTGTGCCAAGTATTTGTTCCTACTTTTTTTCTAAATACTTCTAGCATCAGGGATATTTGGTTTAGCTGGAGTGTGTTGGCACCCATAAACAAGCAAACAAAACAAACTAAAAAACCACCAAACCTCCAAAAACTTAATGATTGAGAGTGGGGGGAGGAATGAGGGGGAAGTCTGCTAATGGAATTTCAGGGAAATTTTGAGTGCCAACTGGTTATTCAGTACGTGACATGGAAAAGCTATTTTGCTGATACTTTCATGATTAATGATACTTTCATGTTTAATGATTTTTTTACTGACTTTTATTTCTTCCTCTTTTCTTTTGTCTGTCTTCAAGACATTTGTTTATTGTGAATTCACCCTCTGCCCCCAACAAGTAAACGAGAGTTTGAGGGGTTCTCAGATGTTAGTTTGAAAGGATCAAATAAAAGATGAATCAAGGCCATCCCTTAAAGGTTCACAGAAACAGAGTTATCTTGAGGTTAAACAAAAAAAAAAAAAAAAAAAAAAAAAAAAAAAAAAAAAAAAAGAAAAGGGGCACTTACCAGAAATATTTTAGCAATAGTTGTCTATGGCTGTCAATGCCTTATCTATGTAGTATTGTTATCTCATTCTGCGTCTTTGCCTGAGTCGTATTTAACTCAAGGTCATTAGAACCTAGATCTACTTTCTATTAGATTACTAAAATGAAATAAAATAAAATATACACCCTTGTAGAAAATTATCTAGCAAATTAGTTTTCTTCAAACTGTAGTCTCAAGAGAAATATTTCACTCCAAGGCATAACTAAATAAACACCTGTTAACAGACTGCAGTTAGCACCAGTACTTTAACACTCACTGATAGCAGCCCTAAACAGTGCTCAGAGAATTGAGATGAAACTGATTAAAAAATACTCACAGCACAACTGAATTGATTAATTGCACCCTTAGAGTTCCGTAATATTTATATCTGAAACTCCATGTGACCAAATATGCCACCATATAAGGATACTAAATCTGTGTAGGCTTATCACTGTATCAGACCTTGGTACAGAGCTTAAGATGAAATAAGGTTCACTACATTAGCAGCTCTTATATCATTACCATTTGCCTACACGATACAAGATTAACTAACACTTCTTTTTGCAGGAATTTTTGCTTTACATCTTGATTAGGCTATTTCATATTTTCTTAGTATTGAAAAAGCATATTCATTATTTTTATTATTTTTCTTCCTCTCCCTCCAGGATATTTTTCATCATTAATTACTCAGGGATATTTTTTTTTTCCCCAAAGACAGTCATTATTCTTTGCAATTCTTATTGTGATGGCCTTTTAGTAATTGCTTAATTTTCTTATACTGACTTAGTGAATCTAATTATCTAACTACTTGAAGCCTCTGTTCACTATTTTTATCTCATCATGATACATAAGCTAAGAACTGGAAAAGTGAGAATTTCCATTTCTGGGCATTACTTTTTTCCTTTGTGCCATCATCATTTTTTCTGCCTTTTGAAAACCTGTGATGAATCGTCTCTATATTTCATCATTAACTGCAATAATATTGTATAAACCCTTTAATAGTACATAATTTTTATACCTGTAAATAGATTTAAATTGTAATACAATTTAATTTTTGCTAAACTGGTTTGCTGGAAGACAATATAGAGAGTACTGCTACTTGTACAAATGCATGCAACACATTTGGGGAATCCAATGATTGCAAAATATGAAAACTTACAGAATAGTTCTTAAAAGTCGAACTAATTAACTAAAATAATGTCATATTAATGCACACAGCTCCTTGGAGGAAATCTGTCTGATAGTTATAGTTTACATGTGACCTTAACATATTAAAAATATTCATACTGTTTATATAGATAAAGTGAGCATAGGAAGTCTGAGTATTCTTGTACCATAAATATATTTATGCATATATGTATAGTGCATAGAGTAAAAATGATATAAACTGTAATTTTTTGATTCTGATAGGAATGTGAATATGTGCTAGTGTGTGGGCAGAAATTTAAAAGATCTATTCAGCATTGTCCAGCCTACTGTGCTTACTTTCAAAATCTGACATTTGCATAATGTAACTTGTTTTTTCACTTCTCCTTTATATTTTATGAATTCATATCCAAGATAAAAACTAATTCATATGGAATCATACTCACAGGACTGTAGTAATTCAGAGCTTTGTTTTTAGTTGCAATTTCATCCTTATATTCACTTTTCCATCATTAAAAAGGACTCTTTCAGAGCCTTCCTGATGTTATGGAACCACACTTTGCAATATCCATTCATCCCAACATGTGAAGGAAAATCAAACATAAAATCCATAATCAGAATTTAAGAAATTTGGGAAAATTAACTAAACCATATCAGATTAAAAAAAGAATTTACTATATTGCATGTATTACATAAAGTTACATAAGGAGACATATATTTTATGACCTGGGAACAGAAATGTCAGAATAAGATGTTATTTTGCAATATGATTCAGTATCTGAAAAGTCATTTAATCAAGACTTGTCCACGAATGAGAGATGTCTGTGGGAAACTCAGCTTAGAGCAAACTTACATGACACTGGTGAGCTGGGGAAAACACCTAGAAATGATTGCAGAATTTATATCGGAATCTAAATAAGTGATTATGCCCATTCTTATCACTTGGGCTCTCATTTAAGGTTTACTGCAGATCCCAGCTGCTGGTGAAGGACCACACTTGAATAACAGTCATCTCTTCTAGCCCTCATGTCTGAGAGGCTGTATTTTCTCCAATTAAAGTGTCATTATGTCTGATAGAAGGACCATATCTGACTGTAATTAGGAAAGTGAAACAAGCCATATACAAAAACTTGCTTGTTGAATGGAACCTCTACTTTAGGGCACATGAAATTAGTACTCTAGGAAGTACAGAGGAAGATAGATTCATCCCACCGATGTAAGCACCGAACTAAGAATCACACTTACTGAAATCTCCTTTTAATCTTCTTTTGATTTCCTTTCAAGAGACAAGGAAGATCTTAGACAGTCTCTGGACATTTTTAGCTGGATATCTTTAGGCTGATCACTACCTTGTGCTACACTGGTTTCTATGTCACATGAGACACTAGAGAGTCCAAAACTAAATTAGAGCTAGACTCAAAACTGTGCATCAGTTAACCTCTGAAGTAGGGCACTAACTGTATTCCATTAGTTGCAGTGAGTCTGGGACTTGATTAATTTAAGTCTGCCCATGCATTTTAGCATCTAGGTGGCTTACCCTTTCTGAGAGGCAATTTTCTATCTACGTACTGATTTTTCAATACATAAAGTATGTGATGGGAAACTCTTCATTAAAAAGAAGAACCTGGGACAACCGAAGGGAAAAAAAACCAACCTCTTCATACAATTGTGAAAACTGATTCCATATTTGGTCTGAAACAGAACACCAGGCAATGAATTTTGCTCTCATAATAAAGAAAGAAATAATAAAACAAAAAAGAAGAAAACTGAGCATCTTGTATTTAAAGAGTTCAGAGTCATTTGACATCCCTTAGAGTATCCCCTTTGGCATCCAGTTGCTGGCCTTAGAAGTTTTTGTGTATGCCACCAGAGCTACAGCGTATTTCAAATCTGTATCTGTGCAGATGTCCCAGGCATTTTCAGTTATATAAAATGACTCTAGATGAGTAATGTTAAAAAATTAAATGTAATCTCTATTGTTTGGTGAGTGCTTTCTTTGTTTGCATAAACGTCCAAACACTTTTTATCGTTATGGCTTTCTACTTCTTTTAAAAATGATTAAACCAGCATGGGAACATGATGCATTTTGACTCTATTTTCTTTAAGATTGACCTTAAAGATTATAAACAAGTGATGCCAAATTCGGTGGACTACAGATCCAGCCGAAAGCACAGGGTCTTTAATGACTGAGTTTTTTTCAAGACCAGATTAATTCTTTCTTCTTTCTGCAATGAATGAGAAAATGCACAAATCTAAAAAAACATGTCAAACAGTTCCTGAAGGTCACCTGATGTGTCATCACATCAACATATTTTTTCATTCATGTATCCACTGTTTCAGAATATTTTCATGACAAGAAGAATGTAAAACTGACTTTTAAAATTATAGTATTGCACTATGCTCACGATTTCACTGAAAATCTATTTTTCTTAAAAATGAGTGTAATACTTAATAAAGGAAATTCTGAGGGAAATGGCTCTTTGACTGCTATGAGGTTAGAGAAAAGACTTTTGTAAGGTCAGTTTTATACATGCAAGCTAGTATATCTAATTCCATGATTGATGCATGACTGTCCTGTATTGGTTTTGTTGTTTTCAGAACAGCTCATCCCATGAAAGATGACACGCAGCCTCTTTCATTAAAAGTCTTCAGAGTCAGTTTAATGAAGGTGAAAGTATGTGTGTTGCAGTTGGGCAAGCTTTTTATTTTGCTGCCAAGACAGAAAGACCTGAAAATTCTGTGTCAGTGTTTCAAAACAATAGTCACAGTAACAAGAAAATCAACATCTGTTGTGTGTTTTTCCTTTGTTTCTTCTAATCGATCCAGCAAATCTTTGCCAAACATTTGCGCAATGTGCCAAAGAAATGTCACTTGAGGGTGAAAAAGACTGTCACTTTATAAGTAAATGTCATCATACAAGGAAATACCATTGAGTAGGGAAAGAAAAATGACACTAAGAAAAGAAGCTCAGGGGCTAAAAGGCTGATGATACAAACATGAAGCAGAGCATGTACTGAAGATTCCAGTTAATTTGCACCTCATCTGTCTGATGTCTTGGTAATAGGAGATAGTAAAGGAAGTGATAGTCAAGAGTTTCCAAATAATTTCAACACTGGAGCTCTAATTTTCAACAAACATCTACAGCAAGCAACAGTGTTTCCAACTTAGCCAATCGTGGCGATTGAAATTGCCCTTCTTTTAATTTCCTTCTTTTCCATTCATTAAATCACAGATTTTGTAGAGTTCTCAGGTAATATCTGCCTCTGCTAGAAGCATAGAATGGTTTGGGGTGGAAGGGGCCTTAAAGATCCCTAGTTCCAATTCCCCTGCCATGGGCAGGGACACCTTCCACTAGCCCAGGTTGCATCAAGTCCTGTCCAACCTGGCCTTTAACACTTCCAGGAATGGGACATTCATAACTTCTCTGGGTGACCTGTTCCAGTGCCTCACCACCCTAAGAGTAAAGAATTTCTTCTTTATATCTAATCTAAATTTCCCCTCTTTCAGTTTGAACCCATTACTCTTTGTCCCATCATTACCTCCATGCAACCTTCTCCAGGCTCAACAGCCCCAGTTTTCTCAGCCTGCCTTTGTAGGAGAAGTTCTCCAGTCCCCTTATCAACTTTGTGGCCCTACTCTGGACTTGCTCCAGCCGCTCCATGTCCTTCTTATGTCAGGTGCACCAGAACTGTACACAGTACTTCAGGTGGAGTCTCACAAGAGAAAGACTAGAGTGGGAGAATCACCTCCTTTGGCCTGCTGGCCATGCTTCTTTTGATGAAGCCCAGAATATGACTGTTGTACTAGTTTGCCTCTCCTTTTGCTCCCTTCCTCTTTGGATCTTGTTTGCATTCACTTATCTACTGTAAGGCCCGAAGTCCAGATAGTACTTTTATCCAGCTACAATACATTACATTCTGTATGCACTCTCAAAGACACAAAAGTAGAAATTTGTTTACCCTTACCAGCAAATAAAGCACAATGCTTGTGAAGCCTTGGTAAATAACATTGATGTCTCATGCATTTATTAGATGCAGAAGATCTTTGAGGTTTTGCAACTCATATTTTATTAATTTAAGTCTGTCTACACAAAAGCTACTTTGTGAAGCATCTGCATGATCTATGTTCAATGATATTATTGAGAATAAGTGTTGATATTTCATTTAGGTTTTAGGATAGAAATAAAAATAATATGAGTTTAAATATTTTTCATAGATTTGTAAAGAGGAATGTAAATAAGATTTTATTCTATCTCAAGATATTATCTTAATCTTCCTCTACCTTGTTCCCTTCTTTTTCCTTAAAGTACCATTTCCATACGGTAATAAACTTCAAAAAACTTATATCTAGGTCAAGTGTTGCAGTGTCACTTCAGGAACACCTGCTGCCCTGTGCCACCTCAGGAGCGGTGGGATTTGCTGCAGCAGGGCAGGGGTGTAGAACTCTCTCAGACGCAGGGAAACGGTCAAGGTACCTTCATGGCATGGAAAAACCTCAGGGAAAAACCACACAGTCAGGGGGAAGGAACATGGGGGTGTGAGCCCAGGGGGCCGAGCCCAACAATGCAGAAGTACAACAGCTGCTGGAAAAAGCTCTGTCTTTGTGGAGTGGCTGATTGCTGCTTGTGCAGAATTAAACAGTTTCAAAGTAGCCTTGCCTAGGGCACTTAATTGCCCCATGAATACTTATAGGGCTTCAGCAAGAGTGAATAATTACCTCCTTGGGGTCTAATTGTTTACTGCCCTGGTTAATGTAAAAACATATTAGCGAGTTAGAGACAGAATAGTCTCTTACAGAATTGTAGTGAGTATCTTCCAGAAAAAAAATGAAGTCTGGAAGGGTGCTAGCAACACATACACACACATACACACACACAGAGAAATAGTATTATGTATGTGTCTGCAGTGCTTGAAGAGATATGAAAAAATGTGGATATTGTACCTTCGCACCAGCATTTCCCTAAGATCTCAGTCTTTAATAATTTCCTCAGAAATACCAAAATCAATACATCTGTCTTGTTATTTTGCTTTCTGATACCCTGCCTTCCAGTCAGTTCTACACATTTATCAGTTCTTTGCACTTCCCACTTAAGATTTTTCTACCTTAAACTTACATTTCTGCGCTATATTTTTTACAATTTTTCTTATACCTTGGGAGTGCTGTAATGCAAGTTTCTTCTCTTCCCAAAGCCTATATATATTTTGGGGTGGAGAAAAATGGTAATTTCTACAGAAAAGAATGACTTTTTAAAATGTTTTTAAAGATGCCTTTCTGTTTCAAATTCCTTTTTTGTACAGAATTCACAGAATCACAGAGTCATCAAGGAAGAGACTTTCACGATCATGTAGTCCAAGCATCAACCCAGCACCACCATAATCCCTCCAAAACCGTATCCCCAAGTGCCTCATCCAGGCATCTTTAAACACATTCAAAGATGGTGATTCTACCACTTCCCTGGGCAACTTATTCCAATGCTCAACCACTCTTCAAGTGAAAAACTTTTCTGTTAGCAAGTGATATTAAAATATAAAGAGATATCAGGGAAATAGAATGGATCTTTGGAAAAGGGGTAGTGTCCTAGTTCAGCAAGTTGGAACCAGTTTATCACTGTGTGAGCGTGACCAAAGTGTGTGTATTCTAAACCCTCTATACCAGTTCCCAAGAACTGTTAACATGGACCTTTTGCAGCAGCTGCCCAGGGCACACCCAACCCCTCAGGCTGTGAGCTGGGTGTGAAAGACACCTGTGAGATAAGAGCTGTGATAACTCCCTTCCAGGAAGTTGTTAGCACCTCCACACCCAGCCTGAGGTGTCATGTCTGCTAGTGGGCCATCAGTGATCCCCAAATACCCTATGACTCACAGAGTGAGATCACTCATTGTGTAATTCCTAGCACTGGGGGAGGTACTGGGTGGACCCACCAGAACCTGAGGGCATATAATCTTGGGGGTTTGGGGACTTGGAGAACCACTTGTCAGATCCAGAGGAGGACCAGAACCTTGTCCAGACTGTGACCACCGCTCTAGACCAGACTACAACTGTCATCAGCACCAACAGGTTTCTCGCTTCCTTTTACTTTGGACTTGGGGAAACCACATGGGGTTCAGCACAGGGGCTACAAAACCCTTTGTGTTTGTGCTTCAGGGTGCTGGGTTACACTTCTGAGTTTTATGGGTTAAACCCAATTTCTCTTTGTGCCATTGCATTTATTGTAATATTATTATTAAATTGTAACTCTGACTTATAATCTCATTTGTGTTGGGTTCATTTCTCCTGCCGGTTTACCTTTAAACTAGCACAGGTAGTTACCATGAAGCCTGAGCATTATCATCATGGCTAGGCTTCACGAATGAAGATTTGGGAAGGGCTCTACCCATGCTTGCTGCAAGCATGCTGGTGGCTAAAAAAGGCCAATGTGTGATAGGCAAGTCTGGTCACAAAAGGCACAGCAGAAAGTTTCCATAGGCGACATTGTAGAGAAAGCTTGAGTATGCACAGGTGAGAAATAGCAGTGTATCAGCAGATCCTGTGGAGAGAACTTGATCCTAACTTTTTTTATACTATACTTTAGATCCTCAAAGCACAAAAAAACCCACAAAAAACCAAATCAAGCGAAAAAAAAAAAGAGTCTTACTGCTACTGTGTGTAACCTTTCTTTACTGCCCAATTGGGAACATCTAAGATAATTCAAATTGCAGTGCACATGCATGCAACATAGAAAATTATTCTTGTCTACAATTTCAGCCCTAAGCTCATACAGCATTTGAAGTATGATACCATGCCATTTTAAGATTGATATCTGCCCATAGGGCTTCATCTATTGGCTTAGGATAACAATTTTATTGAGGAATAGTAGCATATAAAAAGAAAATGAAAAAAAAAACCACAACAAAAAAACCCACCAACAAATCACTATGGTCTAAAAGACCATATAATTGTTTTCTTTTGACAGTCAAGTAATAGTAAATTAACACTATCAGAAAACAAATTTAATATCACTATTTATGATCAGAAATTCCTTAAGACAATCAGAAAACAAGAATTTAGGATGGAAAATTTATTTGAACTACTGTTTTAATTTTAATAGAATTTTAAAAGCTAGAAATTTTACTTCAATCTACAAAATTAACATTATCAAAGAGCTTTCATAGAGATTTTTAATTTCTGCTCCGGCCAGGAATATACTTCTAAAAAAATATTTTTCCTTCATTTTCCTAGTTTTTATACCTTCAAATGGGCTTGCAGGTTATTTATTCTTTATGTGGATGACTTTGTAAACCCTTTCTAGTTGAAGAATGCATGGTATTGGTCATCGAAGTCTTTCACAGTATTTTGTGCAAAACTTGTGTTTAATAAATAGTGCTACCACAATGCAGTAAATTCTGTAACTCTTATTCAGACTTTGTCTTTCTGACACATACCACTGTGCATTTGACACACCATTCTCATAGAGAAAGCAAAGATGAGATTGATCAAGCTGTGACAAAGTCCTAGAATATTGTAGAACTCTAGTTGACTTTTGGACATAACATCACAATGATCATTCATTTGTACAGAATTTCAAGTGACATAACACTACATTTTTCCTTCAGCAACTGCCCTATGTTGTTAGTGGAATTGCTATTTAAGCATCAGGTCGGTAACTGTCAGTGGAAAATTTCCTTAGTAAGCAACTAGTTCAGCTGTTCCAATAAAGCTTCCAACTTGATTCAAAAATTAATTTTATAGAGCTGTTATTGGTTTCTGCGTGTGCCCACATGCACCTGTGCTTCTGTGCACATCTAAAGGACTGGAATAAATTCCTATAATCAATATGTAACTTTCTAAAGAGGGCTGCAAGGGTAAAGATGGAGTTATATCAAACTTTTTTTTTCTTCTTTTCTGACAAGGAGATCTGTTCTTAATTCTCTAAAATGGGCTAAATATTTCTACTGAATCCTTAAGTCATTTTATCCCTATGGTGTATGCAATGATAATAAAGTAATAGTAAATATGCTTGTAGATGCAAACACATTTATAACAGGTAAGCTTGACTTTAAAAGACACAAGCTATTGAAAAACAGGTTATGCATAAGAATTTAGGGGTGTTTGTGGCTTAATCTTGGTAGGCATCCAAGCCTCACACAGCGGCTTGTTCAGTTCCCTGCAGTGAGATGGCAAAAAGAATTAGAAGTGCAAAAGCAAAAACACCTCATGTGTCAAAATAAAAATGGTTTACTCAATGAAGCAAAACCACGTGTGCAAGCTAAGGAATATAAGGATTTCAGTCACCACTTCACTTGGACAGGCCGGTGTTCAGCCATCCCTAGGAACAGAGAGCTGCATCACATGTAACAGTGACTTGTTAAGATAAACGCCATGTATCTCAATGTCCTCCCTTCCTCCTTCTTTCTTCAGCTTTTATTGTTGACCACAACATCAAATGGTATTGGATATCACTTCTGATGAGCTGTCCCATTTGTGTCTCTACCCATCTTTTTGTCTACTCGTTACTGGTGGAGCACTGTGAGAAATAGAAGAGGCCTTGATGTTGAGTAAGCAGTTCTCAGCAATATCTAAAATATCCCTTGATTTATCAATCCTGTTTTCACCACAGATCAAAAACTTAGCTCCATATTATGACAAAAATTAACTCCACCCCAAACAAAACCTATATGGTAACAAGGTTAGTTTTCTGAATTTATTTCTTACTTATCAGTCTCTGAATACTTTTTTTTGTGTAAAATCTCTATAAATCTCCAACACTAGAAATTAAGTTAGATATCTTCTTAGAAAAGAAGGAATAGTTCTGAAGTTTTTACTTTGTGAACAGAAAGAAAACAATAGATAAAAAACTAAAAAGATGACTAATATATCATCTGCTATACTCATAGAAAAGGTGAGCTCAGTGACAGCTGAGAATATAGGACTATAGGCTTCTCCTTTAATTCATATGAAATAATTATCTAACTTACTTTCTCTAGTGGACAGAGGAAAACAAGAACTCAGAAGGGTGATTCATGCTGTCATCAGAGAAGTGTCATAGGGGATGAATTATCCAGCCTGAGTTCTCTTCATAATCAGTAGGAGAAAAAAGAAATATCCATAAAATAATTTATCATTGTATCTTAATGTAAGTATCCAAGATAGCTGGGGTGAGTTTTGCACTGACAGCTATTTTATCTCTGCATTTTTTATTAGTGCAGCTAAAATGATGAGTTAAGATTTAGACATCTGAGACAGAGATGCTAAAGTAACAAATACCACACTCATTGCTTTCATTACTAAGAACAACATACTATAACCATGCATATAAAAAAATAACAGTTAAAATATATTTCTTCATAATGTCTCTTTCTTTGTTGTATTTATCTACTTCATACTTCCATAATCCACATAAATCTGTGCTCAAACAGGATATGTTTTCTTTACCCATTCATCTGGACAAAAATCACCTTTATCTGAATTCTTGTACTGGCTTATCCTGAGAAATATTTTAATTTCTAAGTGATAATGTTACTACAATCCTTGCTATTCTTACTCCAACCTCTATGAGACTACACAGAGTCATATTCCACTTCCTTTTGTACTGTAATGATTCATTTGATTGTCTACATTGCATCAAATGCAGATGTCTTCAAAAGACAGCTGTAAAAGCTTTTTCACAAATATCATTGTTATCTTGAGAATTTACCAGTGACCAACTTGCAGTGGTAAATATATTCTCATATCGATCTACTATTTCATAAAGTACCCCCTGCCATTGGA
Organism: Poliocrania exsul; assembly: GCA_035041345.1. Lineage (NCBI taxonomy): Eukaryota > Metazoa > Chordata > Aves > Passeriformes > Thamnophilidae > Poliocrania > Poliocrania exsul. Next base: position 64,293,368 of record JAWWLZ010000001.1, read on the forward strand.
AAAACTCTCCTCTGCACGCTGGACACACCAGAAATATCCTATGCTTTATGATACCCAGTCAAGTGGGTATGCTCATGCAACATGAAGGAATCCGAAATCGCCATAGAAAACCAACTGTTTAAATGGTGATGCCATTTCATTGCCATTCTAATTCTCCCATGTTACTTTATGCACATACAGTAATTTAAAAGTTTCTCTTTAAAAGATTTCACTTTAGTTACAGTATCCAGATCCCTTGTAAATTAAGGCATTTATACCTTTGCTACTTGTTTCACTAATACCAGATAAAAGATTTGCTGTTCATGTGTTTGTACAGAGCATGTCATTTTATATTATGACATAACATGACATTTTGCCTCTGTGGTACATTTTGATAATGTCAAATAAAAGTACAGAAAACTGTAGTTAGACATTTTTTTCCTTCTCACCCTAAAGGCATGGAACCATTCAAACACAGAAATTATTTGTGAGCAAACAAATTAAATAGGGTTAATTGACATCTACAAACAATAAGATAAAACTACAAAAAATACATTTCTTCAAAGTGCAGCATAGAGCTTACCTTTTAGTTACAGTGTTTGCATGATGATTTTGTCATCTTGATCATCAAAAGCTAAACTGTGCATACAAAAGAAGCCAATCAGTAAAAATACTCAATTTCATCACACTAATTATTAACCAAAAGCAGTATGCTCAACAGAATATCTTTTACATCAATATATAGGTAATGAGAATACAGTCTATGTACTAAATCAAAACACGACAAATAGTACAAAGAAGGCTCTTAAAAAAAAGCAAAAAACAAACCTAATTGAGGATAAACCTGTCACATTAAAGCATGTTCTTGGCAAGAGGGTTATGCACAAAGGCTTTCTGTGATTAATCTAAAAGTTTAAGCTAAAGAAGTACCATATAATTACTTATTATGAAGAGCTTCTTACAAAATCTGAAGGGAGAATATAATTTGCACAAACATATGTCCCTTTTTAGATTACTAAGCATTTCTTTTGGGAAAATGGTTAAAACATTAATGAATATTAACAGCATCTAATTTCATTATAGTTAACACATAAGCATTTTTTTAACTGAAATGTTAATTGCCACAATATATGAAAAGCAGTGATTTAGAAAGGCTTTTGTCCCATGTATTTTATTGAATCTGGCAAAAACCCCATCAGATTGACTTCTGGCCTTGTACGATTTTTTTTTTTTAATTTCACATCTATACAAGAAAAATAAATGTGTCTTATAAAGTTAAGATCATTAAATAAGTTTTCCTATTAAGTTTAAAAAATATGAAAATAGGTTTAAAATTTTGCATAATTTAATTGTAGATATTCAGAAGTATAAGAAAGTAGATCAAAAGTGACATTCCTTAAAGTTACAAGAACAAGAAATGTAGATGTAACACTTATCTTAGTAGGAAAAATGCCTTCCCCTGTTTGTATTTCTTACCTTTTTTTTCAGTTAGTTGAACTGAAAAAAAAAAGCACTTGAAACCAATCTCTTGAAGCAAATCATGTCCAACTGCATCATTAAGATTTGTTTCTGTGTTGTTTTGTAGTAAAAGGTAACCTATAAACTTGATAAATGGGATCAGTTATTTTTTTCTTTAATGTGGCAACAATGTTTTCATTAAGCAAATCTCTACCTTGTAGGAAAAGACAGTAATAGCAAGAATTCTTTATCAATGATTAATCTTATTGCTAATATTTTACTTAGCAATAGCAGGTTTTACATGCTATTTAAATTATTATTTCCTTTTCATACGTTAAAAAGGTATTGTCACTACAAATAAATTTCTAGTCAGTTAGAGATTGGATTGACTCAATCTAGTTTTCACATTTCTTCTAAGGCTGAGTGATTTATATTCACCAGAGTAAGGACAGACCAAAGCTCCAAAGGAATTGGCAGGATTTACAAGAAAACTGGGGTTTCACTTCTTTAATAGTTTAGGTTCTGTATAAAATTATCTTACACACCTTTGTTTGGAAATCTCCCTTGGGATGTGAGGCAGACGAAATCTCACCATACGTAAATCTAGGGCCTTCCACTAGTCTGTCTAGAACTAAGTGTTGTCTTTGTTTTTCACACATCTGTTGTTAATGTGGCTATTGTTGTTATTAGAGTTCTTATTATTATTAGAGGGGACTGTTGATATTGAATGAACTTAGATTCTCTCTACATCTCCACTTTTTGAGAACATATTCCATCTTGTAAATATTATAGTTCCCGCAAGATTTTTCATTGAGAAAGACAAGAGGTTAAAAAAAAAAAAGCTAAATCAACTTCTTTTCTTATTCAAATGCACATTAAAATACTCTTGAAGTACTTCATTACTCAGATGCTCTAGTATTAAGACAGATACACCAGTGAGAGAAAGAAATAATTTAGTGTTATAAATTCTCCAGAATTTATGCAGGAGGTCCAGGCAATAAAGGGCCCTATGTGAGTATGGTTGTTGAAATAACGGTCCCATTTTGTTTTAATCTGGTTGTCAAATCTTCTTTACTCACTTAAACTGGTTTCTAAATCATGAAATTCAACAGTTTTCCATATCATAGCCTTAAGTTTCAGGAAACTTGTAACTACTCAATAAATAGTCTGAAGTTTCTGTAGTCTCTTATCTTTCAGAAAGATCATAAGAGAGCTTCAGAGTAAGAAATTTATTTTTCTTTTTGTAATACTGTGTCAGTTAACAATATCAGATTAGGTGCACAGACCATGATATTTATGTTGCAAGAGGGAAATTTTTATATCACCATAGACCTATGTGAGGAACACAATGGGTGAATTCCTTTTTTGTAGGTAACAGTGGTTCAGCCTCACTTCCTTTCATATCTATTTATGCCTCTTGTACTATTGTTCATGGTAGAGGGAAAACAGTAACTAAGGATGACATTGCCTGCACCATTTAAGATTTCATCTACATCAAATAGAATTTAGAACTGTATATGTGTCACAGCTCTTTTAAATCAATGGATTATAGATAGACTATCACAATAATATTTTATTTGTTTCAAAATATTAGCATGTAACCCACAATATATTACAATGTACTGTGTCATTGATCATAGTACTTATGGCTCCCAACTTTATTATTTACACTATTCTTTACTGTTGGCATCTTATTCCATTTTTAGAATTTCTTCATGTGCCTCCTGTTTCTGTATACAATAACACTATTATCAAGATGCAGCAAAATATGTGGGCTGTGGATAATGGACATTTGATTTTACTGTCTTCTATTATTTCAATAATTTATTGTTGGTGCTTAGTCATTGGTTGAAATTCAATCTAAATTAGGTAAAAGCTTCCATGTTGGGCAGTTAACACAATGCTGTACAAAAAATAATCATTTAGTAAATCCTAAATCTTTCAGCTTTTTCTCCATTCTAAAACATGTCACAAAGAATTCTCAGTTAATACCAGGGTTGATGAAATAACTTGATATCAAGTAATCCATAAGCACAATCTTGTTAACCTAACCTTGCCTCCTTATATCTTCATAGACATTTTCATTGCTGTATCTTTTTTCTCTCCTTGAAGGTTCACTCTACAGTATACCTGTCTTATTATCACTTCAATATCTCTATGTAGAAGCTAGCTGAAGATGTCCATTCATTTATTCATATGCTTTGTTTACCTAACTTGTAAGACCTGGGAAAAAAAACCAAAAACGAACCAAACAAAAAGAGAACACTGTAAAGAGTATGAGGTGATTATATAGGATTTATATGTTTTTTCCTAAACAATATTGCCTCTAGAATGAATCTAAGAAATCACATGTTAATATATTTAGCTTTTATGTTAGAGTCAAATACATATTTTTATTTTTCCAGAAACTGACATTTGGCTCCCATTGTGCTGAATCTTCATGCTGTGACTTACTGGTCAGGATACAGGTCTTACAGTTAGTCATGACTTTTGTTTCAGATAGGAGGAGAAAATTTTTCATACAGGTGCTCTTCAACTTGTGAACTGAGCAGAGGTCTAAACATATAGAGGCTCACAAATCCAACTGCCTTGAATAGTCTTAAAACAAACAAACAAAAAAGACTTTTATATGTAATATTTCTATCTTTCAGGTGATTTGGTGTTTGAGGTTTTTTGTTTGTTTGATTGTTTTTATTTTTTTTCCTGTGTGGGTGATAAACATTGCAAACAGAAAAGATAGTGTTACAAAAATTTTTAAATAAATAGTATTTTAATAAAATTTCATAGCCAGTTTTGACATTTAATATGACACAATGTGAGACAGGCACACAAAAAATTGATTCAGTTCAAATATTCTTTGTCACCATTCCATTAGAAAACTATAGCCATTTCTATACCTTTGATTATTACCTAAGGACTCATTTTCCTTTCCAGCTCCTATGAGAATGCCAGCTTGTAACCTTTCCAGATACAGCAAATGAAGCATAGCTCAAAATAAATTAAAGAGAATAGGAACAGACTACAGAGAAAAGAGACTTGGCCTATAATCCTCCAGGTACCTTCTCACAGAATCATAGAACAATGGATCGGAAGGGACCTCAATGATCATCTGGTCCAACCTTCTTTCATTCTGACCTCTCTTTATTTTCAATCACCTTAAATGTCAAAGAAAAAGGGCCAAATCCTGCCTCTATACTATATACATTTCTCACTGTAGTTTATCTGAAGGCAGAACTCAGGTCCAACCTTCTTACAATAGACTCTATTAACATTTAATGTAGGACATCTCCCTTTCTCCTCAGGTCTTATTTCTCAAATTTAATCAAAATCAGTTTTATAAAAAAGTCTAATCTTATCTTCTATCTTTTCACATGAATGCCCTGACTCTGGTACTTTGCCCCTATCTCAAGCTGTTATTTTCATTGTCCATTTCTAAATTTTGTGTGCATGGTTTCTTTTCATTTTTTCCTTTACGTTCTGGTCAGTTTTTCTTGTCCTTCTTGTTTTCTTTCCAGCTGTTCTAGAAGTCCCCAGTACAATTGTCAAAGCTTTTCCTTGTGGAATTCCAAGTGTTTAAATTTTCCTGCTTGCTACTTGTTAATTTTAATTGACAAAGTTTATAGCTGCTGAGAACTGAAAAAGTTACTAGTCGGTCTTGCTTAGGTGTTAAAGCATCCATATTATGCTGTCCTTTTGCTAACTCTAATATGCAACTATTTTGTGTATTTAAAACAAAAATAAATAAAGTACATTTTTAATACTATATGTTTAAAAAATTGAATAAAATGAAATTTCTAAAACCATATATTCCTACTTTCAATAAGTTTCTTACATTTTTACCTTATTAGCTCGAATCACTAATTGTTTTACAAAAACAACAAGAAATAAGTCAGGAGCTTGTACATTCTACTAAAATAATGTTTGAGTAACATTCTGTAATTACTTTTTAAGCATTTAATTTTTTTAATATGTATGTGTATATATATTATTTTCTTCTGAAAACAAGCTTTTCCACATATCTAGAGAAGGCAGGTAAGTAAGACACAGATTTCTGATGTTTCTGGTACAGTAATTTCCGAGGCACACTCCTTCTGTCAGTAGGTACCACCAATTGCTGTAACTGATGTTCCATCATTACACTAGCTCGATTTCTCAGGCAATGGATAATTAGCTAGACTTTCCTTCTGGATGATCATTTCTATCTTTTGAGGAATCTCATGCTATAATGGACAAAATGACATGAATAATTAGGTATTATGTTACTGAAAGTTACATCACTCAGAAGTATATTGTTCTTTGTCTTTAAAGAAGGAAGATTTTGTTACTGCTCATGACTGCCAAACTGACAGGTGGCCAAAAAGTTATTTACTACAACCCACAGCAAGAATGTAAGTCCTGAAGAGGGCTTGTATATGACAATGTCTCTAAGTAAAAAAGTTACATTGCCTAAGACTCACTCCAGAATCTCTCCTTCATGCTATAAATGTACAGGTTACCACACATGCCTGCCTTCTCCCTTCTGCCTCTTCACACTTCTTCCTTATATATCCAATCTCCAAATATCTCTTAATATAATCCAGCAAAATTAAGAGACTAAGCATGTAGTATACACTAGCAAGACCTCTGGAGTGCTAGCATACCCTAGAGATTACTCCCAAATTGCTGAGTTTTTATTTTCTCAAAACTTCCTGTATTCACAAACGCTTGAATATAATTCTTTTCTTTTGTTAGATTTATTGTCCCATTTAATGATTAACAAATAAAATTTTTATTTCAGTGGAAAGGAAAATTAAGAAGTACTCTGGTGCCACAGCTGAAATACTTAATAATGTATGAGTGTTTTGTAGCCTAATGCTTCTAACTTGACTCTTCTAATGACTTCAGGCTTTGCATTCTTTTGTCTTCATGTCTTATAAAATGAAGAGTATCCTTTGGTGAGTACTTTCTTTGCCAAAGAATATTTTCAGATGGTGTTCAGTAAAAATGTGTTGTCTCTTTTATGATTATGTCCTTCAAGGAAAGAAAAAAAATAATTATATTTTGGATTTTATTTAATTTTCCATTATTCTATATTTCTCATTCTTGGATTCCAGATAAGTAAACAAAAATATATTGTGTGCTTGAAGGTAGCCTCAGACTTGTTTCTGACTGGAAATTATGCCTAGAATATACACCATGGGTTTTTTTCCTCCTCTTCCTCCCCCTCCCTCTCCCTTTTTTTATTTTTATTCTTTTAATGATGTATCCTTCTCTTTCTTGGTATTTTCCTTCCTAATTTGAAAATAACTGTGCAGTTTGAGCCGCATTCCATACAATGCTAAACCCCACAAATTGGTGGACAATAGTTTTACAAATAACCAGCACTGCAGATTTAAAAACTATAGTGTCCAGTGAAGCACACGTCGCAGCTCAGCAAGATGAGCTACTGAATACTGAGCAAGTTTAATGACAAAGACTCCTTTTGTAGCCACTAAGCTTTTTTATTTTGTTTCTTGTTCATAAATTTTCAAAGTGGCAAGCAAGTATTTTACTAGTACATTACCCATTGAATTTAATGGGAATCACATAACTAAAACTCAATGCATAGTTTAAAAGACATAGCTGTTGTTGAAAGGTACGCATGGTAAATAGCTGAAAAAAATTCAGACTGCACACAAAGTAATTCTAAATCATTAGAAATAACCAGAAAAAATGTAAATAAGATTGCAACAGGATCTGAGGAAATGGCCTGAAGTTGTATTGAGGGAGGTTTAGCATGGATATTAGAAAAAGTTTCTTCACCCAGAGGGTGGTCAGGTAATGGAACAGGCTCCCCAGGGAAGTGGTCACAGAAGCAACCCTGAAAGAGTTCAGGAAGAGTTTGGACAATACTCTCAGGCACACGGTGTGATTCTTGGGGATAGTCCTGTGCAGGGTCAGGAGTTAGACTCAATGATTGTTGTGGGTCCCTTCCAACACAGCATCTTTCTGTGAATCTGTGGATATGTGAAACTACAAGAAACTAATATGATAACAGAGAATAAAAATATTTTAAAAATGTATTTTCATTCAGTGAAAATTATTATTCCACTGACTTCAGGACAGATGACAAATTAAAGGGCCTGAACCACAGGTTTATATGTCTGGAGATCCTATTTACTGAAACTATGCCTTTGTAATGTTTAATGGGTTTATTCTGTAGCTATAGTTCCTAACTTTTTAAAGTTAAGTTAATTTAATTATGATAATAAGGTACATTTTTGTACCTGACTTTTGTATTAATGTCTGGTTCTTTACTTTTTTAGTGTCCTCTGGATTATACCTTATAAAATAAACATTAACAAGAATGACAAGTAAATACTTGAATATGCAGAATTGTTAATGGTCTTTCCAACACTGTTACAGTACATATAAAATTTATAACTTTTAAAATATATGTTTATGAAAGTTGTGTTCACCTTATATTGGTTCTTATATTTTATGTGTCTTTTGAGGTACTGTAGATTTTCATTCATATTTTTTCTCCCTTTTTGGTAATTAACTTATAGACATGAAATATTACAAATTTTTCTTTTATGTTTTTCAGAAAATAAACATTTGTAGAGCACAAAAATGTGTAGAAGGTGCATGTTAAATAAAAAATACAGAAAATCTTAGGATCTTTTAAAGATGTATTAGAGCTCTATGCTCAGGCAAGTGTTCCTGTTTCTTTTGATCATATCTGTATTTGCCTGAATTGGCAAATCCTAAGAGCCTAAAAGCCAAGAAGATCTGGCTTTACATGTAACTGCATTGTTTTTTGGGGTAAATTGAGCTCAAAATAAGTTCATGCTGCCTACAGTTTCTCTCCATTCTTTCATCAGGAAATGCCAAGGAAAGATTCAGATGGTCTCTGCCTCCCAACACCTTCTATGTTACACTGTCACAAGGACAATTGACGCAGGCAAGCTGCCAAATCAGAAAGAGAGCAGTGGGACACATCTACAGTACGTGGAGGAAATCTGTAATAATATAATTAAAGCAACAAAGACCAATCAAATGGTCAAATGTAAATGTCTACTTTAGGCTGAGATTAATTGCTCTCTGAAGTCCACTGGCTGTACCGAGGAGTTAAAACCAGACGACAAGGCAAGCTCAGACAAGAGCTGAGACCCTGCAGAGTCAGGTCAGTGAGAGGTCTACAACCTTTTACTACTAATGGCCAAATTATATTTACAGGGATGCACCAATACTTATGTCCTTAGCCACAAAAGCATTAAATCTGTGATGTGAGCAGTGAACAAATCAGCAGGAGTACTTGAATTATGCATTAATCTTTAAGCTATCTATGATTAATACAAGTTGCTTTGAAAACATGATGAATGCTGAGATTCCAAATTCTGGGTCGTAATTTGAAATGTGATCACTTCAATGATCTGATAGTGGACATACTGTGTCCACCATCAGCATGAAATGACAACAGATTTGCTGTAATTTTGTAAATTTTATCTTTTATATAAACCCTCCCTTACAAAACTCAATATTTTTTGTTCATTTGTTTTTCTAAGTATTTGTCGTGATGAAGATGACATCTTTTCAGCATAATTCAAAATAGCAGTATTATTTTGAATTAATATTTCTTAGGCCCGCCTGTACTCTGAGGTTTTATACACATTTTATAGCAGTGCCCAATATAACTATTATTAGTAAAGAGAAGATTGATAACTATCAATAGTTCCTATTTTAAAAAAATATTGATTACTTAACTTTGTTTCCACAGTATTACTGAGTAATATAAATTGCTAGCCCCTTTTGAAGGCTATTATTGGCTGGTTTCACTAAAATTTCAATACCTGCCCTTCCAAGACATTTAACATATCACTTAATCCAACCCAAAATGAACCCTATAGAGAGCAACATTAAGGTCTTCTGCCACAGCCCTTTAAGACCTTAAATAGACAAGACTGTAATCATATTCTAGTCCATTTTTAAACTCAACGTATGATCACTGAGAGAAGGAACTTTAAATACTTTAGACGTGGTTGGCAGGTAGATATTGTTGATGAAAATTAGTACCTCTTAAGGCTTCTATTCACTGTTCTGTTGATAGGAAATAAATGAGCTTCTTATTTGCCCCTCTAATAAAAATAAAAAAAAAGGAAAAACATATGTGTCACATCCTGTCATCTTGGAGCTCAGCAGCTCTTTGTGCACTCCTCTTTTCTTTGACTTTCATTGTACTTTCTTAACTTTCTTGAAATACTATTGTGCATATTTTTCAGAATTATTTGATTTTGGAGAGACATATAATCATTTGTTATGTCTGGGAGGACGTGTTTACAGATTTTGATGTGCATTTGATTTGTTTTTTTATAAAGTACGACATCTAGAACTAATTTTATGGAGCCATATTATGTATGTTTATGATTTTCGAATATTCCTATTACAAATTCCCCTTAGTCATATGTTACCATTTTACTTTTAATTCAAATTTAATGTAGTTTTCAGTTACGTATTTAGCTTTCCAATAGAATATCAGTAAAGAATGTATTTTTGCCTTAAGAGAATAGAGTTAAATACAATATATGCTTTCACACTATCTTATATAGCTATGCAATATATTTAAAGAGCAGAAGAGGTAAAGAAAGGGAGAGATCAAGTTAAGCATTTTTCTACAACAGAATCCATTTCACATTTTTTTTTCTTTTTAATAAGTTGCTGTAATTACATATCTCTTTTCTAACAAGAAGAATTTTTGCATAATCTTGGAAGAATATTTAGACCATCATAAGGCCATATCTTCTATGTAACACCCCTTAATTTATTAAGAAATGAGAAAGCAGCTGGTTACTGTGAATGGTATTTTCTGTTATGCAGCAGATTTGTAAGCCTTCAAGTATTTATTTGAAGATTGTATTCAGAGATGGCATTGTTATTGTTACATATCAAAGTACTTCACTAAGGGTAGAAAATATTTAATATCTCAGTATCCCACAAATTTCTCTAAAACCTCTGTTAATGATACATGTTCTCCTTTGACTATCCATTCATAGAAAAATTGTTATCCTGAAAATGAGCATAGATTAATTAAAGCAATGGACTGACTTTTGGGAACAGCTGTGGGAACCTAAATTTTCCTGTGGATAGTGCAATGTACATAAGCAAGAAACTTAAAGGTGCCAGAGGTCTTAATTTATGTATTTGTTGTGGTTGAGCAGACCATTTGTTTTATCCTTAAACTAACCTGAAAGGTTTCTTTGTTTCTATCTTTCTCTTATGCTTTGCACCTTCTTTGGTATATGTCTCTGATGTTATCTTCCACCAATTACATCCTATAAAATTTATAATAGTAAATCTTTAAATGTGTGGATTGCAAGTGAAGTATTTGTTCTCTTAATTTTCTTGCAGACAATACTATAAGTTGAGTCTTTGCCAGGAATTAATAATTCTTTTTCAGTAGTGGAAAATAAAAGAAACACTTCTGTCCCATCCTCGTAGTGATAGATCATCTCATTTTGGCCTGGAATCTTGTTAATATTTGGATTTGTGGTAGCAGCACCATAACATTAAAAAAAAAAAAAAAAAAGGCAGCAAATTCAGAATGTGGGAATCTGTTTATTTATAAAAATAAAATAAAATCACCACCATTTTCTCCCAGAACATTGCTTAATGTGATGACTCTTGAAACAGTCATCTCTTATCAGGCACCTTCAAAGGTAATCTCTGTTGATCTCTAATGCCTGACATATCTCATATAATATGTCTGTCCTCATAAAGATGACTTGCATTTGTAACTGTTTTCTGTAGGAGCTGTCAGTGTGACTGTACGAGGCAGATTAAAAAAAAAAAAAAAAAAAAGGTGGCACAGTATTTTCTCAACAACAAGACCAAAAATTTTATCTGACCAGACTAAAATAAACCTAAGTTGAACACCTTTTCAATTAAAATATTAACTTACCCAAAAATTAATTCCATTCCTCAGTGGCGCTGAGGAATGGAAGAGGTGTTAAAACAGAAGACAAGAAAAAGATATAAAATGGGGTTAAAACACAATACATAAAAACATATTCTAACTGCCTTAAGAGAAGGAAAGGGACTGAAAATTGGATTACTGGCCAGTTGTTAGAGCAGTTACTATTTCTTCAGTGACACTTAGATGCTGCAGTGATATATGCTATCATAAGAACAAGAAACTAGCAAGCTAGCTAGAAGAAATTAAAATAATACATGACCTGATTTCAGTGGAAGCAGAATTAGATCTTGAGTCAGTAGGTGTCTGATTAGAATTTTTTTAAGAGCCTGCTGTTTAGAATTTATGTTTTAATATATGTTAATTGCTTTTTGTACCATTTTGTTATTCAAATATGATTATGAATAAGGTTAGCACATTTAAATTTGTTTTTAAGGGTCAGTTCGTGGTCATTTTGCAGAAAAAAAAAGTGAGACCATTTTTTAATTTTGATTACAAACAGAATGCAGCATTGTCAAGATATTGAGAGTGAAATCTAGTGCACCTAATTTGGCAATGAGGCAAACCAGGCCACCTAAAGTTTCTGATTTTTCAATAGTGCATTTTGTACACCAGCAAAGTGAAATACATCTTAATTAGCTTCTTACCTCTTTCTATTATACACATATTAAATCTTAGACATCAATGACAGTCTAATCTTTCTTAATGTAGGTTAGATGTCCTTCAGATGACTACAAGTCTAGACAGACCTAGATGCATGTTCCAAGGCAGATGGGATTACCTGGACTGATTTCCACTTCTGTTTTACAGTTTGTTTTACAGCCATGGTGACACTAACCTAAAATGGGGAAAAAAAGCAACCCAGACAATCTACTCAGATGATATTTAATTATGTTTTTAATATGCCATACTTCAAATAGAAAGCAAGGAAACAGAATTACTACAGAGCACTCAGTAAAGTGCTTAGTGGCTAACACACTTAATTGAGGATTAATACTTTTCCCAGTAAATGACTCCAGAGAGTGAAATGTTTAAACACTCACATATTCCTAAAAACAGTAAATAATGAAAAATAAATGTATTGCATTGCATGGAAACAACATCTGATTTAAATATGGGGCAGGCACTGGTCCCTTCTCTCTGATGACTAGTGATAACACCCAAGGGAACAGCATGATGCTGTTTCAGGTAAGGCTGGATATAAGGGGAAATGTTCTTCATCTAGAGGGAGGCTGAGCACTGACACAGGGTCATTGGGGAATTGGTCACAACACCAAGCCTGACAGAGTTCAAGAAGTGTTTCGACAGCACTCTCAGGCACACAGTGCGACTCTTGGGGTGGTCCTGTGCAGGGCCAGGAACTTCCAATTTAGGATATTCTATGATTCTACATTTTTGCTGAAGGTGTAATTGTCTAAGAAGTCATGTTCATCTGCTAAGATAGGTGGGACATCATTTAAAAATCATCACTATTAAATCTACTATCATTGGTTACATCTATACTTTTGAGAAATTCATGGTGGAAGTTCAAGCACTGATAATCCACAGTAGCCAGCCAATGTTAGCTTAACTGCAGAGCACAATTTTGCTCCTGTCAACAAGTGCTCCAAGAAATATGGCCAAAGCTCTCATCAGAGTATACCACCTGCCAAAGAACATTTTCATGGGGAAGTATGATTGCAATAAGGATTGCCTCCATTAGTGCAACACACCCTTCCAAGGCCACCTCAGCAGACTGCATGCTCTCAGAGTCATATCGTAAAAAATACCACTCTGTTGAACTGCATTATTATAACGTTATTGTAAATATTTTAGTAGAAAAAAATGCAGAAAATAGTGTCTTATAGTTGTGCAGGCTTCAGCTGGAATCCAAAGGAGATCCAGATGGAATCGAGTAAGTTCTAATGTACCCACTTTTTCTTAGTTCTATTATAAAGCTGCTCTAAAGATTGCTGATAAAAGTCAGACATTTCCACATGAGCTTTGAGCCAGGGATTGGTCCCTGGTTCTATTTTTATTTTGAAGTATAGACACAGCCTTCTTCTCTGAGTTCAATCTTGAGTTAGCTTCAGTGACATGTATTAACTCCATGTCCACATTTAATTCAAATATGATTGTTAATTCACATGGTCCCAAATAATTCTGTATACAGAGAGGCTTTACAATGAGAGTAGCTCATTGTATCTCCAGAAAGGGAAACATTTCTCTTTCAATGGATAATAACTACTATTACTAATAATTACTATTACTAATTACTAAGATATGACAGTCTACCAAAGGGCTTTTAGAATTTCTAAGGTGGTTATGACAGTACATATACCTGGAGGTGATATCAAAGGCACTAAACAAACAAACAGGGTTTTTTACAAAGAAGAAAATACAAATAGAACACTCCATAAAGGAATGCAGTGTAGAAGGAATGAAGATTTAACAAAAGGGTCTAATTGCAACCCAGAAGAATTTGCATAATGAATTTGGGTAAGCATCCACAGTCCATCTGTTTTATATATAGAAAAGGGATGATAAAACTTTGGAACTGGATCTTGCTTAGAGAAAAGTATGTATATTGTAGAGTTTATTTCTATCATATAAGTCACTTGGCTGTACATAATATGGTTCAGATTTTGTAATAAATATTTCCTTTTCTTTTAACATGCCTTGACATAAGGTTGACTTTAATCTTAAACCAAACCAAAGGTACAGCACTCTTACTATTTCATGTGGTACGTTATAGCTGAAATCAGTCTAACCTATGGATGCATCCCCTACAATTTTAATATTTTTTTAAAGAGTATCTAAATGGTAGGTGGATGTTTCTCAATTTAAGTTACATGCATTGGGAGCTGATATTATTTGAATCATTAATTACTCCAGTGTCTGAGAATGATGTTTCGCTGAAAGTGAGGGAGCAGGTCTGACACCTGACAGTCACAAATACAAGCATGATAGTTAGCAACTTTGTAATTAAGGTTTTAGATGCTGACCAGTCCACACAGCAGCTCAGGGGTGGCATTAAGACTGACAATATCAACAACAGAATGAACACAGGTATCTAAAAAGCTTATAGTTAAAACTTAAAATGCATTGCACATTCAGATGAAGATGTGTGCAAAATAATATTATTATCAATAAAATAGTTGTGAATTTATATAATTTTTCATAATTAATTGCGTTACACATGCACTATTCTGGCAATGTGACATTGATTTCAGTAGATTCCAGGCATAAACTGATTATTCTTAACCTACATTGATAGTCTACGAAAAACTCCTCCAAAGGAACAGTTAATATGGCTTATGTCAATACCTATTATATTTAATTCATCAAATGCATCCAAATCAGCAATATTCATCTTAAAACACACTCACATCTTACACATTTGAGATACTCACGCTAGTGTTGTTGAAGACAAAGCTGGGTACTCTAAGTATATGTAGAGGATTGTGCCAGAAATATGCCATAAATTGCCAAGAGTGAGTTTCAATTATAAGAATACAGCTGATGTATAAAATAAGTGAAAGAGGTTTGAGAAAGTCTCTGTAAACAGAAATGAAGCTACATAGCATAAAACATGTTCTGGCACTTACACATCTGCTATGTGCAAAATCCCCCAGTAACGCCTAGCTTTATGACATATCTTTTTTATCTATCTCACACATGCTACATACTTCTAATTTTTATTGTATTTAATAGGTATAATAGTTTAATCTTATACATCTCCATGTTGGAATTGCCTTTGCATTTGGGAATTCAGAGGCTGACTGAAATGGGCTGCTGTGGTTCCTAATTTAGTGGCTGAGTTTTGGTTGAGTTTTTTTATTTATTTTTGTTGTTTGTTTGTTTGTTTGTTTGCTTTCCACAGAGAAATAAGCCCTGGCTTTGCAGCCATCCACAGCATCCCTATATTAGTTTTCACACGTGTCCATTGTGTCAACAGAAAAATGAAATAAGAAAAATCTTTAAAATAAAGTATATTTACTTTCCTAACAGAAAGAAAGCAAAGAAGTAGGTCTGAGACTCACCCTTAGAAGTCCAATGGCTTGTACTGTGACATATGGACTGCATTAAGAAGCTCAGACATACTGGGTTTTACACTGTCAGCTGTCTAAATTGTAGACAATTTTTTTTTATAAACAGGATTATTGGTTCACTATATCATGCATTAATTTGAGTTTTTTTCCCATTTGGACTCAGTCTAACAGCTATTTCTTCCATTAAAACTTCTTCAGTCCTTCCCTTTACACATTTTTTTTGTTTAATGGGATAACATGTATTATAGGAAGCTGTGAAATTGCTCCTTGCAGCATAACTTCTTTATAACTCAAGAAAGAAAAAAAAGGGTGCTGGGGGTGGTGATGGAGCAGAGGGAGAGGGAGGTTATGTAATCCTAATAGCATTCAGAATTGGTTGTATTTTTGTAGACACTGAATAGTTGGCTTATCAGTTTTGCTGAATATTTTAAGTGAGAACAGTTGTTGCTAAGAATGACTTTCTGCTTGTCTTGAACTCCTAGGCTTGTACAAATAAGGTTCTAATTAGCTAAATTATCCTACTCTAAGTACAGTTTTGACATGTTATTGAGCCAGCAATCTATTCAGGATAGTCTGTAGCTTCGTCATGGGGCTTTAAATAACTGCAGAATTGATATGCCACCTTACACGTATCATGAAAAACCCAGAGATTCCCAGATAGGAAGTTAATGGCCATTACATTTAAGTAGGTGCATAACAAAATATACATACTGCATTGGCATAGGTAGATTGTTCTGTTGTTCTCATATTACTGGCAACTTGGATATAAGAAAGTGCAAATAACAAAGCTCACAATAAGCTATATATCTTAAATGCCCACCAACTGTATCAGAATCACAGAAGTTTATAACAAATCCATTTGAATTTTCTAGCTCCCATCTATAATTCCCATATATTACTAACATCTGTTAACTGAATTATGGGATCTGAATAGCTACAGTCCTAATTGTATAACTATCTGCTGTTGTTAACCAATTTGAATACCAGTCTATTTGTCCAAACTTGTCTGTTGAAGCACACAGCCTAATTGCTACCTAAAATTCATCATATTGTCTTGTCAATTTTCCTCTTTTAAAGATCATGTTACACATTCTAGCATTATTAAAGAGCTTAGACTCTTATGCACTTGCAAAAACTGCTGACTACATTTTAAGAATAAATACTGAATGCTTATGGGATGGACAAAAAAAAAAGATAATAATTTCCATTAAAATATAAAAAAATCCTAGAATCATTTAGCTAGAAACATGGCAATATTCTTAACTTAAGTAAAAAAAAAAATAGCTTTGGGTTTGGTTTGTGTTTTTTTTGTTGTTGGTTTTTCAGATTAGGAAGATGCATGT
Organism: Poliocrania exsul; assembly: GCA_035041345.1. Classification (NCBI taxonomy): domain Eukaryota; kingdom Metazoa; phylum Chordata; class Aves; order Passeriformes; family Thamnophilidae; genus Poliocrania; species Poliocrania exsul. The sequence continues at coordinate 64,310,107 of JAWWLZ010000001.1, forward strand.
TATTTTCTGCTACCAATGGTTTTCCAGTGCTTTTCTAGAGTGTAGGCTTGTAATGAGGAGTGAAATTAAAACCTCAGAGAAGGTTCATCTATTCATTGATTTTCAGACCAGAAAGGATCATTAAAATATCCAGTTGTACCTTCTGTATGATAGAAGATTCGATGCAGCTACTCTTGATTAGAACGCCATACCTTGTCCTTGTCTACAGTCTTGTTTTCAGAAGTTTGTCTTGGAGAATGAGGCTACAAATCATATCTAGGAATGGAAAGATTTTATTAGAGGCTGTACTTGCAAAGATTTTTGAAAGGCTTTTTGAAGTCTCCATCTCAAGTATTGAAAATCTTTTATTCTTAGTGTCTTTTTAGGTGATAGATCAATGTTAGAGAGAGAAATTACTGTTTCCTACCAAGGATCGTGCAGCACTATGGTAACCAGACTTAACAAAAAGATTACTGTATTTCTACTTACATTACTAATAAACTTACCACTCAAAACTATGTTTTTTTCAGTTTCTATGGTACAATTTTGGTTTTGTTTGCTTTTTTGCAATACATAGATTAATTATATTGATGTTTCACTTGAGCAAGCTAATAGTTTAAGCACATAAAGGTCTTTAATGTGTATTTCAGGTATTTCGTTCAGTACTGGTTATATATGGATATACTAGATAAATTCTGTGATATTTGAGAAGTCATAACAGTTTTGACAACAAGCACAGGACTCTCTTTGAGATCACAAAACATTAACTTTTTAAAGTTACTTTTTTTGAGGGCAAACTAATTAAAAAAATCAGAAATCTGTAAGTCATATATAAAAGTTCTAAATCACTGTTGAATCTATAGCTTTGTACTAAAAGAGATAAATCTCAAGAACAATACCTGAAACATAAAAAATAAAGTGCTAGTTTGATTTCTTTGGCTAAAATTCCTTCATCAATTTATGATTTGGGACTAGGCCCAAAGATGACCAAAGTCTTTCTTCAACTTCTGTTCCCTCAAAGGTAAAAATCAGTCTACTCTTATCCATGTTAATAGCTTCAGGAAAAGACAAATTCTTTTAAAATTTCTGGACCCTGTAGTTATGCTGTGGTGACAGCAATTTGCAAAACCTTGAAACATCTAAACCCTATCCTTGATCTGGCCTTGAATCCTTGCTCTCTTTTAAACAAAAACTGAATCCTAAATTAATCTTATTGACCTATCATTTGACACAGATGACTTTAGCTTGGTTATGTGCTTTAACCACATTAATTTTAAATTCCCATGGCTTTTAAGTAACTGTTTAGTAATGACACTGAGTATAGTGAAGCATGTTCCATCTGCCTGTGGTATTTTAGATGTACCCATGAAACATATTTTCATCCCCTCAGCAAACTATATAGGCTTACATACCCTCCTTATTATTAAAGTAAATAGAGTTTTTACCTCTGTGTCACAGAAACATTGCAATATGGCATGGTTAAATAAAGTGAGAGCTTACGTTATAAATATCTGAAGAAGCTTTTTGTCTTCCTTTTAGGTGGAAGTCCTATTAAAACTTCAACATAGTCTGTTGGAGGAACACTTTTACAACATAGTGTGGGAAGTTCTGTTAATGAGTTCTTGCTTATCATCTCAAGAAGAAACTGGTGAAAGCGAAAGAGGTTTTACTGTACTATTTTGCTGTCAAAACTCTCTGAGAGTTGACACACTAGTTCAAAATGCCTTCTTCTGGCTTTCTGAACAACAGGGATTTTATTTCAAATGGTATCTAGAAAATAGATAAGCTATTTAGAACTGTAGAATGAACAATTCCATGACACTCTGAAAGACTGTGTAGAATGGCCTCCATGTACTTTGGATGACATAATTTTCTGAAGATTGGATACATGAGGAATCTTTTAGCTCTGTTTTGCTAGTTCTTATCTAGAATAGATCATCACTACTATTTTTCAGTAATAAAATAACTCTAGAATAAAAATTGAGGTCTTAGTCTTAATCCTTAAATAATCATTAAGGATATGGAGTTGTTCAGTGCACTTCAGTTTTTAAGTCTCAGGAAAAAAAAGTCTCATTCAAGGAAAATGCTAAGGGTCCTGAAAATTGCTGTATCCTAGCTACAGAATTGACATTCCTCCATTGCACCAAAGATGTGCTTCTCCAGATAATGGAAAGAATGCCTACAGAATTGCAATAGATGGCAAAATAATCTGTGTGTGCTTTCCATGTCTTTTTGTTACAGAGAGAGGATGTGGAGGGTGGAAATAGTCAAATTACATTCCATATATGCATACTGGTAGATTTACTGGAAGGAAGTTTAGAGGAGAATATCTGCAACTGAAATTTCAGAAGTGTAAAGACTGCAAAAAGAGTAAGTAACCTTTCCTGTGAAAACTTTATCAGTCATTTAACATCTGAAAACTAACCTAACCAGATGGAACTATAAATTCTAGGTAGAATCAAGGAACACATGCACCAGTATCTACACAACACTGTTGTCCTGGCTCAGTGATTGCAGACATTCACTTGCATTTGCAGTTTCATTTTTTTACAGTTGGGTTTATAATTCTAATTTTATGGTTAATGCTACTTTAAAAGGACTTTAAAATAAATAATTGTATTGCTTAAAGAAAAAGGATGAAAAATGTGTGAGAAGTATTTTGTGATTGATCATGGCAAAACAATGGCAAAGGGCTAGGCTGCAACTTGACTTACTTGGCGTAATGTGTTCACGAAAATGATTAGCACAAACCAGTATGCCAAAAGAGTGTCTCAAAAAACACTTAGGAATTTTTAACTACTAACACTTCATTCCTTCATTCCCTATAAAAATGTGCTTAAAACAATCTGGTTTAAAATGTTGTAGGAGAAAATTGGTGCTACATTTTTCTCTCAGATTTTCAGCAGGTTTTATCAGGTGACATCTCTTATTTGCCTCTCCCTTAGGATTTATTGACAGCAGGGACTGTTCCACCTTGTTAGGTATAGAATACAAAGTATTTGTGCTTGTTTGCTACCTTGTACTGAACATCTCAGCTATCCATCCTCTCCCTTGCTAGTTTTCCATTGCTCACTTCTAATTCAGTCAATACCTAACGACAGGTTGTCATCTACAAAATACACAGAAAGCTAGCATGACTGTGATATCATCAACAATAAAATAAGCATATGCTTATGGAAACAATCATGGAAGTGAAGAGGCCTCTCACTGAATAAATATTTAATCTTTTATTGTCTTCTTTTTTTATGTCTACATTTATGGTGGATTGACCCCTGCCAGCAGCTAAGCACTCACACAGCTGCTTGCTCGCTCCCCTCTTCTGCAGGATAGGGAGAAAGTGGAAGGCAAACAGCCTCATGGCCTCATGAGACAGAGATGGTTCAATAGGTGGAGCAAAAGCTGAGTATGCAAGCAAAGAAGTAATTAATTCACAACATCCCACTGGCAGGCATCCGACTCACTTGTGAGGCAGAGTGGAAATAGGAAAAAACCTTGATGCTGTGCAACTGTTGTTCAGCAACAGCCCAAATACTGGCATGTTATCAACTCTATTCTGGTCAAAACACAGCACCATACAGGCTGTGGTGAAGGAAATTAACTCCATACCAGCCAAACTTGGTGCAACATATTTTTTTTCTTAGTTAGATTTAAATTGTGGTTAAATATGGAATCTCTTCTCCAAGCTAAGCAAGGATATACCACAGTAAATGTCTTGTTTGGCAAATATTGATCTATACATACCACACAACCCCCCCCACACACACACTAACCAATGTGTATCTCCACATCAGCCTCACTGAGAGATTTGCACTAGTGAATGAACCTTTAACAGGTGAAGCTCCACTGTATGCCACTAAAGCACTCACGAAATTGACTTTTAGTATAACTGCTGATATGGAGTCCCCTACTACCCTGCCAATACTCATCCTGCTGTTCTCCTTAGAACTATTCTCTTCTAGAATATGATATTGTTTAAAATTATATATTCTTTTCAGTATAGAAGCATAGGTAGAACTAATCTAAACAAGCTTATCTGCATTTATGTTAGTTCTGTGGTCAAAGCTGTCACCCAGGTTCCCTTTGCACTCAGTGGAAAGAAATACAGAAATAAGCATCTCCAGACAGTGGTGTTGTTTTGGTCTTTGTTTCTTTGGATGGGTTTTTGGTGGAGATTTGTGGGGATTTTCTGGTTGGAGTCTTGTTTTGTTTTGGTTTTTTATATGTGTAATTGTGAAGCCAGGATGACAAGTCTATTATCAACAGATTGGTGTTAAGGTTGCAGTTTGAACCACAGAATATAGTAAGAATCTGGATAACTAACTTTTAAATCATGGAGTTATAAAAGACCTTTTCCATCCCACCGATTTTCTTTTAGTATCTACCCCTAGAGTTACACCATACAATAATCAATAACTTACTGTCATTACTGTTATTATTCTGAGAAATACAAATCATGTAATTTCTCTCTATGTGGTTGATCTGTAAATTTGGTCTAATGATGCTTCCAGCATCCTGTATTAAATATTTTAAGAAACATTTAATCAAATACATAAAATGTAAATGTGCTAACTTAATTAAGTTCTCTATAATGGTAAACATTTAACCCTTTATTTGTCAAAGGATATGCAAGTCTCAGCTTCTGTTTCAACCTCTGTCAGATCCATTTTTACTTCTGTACTCTTCTAAGAAAGAAAGTGGTTAGCAGATGCAGCATGTGTCCTAGGACTGGTCACTTTAGAGTTGTTTGAATAGTGCTATCACCAGGAAGTTGAGAAATTTTCAATAAAATGTGTTCTACATGTGAGTTGTATATACCCATTTCCAAGCCTGACTTGATCAAGTTTCATATCACTGTCACTGAAACTGTACATGAACAAATCCCTCACATGCCACTTCAGTATTCTCCTTTATCATTCTATACAGTTATCAAATAACCAAACTGTATCCTTAAAAAGAAAAAACAAACAAACAAACAAACAACAGCCTCTTTATAGGAGGTTTATAATTCTCTTCAGTTAATATTGCCTGTTATAAGAAAATGTATAGGACTAAACCACCTGGCATCTTATTTCATCCCTTGATTGAACTCTTTATCCTCCATAGAAAGAATATCCACTTGTATGTTCCTTCTGTCCTTACTCCAGCCTTATTTCATCCCATTACCCTTTGAGCCATTTATTCCATACTGTCCTTCTTATCTAACGAGTCAGAATGCCCCTTCTACCATTCTGAGCTGAACATAATCATGCCTTTCTCTCCTTACAATCTGTTGCCTACCATGAGGTTCAGATACTATCTTTCCTGGATGTCAGACACATTTCTCTCAAATTCCTTTAGCCTGTCTGATAGACAATGTTTATACTGCTAAGACGGGAGCCAGGGACTCCATCACCTTTAGGGAATACTAATGAGATAAAACTAGCTGAGCTAAGACTAGGTCAGAAGAGTTCTAAGCATCCTGAGAAAGATATGGTCAATACAAACACTACTGCTTTTTATTAGAAATGGAAATATGGTATTAACCAGGATGTACTTGTAAATGTACTTGAAATGGACTGTGAATAAATCAATTACATGTTTCAAAAGCTTGCTAAAGAAAATAGGTTCAATTTGATGCACAGTGCATAAAAGCTTGGTCTCAAGAATTTTCTTAGGTATTAATTTGCCTATTTTTTAATTCTAAATACTTGGAGAAAAATAGTTATGAGTTACCGAACAAAAATCTGACAAAAATAAAAAAAATGATATTTTCTATTTTCTATATATAAAAAGTTCTATAAGTCTGAAGTAAATTTTTGTAGACCTTGATGACTTATTTGTAAGCACTGGGAAAAAGGAACATGAATGAGATCATCAGTCAAATATTTTAAGTGCTATCTGAAAATATCAAAGGATTAACCTCAATAACAACAATATAGTGCCTTGTGTAAGCATATTGCAGTGTCCTCTGTCATGTGTGACTGTGGCACATAGCTCTAAAGGTGAAAGTGCCACAGAATATTGAAATTACCTACTGGAAGGAAAATATCTTTGAAATTCCTCAAAAGGAAAACTGAAATCATTTGCAGAGATCTCTGTGAAGTAGTTCCAGACTTTCTACAGAAGATAGGAGCTATAAAGAAGTATAGAGTGCAATACTGCCCTTTTATCTGGAGTCACTATATGCAATATCAGATGAAAAGTCACTGCAGTTCCTCAGAAGTCAGTGGTCTAAGAATTCAATGTTAAGAGATTACATTAGTCATATAAAGTGTAAGACTGGCAAAAGTGTTAAATATTAATGCAAATATCCACAAAATTGTAAAACAATGTGATTATAAAAGATGGTGTTGTTCTTAGGAATGGAATTCATTATGATTTCATTTTTCAATGTTCCTAGACATATTACAAAGACTGGTAGATTTAGGATGTTACTATTCCCAAGATAAGGGCTTTCCACAATACATCTTATTGAATACATATATGAAAATCTCTCCAAAATAAAAAACAGTTATATCTCTTAGTAGACACTTAAATTTAAATGTTCAAATGTAATTTTTTTCATTAAGTTTATTCTCTTGACAATTTAGAATCATAGAATCATAGAATCATAGAATCAATTGGGTTGGAAAGGACCTCCGAGATCATCGAGTCCAACCCTTGGTCCA
>JAWWLZ010000001.1:64323110-64347595 GCA_035041345.1 Poliocrania exsul
GTTCTCTTTTGGGGTTTTTTTTGTGGTGTTGGGGAAGCAGTTTGCTCTGGTCTGTTTACAGTTATATCTATACCTACGTATCTATCTATCTATCTATCTATCTATCTATCTATCTATCTATCTATCTATCTATTAAGAACAGTTATCCTTCTTATATCCATTTTCTGATTTAAATTCCTTTTCTTAAATTTGATAAAGAGTGACGTGATTATTGTGGAGAAATCCCCTCCCCTGTTTGTGGGTAAACGTTTTGGTTCTTCCCCTCAAAACTAAGACACTCACAAAAGAGGGGAACAAGAGATCATCCATCACTCATCTCCTGACAGCCTTGGAACACTATTTACCTGAACTGTAGCCCAAGTGGAACAGTACTGTTATTACTGGATTTTAGAAAAAATCCAATAGTTATTGACTTGGATTGTGGTCAGGTTGGAAAGTGACTGATGACTAAAGCCAGTCATCTTGAGACCTCATAAATGGTGGCCCTGAGCAAGGTCCTTTGAGCAATCCTGGACAGTAGCAGGCTGTGTCCATGACCTCCATCTAAATGGTATGCTTCTCAGAACAGGCAAATCCTCAAGTTTGTAAAGTTTGGAGGACTAACACTGAAAGCTAATGACTGGGCCTGGGCTGATACCCCAGCTCTTTCAGTCTCAACCCTCACCCACTGAGAAATGCAGAGAAGTTAAAGGTATTGCACTGAACTCAAGGGGAATTTTTAACAAGTATATCTTTGTACTTTTATGTATATATATATTTGGGTCTGGGTGTGTGTGTGTGTGTGAATGGCTTTAAACATCTTATAGCAAATGAAGTATGAATGTTGCCATTTAGGATCTATAAGTCACTGTTACTCTTGTAGAAAATGCTATGGAATCACTTTGTAGATGTTAAATGAGCCAATGATTAAGGCACCCAGACAAAAGGGTTCTGAGCAGGGTCAGCTGGAGGAGGTGGCAGATCCTAACTTCTAACAGTATGCTTCAAATCTGAATTCTAGCTCTAGTACTTCTTTCCCTAGGTAGCCTATGACAAATAGGATACAAATAAATAAATTAATAAAGACTTGTCTTAAACACTCATTTAAATTAAAAGATTTTTTTCTTTCTCTCAGAAGGCTAAGTATAAAAAAACCCACAAAACAAGACACTCTAGTTTTCACAGTGACCACAGAATCATAGTCATATTTATACTTTTGTGACTGATGATCTAATCCCAGGTTCTCTTCCAAATGTAAGCATGTTTTCATCAGCAAACCAAAGAGTTATACTCCTCCTTGCTCATTTTTCTCCCCAATTACTTCTTGCCAATGCTTCAACCTCAACAGCAGAGACAGAGAAATATATTCTCAAGATTGCTTGTGAACTTACATTCAGTACAAGTACTTGAGGAACAAGATCTGCAATCAGCTTCAAGGTAAAGCTGTTGAGGAGGGTCCCAAACCTTTCCCACATCGTGAGAAACTGCTACAATCACTACAAAAACTACTACGTGGTTAGGAGACTAACTGCAGGAAGATAATTTTCGCCTCTCTATAGATCTTACCTTTCTTCCCATGCTGATGATCTGCACTCTGTAAAAATGCTGTTATTTCTCTGTTGACTGTGCAAAAAGATAGATGAGATTGGTGTACACAGAATGTTTAGATGGTGAAAATCTGTCAGGTGATGACAAGAACTTCCCAGTCTTTAGCAGTTAAAGATAACTGCTCTGCAGTTTAGTATGTAGAGTTTCCTAGGTGGAATGGCTCCCTAGGATCTATTAAAAAAAGGCTAAAAATCTTGGATAACCATGTCATTTGTCCAGTGTCTTACCAGGTAAAAGTACAATAGTCCTAATACTACAGAATAATTTAAACTCTGTCTTGGGTAACATTTGTGTTACGAGACAGTTAATAATTGAAATCTGGGGTTTTTTGTATTTCATGAAGATCACTATGTCAGACAGACATTTCAAAGTTGCATACATTCTTTCATAGTAGCCATTATTCGTTAAGGTATAATATTTGGATTTAGGGTTAATTCTTACTAGACTATCTTTCAAACTGACTCTTAATAAGGAGACTTGGGGCCCATACAAATTAGATTTCCTTAAGGATTTCTGCAATTGTTTCCCTGAGAGACTTGAATATTCTACAGCCTGTCACCATCATGATGATGGCTCGGCTTCACAACCAAAGATTAGGGAAGGGCTTTACCCATCTGGGTGTGTCCTTCAAGCCTGCACAGTGAATTTTTTTAGGTGAGCCACAGAGTGCACGAAACTGACTCCACCCTTTAGCTCCTAAGGTTCATCTGCCACGGCCGAGCAAGCTTGGACGGTGACAGTGAAGTCCTCAAGACTAGAACCCAGAGCATCCGGTATTCCCAAGAGGTGTCCCATCCAAGTACTAACCAGGCCTGATCCTCCTTAGCTTCCGAGATCTGACGAGATCAGGTGTCAGGTTAGCATTTAAATGCCTGTCACCATAAGAACAATACATAGCAACCATAGCTATGTGAGCAAAACACAAGGATAGAGAATGGTATGCCAAAAAGGACTTTTTTATATTAGCAAATTTGCACAATTTTTCATCATGTAATATTAGTTAAACCAACAAAATATCTGGTTTTAACAGCTTAGATATTTTGCTCCAAAAATATCTGTACTGACAAATTTATACAGTGTAGTCCAGGTCTGATTTTACTGTATAGATTATGATACAGATATTTTCCACTGAAAATACAATATAAAATATGAACATTTTTAGGCCACATAATGCTAAATTATGTTATTTTTACCTTTTCCTTATCAGACTTTTTAGTTGTAGAAACACCCACAACATCCTTAAGAACAGCTTAATTCCTCCATGACTTTGGATTTATTTCATGTAACTTAAAATGCCTACACTGCATAAATCTGTGTGAGCTGGTGTCCCTGTCATTCATGTATTTAATGAAGAGAAATATTCATGTATATGTGACCATATCTTTTATTTGGTTCAGACTTTTAAATTAGGTATACAATTTAAGAGTATTTATATATCTTTAATTGACAATGGTGGAAGACTAACTCCATAGAGCCATTTATACTGGAGTATAAATGCTTGTATTTTATCCTATGAAATACATACTTTGTAACATTATATCAACTTATTCTATATTTGTAATGTCATTGCTGTAGAGAAAGTTCAGTGGTCTCACTATGTGCTTGTACCATGTAAAGTCCTGAGCACTTATGCAGCCTCACCTTGAATATTGTCCGCAGTTTTGGTCACTGCAATATAAGAAAGATTAAACTATTAGAGAGTGTCCAAAGGAGGGCAATGAAGATGATGAAGGGCCTTGAGGGGAAGGCACATGAGAGAAGCTGAGGTCATTTGGTCTGCTCAGCCTGGAAAAGCGGAGACTGAGAGGAGACCTCATTACAGTTACAACTTCTTGGGAGGGGAAGAGGAGGGGAGACACTGATCTCTTCTGTGTGGTGACCAGTGACAGGACCCAAGGGTATGGCCTGCAGTTGTGTTGGGGGAGGTTTAGGTTGGATATTAGATAAAGATTCTTCACCGAGAGGGTGGTTTAGCATTCAAACAGGTTCCCCAGGGAAGTGGTCACAGCACCAAGTCTGACAGAGTAGAAGAAGTGTTTGGATTATACTCCTGGTCACATGATGTGACTCCTGGGGATGATCCTGTGAGGGGCCAGGAGTTGGATTTGATGATCCTTCCGGGTCCCTTTGAACTTGGCATATTCTGTAATTCTGTGAAATGTGTTTAGGCACCACGGGTAATAACAATACCAGGATAAATAGTACTAATACTAAACCCAAAAGGTATGGAAAAAAACATTCTCTTCCATAATATATACCGAGAGGAAGGGTCCAGGAAAAATAAGCCTACATAAATTAAGATAAGAACTTGTCTGAATTTCTCATTAAGATGTCTGCATAAGGTTGTTATATGGATTTATAGAAATGGATAAATGACATACTAAAGGAAAAAAAAAAGGTGTAGAGCAAGTCTCTTGGTCATGGGGCTGAAAAACACATGTTAGGATATTCTGTCAAAGACTTCTGTTTCTGCAGCATTATTTCTATATTTCTTTAAGAGACTGAATTCTATGTCGACAAGCCTATGGGGCATTTCTGTGAATCAACAGACTCTAAAAAGAAATGCAGTTTTAAAAACTGTTTCATTGTATTGTCTTTCAGCCTGATCATAATTTCAGCTTTATATTTGGCCAGAAGCATGAAAGTAATTCTCTCAAACTGGAGAAGTGAATCCTTTTAAGCAATCTTAGGTAACTGGGTTTTTTTGGATTTCTTATGACCTAAGTGGTCATCTTAGAGCCTTGTGCTTCTCTGAAGCACAAAAGCACTTTTTTTAGCTGACAATGATTTGTTTCATACTATAGAAACAATATACACCTATTTTTCATCATTAGTACTTCTATTAATTTCACAGGTACTATAACAGCAATAGATGAAAATATTGCTGTATCAGCATTTAAAAAGTTATGCTAATATTAAAAAATGCAGTGATTCTACAATATTAACAGTCATTTTACAAAGGCAGTGTTTTTTATTTATCTTTCCATTTTGAAATATAATTCTAAATATTTTACTCATGTTGTCAATAAGATTTATCAGGAAATGTAACAACTAATTGTGATGTTAACCTTATGAGTGTCATTTCCCCTTTATACACCTCCTGAATTTGTGAACCCTGAAAAGTTTAGATCTCTTGCCCATAATGTAGTCCTATTAGAACTGGAGGCTATTTTGAAACATTAGTTGTTACAACACACTGCAGCAACAACTAAAATTATATTCTTTCCTCCCCCCCACCCCCTTTTTTCTTTTAAGCTGTCTGGACAGATCTCATGGATGTATTCAAACATACAGCAGGGAATGTTTGCAAAGCTTTTATGGTGTGCTTTAAACAGCTACACATTTTTGGTTTTGAGGGAGAGCTTTGCCCTGGAGGAGAAATCCTTCAGAGATAAGAATGAGAACACAAGGAATCAGGAGAAAAAAAAAAGGTTCACAAATTTGGAGAATCATTAGTACAAAGAAAGGAGGAGGATACATCTGTTGATTAAATGATTTTTAGAGATAATTAAGTGCATTCATCCAGAAATAACAAACATTACACATCATTTGCAGGCACACATGACTTTCTTGAAAACAAGAGAGAATTAAACAGAACCTACAAAATAATCAGCAGCTTGAGGGCAGTCAAAACTGTGTCACTGTCATGACCTTCCAGACTTTGTACCAGCTTTCATGCAACAACAGTAGGGACCAGGTGCTGAATGCTTTATTAATAGGATATAAATATAGATACAGGAAGCTGAAATGAGGGAATCATTTTCAAAAGTACTGACCAACTGTTCATTTCATAAGTAATCAATCAATATTCCCCAATAATACTACATAGTTTCATTTATTTCTTGTGATTCTTACCTCAAAAAAAATCACATATGCTTTTCCAAATGTTAGGTGTTTTTATAAATAATTCACCCTGCAGAGAAGCTTCTGATGCTTTGTGTAATAGGACAGACAGATATATATGAAGAAGAATTCAAGGACAAAATGCACTGCAATTCACACGAGTAATGTTCTCTGAACTACACAGTTAGGGCTACTGTATGTCGTGAAGAGCAAGGAATAAACAGAAATATGTTAGTGTGATATTTATACCATCTTAACAATTTATACTTGGAGTATTTGTGATTAGTACTATTTTTGATACCTATGTATACTCTGACATCCCTTAAATTGTCAGAAATTGTTAGTTCTTTCTTCAAAGAAAAATACTTCTGGTCAGAGCAGTGCCCAGGAGTTCATGTTTCAGAGTTAGCACCTGACAAGGACTTACTTCCAAGTGATCTGAGATATTTGATACAGTTACTGTTGCATCTAAGTTTCACCACTTAGAAAAAACACACATGAGGAATTTTCACCCTTGCTTTTCATTCCTGTCCCTCTGTACAGGTATTTGTGCTTGTGTAAGTTTTTGACTCTGGTCTTCATCATCTGTTCTTGTTGGTTGCACAGAGAGCACTAATAAAGAATGGGAGACATATACACAACACAAGAACCCAATAAACCCATTTATACCCGTAGCTAAGATTTAGTCTCTATACCTATAAGTTTTCTGTATGCAGTGCTAATTTGGGAACAAATTCTATGAAGTGAGATGATGTGTTTTAACTAGAATATAGTCTGTGGATGCGTTTGACCAAGATACACACATGGGGGTACATGTTTGACCCCAAGTAAGTGTTGCTGTTTTGAATCCTAATGAAATTCTCTCTCCCTACCAACACAGAATTTGGTAGCTAATGCCCAGCTCCCCTGCCACTAGATAATAAAAGGGGGTGGCCAACTGCTTTGAATTCCAACTTGATTGCTGAGGAGCTCAGGGGGGAGGGAGAGGTTTCTCCAGAGGGGGCTGGGGGGGTGTCACTTTTCGGCCAGCTATGGTGAGGGGAAGCCATCGTTTGCTGGACTCGTGAAGGTGTTTGGAAGGCGCTGAGTTGCCTCAGTTTAGGCCACTCATGACCCCAGCTCAGCTGTGGTGTTCTGTGCTGCTCGTCAGAGGGAGATAGGAGAGGGCCTTGGATTTTTGCTACAGATCTTTCCTGAGCTAACTTTTTGTCTGCAGAGGAGCGAGTACCACCACCTCCAGCCCCTGTCCCTAGCCTCTCATCCCTGACTGGATGACGAGGAGAGGAGTCTGCATTTGCCTGCCAGAGGGTTCCACCCCATCCGTTTTTGTGGTTTTCATCTCCCACGTGAGTCATTCCGAGGAGTCAATACCTCACCCTCACCTTTTCGTCTTTATTTTACTGGAGGATGTGACTTCATGGCTAGCTGAGGCGTGGCAGCGACCCCTGCTGTCCGTAGATATAATTGCACCAAAAGGAGCAAAGACAAAAATTTAGTTTCATTTAAAGGGTTTGTTCTTTTCTTTGGGGGTACAGTGTAGTTGTTTGTTCTGTCCTAGTTTTATATATATATATATGTGTGTGTGTGTGTGTGTGTGTGTGTGTGTGTATATATATTTGTAGTTAAGAACTGTTATCCTTTATTTCTGTACATTTTTCTGATTAAAACTCCTAAATTTCAAAGCTGTGGTGATTCTTGGGGGAGGCTTTTCTTTTCTGGTCCATATAAATATCCTAGTTTTCTCCTAAACTAAGACAGTAAGTAGTTACTGACCTTTTTACCAACTATTGCTTTATGAGAAAACTAGTGTGTTGACCCCACCTGGCTCCAGATGCCTAAAAAGCCACCCTATCACTCCTACTTCATCAACAGGAGAGAAAGAGAAAATATGATAAAAAAACTCATGGGTCAAGATAAGGACAGGGGATTCTCTGCTCTAGTGCTTGAAACACCTCTTCAGCCTATGTCTTCAGTGACCTTGGTGTCTGCATAGCTCTTTCTCTCACATATTATCAGTCCTCTCTCTCAGCTTCTGTTACATGGTGTTGTTCAATATTTCTTAAATATGTTGTGACATATTTATATAAACGTTATATATACTATATAAACATATAGTAGCATTATATATTACTAACGTCACTGATTGGCTCAGCTTTGACCAGCAGCATGTCCATCTTGGAGCCAGCTAGAAATGTCTCTGTCCTACTTGGGAGCAGTTTCTGCTATCTTCTCACAGAAGCCACCCTTGTAGCCCATCCCACTTCTACCAAGACCTTCCCTCATAAACCAAATATAGAATGTTAAAAAAGCCACAGACTGGAGTAAGCAGATGAACTTACAAGCCAGGTCGCTCCTGTTATTAGATATGACTAAAGCCTGAGAAATCAGCAGAAGCCCATGCACTCTGCTTAGCAAGGCTGAAGAAATTATCATTCTGATACTCAACAGTAAGCTACAGAGCAACTTTTCTCATATGGTTAGATTGGCCAGAATTAAATCAGTTTTCTATTTATTTATTTACTTGTTTAGTTTGAACTTCTTCATTGCAAAATAGGAAATAAAAGTAGTACTGATGAGGAAGCTATTTACATTTCTACAAGAAATTACAGTAGAAAGTCCAAGAAGACATATCCAGTGCATTCAAAATACTTCAGGTATAAAAACTATTTTAGCAAAGTGTTAGTACTCTACATATTATCAATTGCTCCTACAAGTCTTGCAGTTCCTGAACTTCATGAGGAAACATAAAACAGGCCAGATGCTAAATAGTATAAGCTAATTCTTTGATTAAACCTTTTTTTAAATGGACCCAGCAATTTTGTTGTCTCTCAGCCATAAGAAACATGATTGTTTCTATTTCCGAAACCTAAAGACTTCTTGTGTATATACATTGCTATTTTACAAAGTGTGGTAAACAGATTGTGTATTCCCTTTGAAGATATACAGTGTACTGGGTTTTTTTTTTTTTCCATACCTATTGAAGCCAATGTTATCATAAATAAACCAATACATTATAATCTTTACTGATTAAGAAGGACCAGAATGAGATTACAAATAGATTAGATTAACAAATTTTTGCTCTCTTCATTTGTAACACATTTTTTAGAAGATGCAAAACTCTTCTTCCTTGTCTCAAAGAGATGATTTTTTTTAATTGAATATAAACAAATTTCACATGTAATACTCTATCATAATGAGTCATGTTTTAATATTTTCAGATCAGGCAAATTATTACATTTTAATATTAAATTAATATGTGTGCATGTTTATTTGCCTCAGTTCTTTCAGTCAATGAAATAAAACTGTACATAGATCAGAGACTTTCTAATTTAGTTACATTATGGTGGCAAAAATTAAGATTCCTGAAAGAAGAGGAGTAATCACATTCCCTATGGAGGGAGTGAAGATTCAGATCCTAATTTCTGCATAGGAACTGGTAGAAGATGATAACCTAAAGATCCTGTTCACCTACCTGAATAAGTTTTTCTCATCACCTTCAGAGGATAAGACTTAATCAAGTAGAGATTCTTCTTTTTAATAGAAAAACAAAAACAAAACAACAAAAACCAACCAACCAAACCAAATAAAACCAAAAGTTAAAAATGGGATAGGATATTTTTATTGTAATCTCTCTACAGCTAGTTCCATTCCTACATGTAGACCTAAGATTAGCTTGCATTCCTCCTAACTCCATTACAGGCCCATCAGTGACAGCACAATGATCTACCTTGAAAAAATGTAAGATCTGTTACTAAGGATACTCCACAGACTGGTTGTCACAGCAGTGTCCTAGAAGATAAAAGTTCAAAGCCTTTCCATCTGACAGGGTCAAAAAAACAAGCTTATGAATTCCTAATTCGTTCTTAAGCTACATCACAGCTATCAGATGAGATATAATGTTTATACAAAAAACTGACATTGCAAATCACATTTATGTTTTGGGGGTTCTTGGAGGTCTTGGATCACACATATGAATCACATTTGAATTCCAGCCTGAAGAGAAGTACCTTTTTCCTCCAAACAGGCACTTGTGAGCAGGCATTACAAATTAAACTGTCATTGACAAGTGAGCATTGAGGCTAAGAAGAGTAAGCAATGAATTTCAGAGTAAAGCAGTCCTGAAAAGTAGGCAGACTGAAATGCTATGTGGCACTAAAGAGGGATGTAGGTGACTAAATTCCAGTTATTGGGGATTTTTGTTTATTGAAGTCCAAGACATGAACAATCTTGTCCTCTTATTTGGAATCTTAAGATGATATAACCACCCTATATTTCTTATTTGATTCAGCCTTAACATATACTTGGATTTGTCTTCATTCTTCCTCCATCTCTAGTATCTATGTCATAAAATCAAGAGACTAGTAAGTGCTTTGGTTTTAAAAAGCCATTTTTTTCTGCCTTTCTGATCTGCACTGAGTTATCCCATGTATTTATACTTTGTCCTGTTTGATTTATATAATCCCACTAATATAGCTTTTCCCCAACACACTTATAGTCTAATGCATCAGATCAAAGGCTTGGAAATTTCTCATTTTCATATCAATTTTGACTGCTTTAATTTCATCATATTGTTTTCCTGTTACTTATACAATTTCCTGTGATCCTTTCCATTACTGTCTCTGGTATGTACATCTTTGAGTGATAGCTAGGGGATTATCATGCACTTTTTTTTCTATATCTTAGCAAATCTGAATGCTAACATTCTTTTACTCTCTGCTTGTCTTAAATCAAATCAGCTTAATTCCCTGGCCCCTTTGCTGCTTCATTCTTTTCAATTCAATGTACTTTCAGTTAAGAGATGGCCAAATATAAATATAGACTTGAATTTTATCACTATATAAAATAGTTTTGTGAGAATCAATGAACAAAGACTTAACAATGAGACATCAGTCAAGATGGCATATTAAGAAGTTTACATTACCTCCTGAAAAATTTACATTTGACTACAGGATGAGAGGGATGCATCTTAGATTTAGGAACAGCAACTCCTGAACAGAAGCAAATAAATCAGACTTGATTCTGAAGCCTGGAACCTGCAGAAGTTCAGGGAGGAACTTACTTATAAATTTCTTGTAGCTTCAAAAAAACCCTAAACCATACATTAGATAGCAATCAAAAATACAGAAAAGGAAATCACTAGAAAGTACATTAGCACTGCTCTAGTAACACTTCTGAGAACCTCATGGGAGCCTTATGGGAACCTCATCTCTCATTCAAAATTAAAGCTATGGACCAGTTTATGAGAAGGACCTGTTTAGATCACTCTCTTTTGTCACCACTACATATAATTCAAAAGATATGAATAGCTTAGCTATTGTCCCAGCTTTTAATTCCATAAGGGGACATCTACACCTCCAGAAGATTAAGTCCCTTTAGAAAGGCAAAATAATACTTTAAATTTGTTTGCTTTCTAAATGAAAATATTTATATGTTTATATTCTTCCCAAGTAGAAGAGTAGCTTATATATAGCTACTGGCTTCATTTTTCTACTCATCTATCAATAGTTGTCATACTTCAGAAGTTTTAAAATCAGGGATTTTTCTTACATCTCTTTTTAATACCTACAAACAAAAAACTCCCTGTTTACAAACAAATAAACTGTTTTTTCAAGATTCAGGCAGCAAAAACACAGGCCTAGTAACTATTTTCACCATTCAAATCGCACAAAAAACATCTACCTGTAAAATATACACAACCATGTAAACATATAGACTGTATATAAATGTACATAAACTACATATGTAACATGCATACATTTTAGTATAAAAATTATATTCTCATCTACATATAATTTGCAAATTCTGTACATAATTAAATAAATAATATTAAGAAAATGGAATCTTTGTTTGCTTTTAACAATAGTGTGATACAGGGAGATAACTGTGACCAGTCTTCTAGTGAATTTAATCTCAAAAACCTAATCATTATTAATTTTAGCATAGCAAATGCCTTTTCTATAATGGGTATGTAATTGGTGCTAAATGAACTATGCTGATGACTGTGCTTTGTTTGATTATATATTTTTCAAAGGTGTGGAGAATAAAATCCACTCTTTATGACCATTTTTCCTGTTTAATCCTGTTAATCAGTAATGCAAACCAGTGAAAATTGGTGTGTTTTTTCTTGTTTATTGTGAGGATTTTGTTTTGGTTCTGGCTGAGACCACAGATTATTCCTGTGTCTACAACTGAATGGTACTTACACAGTAAGAACTCTGACTTAACACAGCCTGAGGCCAGATTGAATTCAATCATATGGAAAAGGGAAGATTTTTAGATCACTCCCAGTCCAAATGATCAGAGTTCCCTTCTTTCCATTACTGGTTATTAAACCAGATAATTTAACTGTTATTATATAGAGAAATAAATGTGTTCTCAATAATTCAGAAAAAAATATTCACATTTGTGAAACGTTAGTGACATTTTTCATTGAAGCAATTGTTTTTTTCTAGTGTTAAATTAAAGATAGACTTTGTGGAATACACTCAAAGCCCAAAACAAGCAAAAGACCAGATATATAAGATTCAATTAGTTAAACAAAAATAAACATGTTACATCGAGACAGCCATTAATAACTAGAGCATTCACCCAAGATTTTGAAAATATATCCTCTTCCACCAAACAAGGATTTTGAATATAAATCTTACTCTTCTCGTAACAAGTCTAAAATCCTTATTAAACACCCCTGTGAATCTTTAAGAGAGATCTTAATAGTGCATAGTCTTGAGCTGACTGTTTGCACAGCAGTACGTTTACCCATCTGGAAGAAAGTTTATAAAACTGATACAGTAACTTCCTTGTTAATAATACACAATTTAGTTCTGTAAAAGAAAAATCAAATTCTAAATTGTTCTACAAAGAACTAAATAAATTATTAGTAAGAATTATGTCAATGTTTAAGGAAGAATAGCAGTGAATTGGACAGTAATATGAAATAACATATGAGAAGATCCAGAACAGCAAAAGCAATATACAAGACTGTCACAAAAGGAAAATATGACAGATTGGTAAAGAAGGTTCTGGAATGGTTGCCAAAGTCTGGAGATCCCAGCAGAAGAGACTAAATAGAATCGTAGAGAGACAGAGCACGGTAGATAATCCAGAACAGCAGGGCTACAGACTAACTAGGTATTTAAAAATATGTAAGACCTGGGAAGTTCTGTGTCCAGTAGTGGATTGATAAAAGCAGAAATAGTAAAAATATGCTGTGTATCTCTTACTAATGCAGTTTTGTGATGTTTCCATATTTGATTATGCTGTTTCATACTTAGTCTATCTCACATATTCTAATTTCATGGGTTTGCGTGCAACATCACAGAGACATAAGAGAAGGGAATTGGTTTTTTTCAATTGTATTTGCTTTCGGTTTGGATAAACAACATTTAAGCTCAATCTCACCTTGTGAAAGGCTGCATGTTAACAGAAAAAAGAGAAAATACATTCAATTACTCTAATAAGTCTGCTGCCTTTTTATCTAGGTCTTGGCCAAGTACAACTCACATTGAGTCCCCTGGGAACATTGTCTAAGTAAAAGTTGAAAAAGCAGGCTCCTATGGTAACTGAATTCAATCGAAAGTTTTCTAATTATTTTAATTGAATTTAGATTAGGCCTTCCAGGGAGATGACCATTAGTATTTCATCATTTAACTTTTATGTGCACAGATGTAAGCAGAATCTTCAGCCCAAATGAGACTCAGATTCATCCAGTGATTCATGCAGGTATCTCTTGTTGCATTATCCCAAAAATAACTAAAAATTCATAGCACTTAACTGAGTAATGAAATATCTATTTTCTCGAGGTTGTCCATGACTAGAAACAAAAGCTTAATCATTAGTATCCCACAAACTAGTTAAGTGTCCTTAACAAGCTTTTGGGGATGTGTTGCAAGTTCACTGGCTCCCATTTGGACACAGTCCTGCCATGTCATCAAATTAGCAAATTAATGTTGTATTCGTCCAAATATATAATTGTAGATATTGTTCCCAGGCATATTAATACACGTTTAACTTTAAGAAGGTGCTTAACTCCCACTGACTTTGACAGTACTCAAATTAAGTAATCAGTTTGAAGCAGGTGCTTATGTACTTATGTGAATTAAGTCATTAAGTGTCTTTTTTTTAATTAAGATTAAATAATTTTATCTTCCACTTTCAAATAAAAAATAGTCAGTATGTCAATTGGAAAAGGAATTTGGGCAATGACTGTTGTAAATTAACCCCATGAAACATAGCAAGACCTAGTGAAATATAAATTGACTTCATATTGAAGATTTTAATTCCAAAACAAAAGCTTAAATACTTAGAAAAGGTGGCTCTGTAAGGCATTCTATTTTTAGTTAATGCATATACTTAAAATTATTCTGAGTCAAGACTCCTAGAAAAAGCAAAATTTCTCACAGAACTGTAAAAACCAATGATAGCAACTAACATTTTAGAGCTTATCATGAATAGTTTTAATGGGTCTCGTTAGTTTTAGAAAGGGAAGGATAAAAATGACGATGAAGCACAAGGCACCTAACACATTTCTCAACCCATCTCCTTGCCTCTATAAAAGATAAGAGGAAAATACCCTGCTGATACAGAGATTTAATTTGAAGTAAGAGACATAAACTTTGATACCTCCTCATGGATTTCTTAACTCTACCACAGATCTGCTATATTTTGCATACTGTATAAACACAGTTCTGAGGGTAATTCTCACACTAAAATTAGAAAAAAGAATAGCATGCATATTTAATACCTCCCTGAAGTGTTTTACTTCAGCAATAAAGCATAACAGTGAAGTAAGAAAAAGCTTGCAGTTGCTTTCCTGAGCTGTTTGCCTCGAAGGGATCACATTGCAGCATTTGTTTTATTATGTAGAAGGGGATTCATTTGAATAGAAATGTGTTTTTCCACACTCTTTCCAATTTATAAATGAGAAACAAAAACAAGTACAAAAAGTAAGTCAGACAGCTGGAAGAGAGTCATAGACTGATCTTTGGCAGCTTGGATTTAGAAACTAATTCTGTGGGAAAAGCTATTCTACAGTTTAAAGTACAGTATATGTTTTTAACAAGCCTTCATTTTACAAAGGAAAAGTAAAAGCAGGTAGGTGGTTATCTTACTGGTTGCTATAATATTTCAGACAATGTGATTTGCCCTAAAGTTGAAAGGATATGGACCCATACATATTTATTAATCACTTTTTCCTGGACTCATTAGCAAACTTCTGATCTAAAAAGTGCTAATGAGAGAAATGTACAGTGATATATTGTTCCCTACTATCATATTTTCATCACAAACTTACATCTGCCAAGTAATTGCAATTTATTGCAATTTCAGACACAAAAAAAGAAAAATACCATGAAGCTTCCAGAGGTACAAACGCTGATTACTAATCAAATTAATGCCTGTCCTATTTATGTTATACAGTGGTAGTAGCAGAACTTCTTTAATTTTTTGAGGAAAACATATAGAGATACAAGAAATAGAGATACAACAAATATAAACTGGAAGATAGTTGTGAATACTATGCTTTTACTAAATGCTAGTTCAGAATCTAATTGTAGCTGTTTAATTTGTTGGTACTTTTAAAAATTACATTATGAAGTGTTATGGACAAGTAAAAGTGTAATACATGGTCCTTTCCTATGCACTTTGTGTCTTAGCAGAGTGCAACAGACAGAACTAGACTGAAGTAATAAAAAATTTCAGTGAATATTTTAAGTATTTTGATTTGTATTATTTTAAGCATCTTGAATCACTGTAGACATTAGATTTATTAAAAGAAAGTTATTTCAAATTCAAACAAGACCAAGACAGGAAGTATAATTTAAATATAGTTCTTCAAGCATCCAATGCAACAGTAATATCAAATCTATAGACTGTTTTACCATCCCATGTTTGTCTGCAGTTGTGATGATTGAATTTCTTCCTGTGCCATTTAGGCTTTTTTTAGGTTGTATGATATATATTATGAGGAATGTATGAATACTGAAATGAATACATGATTTATATATGTATATATTAAAATTATGTTTTATATGTATGAATATTTGAAATAGGGACACTCAAAAAATAATGCCTACTGTTAAGTGTAGCTATTAAGTCAAGGATTGTCTTCATGATGAGGGGAAGTTTGGGTCTACATTAATTTGAAATAAAACTGGGCTCCAGTTAAGTCAGCTACATGAGTCCAGAAAATCATTGAAACTGTTGGCTACCAAGTCAGCATCATGTTTTTCTGCTGTGGATTTAAACTCTCATAATATATAATACCTAGGGGTATTTTGTCTTGGGTTTGTTAGGTTTTGTTCCTCTGGAGGATTCTGGGAACAATTTTTCTTCTGGAAGTACAAAGTTCTCTGATCAAAACCTAAAATTATAACTGGACTCAGAGAAAGCAATGGTAACATCTTGAAGTAAGAAGGCCATATTCAATTTCATATAAAAAAACCCTCTTGACTGTCAACATTCTCTCAGTATTCTCCAAACTTAGGTAATGAAAGGTTTTAATGTTTCTGTAGTGGTGAAAAATGTTTTTTATTTAAGGCTCTCTTAGAATCCTAGGATATCAAATGAATAAATTTGGGTTGGGGGCTTTCAAATCAGGTCTTCCTTTCTCTTTTGTTTTCTTATGTCCATCATGCCTACATTTTGGCTTCTGATAACCTTGATATAATATTTCATGTACTATAAAGATTCCACCTTGCTGAAGGCTACAAAATATCCATATGGAGCATAATTGTATTTCTTTACATAAGGAATCTATTTAGTTGAAAATAATTTAACTTTTAAATAAAACTCTTACTGGCAATTATTCATAACACTGAGAATAGAAAAAATTCTTGCAAAGTTGTGCAAAAATTTCACAGTGTAAATGCCTCAATTCTTGTTTTGAATTGTGCTTTCAGATTCATACTAAAGAAAAAAAATCTGACTAAAATCAAATAAACTTTTTTATCTTGATAATCACAACCTAAAACAGATACCTATAAATAGAATGCGGATACATTTCAAGGAAGCTGGCCAACAGCAGAATTATACTTGGATCCTTCACATTAGTTTATCTTGCAACAAAAGAATGCCACATGAAAGTAAGGTAGACAAACTAATGCATCAAAACATCATTTTTGTAAAGAAATTATCAAAGAAGTGTTTGGGACTGGAAAAAAAATACTTTCTTCATCCCACACATTGCAATATTTAAATACAGAATTTAAATCAAGTTTGAACAAGATTTTGAACAAAGAGATATGACCTGATCGAACAATAGGCTTAAAATAGTGGGCTACTGGAAAAAAAAAAAGTGTATGTATGTAGACACGTATAAGATCTGTTATTTTTCAGTCTATTGCCCTGGACAGTCAGGATTCAGAATCACAGCAACATATGTTAGTTTATAAATATACCAGGCACAGGCGATGCCTTCTGATCTTGCACCAAATCAGGGGAACCCTGCTGAAGGGACAGTAGCCACAGTGCCAAGTTACAACTGTGAAGGAAGTGACAGTATCTCACAGCAGTACTTCTGGCCCTTGCAGAGGTCAGCAAACACAATCAACACAGAGGAAGGAAGTTCAGCTCCATTTACTTCTTGCAGTTTAAATAAATGAATCCTCAAGAGGCATCCACACTAAGTGCTGTAATCAGTTCACCCTTTACCATATGGGTTATAAGATTTTCTCTTCTTTACAGGAAAGAATATATGATAATATTTAGACACTTTTTGACATTTATTCAGAATAAATTGTCTTAAGACTGATAGAAAAAAGTGTATGATTTTGAAGTGGCAATTGTCCTTCTTTGCATCTGGCACTGCAACAATGTAAGCTATGACTATGTATGTGTTTTTATTAAGCTAATTTAATATTTTTGCTTTATCTGTATAGCTAAGCACATTTTTTGGCTTTTGTAACTCAATAAATTCCTCCTAAAGCAGAACAAGACAGGTACATTTGAAAAATAATAAAATAATGTCACTAAATAATGATTTTTAAAAGATGATTTGGAGAACACAGAGACTGACTCGATGTTGCATTTTTTTTTCCACTTACAGATTTCTGAGCTACATATATGATTTTTCTAGCATCAGTTCAAATTAATTTTCTTTTCCAAAAATCTTGCTCAACTACACAAGCCAATGTGAAGACAGCTAGTATCTATTATTGGGGTTTTTTCCGTCATCAGAAATTGCTGTCTTTTCATTCAGCTTTTAAACTATGTAGCCTTTTCTTCTTTTTAACTTCTTCTTTTGACTATCAGTTCTCTAGTAAAACAAACAAAAACCCCATAACAAAACAGAACAAAGTCATATCAATGAAAATCAAACAAATGAAAATAAAAAAACCAAACCACCATAGTGATGATATTAATATTGTTATTGTTGTTGTTGTTGTTGTTATTGTTATTGTTATTATTATTGTTATTATTATTGTTATTATTATTATTGTTATTATTGTTATTAGTGTTTGGGTATCAAAGTATTTAAATGTTAGGTCAATCTCAGAATAAGTTTTTAAGGATAATGAGTCTGAGAGCCAAATCCTCATAAGCCTGCCTATCTTAATCAAACTACACTCTACTTATGACATACATAGACAGTGAGACAGGGGGGAACAGCATCCAGTCCTCCCCTTTTTGACCCCTGTGATCTAACACTAAACCACTATTTTACATTACTCCCTACTATATAACAGCTAAAGAGTGTTAGTAGTTTATCACTGCAGTGTCTAGATGCCCCAGTGAAGATAAAAGTAAAACTTTCTTTAGTGTCTGATTTTCTGAACAATGCCAAATACATACTTTGAGAGAAATGATATGTCTTTTTATTAAGTAATTGCAATAAATGTTTTTACAGTAGTCCAAGATGATAATAGAGTAAAATTGCAAGTAGATGAAACAGACCTCACTTCTTCCTAACTTGACTTCACAGTCAGTAGCTTTTCTTTACTAGAAACCATAATGAATATCCTCTTTTTTTCTATTCTTATTATTTATACTTTGCTCAGTTTGATGTTCATTCAACTGACACTCATTCAGACTCTTACATACATTTTTATTGTTGCAGCCACATCTAAGAGGATAAAGATATGTGTCTGGAAGTGCTCAGAATGCTCATGTCAATTAAACTTACTTACAGTGTCAGAAGTTTTTTCAGTGATTCTCTCCTACATGCCAAATAGATAAAACAGGGAGAGTTTCCACAGGACCATACAAATAACAGCTCTACTGCATGAAGGATATCAAGTGACAACATTGTCTGAGACCTGCTTTTCCTTATGAAAGTTAGAAGAAGAAAGGTGTCAGTTTGCTGAGTTCTAAAGCAAGATTCATCTCATCTTTATAGAGATGTCTAAAAGAAACTGACTTTATGAATGTGTCTATTTCTTTTCATTGACAATAAATTATGATTGAAGCTGTTAACTTACATATGAGTGTTTATGGTGTGGAAATACAAAAAGATTAAATTAATTCTACATCAAAACATTCTTCTCATTTCATTTGTTCATTTATAGATGTTTTTCTCTTTATTTTCTTTAAAATATTCCAGCATATGTTACAAACCGTAAATGAGATTGTGTTCACTGATCATTAAGTCATTGACTTGTTGAAGTTCCTCCTTTGGTCAGGCATGTTTCTCTTGCTAAATACCTTCATCCTCTGTCTTTTTTTCTTTTTTTAAATTCTTTTTCTAATACTTCCTAACAAAGTTTGAGATACATGCATGTTTATGCATATTATTACATGCTACCTTTTATTTTCTGCTATTTCTATCATAATTTCTCAAGAAACTCAGACTTCAATACTAATTATTTTCCCACACATGTAGAACATTAAGGATTTCTTTCCATTGCCTAAACAGAGAAGACAACTTCTGTTTGTTGAAATACTCTAGGTTTCCTGAGATATGCCCACAGGGATAAAAAAATATAGCATTTAGAAGAGTATCTTGCCTTTTGGGAGATGCATAAAGTATGCTGCATAAGGCAACTAGCATGACATTAGTTGCCGATCTCTTGAACTGAATTGCACTCTATTAGCTCATTGACTCTAGTGTTGTATGAGTTCTAGCTGCATTGCTTTCAGGTTAATTGGTTAGATGGGAAGTGCTGGATTTATTCTTAATTTTCTTCCTTCAAATACAAAAAAAGCTGTGGAGTACTTCTTGACCTTCTCCATCCCCCCAGTTTATGTCAATAAATAATACCCACTATAGAAGTTAAATTCCATTTTTAATTAAAAAACCTTAGTGAAGGTATCTATATGTGTACATATTGAAACTATAAACTCAAATTATGGTCAATAAATAGCTCAGTTTAGCTACCCTTATATTTCTATCAATTGCCATTTGAGTTGTAAGAATATATTGGCTAGCATCTATCTGATATTTCAGAGTGGAGTGAGGTTCCTATAGGTCTTGTATCATGTATGGAAACCCATGAATCCTTGTTGATTACCTCTGAAAGTCTCAAATTAGCCCTAAAGGTCTAGGATTAGGCAATTAAGTTAAGCCCCAAGCTGAATTTCCTTCTAGGCTCCATTGTCAATGATGAAAGTTTTGACACTTAATCTGCATGCCACAGATAAACAGAAACCTAAACACGGGTGCATGGAGCTCAGGCCTAGTCTTTATTTCATGCTTATTTTCATTGCTGAAGTTTTTTATGAGATACTGCAGTAATACTTCCACACACAGTCGTTAAAACACTAAGCACGTGGAGGTGGAGACAGAAATACACTGCAGACAAGAAAAAAATGCACACACACACAATACACACACAAATAGCAAAGAAAAAAGAAAAGCATCAAGGTGTGCAGTTTCCTTTCTTGATCAATTTTTGTTCAGAATCACTGTGAAGTAGAAAAGCCAGCACTACTCCTGACCTAGCAATGAAAATGCTGCTGTTTCATATGAACTTAAACAGTGTCATTTTTTTAAATTTTGAACTTTTCTACTTAGACACAAGCAAAGTCAGAGTGCACCAAATAGATATGAACCCAAACGAAAACTAGAAAAAAGTTTAAGACTTCTTAAGCACTTTTGTCATATTTATCATTAGTTTGAAGAGTCAGAACTATTTACCTCAGTCACTGTTGCAAGGTCCTACAGCAGCCAGTGCAGGGCAGAGGAGCCTTCGCTACTGAGTGTGAACTCAGAAGCACAGCACTGTAAGTAGTTTTATTATGATTGCAGAACCTGCTTCACTTACAGCAATCTATGCTACCATTTCGCTGTTTCAAGTATGCTTCATGATTCATGTAATTATTTCCTGAAACATCATTTTTATTTTTTTAAGCACCAATCTTCCAATTCACCCTGGGCCTTAGAGCAGCATTGAAAGCCTGCACCAATGCTGAGGTGAGCAAGTCACTTCCTTCACTGCACCTCTCTCTGCCCATGAAGCAGGAAGTATGATATCCACATCCCCTGCACAGAGATCCAAGACTGACTGATAAAAGCAGTATGAAAGAAATAGCTATTATTAACATTATTTTTAAAAGGAAGTGGAAGAATTTCCTTCTTTTGGTTGGCAAATGTTGAATTTTAGGCACCCCTGCAGTGTTTTTCAGACTTGCTTAGTAGCGGATGAGACCTTCAAATGTGCTCAGCTCAGATCTAGCTATGATTTCATTGAAATCAATGGGAAAACTCCTGCTGGCTACTATTGCTGTTCTTTGATACTTACCGCTGAAGCTGGAAGAATAAAAGTTGAATAGTAAGGCACCATAAAAGATCTTTGGCTTCTATATACAACTGATATACAAAATTGAACAGATTTTTAAAAGTAAAACTTAAATGAATGAATTTAGCACCTAAAACTGAAAAAAAAAAGTATGTTAAATAATCAGCATTGTAAATATAGATAAATCTGTAGAAATATATTACATCTGGAAATAAGGGTGTAAAAACAGCACTTAATCATTCAGCTGTTTTCCACATGAAAACAGATACCTGTGACCTTCAGTCTTCCATATAGTGATTTACACAGTTTTTAGAGTGACCTCTAAATTCTTACATATGATTGTAGTGTTTATGGACACTGGATCCACTTTGTGATCTTCATGGAAAATAAGTGTATATTCAGGTTCATATGTTAAAAAAAAATAAATAAAAAAATTGTGTAATTTTTGGTGGTTAATTGCCATTTTATCCAATTAGCTTAAGCAGTTTGTGAGTTTACCAACATACATATATGTGTATTTGTTGTACAGAAATAGATGAGTCCAGATGTTTTGAAACTTATAGAAAAATGGGGCAAAAAACAAAAAAACCCAACATAACCCGAACGACAATACAAGATAGATGAGAAAATGGATAATAATAAGAATGAAATATTCCAAACTCCAGCAGAGGCAAAGCTATAGCTAAATTAACATAGGCATTCCTAAAAGGACAAAGTAACATGATAAGAAAATGACCTTACAAAATAATCATAATAATAATGTAAGGGCCTCTGAGTACAAAAAAGATGCTGTGTAGTATCATAAAAATGTACAGAAGAAATGACATCAGAAAACTGTGCTTGAGAATACAACACTTGTCTATTTTTACCATATTAACCACCATCCCCCACAAAGATGAACAGTGTCCTCATTACCATTTGTAATGTTCCTATTAAGTAGAGGCAGCATTAGATGTATTAATGTTTGGTTCTCCTTTAATTTATGATTCTCTCCCTACTTTAATGAGATTTGCTCTACAGCCCATAAAATAATTGTTATGGTAAACTGACTTTTTAAAATTAGCTACACACCAGTTGGTCCAGAAACCTATTCCTCTGGACTATTCATGCACAAAATACCTTTGTGTGAAGCTCTTTCCAAATGTGTAATGACTGGAATAAGTCCAGAAGTTTTCCTGCAGAGTGTCTCTGCATGACTGCCATTGCAAGCAGTCTTCCAGTTTCTTTTCCCAACAAAGTTATGGTCAGGGTTACTGCAGTGTAGAAATGCTGACACTGCTTTCAGTCACAACTATGAAAACCATAGTGTTAGCTCTTACAAAATTAAAGTACTTCCTATTAAAAAAGAGCTGTTCTAAACTCCCTGTTCTACCCTTCTAGGTCATAAGTTTCTGTTACAGCATTTTTACAAGAAATCTCAGAAAGGGGAAAAAAATGTCAGATTCCTGATTCTCTCTACCATCTCATTAAATTCCTTCAGAGTGATTCAGCACTCCTGTTTGACCCCTAGATCAAGTGTCCCGCTGAGTTAGTTATTCTACCCCAATGATTTCCTGCTGTGAGTGTCAGTTTAGGTCACCAACACTGTTTACCAACAATACTTTCTCATCAGCCCTAGCTGACCAGGAAAAATAAATACTAAAACTTGAGACAACTGAGGTATATCATATTTTAGTGGCTACATAAATTAGAAATACTGAAGAAGGTTTAATGACCAAGGCATGGCAATAGGTAAACTTCATCAGACATAACTACCATATAAAAATGTGCATATGCAGTTCTGTTATCACCCGTTGAAATGCCAATGCTTCTTTCTCTGCAACATGGATCAAAAACATAATGGGGAGCTGGCTTTTATATCCTAGTGAAGGAGGCAAAAATCTCTTTCCATTGCAGCTTACACTTTTCTTGCTCTTCAGCTCTTACAATACCTTCTGTAGAAGATGGTGGGAGCAGACAAACAAAGAGCTGATCTGATTGAGGCCTCAGCAGACTTCCTGAATGTCAGCATCTTGATTTTACTACCTAACAGCTCTACTGTCTTTTCCTTTCTCAGAAGAGGAATTTTTAGACAGGAGTTGTGATTGAAGATGGCACAGGGATTTGGAATAGTCTGATAACCCTCCTGGAGCTTCAGTGTTTGTAGGATTCTTAACAGAACAGGACAGAAATTAGCATGTAAAGCATTTTTTCCCTATTTCTTTTGTTTGGTCTTATTTTCTGTACTAAAGATCAGGAGTATATGTTTGAATTGATCAAGTCTTAATAATTCTTCTAATGCATTCAGAAAAGAACCAAACCTGATACCTATATACTACACATGAACAATAAATCATGCAGCTCAGATCTGTGGCTCATGGAACATTTAATGACATACTGTAGAATGTAAAATGAACACGGTGTTTCTGTGTCTGGAAGCAAGGTCTCTGTCCCACCCAAGAAAGTGCATTAAATGTTAGAATAACAGAGCTACAGATTTTCCATGCTTGGATGTCACACGCTGGTTTGTACGTGTACATGAGATGAACAGAAAAGAGAGCAAAAAGCATCCAATTTTTTAAACAAGATACTCTCCTAGGGTCCATCTCTGTGAGCAATGTAAGACTGAATGCATGCTTTAGTTTTAGCTCTATTCCTGATAAAGAGGAAAAGACAGAGGAAAGGGTGAAACATGCTCCTGAAAGAGAACCCTTCAGGAGTGACTGGGTTTTCTGGACTGCTTTAGGGGGAAAGTTTCAGGCATGTAGTGGCAGAACTACCCCAACAAAATCCCTTTAGTTCTTGCTGAGACAGTCATTAGAGGAAAGGGTAACTATCAACATTTACCCACCACTGTAACATGACCTACAGAAAATAAAATATTTTATACCTTACCTGTGTACAGTTTATTTCAGAAATAGCATTTTTTCCTAAATTGCATCTTTTTTTACAGTGAAAATCTAAAGGCATTGTGCATTTCCCAGTAGGCAGAGAAAGTAATAGTCAACCTAATAAGAGTGTTCCTATTATTTCTATTACTAATGCAACTTTATTGTGATTTTTCTCTCAAAAAAATATAAAAAGTAAAGGATTACATCAAAGCAAAAATAAACTAGTGTTTAACTTTTTTATTTATATAGTTTTGGTAGTATGAATCAGCTTCTCTCCTAAACAGCAGATTAAAATCAGAGCAAAAGGCTTTTTAGGGGTAAAAGTGTTAAAAAAGTACTTATAGAAAGCAAAAAAACCTTCCCCCTTAAAAAAAAAACAACAACCAGAAATCCAACACCAAAAACAACAATTATGTCATTTTGAAATGCTCTCCCAGCAGTTTGAAGATTAACCAACTATCTTTCAAAAGCCCCAGAGAAAACCTCAAATGCTGGGATATATTCAGTGAATGGGGGG
>JAWWLZ010000001.1:64347695-64362321 GCA_035041345.1 Poliocrania exsul
TTTGAAGATTAACCAACTATCTTTCAAAAGCCCCAGAGAAAACCTCAAATGCTGGGATATATTCAGTGAATGGGGGGGAAAAAGAAAAACAAACCTCCCCACTAAAAAAGTCTCAACAAAACACCAACAGCATAAGATTACCCAAATCATCAATGAACATAAACCTTAAACATGCAGCACTCTTACCCAAATCACACAAATCACATCACTAAACCTATAGAAACATTATGCAATGACAGTAATCGATCATCTTACTGAGTCAGGATTTTTCTCATCTCCAAGCAATGAAAAAATTGGCAAAGTCACTCAATGAGACTTGAAATTTTTCTCATATGAATTGCCTGAGCCTTTAAATGTATACAGTATCTGTCTCCTCTGAAAATCTTGATGTCAAAATATTATGACTTGGAAAAAAAGTCCATCTTCATTCAAAATGTCTGTCGAGTTATACAACATATATTAAATATTCAACTATAACTAAACATAATTTCAACTCATTTAAAGCAGAGGTGCTCCTGCCCTCTCTGAAGCAAAGAACCTCTCTCAACTTCATGTAAATCTGGGTGATACATCAAGTCTATTGCACAGTCAATCATCACAAGTTAGTTGCAGATGTGCTATCATTTGCTCTATAGGTCTGTCACATGGGATATAGGAAGGAGGCTTAGAGAAAAACAGATGGAAATCTATGAAGGATTAGTCTTCAGTATGTCCCTTCCTCATGAAACAACTGTTTCATTTTCCAAAGGTGCAAATTTTCTTGGTTTCTAAAGCAAAATAAAACAAAAAATATTGAACTTGGTATCTGAAATTTGTATTATTTGAAAAGGAGGAAAAAACCCATCTATATTGTTTTATGTAATATTGACAAGATAACTAGGAAAAAAGTAATAGAAATTTGTGACATGGCTTAGTTAGTAGCACTACAGTGACTGTGACTTTTGAACAGCTATGCTGTATTTTAACTCCAAAAACTTAATCTTTGCTCTAAAAGAGAAGCTTAGAAAACACCATTTAGAGAATTTTGATGCAGTGTCAGTCATAATACCCCAAAACAGGATCAGCTAGTGTGGCAGTTGAAGGGAAAAACAAAAACCTGGACACAATTCTGAGGGTGTGAATGAACTGTGTCCTTTATTGAGGGCCAGGAGCTCTGTTTATAGACTGGAGAGGTAAAGGGGGCGGAACATGCAATGAGCAGGACATGATAGGATAAGTGGGGCAGAACATGTTAATGAGGGAAAAGGTGGGAACTTGTCACTGCAATGCAGCAAAAATGGCCCAATAGGAGAGGAGAAAAGGTGGGTGCCTTTTTCTGAGGGGAACAAAGAGAGGAACAAATTGCTAAACTTTCCAATGATAAGGTATAACCTTTAAAACCATTAAACATATTCAAAAGGGGAACAATTAGGAACAGTTTATGCACTTGTGGTCTTCTGCTTAAATATCCAGGGTGTTGAGTTCCTTTTTTCCCGCTCTTGCTGAGGTTCTATGGCCGGTCAGGCTCACCATTTCCCTTGCCACCGGCCATGGACTCCCTTTCTAACAAGCTAGACCTCTGCTTATGTCTACACAGACACGCCATTAAGTGATTAAGGTCTAGTTTTTTCTTGCCACACATCAAGAATCTGAAATTTATTTGTTAAAACTGTGTGGATGACCTGTGACACTCTACAGCTAACAGTGCAGTTCCCCTGTAGCATATTGTATTTGTGCTGTAAATTTCTGGCACAGCCTCTGAAGATATTTTAAAATTAGAAGGAAATAAGTATATATATAGACATTTAAAATTAATAAATCCTTATGGAGAAAAACAGACTGCATACTTTGAGGAAGGGTTTCAATTAATTTGAAATATTTGTATTTGGAAGTCCTTTCACTCACTGCTGGTTTTGGTCCTAGAAGAATGGATGGGAAAGAGAGGGAAATTTTATTTACAAACACTTTTATTCATGATCTATAAGAAACAAACTCACTATTGTATAATAGCAGTGTATAATGGAGAGTAGAATGCAGAGGATAGAATGTAATTTTATTTGTGTAGCCACAGAAGGAGAAAAAGCCTGAAAGTTAACATGGTTTCTGCTGGAGTAAGCAGTTAATGATTTATTTTATTTTTAGGAAGTCTCTAGTTTCTTTTGTTTCTTCTTTTGCTCTGTGAATTCCGTTGAAGTTTTGCAGAGAATACAAAGTGAGCCAACCATTTCTATCAAAGTGAAAAGAAAAAAACAAAAAGAAAGAAAGACTGGGAATAGGCTTCTACTGAGAATTAGCATGAGCATTTTCAACCTCATGTCTACATCTGAGTGACACATGCAGATCCAATAGTTAAAACTATTGTACAGTCATAACCAAGGAAGAAACTTGAAGCAACATAGCACCTTTCAAAGTAACTAACCAAATATGAAAAACAGTAGAAACTTAATTGACCTCATATATTTGTCAATTTAATAAATTACACTGAATTTCATGCCTACATCCTCTGAGAAGAAAAGAAAAACCAGGAACTTCAATGTGAGATAATAAATGTAGACAAATGTAGAGGAGATTCATTGAATAAAAGATAAGCTATGTTATAGGTAAAACACATCACAAGGAATAATATGAGTTGAATTACACATCTGTGTTTCTGGCTTCTAAATTGAGTGTAGTCACTGAGGCTGAACACTGGGAAGCTTCCTGGAAACATATGTTCAGTTTGTAATTTAGAATTTTATATTTTCTTAGAGAATGGAATGCTAAAATAGTGCTGCAAAAGAAAAAGTACAATATAAGCAGCATGTGATGTGTCATCACCTACAACATAAATCAGCTCAGATTACCCACAGTCTAATAGATTATTAAGAGAAGAAAAAAAATAAAAAAGAGGGGAATATATAGTCCAGAAGAAGATAACATAGCTACTCAGAAGAAATTTTCCATGTGAGAAAGTTAAAAGCCTAGTACTGTATAATTTACAGTAGATCTGAAGGAAAAAGGTACCCTCTATACCCGTAATGCATTAGCATAGCCTAATTTAAGCTCTCTTTTACTCTCTTCCATTCTTTAAAAATAATTTAAAAAAAAACCCCAAACAACATAAAAAATTCCATTAATAGGGTAGTATTACCCATTCTGTGATCCTGTGGAATGAAAGGAAAGCAGCTGTCAAGACAAAACCTTCCCGTTATGCTCTTAAGTTTTCTCCACAGACAAAGTAGAAGGAAAAATCTGATCAATTATCAGATGTGGTGGTGGGGTTGTTGTTTTGGGGGTTTTTTTGGTTTTTTTTTAATTTCCTGGGCAATGGGAACATAGGAGATAAGCTCTACAACCTTAGTTGCATATAGGATTTGTTTTATATTAACAAATATATTAACAAATGTCAGTCATATCAGCATTCAACTACTTGTTTGTCTATATACTCAGGTTCATAAGACATTTAACTCCCTGCTGCCTGCTGTGATCAAAGTCTGGATGTCATATGGGGCACTTAGCAGTTTATAGCAATACAAAAAAATAGAAATGAACTATACCTGCTAAGTATATATGCTCTTAACAGGCATGTGACATAAGTCACTGGAATGCTTCTGGTTCAAAACAATGGAAACCAGATTAAAAATAAGCAAACAAATAAAAAACCCCACAACCACAAAAACAACAACAAACCAAAACCCTCAAAACCAAAAATCTTTAGGAATAAAAAAAAGTTTTAAAGTACTGGTTTTTCTACTGCACCATGAGGTTGAGGATGCGGGCCACTCTAAGGTCAAACAGCAGCTTCACATTATTTGGTAGATCACATTAAAGTTCTGTAAAGCAGCTCTGTTATCCAATTTGCTGAATGGTTTGAAGACATGGACTAGTGACAACATACATGACTCCTAGACAAATGTCATCTGCACCATCTGTGAACCATATTGTGCATCAGATGGTAGGATAAAATTTTCAATAAAAAAGTTTCAGAGGAGAGTTAGGTTCCAGGGACTGTAGCCATGATCATTATAGAACAGCTGCACTAGACTGGTCATGCACCTAGGATGGAAGACACTGGCCTCCTTCAGCAGCTGGTGTGCTGTGGACTTAAAGAAGTAACATGTGACCAGGATAGATAGATGAAACATTTCAAGGACACATTGAAACACAACTTCAAGTAATAGAAATTGCTAAAACATGTAGGATGGTACATCACAGTCCAGGTTAAAGGGAGTCAGTTGAATCTAAACTTACTAGCAGATGCATGTGTGATCTTGCTAACCTGTTGCCAAGGACAGAGGTCTGCAGTTAGGAGGTCATTATTGCCCCTGCTAGTCTCTGTGTTTGGTTTTCACAGAATTAAAGAATCTATTAGATTGGTAAAGACCTCTGAGATCATCAAGTCCAACTGTTTACTAAGCACCACCATGCCAACTAGACCATGGCACTAAGTCTTTTCTTAAACACCTCTAGGGATGGTGATTCATCCACCCCCTGGGCAATCCACTCCAATGTTTAGTCACTCTTTCTTTGAAGAAATTCCTCCTGATGTACAACATGAATGTCCTCTGGTTACAGCTTGAGACTGTGTCCTCTTGTCCTGTCATTAGTTGCCTTTCAGGTATTTGTAGAGAGAGAGAAGTTCTCCTCTCAGCTTGCTTCTTTCCAGCTAATAAAGGCCAGCTTCTTTAGCCTCTCCTCATAGGACTTGTGCTCCAGTCCCTCCACTATCTCTGTTGCTATTCTCTGGATTCTCTCCAGTACTTTGATGTCTTTCCTGAACTGAGGGGCCCAGAACTAGACACAGTACTTGACATGTGGTCTCACTGGTTCTGAATACAGTGGGGCAGTCATTCCCTAGTCCTTTTGACCACATTATTTCCAATACAAACCAGGATGTCATTGGCCTTATTGGGCACCTAGGCATGCTGTTCGTTCATGTTCAGCTACTGTTGACCAGCACTCCCAGGTCCTATTCTGCCACTCTTCCCCCAGCCTGTAACACAGCCTGGGGTTGTTATGGCCAAAGAGTAGGACCTGGCACTTGGTCTTGCTGAACTTTGTATCGTTGGTCTTGGCCCATCGATCTAGCCTTTCCAGAATCCTCTGAAGAATCTTCCTACCCTCCAGCAGATTGACAGTCCCAGCCAGCTTGGAGTCATCTGCGAACCTACTGAGGGTGCACTCAATCTCCTCTTCCAGATCAATAAAAGTATTAAACTAGTGTCAACAGTGAACCCTGAGCAACATCACTAGTGACCAGACATCACTCTCTGGGCCTAGCCATCCAGCCAGTTTTTAAGCCAGTAAAGAGTACCCCTGTCAACTCTGTTTTCCTACAGAGTGAAGGCAAGGGATATTAATATTGCTGGATCTGGTTCCCCTCTAGCACCAGAATGTGAATCTGACCTCGGCAATTCAGAGGCATTTCTGATGCTCATGATCCTGTGCACCGGAGCAGAAGTACTGCATCTATAACAAAAAAAAGTGACAAAAAAAAAAAAAAGGTAAATGACAGAAAGGATTCTTCTGTGAAAACCAGCTCACACTTAAGCCAATGAGAAACAGTTTTAAGTGTCTACATTAATTTCAATTGAAGTTAAATGTTTAGTACTAATTTCAAAGCCTTAATTTAATAATAGTACTTTCAAATTTTGTTTTTAAATAGTCAAACTAATGAATTAGCTTATAAAATTGCTTTGATTTCTAAGTGACGACAAAAAAGGCTTAATTAACTTCAACAAATTTAAGGTCAGGCTTTTTGCACCTCTGAATTCATGGAACTTAATTATATGTTTGTGTAAACTCTCAATTGCATTCTGAATTGACAATAAAACTCTTCGATCTAATAAAAAAAAGTTACTATGGGCATTTAAAAATATTCAACTCAAATTATGCAGTACAGGAATGAATATAAGTTCTTTTCACTATATGTTATTTATTTATTTATTTATTTATTTATTTATTTATTACTTATTTTTTACATTTTGACTTGGAAATTCTCATTGTAAAACTATCAGAAATTAGTAAACATAGAGGGACATTATTAACTCCATGGATAAAGAAAAGAAAAAATTATTAAAATAAAAACTCCATCTTTTTTTTTTCTTTCAAAATATTGGTCAAAACAGATGTGGCTCATCTGACTAAAAGTAATGGTCTTTAGGGTTATAGATGTCCTAGTACTCATAAGAGTTGTAATAACTGCTTCTTCCCCACAGGCACATGCATATACACACACAAAGGTGTATGACTATATTCAGAAGGCATCTGCTATTAGACATTGAGATTTAGAAAATACCAACATCTGCAATACAACCCTCTCACCTATATTACAATTAGGATGCCACTTCTAGATTTATTCATATTATGCTCTCACTGGCTAGAATAAAACTGGAGAAAACTAGCCAGATGATATCAAAAGAAAAACACTCATTTCATACACCAGAAGAAAATAAAGGTGGTAAAGAAATTCTCCAGTGGCACTATATGCTTATCTCATGAAAATAGAATGCTCTGTCTAGGAGAGGACACATCCATCTGCACTCTTATGTTCATCTTACTTTTTTGATAGTGATTGTAGAACTCTCTCTAGGTGTCTAAAGGGGTCAGTTGTCCCTATAGTAGCTGGGCTCTCAGCATAGATATGTTGATATTCAAGGATGGGCTAGAAGAAGTCATGAGAGGTCCTCCCACCTCTGACATATTACCATCCCCACTACAGTCCTCTACAGTAGGAGCTCATGTAGCAAATAGTGTATTATAGGATCTATTTGGAGATTAATATAGCATAACACCTCTTTGGATTGCTAAAGAAAGTTTTAAGTAGCTCTTGCCTTTTATATTGCCTATGCTTGTCCTAGCCAGGGCTCAAACTCAATCTAAGGACACTCTAAGTTCACAGAGCTCAGCCTGCTATTCAGAATGTCTGTTGACTGGAAGGCAAAGGTGATTTAGCTCTCAACATTCTCCACTTCTTAGGAAGAGATAAAGACAACCCCATTCACCTGCAGTTCAGGCTCAAGTGTCATTTTTGAGGATAAGGATTTAATTAAATTTACACAGGAACACATTGATGAAGCCAGCATTTGCCTAAGTCCATGAGCAGCTTGTTGGGTGGAGATATTTGAGGAATTTACAAACGTGCAGATCCTACACTATAAGCACTAAAAAACCCCATTAAAACCAATGGAGATAAACCATGAGAAGAGGTAGTGCTGATGTACAGTTGGGTGCTCTGTGGTAGATCTGCAAGTACTATGCTAAAATTCAGGCAGTCTAAATCTTTTTATGTTTAGATCTTTGTTCCCCTTTCCCTCTATGTATAGTAATTGTCGGTTGCACAGCAGGATTACTTGGGGGCATATGAGTTTAAGGATTTTACGGTGTCTCTGATTGACATATCCTTTCATCCTTATTTGGTGTAATGACCGCCAACATGAAAACTACTGCTTGAGCTAATCCGTCTCCCACTGAAATCAAAGGCAGTTTTTAATGCAGAGGCCTTTGCAGAATAAAGACACCTTCAAGGAAAAAAATGCAATTATCACAGAATTTTACAAATTCCTCCCTAGACAGAACTGACAACTATTTACTTTTGGCAAAATACCAGCTCCAGAACCTTAGGATCTGATTGGTTGCTGTCTATCACAAACCAAACAAAAAGGGAGGGGGCAAATGCAAGACAAGGGCAATGAATGCAGAATAGCCCCTCTGCACCCATGGTCTGTTGTTACTCCAGCATAATCATGATGCCATAAATACTCAAAATACAAAACCACTGTCACAAATGGCAGCTTTAGGTATTCAATAGATTCAGCAGCAACTGATCTCTAGTAAAGCCAGACAGACTGTTGGAAACTAGTCAGGAAATAGTGTTTTAGTAACTTCTTGTCATGAAAAATGCAATTTCATTCTCATTTCTGTTTGTTTTTATTTTTTAATCATTCTTTTGGTTGGCAGTGGGTTGATTTATTGGTTGAAACACCCAAAAGCATCAATGGATGGCTGTTGAACACAATTTCTGTAATTTTGGAAATGTACAGACTTAGACCTTATTAAATCAGTAGTATCCCTTTTGAAATCATCCATGTCTACTCCCAATGCTAATGTAGTTGAATCAGTAATTATGCAATTGTTCAGGACTAAGGAATTAGAGTCTTTGACTGCATGCTTATTATAAATAGTAATCATGCATTTGATATTCTAGAAATGCAGAGAAACTCAATTTCTTAGCACTTTCCACACAAGAACCATATATTAACTGAATGCATATTTGTGTAGAATTATTGCTTGTAAGTTTATTGAGTTTAGCCTTTAGCATGGTAATTGAACCATACATAGAAGGACATCCACAGAAAATTCAATATTAGCAATATACTTCCCTGCAGCTACATGATCTGCAAAGAAAAAAGAAATCTAAAAATCTTGAATATATGTGTCCCTTATCCTTCCACAAACTTTGTTTGCTTTCTCTTTGAACCAGAGTGTGCTTTAATCAGATTAGCTTCAATCTCTCACTCTTGTTCTGCTTATAGTTTTCAGGTTTTCAATATTAGTAATGGGTAACTTGACATAGTAGAGTATCCAGAGACTTTGCAGCTGTCAGCTGCAAAGTTTGGAACAGGTTTTTCACTCTGATTCTCCAAAAAGATCTAATGCAGCTAAATTTGGGAATAAAGGATTCTTTCTGAAGATCTTCAAACATTGCTGTTTATATGTTAAGGAATTTGAGATTATTTGAAAAGGTTGCTCCACCATCTGCTTAAAACTAAGAAGCCAGAGACTTACTTAAGATTTTATTCCCCTCAAATCCATGTATCTGGAGTCTCCTCATGTTTCAAATTATTTTCAGAATGAGGTTTAGACCCACCATAAGGCATAAATTTCATAGTTTCATTTGATGTTGTTCCTAAAAGATGAAGGAAACTGTGTTTCTGACTCAGCCAGTAGGTAGTTCTGGCTGAATGAATAGACCGTTTTAAATTTTGCGTTCGTAACACAGTACAGGGTCTTCTTTTGGTTTTTGGTGTGGGGTTTTTTTTTTGTTGTTGTTGTGTTTTCTTTTGTTTTCTTTGTGTGTGTGTGTGTGTGTGTGTGAATAAAGCAATTATCTTTATGTGACTGCCTTGTTTAATTTTTATTTTTTTTCTCTTGGGGGCTGAACACCATGGTAGACAGTAATTAT
Source organism: Poliocrania exsul (assembly GCA_035041345.1). Taxonomy (NCBI): domain Eukaryota; kingdom Metazoa; phylum Chordata; class Aves; order Passeriformes; family Thamnophilidae; genus Poliocrania; species Poliocrania exsul. The sequence continues at coordinate 64,356,838 of JAWWLZ010000001.1, forward strand.
GCACAATCTCTATCAATAATGTAGAAGAACTGCCTATTGAAATAGTTTAAGTGTCCTAGGAGTACAAGATCCTGAAGTAAAAGCACAGAACTATGCCATTCCCTGCAGTAAATAATACTTCAGAAAAAAATCTTGGGGAAAAAAATAAAAAAGGCAGAAACACTGTAAACAGAATTCAAACTTTCTCTTCCTAAAAGAAAGCAAACTATAAACTTGTATAAAAAATACAGTAATATATATAAACTTGAAGAAAACTCTCTTTAAGCAATTGCTTTACCCAGTGCAAAGAAGGATATAGTGCTTGTTACATAATGATTAAAAAGGTACTTGCAATAAGGAAAAAAGTACATAATTTCTGTATTAATTTTATGTGACTGGATTTTTTTAATATCACATCAAATTTTCAATATCAGACGTATTAATAACCAAGACCTTTCTGCAGAATTTTGCACATGAAAAGAAATCTACCGATTGCTTCATGGTATTACACACGTATTTTTAACAGCTGTGACCTTTTGTAGGGGCAAGAAGAGTCTGAATTGCTTATGAGGAGTGTAATTCTTTGTGTACTGTCTTTTTTTTTCATTCTTTTTTATTTCTTTTTTTTTCTCTTTGCTCACTGCTAGCAGATAATTCTTAATCATACAGATTATTTATCCATAGCTAATGATTTTATAAGCATTTGATATTAAAAATTCAGTTGTCTAAATCAGTGCTTGGTTACTGAAATTACATGGCATCTTTTTGTGGTCTCTCGTATAGAGAATATACAGGCAAAAGAGCAATGTCTCAAAAATAAAAATAAAATAAATAAAAAAAAGGTGTGAATACCAAATGGAAGAAATGCAGAGAAGAATGGTAGAATGGTACAGCCTTGCCAGAATTCTGGATATCCCTTTTTCACAAGAAAATGGAGTTAAATATGCTGTGTGCACAAACCCATGTAGTGAAGAGAGTTGTTTTTATGGTGTTACAGAGATAAGAGTTTCAACATATTTTAAGGCCATTTATAATAATTTCCCTCATCAAATTCAAACTTACTCTTTTGATGGCTTGTTATAGTTTACCTCTTCCCTAATGCATATGGCCTTCTGCAATCTCCTTTCCCGTCTTTCTGCTATACTCTCTCTCCTATTCTCCATTGTGAGAGCAATGGAGTCAACAGTCTTCATCTCTATTAGTATCCATATGACAAGATGTCAAAAATGTCCGCATAGCTGCAGGACCACACACAGATTCTACTTTCAATTCCCTACCTGAAAAGGAACAGAAAAAAAATCCCTTTCTATACCCTGTGAAGGATGTAGTACAGATAAATATAGCATCACAACAGATTCACCTTACTGTTGAAATCCTTGAGGAGTATAGGTGGGTTCTCAAGTGATGTGAGAAAAAGCAAATTGTAGGAGGGAACATTAGGAAGTGGCTGGTGGAAACTGCTCATCTGGCAGTCCCTAGAACCACAGAGTATTTTGAGTTGGAAAGGACCTTCAAGGACCATTGAGTCCAACTCTTAAGCTCATATGTGGATCAAATCCACAACTTTGATGTTATTAGCACAATGCTCTAACCTGCTGTGCTAACCTCAGGGTCATGTAACCAAAACTTAAAAGCACTGTCAAGTTTGGGTAGGCACTAGGAATAGATTAGACTATCGTTTCATGCCATTGGAGCACGTTACATCTCCAGCAAACATCCAAGGCAACAAGATGAGAAGAAAGGGCAGGGCAGAAAAAGGAAGGGAAGGGGAGGGAAGGGAAGGGAAAGGAAAGGAAGTAAAGAATCATTCTATGGAATATTGCAGTGAGTGAAATGACAGCAGAAGAGGAGTTCCCTTTGAAGAAAGACAGATTTAAATGCTGGTAAAAAAATGGCTACTGGCTTTTTAAAATACTCAATAAAATTCTCTTTGGCTTTGATATATCTAAGGTTTACAAAAAACGATTCCCAGCTTTGTCAACAATAAAAGTTTGAGGTCCTCAAAGAGGCACACATTCTAGCTTATCCTTTCTACAATACCAAGATGGAAACTGACTATAAAACATGAAAAAAAAATCTGTTTAGTGCACCAGATTTCTGACTCATTTGTTAAATCAGCTATTCTAAATATTATCCTTGGAGTGCAGAGTTTTTCCCTATCTGATCCAAGGTTTAATATATCTTTACCTGAGAAATTAAGAATGTATGTTTAAGTATGATAGCTACAGCAAGCAAAACTTAAGTACTGTATTATGCATTCCTTCTATGGCTGATTTAAAGTACAGATCTCATCCTAATTTGACTTGTGAATAAAGGCAAAAGGTAATTTAAAAGCTATTGGGGCATTCAGAGTTGTATGAAGAAATGTCTCCTTAGCTTTTCTTTAAATTTGGTTTATGTGTAAAGAGATAGTAAACACATAAAGAGACACATTCTTAAAACTCAGGTCACTAATTAATATTGTTATAGGTATATATTTAGACAAGAAAAAAAAACAGTTATAATTCCCATACAGTACTTACCCATTTTAACATTATCACATGGTTGTACAAACAGGATTATAACAAGCAAAAGAAAGCACTTTATTTAAAGAATAAATAATCAAGAAGCATTGGTGAGGATAGTCTTAATAATATGCTGCTTCATACAGTTTAATGTACATCAAACAACAAAATCCATAGTCCCAAAATTCCATTAAATAATACTGAGTAATTAGGTGACTGATAATATTTATGTATATATAATATATATATATATGTGTATATAATCATATAATTATGAGTAATTAAGGTATCTATTTACATGCCATGCAATATTAGAATGTGTTGTAATACCTAGGCACAACAGGTGGATTTAAGAATGGCTGTGGTAAAAAAGAAAAGAAAACAAAACAAAACAAAGTCAAAAACAAAAACAAAAAAAATCCTTATTTTTGAAAATGAGGAATATAACTTTAAGTTCTTTCTTTTAATAATATACAATGAGAATCTGAGATCCCTTCTGACAGCTAAAGGCATCCTTATGTTTGCTATTGTACAATCAGGGTAGCAGTATAGTTTAAAGCTGTAATTAGAGCCATGAGATGCTGTAGTTAGACAAAGCATTCTTACTTCAAAACTTAGAATATGACATATGTCTGTGATATTCTTCTCATTGCAGACCCAATTATGTGAAATTTTGAGCTTCTCCTACAAGAGGATGCTTACTGCTGTGTTTTAAAGAAGTTAAGTGCACTCAGTATCTCAAAAGAGCTGCAGATTATTTGGCAGGATAAGGACACGTCAGCATATAAGTTGTACTACTGCCCAGTAAAGTGATGTGCCTGTATAAATTAAAACAAAAAAAACCCAAACAAACCAAACAAAAACAACCACTTATGATATTTCATTTATTGGCATGTATTTCAGTTTACAAGAAAAAACTGAAAATTGCAAATCTGCTTATTCTCAAGCATTTGGTAGTTCACTGCATAATAAAGGACTTGCTTTACTTGTTACTAATTATTGGACAAGTCCTGATATTTTACTTTGTTAGAGGTTCAGAATCTGGTCCTCTATGTTACGATCTTACTTTCAACTCAACTGGTTGAAAACAAAGTATAGAATGATGTCTCAAAAGAAGAGCATTTTATAATAAAAGCAGCTACATTAAATAAAGAATTGTATTTCAGAGAACTCAAACTGGAAAAAAAAATTTACTCAAAATAATTTCTGAAAAAAGGATATATCATAATTTTACAAGGAAGCAACTACCAATGAGAGTCTTTTAAAAAAAAAAGAGGAAAAGTCAGAGGTGGTTTTTGATTATAGGCTAATTATATTTGATGGATGTGTCCACTAAGGTAGTGAGCAGTGAAAGTAAATAAAACTAATGTCAATTGAGTTAGAGCTCAACTGTCCATGATATACTGAGCTGAATCACACCTCTGGGTGATGTTGTATCATGTTTTCCATGCATTAAAATGCCTTTCTGTGCTCTAGAATTGGTTCCCATTTTTAGTTTTTCATCACAGTAGCAATGATTAAAAACATATAAATTAATTAAAGTTGAGACTTTGGAACACAGTTCCACAGAAGAAGTATATTAAATAGGAAAGAATTGAGCTGTGAGTACTCAGTTGCTTTCACAGCCTGAATTGGCTCATGTGCGCACATGTTCTGTAGAGAACACTCACTGCTTATTTTCTCATTCTATTGGAAGGATACATGCCATAAGCAAGTTTATCATCTGAATCAAGGTAAATAGTTTGCAGTCATGGGAAATCAAATTTTGCACTTCTGTCTGAACTGGGTATGACACAACTCCTGTGCTCTTATGTCAGTAGGAATACTTTTGTAACATATTTTGAGGTATCAGATGCTACTGCCTAAGGCTCATAGACACTATCCCTGTGCCTTCTGGCATGTCATGAGTTCTGAGGCCTGGGGATCCCCTGACATTGCCCATCGCCATGTTCTATGATTCTCACTGTGTCTTTCATTAAAGCAACTAGTGCCTCCCTTGGCCAAAATATCCCAAGATTAAACTTACTATCAATGTTATAATCTTCTTTTCTTTATTTCTTGGTCTTCTGAAATCAGCTCCATCATCTTTATCAATCCTTCTCCTTACTGTCATATAGATATACATCTCCTGCATTTATGTAATATATGTATCCAAAGCTTACTAAATTTCTCCCTTAATCTACTCCATGCTAAAGTCTTAAGATTCCTTCGGATCATGATTCCTAATAATAACTTGCTAAAAGTTAAGAATCATATTAAGCAAGGAACATGAATATAATTTTCCTCATGTCTATTTGTTGAAATTGATGCATATTTCTGCATACTCCTAATTCTGCTCCATATATTTGTCAGCCTTCCATAGAGTTCCAGGTGAAGTCCAATCAGTGACATTGAGTAAGAAATTTTTTACGTGTTACTCAGAAAATACAATACAAAATCTGTCTTTCATATTACTTCATCATGCTGTGGGGCTCAATCATCTCACCATCATAATTTCTCTTCAAGTCACATTGTCTGTAAAGGATCTCAAGAAGGCATCTAGTACATCTGCTCCCTCTGACAAAGAGCAGCTATTCTTGTTAGGTATTCTCCCTTTCTCTCTTTAAAATTCCAAAATCATCTCTAGGCAATCTGTTCTAGTACATCACTGCTTAAACCACTAGAAATGGTTTCACAGTTCAAGCCTGAACTTTCTGTTTTTGTTTTTTGTTTGTTTGTTTGTTTGGTTTGTTTGGTTTGTTTTGTTTTTGTTTTTGTTTTTTTAAGTGGTCCTGTCTTCTCTATCTTTAGTAAGAGTTTGAGACAGCAGTACTACTGGTTGAGCAAACCAAATGGTCGCGAATGAAAGGGTACTTACTGAATACCTCTTTAGGGCCAAATCTAGATTCTCTGGCAGCATCTGGAAAATATTAATTCAGATGAAAAGGGCAGTACTCAGTGCTGCAGATGTTTTCCTTCCTTCCTTCCTTCCTTCCTTCCTTCCTTCCTTCCTTCCTTCCTT
>JAWWLZ010000001.1:64362765-64374532 GCA_035041345.1 Poliocrania exsul
TTCCTTCCTTCCTTCCTTCCTTCCTTCCTTCCTTCCTTCCTTCCTTCCTTCCTGCCTGCCTGCCTGCCTGCCTGCCTGCCTGCCTTCCTGCCTTTCTGCCTCCCTGCCTCCCTCCCTGCCTGCCTCCTTTCCTGCCTGCCTCCCTCCCTCCTTTCCTTTTCTGCCTCCCTCCCTTCCTCCCTTCTTTCCTTTTCTCCTTGCTTCCTTTTTTTTTTTTTTAAATAACTATTTTCAAGTGCTTGCAATTTAAGCCATATTTGTTTTAGCTCCTCTTGCACAGGTAGATAATAGCACAAAGTATGGAAGGTTGGAATAGAATATAGCTCACTTTCTGTAACAGTCACATCTTTTACTTTCCATCTGTGATAGAAATGTTTACAAATATAATCTGTTTTAGAAGACACTCATAATTTAAACTAGTTGGTGCTATTTGAGTTTTAAAATAATTAGTGTATTTCTCATTTTAATATAGAACTCAGTGCCTCTCTGCTTTAAAACTCAGCATGTTTAAAAATAGGTTACTTTTATTGATACGTACTTTTCAAGGTTGTTCAGCTTTTTTCCTTTCTTTTTTCTTTTTTTTTTTTCTGTACTGCAACAAAAATGATTATAAAACCAAACAAATTTTCCTTATAGGAAAGAATTTACCGTATTTTGTTATGAATTTATTCCCCTCTCAAAAGAAACACCAAAGTGTTGTAAGTGCTGACTTTCCTACATGCTGCCCCTGTGCTTGCACAAAAACTCATGCAAGGATGCTTATTACATGTGCCTACATATGTTTAGCAAATCTGGGCTAGATTCTGCCACTTTTGTGCTAATTAACACTTTATCCAATTCAAATAACTCATTTTGAATAAGTTCCTACTTGCATAATAATGAAAGAATATGGCCCTTAGGATTTATGATTTGCTGCATATTCCAGTCTTATACATATCTATATGAACCAAATGGACCATGATATGCTTAGAAATATAACTGGAAATTCAGAATGAAGAAAAGAAACAAACCAACAATAACAGAAAGAAAGAGAAATTAACAGGAATAAAGTCCCTAAGGCATCTGCCCAAGAACTAACACAACACAATCAGGAATTCAGAACATTTATTGCCAAAGCTGAATAACTAAATAACGTTGAACTGGCAAAGCAGTAACAAGGATAACTGGTTAGATATTTATTCTGTCAAAGTCATCAAACACCCTTCACAAACTGACATAAGTACTGCAATAAGCAATGCACTCCTAGCCCATTTTTAAGCCTTTTATATTGTGGAAGTAGGAAAAAAAAAGTGAACTACTATATACAAAACATAAAGAAAGAAAAAATAAAAGCTTGTGGTTTTTGGTAACAATAAATTCACCTTCAGATTAGCTAAATTTGTTACTTTAACTGATGTTTCAGTGCGGCATAAGAAACTTTTGCTTTTTTCCTGTAAGGACTTTTTTTTCATGCTATTTATTTGTATAAGTCATCTTTCATGCCTCAACAAAAACCATCTAGAAATGTTTGGATTTTGATTTGCTTTGCGTGCATCTTAGATCTCACTAACATTAGGAGTCACTCTGCTGGTTTGACTGAGGTGACATGATACTGGTACCTGCTAGGCATTGACCAACTATGATAACAAACAGCTAAACAGCAATAATTAGAGATTTAACCCTTTAGTTCCCCCAACTAGCCTACCAGGAGAATGCTCTGTTACATCATGAAGGCACAACACATTAAATGTTCTGTGGCTATGGTCTAAAAACACTTGTGTTACTACAGCATTACTACAGATGAAGATCAACACAAATGCTGCCATTTCAGCAGTACAAACTGTCTTAGGTATGGACACACACTTGCCCAATTGGAAAAATATTATTATTGTATTTTGCTCCTGTAGAATTTCCCTCATATATTTCAGCTGGAATCAACATCAGCTATCACTCATTAAATGACAGACTACAGCTAATTTATTCAAGGATCTTAAATTAATTGCTTTCCCCCTCCACCCACCAACACACATTTAAATATTCTTTTGTTTTGCAATTTCCCTGTTTTATGAAACATAATGGAAATTGAACAAAAGCTGCTAAGTTTTTAAGCCCTTACAGAAGTTTTTACACTCTTTAATATTAAATAAAATTGAAAAAAAAAGAAGAAATTCTACCTGAATGATTGCATCAGTTACTACTACCTAGAAAGAAAAAAACATTTTTTTTTCCCTTTCTACAACCAGCATTTCTTCCCAGTCCATCACTCCTTTTTTCACTTTTAACACAAGTGGTTTGAGTTCCTTGGAACATTGTGTGTCAGACAGACTACTAACACAGAAACAACATCACTGAAAATAAAAGCAAAATAGGAAGCCAATGAAACAAATTAAAAAGCAACTGTGAAACACAGAAATATGCTACAGTATCTTTTCAAGTGAACATTATAGGTCACAAAAATTGTAAGTAATAATTATTTCTATTTACAAGTATTTGAATGTTGATTGACTTATAAGTGTCCACTAACATCGTTAATAGCACAATAGGTTTAATGTATACAGCTTCAATTGTTTGCAATATGATCTCAAGTATAACGGTTCCAGCATAGATCAATGACAACAAAAGCACAATGTTCTAACAGGATATGCTTTTCAATCTTTGCAATCCACAGAACTTTCACACTCTCTCACTCTCCAAATGCATCTTCTATTGTTCATAGCAGCAGTCCAGGGTCAAAAAACAAAGAAACAAAAAAGGATATTTGCAAACTGGAGAGATCTCTGTAGAATTTAATCATGTCTATTTAACAAAACACACAACTAGTAGAAACACTCTCTCATTTTTCAGGACATCATACTTTCCACGGTGCTAATATAAAGATATGCATATTTCTCCTAGGTGAAGCATAGTTCTAGAGGTCTACCCAGTACATAAAGCTCTGACACACACATAGTATTAGCAAGTCTAAGCAGGCTAAAGTCATTGGTCCAAAGTAACTTTCTTATAGCTGATGCTCCTTTGGACTCTCCACAGCTCCCGAAGCCTGTTTATAAGACTTCAAGTTGGCCAGAGGAATGTCAGTCATGTGGTTGCCAGTGTTGAAATGGCCCTCACTGGAGCCATACTGCTTTCTATCACTGAACTGGTTTCTGTTGCTGTCTTCTTTCCAGGTCCTGGTCAATGTGTGTCCATTAACTAGTTTGTCCTTTTTAGCCCATTCTTTCTGAGGTGCAAAGGTGGAGAGAGGAGACTTCGGCTGTTGGTATGGGCCCAAGCTAGGTGGCATCCAACAGTTGTCTGAGTGACCCAAAACCAGGCATTCTTGAGTACACATCTCTGTAGCTTCAGCTAATCCTCGTGGCCCAAGAGGCCCATCTATAGAAGAACAACAAAGAGAAAGAAGAAAGAGGGAGAAAGGGGGGAAAAATATATACAATATTAGATTATGAAATTTGGCATTAAACTTATACATAGACATGAGAAAACTAACAAAGCTTCTGCAACAAAATATTGTGCTGGTAAATGCCACATACATTTTCATCCTTTTAGAGAGTAGTTGCTTTGTAGGGCATATACTCCCTGGATATGCTACCTACTTAGTTTCCAGAAGTGGAAATACAGTTCAATTATCTCTAAGTTATTGATCTTGGATCCTACTATGAATAAACTAAACTCCTTTTTTTCAGTCATTCTAAGAAAATAGAGTTAGGTAAGTGAAAATGTCAGAGGAAGTAAACATACCCTTTCAGGTTGTGAGAATTAATGCTGTTTATAAAGGCCTATCATTTGGATCTACTCTCTTCTGCTTTCAACTCACTTTACTGCTGCAGAACCTTGGTGAACTAACAGCCTACTGAAAACTGAAAAACATCTCTACTATCCAAAAAATGGGTTCGTCCAAAAGGAATGCTCTGTTTAAAGGATTTTTCTAAGGTCTACTGTTTTACAAACATAAGTTGGTGCATAGTTCTAGATTTCTACCTTGTGGATGCACACTCTGATGCACAGTCTCAAAAAGTAAGAGGTAAGTCATTGCTGTAAAAGAATTGTTCTTATAATTCTTTCTAAGACAGTAATATAAGACCACAGGAGACAGAAATGAAGTTTGCTGAAGTACTATGCATATTAAATACCCACATCATTTTTGACACACTACTGAGAACACAGCTGGCCAGTTGCAGGCCTCTTGCAATCAAGCAGACAGGTCACCCGTGACTTCAGCAACCCTAAATTCCTCTCAGCCTTACTGCATTTTCAAATGACTTAATTTGCTCATCTGCTCAGGCTGGATGTATGAGGAAGAGGAAGCCAGGAAAAAGGCAGAGAAATCACTTTGTGTGTCTTTGTTAGATATTTCTCAATATCTGAGATATTCTTTGTCATGATTCCTTGCTAACTGTTGTAATTTTGACCAAGAATTTTGAGATGCCTTTTCTTAACTTCACAGTAAATCAACTGGCTAGTACTGCAGACATTTGAAGGGTTAAGGAGACATATTTCCTTGATTAAACAGCCCAGTGACAGAAAGGAAATTATAGATTGATTTTTGAGAAAGAACATTAACAAGTAGTCATGAACAGGAAAGTTACTAATCAGATGAAAAATGTCAGTGGTGTTTAAAAAAAATGTATCTTTATAGTAATATACTTGAGACTCAAAATGATGAGTGAAACACTCTAACAAAGATCTGTGTGTTAAATGAGAAAGAATATTTTATTGTCTTGTACTCCATGCATATACAATAAATTACCCTTAGTAACAGATCTTTTTGTGAACACTGACATTAACTCAATTAATTTTATGGAAACTCCTATTAATTTCCCATTGCTTTGAAGCACAGGTACAAAAAACACCATCAGGTATATGTCTACATGTTACAATGTAATTATCCAGTCTTATCTCTGAGCAGCTCCTCTTTTTGAATATCTGGAGAATATACAATACTCTGTTGATGTGACAGAAAAAATAAGCTATAATAAAATTTGCTATCACAATCCTCATAAAAGAAAGTTTCCTATTGCTGAAAACTCATCAATGTTACTTTCCATTGAGAGAAATACAAAATGAAATAATTAAACTAGAATCATTAGAAGAAAAGCAACTGTAAGCAGGACCCTAGTGAAGATTTCAATGAGAACCATGAACCACCATTCTAAAATGAGACCTGGAAAATACTTTCTTTATTTTCCCTATAAATTCTTCTTTGAATCTTCTAGTGTGAAGTTCTGACTAAACTGAGCCAGTTACTTAGTGAGAAAAAATCCAAACCAAAATAATAGTAAGTAAAGAAAGTACTCATAGTATAATGTTAACATTTGCAAAGGTTTATCTATAGGTTAAAAGCTGGTTTTTTAATTTTTTTTTTCTGGCTGACAATAGAAGTTTAATTATTTTTTTCTCATTTCAGAAGAAAAAAGTGAGAAGTGGCAGAACTATTTTCAATCTGTCTACTTTCACAGTTCACTACTATTTTGCTGACCAAAGAAGAAAGGTTTGGCAGGGATGAAAACTTTCAAAATACAAAGAAAACCTTTCACCACAGAATGACATATTTCAAGAAATACAGTGCAAGCACTCTGTGCTTCCAACCTACAGTGGAATAGAAGGTTAACAGGAGAGCCTTCAGTATGATAGTTCTTAAGAGGATAAGTTACTTTTTCTGTTTAGTTAAATAAATTTCAAGAGATAAGGCTATCATTTCCATTTAAAATTTAAATGAGCAATAAGCTGGTTTTACTTAGGAATAAATATGCATGTGGCCCTATAATCTACATGTCAAACTCCTTGGAAGATTTGCTTCATGTGTTTTGCTTTCTTCAGTAACAGTGGTAGGCAGTTAATGCTGTTAAACTGAGACTGAATTTTAAACATCCTTTGCTTTAGCCATCTTTAAGCTGATAGACTTTCCAAAGAGCGCTAGAATATTTAGATATCTGTTACTACTGAGGCTAACAGACAGGAATGTGGTAACAATGCCGAGATGCTCACCTGTTCAGGAACTGCTCCTTAGGTTTTTGACAAAATACCACTACTGTGTTACCACTGCAGGCAAATTACAATTTTTGTATGGATGTCAGTCACACCAAGTGACAGTTGTAGAAAGAGTGAGACCCTCTACTTTTAGGAGAGGACTGGGAAACCCAGGGGACACTTGTTCTCCCAGTGCAAGACACTTCTTTTAGCTGAATACCTGTTCAAATATCTGTGAGTTATGTTATAACCCTGCACACACCTCTACATATGCCTGTATGTATAAATCTATTAAAAAAATGCATGTCCCAAATTGAGAAAGGTTCAGACCTTACTCAAATGAGTATGACTATTTTCCAGTACTCTGTCTCATGCTTTGTAATCTTTAAAATACAGGGAATGTTTATTTACCTTACTAAAATATTGTGAGGTTTAAGTTTACAAAAATGCTTAGCAAAACTTCATCTAATATATAATTAACAACAATTATTATTTTATTCACTTTTGGTTTGAGCCATCACAAAAGAAAATGAAATCATTATTTTCTTATAAATGTAGATTGTTAGAATAATATATTTTACTGTTGAGCTACTACAAGGAATGATTATACTTTCTGATTAAGGAAAAAGACAACTTCATTCATAATGGGAGTGTTGCCAGAGATATCTGCAGTTAAGACTCTTAGAGATAAGCATAATTTTTTTGTTAAATGTTATTGCTAATAATGTCAATGATTCTACAGATGTCCTGCTGTGAGACACAGGAAAAACCAAAAAGGTGAAAAAAGGATCTTGCCTACAAAGAAAAAGAAGGAAAAAAAAACACAGTCTTTCAACTATTAGGCTTTTTTTCAGCTTCTCTTTTATTATGTTCTCAGTCATAGAAAGTTTATTCTTTTCTAAGAATCTTTATTATTCATGTTGCTATTAAGTAGAAAGTGAAATGATCATAAGCAATATGATCGGAGAAAGATCTTCTGGGGATTGCTTTAACTGAAGAGCTGTCTGCTTTGTATTGAAAAAGCATAATGTTGCTTTAATGGTAATCATCTTTCTCCTCTACCGCTACTGAACAATAGTTTTTCCCCAATTTTCTAAAGTTGTTTCATTACCATAGACAATGACACGACTTAAAAATCTGTTCCTGCTGCTTTAACTTTATAATTGCATTAATTTGTTTCCTTTCTCTTTGCAAAAATGCCACTTAAATTTCTGTATCAAGCTTTTCCATACTGAAGTACTTTATTGATATGTGGTGGATTTTTTTTTTTTCAAAGTATTTGTTCTCGGAACAATCCATAATCTGTGAGGCTGGTTATCAGTCTTGGCTGCTTGAATATATAATGACACAAGTGCTGATAAAACTGTACAAGCCATCTGTCTCTGGAGTTAAATGTTTTGAAAGCAAACACAAAAGTGCATAAGAAACACCCTTTTAAATTGTCTTAGTAAATATTTATATCAGATCTTACCCAAAAATGCTTGTTATTTTATTCTGTTAATAGCTGTCAAGCAGATGCATGACTTGACTACTCAAAAGCAGACAGGTGTAAGAAGGAAAATAATGTATGCCACTCAAGAGCCGGTCATACCCTAATCCTGGAATTTCTGTGTGGTCTTTTATCTCTTTTTATTATACCCAAAAGCTAAACAGCTATTTCATTGATTAACTTACTGCTGCAATTAGCAACTAGCTTCTGGTGTGATGACCAGCTGCTTTTCAACCTGCTTCTTTAAAACTCTCTTGCTTTAAGTCAGAAAATTAAATCTTCAATTCTGAAAGATACAAGGCCACAAGATAAGTTCCATTCAGTGAGATTTTTTTGGTCTCAGAAAGAAAAATTAATAGGTACTCTTTTCCTGAGGGCACTAACATTAAGTATAGTGCATTTGAACATGGCCACAGTTGTGTTTGAGGCAATCATATTTATTTAACTTTTCATACTGTATCTTAAAAAGAATAAAAAAAAGAAAAGAAAACAACATCAACAACATTTTCAGCTCTATTTAACCTCAAATACAGAAAGTTTTTTTAGGTTTTCATGGGCTATTTTACTAAATGACCTTTTCCAAGCCTTCAACACAGATATTGGAACTGAAATGCCATTATTCCATTTCATAAAGGTTTTCCAACTACTCTATATATTAAATATAAAAACTGGAAAAGAGTTCATAATGAAAAGGATTCCTTTGACATTTTTTGTTCTTAAATATCAACTAAATAAGAAAAACTATTCTGTGTTTCTAGTTTGTTTAAAAAATCAAGACTACTAAGCCACATACATGCTAGACGTGTTTCGTTGCTATTATTAATTAACAGCAAGATTCAGTTGCTACTAGAAATATATTTTTAGTGATTTATTCCATGATCATTCCACTTGGCATAGTACTGATAAATTCACACTCTTTCCTCAAATTGCCTTATTCCTATCCTTTTGGCTGCCAGTTTGGGTAGACTTAACAGTACCACCTTGTAACCTGCTGCTTCCCTCTCTCCTTCCTGGAGCTCCATCCTCTGTACTCAAGTACAGATCAAGAAACCCCTGCTATTTTCTGTTCCCTGTCTTGGCCCAAACTTTCCTTTCATCACAACTGAAATAAATAACACTATAAGATTAGCTTATATCTGTGATACTTAGCAGAGATAAGCTGTCAGAACCCTAAATTAGCATAGTAACAGGAAGGACAGGAAGCAGGGGAGGTAAGGGTGTGGGGGACTGCCCAGAATACAGAAAAGCAGGAACAAAAGTATTTTCTGAAAAGATAGGAAAACCTGGCAGAATAAGATTTTCTACACATTCTGTGAAGTACTTAAGTAATCCAGATAGGTTTCACAGAAATGTAGGTGTCCAAAATCAAAACTATAATTTCAAAAACTATGTATGACTTATTTGATTACATGGACAGCTAAATTTTGAAGGCAACATTATTCAAGTAATGAAAATTCTGTTTCTACACAATCTTCTGATAACTGACATGTCTATATCTTTTCAGAGTAAAGAAAGCAAAGGAGAAGTTAAGAAGTCATTTTGTATCTCTTGTCCCAAGTTCCTTTTACTTTTAGCTGATCCACTATAAAAGCTATGATGTTAGTTTGTTGCATTTTCTCTCTTTCTATCTTTCTTTCTTTTTTTCTAGTATTATTCCTAGTAATTGAATACTATTACGATTTACAAGGAACACTTCCATAGGCTCTGCTATCAATATGTTATTTTTATCTGACTTACCTGTCTGCACCTATTTTCAATTACTTTCTCTGCATTGACATACACATATAAAAACCTCTATGCATATCCATGAGTGCATGGTCAGGAAATAGACATGTTCTATAGAGTCCACCCTTTGAAGCAGCCTAAATAAAATTTTAGTTCCTTACATTTTCCAAGGCAAGACACCTTCTAAGAAGTGAAATTAATTTTATAACACTTTTGAGAATAAAGTATTTGATTTCCTACACCTGCTTACCTACACATATCTTGAAAGGAATTTTGTGGCCTGTATCTGCATATGGGAACAAATAGGCTGTTTTATCTACTGTCCAGCTAGATGCAAAGTACTTGCCACAAGACTAAGTTTGCCTCTTGCTATGCCTAAGCAAATACACTTAGAGAAAGCATATAAGGAATTTCAGCAGAGTTTAATTGGGTTACAAGAGCTTACAGTTGCCAATAATCCCATGAAGTCTTCCAAAATTGTTTGCTTTGAAAAGGATCAGTTTATAGGCAGGGCACGTGAACATCTCTACCTCTGCCATCTTAACACACACTTGAAATTAGTATAGCTCTATGTTATTACATTTCTGGTTTAGTTCTGATGTTTTATAACAGAAATTATTTAATACTGAATTTATTTGGAACTTAACTCTTAGTGACATCTTAGAGTAAGAAATACATTATTAAGTCCTAGTTGTACTTTCTCTTTGTTGCTAGAAGTCACAGAGATTTAACCAAATTCTTGTCTTCAGTTGTCCGTAGAGGATGGCAAGCAGCCCATCTCCTAATTTCTGCTGAATAAAACTCAAAAGTCTGCTGAGCTTGTGAGATGCTAGGGGTCAAGTTTACTTAATGCTGTCTATTGCTTCTGAATAGATAGACAAATGGACATATGTTAAGCTTGTGACCATTCTGCAGAAAAATTGCAACACTGAAATTCAAAGTGCATAGTCCTTGCAAGAAGGGTGGCGGAAGGTGCCACAGGAGGTTGCTAAAAAGCACCATGGTCTGGAGCGGTATTGAGCCCCCACTGAACAGCTCAAACCTTAATGGTCCAGTGTTTTTCATTGCTTATAAAAATCCAGTTTTGTTATCATGGATTTTGTATTGCCTGTGTTCAGATCTTTATGTCACTCCTTAATTTTATGTTTTAATTTAACTTGGTGAAACTTTGTGGTTAAAAATGTAGGTTCACTGGATAATCTAGTGGTTCTTTCTAGTCTCAAAAATCTATGTGTATCAGCAACCATTAACACAAAACTGTATTTTGTATAACCTTTTACTGACAAATATAGCCAATTGTAGTGTATCCTTTAGAAATACAGAAGATACAAAATATTATCTGGTATTGTTATTCTGACAATGCATTCTGTCATTCAAACAAAGAAACAAGTAAACAAACAAACAAAACCCCACAAAAGACTATAATTTGTATTCTTAACTGAAGCATCACATTGTGGATGCAGACAGTCACCTTGCAGGAAGAGCAGGAGAAAAGAAATGCAAACAGGATTTGGAGAAAAAAAAAAAAAGTGTTTGTTAACAAATACATAAAGATTAAATGCATCTCTCATACAGATTTCATTCTCTGGGTGCAGATGAAAAGTCAACATTTGCAAATGGAGACAGTCCAAATTCAACAATACATAGGCAGCCAGAACAGCAGATTCTCTCCTTGAGAGGATATTGTAATTTACACAGACTTTATGGCACACAAAGAGCAGACAGCATATCTTTATAAATTTGCACCCATCTTCAGCATGGCATGGAACTCATCCATCTTCTTGTACACTCAAGGTACTCCTATGAAGAATGCCATCTCATCTAATCTTATTTCCTCAAAATTGACATTTTTTTCCTGCCATACATTCAATTTTAGTAGGAAAATCTAGCATATAAACTCCTCAGAGGATTCAAATGAACCTTCTAAATGTGATTGCATCACTTAATGAGACCAAAACATAGCCAGTGTTCAAATATTTAGAATAACATTAATTTTCAGCATTAATCTTTGTTATTATTATTATTATTATGTAGCTCTTCACTTTGCTGCCTAAAAACAAAGTCTTTGTTCCCAAAAGGTGATGATAGATGCTGAGAATAAGATATTCATAAAGCATCCCATGGTCACAATCATTTACTATCTTTTTTCTTTCACACTTAAATATTTATGATATTGGTCAAAATATTTTGTGGAATTGATTTACAGGCAACATGCTGAGACAGCACCATTTTTGACATGGTCACATTTTCTGATCTATTAATATGCCCCAAATGCAAACCTGCTGTCAGTCAAAAACAACTTAAGTCTCAATTTGGAAGATTCAGTCAAATTTTGGTTAGTAATTTCTACAAACTGTGTTTGAAAGAAGGTAGGATTCAATGTGAAAAAAGGTATTATTCAAAATAAGAAAAACAGGCAGAATGCTGTGAAAAAGTGCTGAACAATTTTTTTTCTACACTGCATAAGGTAAAATTTTTATGCAGCTGTTATATGCCTTGTCATGGGTTTAGCTAGGTGGGCCTGGGTTTCGGTTTTGGAGTTCAGACTAGGCCTGACAGTTGTCAGCTGTCTTGAGACAGGCTGAGCTAGCTAACAGCTGACATCTT
>JAWWLZ010000001.1:64374632-64417015 GCA_035041345.1 Poliocrania exsul
GTGATTTGTAGTTAAAATGGTAGAATTTGTGTTTACTGGGAAGTGGGAGGTTATTTCTTGTTATACATAACTTGTGTAAGTGGGTGTTATATTGTAGTATTCTCCTCTTAATTCTCTCTTTTCTGTATAAATATATGTAGCTCATTTAAGCATAAAACTGGTTTTAGAAGTTTTTTTTCCCTTTCTTCCTTTTCTCAGCCGGGCCTAACTCTGTCTTTGGACAGCTGGCGTTTTGCCAGCTCAACCCAAGACATGCCTGACCATTAATTGATGTACAGCAGAAAAAAACCCCAAACATTCAAGTTGAATTTCATTTGATTTTTGTGATTTTCAAAAGAAGTCTAAATTAAGGAGTTGGTTTTTCTGATCATTTTCTAGCTTATAGCAAAACTCTGATCTTCTGACTTGTGATAAATACATTTCATGCCTCAAGGGTATGTGGTAAATATAAATCATGCTTCTCTAGAGGGCAGGCATGATACCTTGTGATATTATCAAAGTAAAGATATTGGCTTTATTAAACAATAACTAAATAAAAGCACAATTCATCATATATAAAAAATTATAAATATATATATTATTAACTCTGCTATCTATACATATATATATGAAATGTTTTATTTGTATATATATCACATGTTTATTTTTATTTTTATAGATATTATACATATATTTATCCACCTTTATTTTATCTTCATTTATGAACAGAATGGAAAGAATATAGTGGTGAAGAATGAAGTTAATGTAATCCCTCACAAAATGAGCAACTCAATTGCTTTGCTCAAATTAGGTATGAAGTTATGCTAACATCCTTCTGTTATCAATGGAGAGAAGCATTTGAACAAAGTGATTCAGCTCTCTGAAGACCTGACTCACTTTCTGGAGGTGTGAGTTTCTGTCCATTGATAAATAGGAAATCCATGTATGGCAATTACATCCAGGTCTATGTATTTAAAATGGATGTGATGAGTCTAGATCTTTGCTACCATTTCAGAAGATAGGTTAATTCACTCAGATCTCTTGAACTGAGTTTTTCACTTGTAAGCAAAATGGGTCCACCAGCCAGTGAGAATAACAGCAGACAACTACGCAAAATACCCAAATGGCAGTTCCTCATGCATACTCAGGAAAGGTGATTCTGGGAAGCCTGGAAGAGGGTTATTAGAGGGAGCCTTTCAGAAAATTAATACTTCAAAATTATTCTAGTGCTCCACACTTTGAAATAGGTGGAACACCCTGAAAAGCTGCTAGTTATAAGAAAGAGAAGACTGTAATTGTTGAGGTTTGCGGAAATCTTGAAAGTAAGACAGACCATACAATTAAAAGTCTGAAAAACACAGAACTGAGAAAAAGTGAAAATTATTATATTTATGGGCCTGATTTACAAATTTACTTATTTACTGCACCACAAATCAATTTGAACTTTAGAGTAAGGAACATTATATTCAAACAGACAGATATGCTTTTACTTACTGTACTTCAGTATATTTTCAACCCATACGTAGGATTAATGAAAACCAAAACATCTATTAAATTCTAGTAATTCTGTTAGTTTCTGTTAATCTTTTTTGATGGGTCACTCATTAATTTTCCCCAAATACTTCCAATTCTTTTGTAATCCCCAAACACTGCCAATTTTCATGTAATCTTGAAGCATCACTGTTAGTAATATTTTATAATTAGTTTAATATATGCTTGATAGCTTAAGAACAAGAGTTTCCTTTTCACTTGCAAGATTTGTTTTTACAAGAGACACAGAATTCTAATTAAATGTAACTTTTTCTTTAAAAGGACCCTACATGATTTAAAGTTGCATAAAACTGTTCTTTAAAGCAAGTTATAGAAACAGCAGCAGGTTAAGTGTCCAAAAGTAGTGGATAAAAAAGACTAGCAAATTATAGTCTCCAAAATATAAGTTTACTGCTCTTAGTATCCATCACATAAACACATAAAAAGGAAACCAGGATAGTAGCACATCAGGAGTTATCCTCTTTAGTCACACAGAGTAGTGTTCTTCATTAAAACTGTGTTTTTACTGCATTTCCAGACTTCCAGGATTTTGGTCCTAGATTTCAGTATTTCTCTGCATTCCTATAAGTTTTACTTTTTCTCAAATCAAACAAATCAGAGCTTTATGAGGCACTCCTGACTGGGGTTGTCAGTTTGTTTGTCTCCAGAATTAACAAGTCAGGACTTTAATCTTGGGAGAACATGGTTCCAAGCAAATTTATAACATTAGGCTGCCATCAGGAATGGTTAGTATAGCTTCATTTCAAATTCTACCCTTCAGTTATATTTTTAAACATTCTGTCTTATTTCCTAGGTATTTTTTTTCCTTAGCACTATATTAACATCTGTAGAACATAAAGTGAAACATTTTTCCCATGACTCTAAAATAAAATTAAAAAAAAAAAAAAAAAAGAATAGCCTCCTTCAAGGAAAAAATGGTAACACCCCCCCCTCCCCCCCCCCCCCCCATCAAAAAGCTGCAAATCTTATACTCCTGACATTAGTTCATTTAAGAGCAATATGAAAATTCAGATATATATTATGGTGTTAAAAACACAATGTTAATTAAGAAAGATAATTAAGACTATTTTTGCATAAAATAATGAAATTAATTCTGTAATCAGGTTAATTAGAGTATCTGATCAAACATTAAATTTAAGTTGAAACAATCATTTTAATAAATCCCTATTAGTAATGTATGTTTCTTGTCACTTCTATATTTTTCTGTTCTCCCTCAGTACCAATAAGTCCAAAATCAAATTTAGGTTAAACTAAATTCGTTGCAAATTTGTGGCAGATGCCTTACGCATATGTGCTATTATGTAAATAAGCAGTTTAACTGACTTGAGAAGACCTTTTGAATTCTTAGCAGAATTTGGACCTAATTCTGGGTACTCATTCTCCTAATATAAACTGCACAACTGAATAACTGAAGTATGTGACAGAAGAAAGTCCTTAAATTAGTTACCTAGTAAGCTTGATTATATTTGTTGATTTTGTTTGCCTTCCTTCAAAAAAATGTATCCTTGATAGATATCACAGGACACAGATGTCAGAAATGTCATTAAATTAATCCAGAGAAAAAAGACCCATTTCCTAATTCTGCTTGTATAATGGCATCTCATTTACTTAATTTTGTAAAATTCAGTTCAGTGCCAGCTGAGTTGTCAGAACTGCAGGCATATTACACAGAGAATACTAGAAAGTGCTTCCTTCATTATATCAGGGCTACACCAATGGTACAGTTCCTCTTTTTTCTTTAAAAACTATGTTCACTTACGTAATTTTTCAGAAGAGATATCCATAAGTCTCTTAATGAGCTTATATAGTTTACAGTAAAATTCCCATCAAACAAATGTTCCTGATTCAAAACACTTACATTTTATTAAACCAGGCTTGAAAGTTAATTTGTGCTGCATTTAGTCATTACATTCAATGTACTGAAAATTAATGTGGAAGCAACATCTGTATGCACCAAATAATTTTGGTTAGCCACACAATCCTATTCTAATGCTTGGCAAGAGCTATACTTCTAGGCTTTCAAATCTTACCTGGAAGACTGCAGAAAAAAATATCTTTGTGATTCTAAAGAGGAAATCAAGGAGCATTTCACATGGGTTGTGAATCGGCATTTAATGGAGGCTGAAAACTTTCTTATGTCTTTTTTTCAGTTTAATGAAAAATTTCAGGAAACCATTCTTTCCAAACATCTTACACCTTTTTCTTTTCATTTACTATATTATATTTATTTATGTGAGAATAACTAGAAAGTAGGCTACTTTAACTTGCACCCAAATCTAAATAGGAAGTAAAAGGATTTTCTGAAATTACTGCACAAAGTGCACATAGTAGGAAGTAAAAGGATTTTCTGAAATTACTGCACAAAGTGCACATAGGGTAGGTCTAAACTAGCACATTTAAAGGAGGTTTGAAAACAATGAGCAGTATGAACAGATTTGTGTTTACTGAACTTATTGTACAACTAAAAATTAATGAAACAGGTTAACAGCCTGAGTGAAATAAAGTATTTTTCTTTCTGTATTAAAAAAAAAAACAAAAATCCCCAAACAAAGAAAACCCACCAAACCCCCCAACCAACCAACCAACCAAAAACAAAAACAAAAACAAAACAAAAAATTCCAAACAAACAATCAAAAAACCAAACCAAACCAAACCTTAACGTGATTTACCAAAATATGAAAAGTAGATGAAGAATTTCAGCTCACTTAACATTTCCATTCACCTCCCTGAGAGGAACGGAGGTGCAGATGTTAATTACCGTTTAAGGAATGTCTTGTCAAAACAGCTAAGAATTATTGCTCTGTTAATGATTTTGTCCTGTGCTTGGGATCAATGACTGATTTCAGAAAAAGAATGCTGAAAAGGATCACTGACACTTGGTTAGGACACGCTGTCTTTCCCTGCAAACACCAGCAAGTAATAAATGGCTTTGTGCCAACAATTTAGCTTTAGAAAAGGAGTTATTATAAAACTGGAGTAATGAGGGAATTACAGTTACTTTTAAGAAGATTATTACCCTTGTATCAAGTGAGTTAATTTATTGTTGGCAACTTCAGGGACAGCTAGTGATTTAAAAACAATGCCAAATGCTCACAAGCATGATGGCCTGAGAAGCCAGAATACTTTATTGATAGACAAATGGATGTATTTCAGTCAAATTTATTTGGTGGGATAGCAGAGGCAGGCAGATATTTCTCCACACATTCATCGGTCACATACCACTTCTCCTTTGAAATATTTTGGAGTTTTGCTGCGCCTTCATTGGATGTAAAACTTTGTCTTTTGTCTTGATAGAGCACCAGATGAATTTTTCAGGTAAGCTTGATTTAGGAAGGCATGCACTAAAGGAAACAGGTCAATTCCATTGTGACCTATGAATCACTCCTTTAGCATTTAGCTTCCCTACATATGCCACCAATTCCTCCTTTACAAGTTCAGGACTCTAGTTTTTCCAAACTACCTATAAATAGTTTTGCTTACTCTCTTTTTTGACATGTTTTCCAAATGGTTCTAATCAGTATTCCTGTTTTTGTGGTTTGTTTTTGGGGTTTTTTGTTTTTTTGTTTGTTTGTTTGGGGTTTTTTGCAAAAAAAAAAATTTCCTCCCACCATCTTCTCAGCTGCCTGGATGACAAATCCATCTCTCACACATTTATATCACTGAATTTAGTTACCAGATTTCACTTAAAATGAGTGATGGGACTTCTTTTTGTAATTCATTTAGGTGTAAAACTTAAAGTTACTTAAACACAGTCCTAAGTAAGATGGGATTCCTTCCAGCCTAGAGTTCAACTCTAGAGACAGTCTTCTGAAAGTATTCAAGAGGTGTCTGGATGTGACATCTGGGCATATGGTTTAGGGATGATTAAGGTTGTGCTGGGCTGATGGTTGGACTAGATTATCGTGAAGGTCTCTTTTGATCTTGATGATTCTGTGGTTCTGTGATCTAAGCTGATTATGCACAGAAAAAGTATATTTGCAGCTTAAAAGATCGAGGTGATGAAGTACTAAAGAGGAGAAAAGCATAGGACTGAGATTCAGATTCAAATTTTAGATGTCTACAATGTATAAACCTACATAGGAACCACAGATACATATGTTTTCTAATTTCTCCTTTGGATTAATAGACATCCTGTCCATCCTGTCAATTGCAGTAGTCCATAAAATGTAATAATTCACAAAATCAAATATACAGAAGTGAACCTGAGCAGCTCTTTAGATTATACTAACTGCTGCAACAAACCACTGGGTTTTTTTACATACAAAAGTAAGCCAATTCAAGTAATTTGTTTTTCCCAAGGTCTGTTACCTGTGAGTGGATTTCATCTGGACAGGACAGAGCCCTGCACCAGCAAGATATTCAGACAGTCTCAAAGTACATACTGATGAGTTTCAGGACAATTTTTCTAGAGATTTTTTTTTTTATTTTTTTTTCCATGTTGACACAAAAAAATAGTAGAATGGAATTTCATAGAAGTAGTAGGGACATCATTCAGTTTCACAGTATTACACATCTCTTACCATAGCAGTATGGATTTCTGCAGCATTAAAAGTGAAAGCTGTAGCTGTAGGACAGTGGGTCAGGCCAACAAAACTCAAAAAGAAACAATTGAAACTTCCACTAGTGCTAATGGTCTTTTTGAGTGCAAGGTGAGATGACAAACCCTTCAAAAAAGTTTGAAAAGATTGATTACATCATAATTTGTGTTTGTTCCTCCATTCTGGCATTAAGTGCTAGGAGTATTACTGTTTTATAATGGAAAATTTTGTTCCCTGCTGTGGGGAGAAAAATAGCTCTGAAAGCAGAAAACACCTGACAGACACTTTGAATATGAAACTTTTTATTAAGCATTGCACTATTTTTGCTTTGTTAATTATCTATTTCACAATTTCAGGTAATCACTTTGAAACTTCTCAGTAGTCTGACTTTCAAAGGAACTTTACACTCTGACAGTTTGTATACCCATGTTGTCAAAGAACATGGGAATGACATAAGCACCTTGGTAATTTGTCCACTGCTGTTTTTCACATCCCTTTCCCAGAAGGCAGTAACATTAAAAACATTTGTTCCAGTGGTTATACAATGACAGTGTATTCCCTGGATCTGTGATGGAGGTAGTAAGATCTTCTTGTTGACAAGGCTGATAAAGTAAGGCTGCAGTACTTGTTTGCGCAAACACCCACCTCAGCATGACCTGCAGCAGTCACAGCACCAGCTAGAAACAGTTGCTGAAATTCATGCTCTCTTGTGTATCACCTAAGGTTCCCTGTCCATACTTTATGTACTTGTATCTGGTACCTGCTGTTTACTGGGGAGGGATTTGCTACAGAAAAATGGGTGCAATTAGAGGAAAAATTCAAATTCAACACTAATCCATTTTATAAAGAAGTGAATTATGAAATGACTGCTACTCAACTGAGATGTCATAAATGTATGGCCAGACTTAGAGGGGGGAAAAGTGAGCACAAGTTGCCACAAGTCTATAAGAATCAATCTGAAAGAATTAAACAAAATTAAAAATGAAAAATATAAGACCATGACAACTGATAAATGAGCACATTTGCCACACATATCTTAAGAATAGTAGATAATGTGAGATTATCATGGTAAATTACTTCATTTTTAGAAGCAAAGAACATTGAGTGAATTGCATTTCTCACGACTTCACTAAAGCACATGATGAAGTGCTATATAGTAAATTACTCGAGTTTAGCAAGAAAATAGGCTAATTTGTAGGTTGATTCAATGAGTGAATAGATGGTGCTGAAAGGGAAAGTATAGAGCTGGAGAAATGTGCTACACAATTCCATATCAGAACTAATCCTGAATAATATTTTCAGTCATGACCCTAATACAAATATAGGCAAAGAGCTGATGCAATGGGCTTCTGACATAAAACTGATAAGGAATTTCAGTGAAGGCCAAGTTATCTGACCAAAAGAACTAGAGAAATAAAAACAAAAAGTCTTTCTTGTTAGAGAAGACTAGGAGATTTTAGTTTTCTTCATTTAGGAGAATAAAGCCAGATGGAGAAAAAGGTAAAGTTCATGAGTAAACAGAGATGTCACATGACTTTGCAAATTAAGAGATATTGTTGTCATGAGAATAAATCTGTTGACACAGTGTCTATGACAACAAATTACTGGACTTCTTCCCAACATTTAGATTCTTATATTAGCAAAAATTCCACAAGAGAAACCAGCAGACTTGTTTTTATTGTGCATATTAATGGAAGGCTATAGACTTTTATTTCATTTCTTAATGTCTGACTACACTCAAGACAGCTGATGTACAGTAGAAGTTTGCACTGTAATAAAGTTTTAAGACACTATAGTTACAATGTACAGTTTCTAATACAAGATAGATAAAAGGATTTATTATTCCTTACAGAGATAATGTGCAGCATTAAGGTTAAGAATTCTTAGCAAGAAGGTAGGATATTTCAGTATGATGCTTTTGAAAAATCTCATCTAGTAAAAGAAGATACTAGAAGTAAGAATGATCTGATGAAAAACTGCCATTTCTAATTGAAGAATACCTTTAAGCTAATCATCTAGATTCCTTAATCAGGCACTTTCACTATAAGATTCATCTGAAGTCCCTTATGTTTTACTTTACAAAGAGATGAATTGTGCCCTGAAAGTGTCTACTTCTCCCTGCTGACTACTAAATTACTCGAAGTGCCTAGATCAGGTTATATGTGGCATCCTTAGCTTCTACAGCTGAAGCAACAGAAGACACATCTTTCAAAATATCTACTAAATCAAAGATAATCTGTGTGACCTTAGCTATGTCATTTAGTTCCTTGGTGTCTTTACTGTTCATCTATAAAATGAGGATAATAGAATTTCCATGCTTTTCAGGGCAATGCAGTGAGTTGCAGATTACATGGCTCTCTAATACCATGGCAATGGTACACTATAAGTACTTAGGCCTCTTCTGGACTTTTAAATGAGAAAGGTAAGAAGAATAGACAGCAGGACTTGTGAAATAATTTTTTTTCAAAGCAACAAATTAGTCACCTCCCTGAAGCAAAGCACAATTGAAGGATGGGGTTCCTGTAAATCAGGCTTTTATTAATACAAGAGTCATGTTTTTGAAAGAAGGGGTATTCCTCCATCTTGAATAAGGGAATTCACATAGCATATGTTTTCTCTTTTGTCACAAGCTGTTTCATTTGTCTCGTGACTCAGGTAAACAATTCCTGCATCAAGAGAAGAGTGCTTTTTATCTACTGCCCCCTGATATGTGATACATCCTTTTAAATTTTCTATGTCCTGTTTTGAGACATCTACCAGGGAAATGTTTGTCAGCATCCAAATATTTAGTGAAACATTCATTGTAACACATTTCTAGTGTAACATTGTGACTGATGATAAGATCCTGCTTGTTTCCTATATGCAAAGACTGATTTTCATCTTGTTTACACCAATACCATTTGACTTCACCTGAATTGCTCCTAATTTACTCTACAACTGCTGTCAAAATCCTCATTGCATTTCAGCCAGAGCTTACGAATCTCCAGCAGGAAGCGCCTTTTTATTGTAAGGATAAATTGGCATTCATCCAGAATTCCCTGGGAAAAGGGTTTTTTAACCACATTGATTCAGAGAAACATAGAGACCTTATTTATTCAAAATCAAGGATATGAATATTTTAACAGCAGCAGCCATAAAGAGAAGGCAAACATTCAAAGTTGCTGCAAATGAAAAAAATCTCATGTTAGGCTGTCTAGAGCTAATGGATGATGATAGAATTTAGAGAGTGCAGACAAAGAGGTACAAAGAAGTACTTGTCAATAACAAGAACAACAGTCTTTATTTACAATCCAATGTTTAAAGCCAAAATAGACTTTTTTTTTTTCTCTGTTTGATCTCGGGAAAAGTTATCTGCAGCTAACAGGCCCGAATTTGAGTCTTTTTATGTCACTCAAAAGAAGTACTGAGATAACTGTGCTAGAGATGACAGGCTAGTAACCCCTCTAGCAAGCAAGACCTGGGGGTGGGGGTATCATGTTTTCTGTATCTGGGCTGAAAGCACTCTTCCTACTTAGAAATGCTCTCTTTTGTTCTCCCATAGTGCTTGAAATCCATTCTCAAGAGATATGAAAAGTTGAAATTCATCTCATAGAAAAAAAGGTGTCTTCAATTTCCACAGGAACAAAGAATCACAAAATGAATGTAAATCTTTTCCTCTTTTTTTTTCTTCTCAAGGAAGAACTGCTTGCAGACATCACAAACCAAATCCTCAGCTATATCAGCTGTTACAGCAGCACTAAAGTTAGAGGGTGTTACCCCCAGTATCCGTCTCTCTTACTGAGACATAAGAATAAGCCAATATTATTTAATGTCAGCTACTTAAAAAACAGTGAAATGAAGCCAGATTACTAGTAAATATACATTTGCAACATGCATTATTGCTAGCCAGACAACTGTCAGGGCAAGAAACAAACAAAAAAGATGACTTACTGACCTCTTGTATTTTAATTGAAAAATTATTTTTATCTCAAAGTATTGGCACAGTATTATACTAGTTGCAATAAATTGTAACCCTAAATAAAATATGGCAAGGAGAGAAGTCTTATAGATTAAAGAGACAGAGAAATTTGGGAGACCAAGCTCGAATATCCAGACACGTCAAATCACATTATTCAAACTATATCCTGGAAGATCAAAACCAGAGCTCCTAATCTTAAAAGCTAGTAACATTACCAACTGAAAGGTACTACTTTATTTCAGTTTGGCAGTTCCTTTATCTAAATGCAAAACTTCCATGAGAGCAAACATATTTTTAAACAGTACAATGGTAAGCTTTCACAGTTTAATTTTGAGTAAGCAATCTAAGAGATTGTCCTAGTAATGGCTTTCATTTAAAACTGCAAAGATTATTCACATCTGAATTGGCAAAATCTTAATAGCATTCAATGTCTAGTTTTAAAATAACGTCTATGCTATTTGTAGATTTACATGGACCTAAGAAGCCTCAGTTCTACTCTATTAAACCCATAAGCTTTTGCATCATGCTTCCTCTCAGGAATTCTCTTATTACTCAGAACAATTTGAAATCCCACTTTCTTGTCCTGAAGTTCCCCTTCTGACCTTATCTATCAACCACAAAAAAATAATATGAGCAAATAATAAACAGCAAGTCCACTCATAGCCCAACACCAGTCAGACATGGTGCCCACATTTAACTTGAACCACGAGCGTGTGGACCTGAGACCAGAACCGTGCACATGGTCTCCCTTCGTGGGCTCCTCTACCACAGAATAGTTTGGACAAAGAGAGAACTACAATTACTGTCTCAGTGGTGGATTTTCATATGACTTCATATGGCATATTGCTCCTGATTAAGGTTTGCTTAAGTTTTGGAAACTATGTGGAAGATGGACAGATGTCTTGCAGACCAAAAATCTTTTGTCTCTAAAAGACTTCTGAGATGTCATTGAAGAAAATAGGTACAACTTCCCTTGTAATGGAAACACTTTACTGCTTGAGGTGCTTGTTCAAGGAGACAGTGACAAGCGTCAATGACTTTGTTAATCATTTCCCCTCTCAAGCATCCTATTCTTGGTCACTGAGAAAGCAGCAAGGGGAAAAGTGACTTCTGCCCAGTTTACACAACAGAGATATTATTGGAATTAGAAGTGATACAAGCCTTTAATGACTAGCTTACAGGAGAGCAAAGTAAACAAAATATAAGACATAAGAGCCCTCACACACAATCCTTAGAATTTCTGGCAAAGCTACTCTGTGAAAAAAGTTAAGTAGCAGCTGAGATAAAAAAAAAAAATATATATAAGTGTCTTTCAGCTCTGATAATGCGGAACCTGTTTCTGAGGCACAGCCATGCAGTAAGCCTATCAGATCTCTCTCTGTGTTCACTCATCATTCCCAAATGCCAGATATATAAACTCTGTTAGTTGGATCCTCTAAGGGGCAAGTCATTTTTTTTTTTTGTCTTTGCAATCAAAAACATTTGCTTGGCTTTAACTTTTTCTTAAGTTTTGTAATATTTACACAACAGAGGGAGAGACTCTAAAACATTCATCTTCTTTAATTATTCCTTTTAAAATTTTACAGCATATTTAATTGGAATTTGAACCCAACTGAAAGATAATTTACTAAATGAATCACCTTCAAAACTCTGGGTAAAACAATAGAATAAAAAACAACAGATGAACAAACCCCCCAAACATTTTTTAATGCTCTCCCAGTCTAACACCATCTATTAATTCTTATTTCAAAATGTCGAAATTACTGAAATCTTATAGTTCCAATGAATGAAATAAAATAGAGAACCTGATGTATTAGTAAATTACCTTTCTTTATGATTTTACCTTTTTCTTCATGACGAAGCATTTAACACATAGCCACTCACAACACTATCATATTAAACATACTGGGAGGGTGTAATTCTTAAGCTTTATCAACAGGCTTTATATTCTGTATAAATAGTATAACCTCTAGAAATATTGTATGACTTCTGCATCATCAAAACTCTTTGTATGATTATGGATATTCTCAGTACAATCCAAATGCATGAAGAGAAGCAGTATCTGGAAACAAAACTGTAAAAATAATCTTTAAAAAAAAGTTTTATTAGGTTAATTTCCAGACCATAGTCCTACATAAGCTTCTGGGAGATGAAAAATGCAAATTATTATTTTCAAATACAAGATTTAAGACACTCCAGTCCACTCTTCAGAGTATACATTTTATGTGTGATCAATGTAAGAAAGAAAAAAAATCAGATCATAGCTAAATGTGCAAAAATGTGTCAAATGTGTCACCCAAATAATTCATTAACAGTAAGCTGATTAACACAACATATTTTATTTCAGAGTGAAATTCAAAGCCTGTTATAGCAAAACAATTTAGGCTTACAGGATTGTATTGAGCCCTGTTATGCTTGACCATGCTAATGTAGCTGTTTTTATTTCAGAAGCACTGGGGAGGGAAGCATGAAATCATTAGTAATTATATAAATATCAAGGCCACACAACTGGCTCTATTACTGTTTTCAAATGGTAACATCTGCAAATTCAGCCTGTAATAAACACTAACGCATCCAGAGACGAGAGTGCTGACATATGAATGGGATGCTTTGTCAGACTTGCATAAAAATGTAGATGAACAGCAGGGAAAGAAAACCAAAGAATTCAAAGGGTTTCTTGATTGCCTTCTTTAAAATGCCAAGAACTTAAGCTGGCCTTTCTTATCTTCCTCTACATGCATGTGACACTTTAGGAGGCCTTTCTTATTGTACTATAATTCAGTAATTGTTCCAGCTCTGTGCACCATGCCTTCCTTCCAAAGGGCAGCATGAGGTATATAATTCTGGTAATGAACAGCTGCATAATTTAAGGGTCGAACTAGCAGGGTTGAACGGTTCCTTATTTGTGTTTTCTTAGCAGTTGCCTAGATATTCCAAGCCTATTTAGGAATATAATCATTTGTCTGCCTTATTTCTCATAGATAATATATGTTTAGACTTGGTAATGTTCCAGAAAGCAGATTTTATCAGCATTCCAGGGCCAGAGCAAGCTTTTCTCTCATTTTGCTTCAAAGGGTAGCAGTACAGAACTAGAATGAGGTGATTTTTTTCCCCAGCCATGAACATTCTCTGTTCTATCATGCAGACTTTTTCAAACCCAGTGCTATCCCCTTTCCAAAGCATCACAGACTAAAGCACAGAACTATCAAAGGCATTTCCACACAACATTTCTCTTACTAAGGCTGATCTTCCAAATGTTAAAAAGGTTCAGGCAGCTAGGCCCTACAAGATGAAAGCTGCATGCTGATTAATCAGCTGCTTTTTTATTCTGTTCTGGCAAGTGTTCCCTATTTGTAAATAAAAGGTTTAGCCTGCATTTCCTGTAAACTAAGGAACATAAGGCATCTTTGGACCAGACTCATAAAGCAACAAAGCCTTCTGCTGTCACATCCGCAGGGGTAGGTTGTTTGTTCTATCACAAATATACTTTCAGGTGTCCTGGAGAGAATGAGCTAACCGAACACAAACATCATTCCAACATGAGAAAATTACATGGTAACCACAAAGCTCCCTCATTATTAATTACATTCTTTGGCTTCCAGCAGCACTTTAATTGTTGCTTGCTTGAGGAGACCAGTCTGTGATTTGTGTCATTGCAGAAGGTCAGTTTGGTTTATGATATGTGTGTGGCTCAGTGTAGCACAAGTCCCTCAAAGAAACACTCTCATATAAAAGACAAATACGTTTATTTATGTCTCAGAGTGCTGGCTTTCTTTTCAGATGGTAAATAGGTAGTGTGAAAGAGATGTGACAGACCCAAGAAGACCAGAAATTGTCTGCAAACTGGCAGCCACTGTGGTTCACTGACAGGCCAAATTACTTTCAGCCAGTTTGGCACATCTCCATTTGTCACACTTAAAAACTTGAGCCAAAGTTATCCAGTTAATACAGAGCACAGTATTTCTCCCTCCTCAAAGCTGGAAAAGAAATGCAACTGTTCAAGATTCACAGTGTGCAGTCATGCCACCTATTCATCACAAAGGGATTTAAAATAGTTGTAAGTAAAATATACCTAACTTAACTCCCCTCACACCCTCTTGACCACCTCAGGTTGTCTTCTGTGCTGTGCATACCACCTCTGTACTATTTATTCCAGACAATGATTTCTCGTGTAGACAGATTCCCTTCTGCTGTAAATCATGCAAACAGCTAGCACAAATAGTCTGTGAATATAGCAAGTAGCAGGGAATGAGCTTTTGAAAAATCTATTCAGACCAAGAAAAGGAAATGGTTCCCTCCCCCACCAAGAATTTGAAGGCAAGGTAAAGGTTGCTTATTTTGGAAGTTGTAGGACTTTCATGAATCAGCATCAGGTTTTGACATTCCATCCATCACTGCTCAGCAATAACCACTGTATCTTTTTCTATGACCCAATACCAGTTTATATGTGATTTTATTTGAATTGTTGGTAGTGTAGTCATGAGAATCAGGTTTATATAGCTCTTGTATGGATAGAATTTTTTATTGACCTACAGAATTTCTTTGGAGAATTTCCACTGTTCCCACATAACTGTACAGAAATCATCTTTTATCTAGATGAGCTTTTCGTGTTCAAAGAAGAGAAAAAATGCAACAATTTCAAACACTATAAACACTAATCAAAAAGACATGTGAAGTGCTTCTTTAGATTTTCTAAGGCCAATTTAGATATTTAAAATAGGCACGTGGCAGGCTACACTGTTGGCAATCAATAATCAAAACGTTTGAAATACTTGTACTTTTCGTAGTAACTGATAATACAGATCTTTTGAAGATGCAAAGGAGAAATCATAAGGGTCAAATAATGAATAAAGAATGAGAATGGCACTTTCCCTGCTCTCTGCTATTTGAAGAAAGCTGCAGCTGCCCCCTTTTCTTTACTTGTCGCCCTTGAAGCATCCATGAAAAACTGATTAAAAGAAATATTCTGAGATTCTTATATGAGTTATTGCCTATTCACAGGCAAAACCTGATATTGAACTCAAATTTGTAAGAGCTCCACTAAAATTATTCCAAGTTTACTGGTGTAAATAATATCAGAATCCTTTCCTCTAATTGCCAATTAACATATTTTATCAACATTCTTCCTGCTTAATGCCATAGTATTTTTGACTGCAAGGTCTAGTAATAATTAAATGCTCACTAGTGAAGATATTTTAGAACAAATTTTACAACTAATCACTGAAGCAGTTTCAGTTTTTCACATTTTCCTGCTGAAACTTTCCTCCTTTATTTTATCTGCTATACTTTCACCTTGGATTTACATTCTAGATATCAGCCATCGTTATGAAAAGAAAGTGTAGCTTTAATTTTTTGTTGTTTTATTCACAATATTGCTTAGTAGAGGAATAGTTTCTAGCAGTAGTTTGCTTTCTATATTACTGACATATTTTCACTTTGTTATGCAAAATCTTCAGTTAATTAGCCTTTATGAATTACTTCATTATATTCTTTATATGAGAGAAATGGGTGTGATTGAAAATAGGTGTAATTGCACATATATCTATATATATGTCTCTAACAGAGATTATTTTTATAGCTGGGATTATTTGTTTTCATTTTATTTTAGGCAATGCAGTCAAAGAACCTAGAAGGCTGAACCACTAAAGGTAACCTCTCAGTTATTTCAGTGTCTCACAGTCATTAAATGAAAGAAATCCAAACAAAATCCAAAACAAACAGCACCAGAGACTGCGCCTGGAATAGTTTTCCCCTAGAAGAACCTCTACTAGTCATGATGTGAAGAGAAGAGCAAGGCACAGGGATTGTTCCCAGCAGGCAGTCAGCATGCAGCCACACTGGTCCTGAGACTGCGCTGGCTCACATGGATATGGGCAATCCCATTGATCTCATTGCCTTGAGGTTGTCCCAGGAATATTTGTCGTACGGAGAATCTCTGTAGCAAATTCAACAAAAGTACATCAAAGTCTTTCTTGTAATTTTCTGCCAATATATATAGAAGTGTAATTTTCATTGTCTGGAATTATATATGTGAGCAAACCAATAAAAATATTCAGTTTATAAAAATAAACTTGGACTAAGAACAAGACCTAGTGTAGCTTTTTTCTTTTTCTCCAGAGCATTTGAAAACTCATGTATTTTCTACATTAATTGTTACTGACACAAATACTATCCTGGCCTGTGTCACATTTTATTCAGTTCTTGGATTTACCATTTACATTTCACTGTTCTATCAAGACTTTTTCAGAACACTTTATTTTATTTTTATCTTTTTTTTTAAAGGTGGGGGAAAAATTTCTTTCATTAAAAAAAAAAAAAAAAAAAAAGTTTGAGGCAACTTCCAGAAGAAAAGACTGTAATGAACTACCCTGTCACAAATACCTAGTGGAACTGAAAAGAGAGAAAACAGAAGATTCATTACTGTTGTCTGCGTGTAGATGATTGTTTGAAAGGTCACCCAGATGAAAAATATCCTCCAAACCAAAAATGTACATCTGGTAAAGAAAATGACACTTGTAGCACAACAAAAAATTTGCTGTACTCAATATTTACATTAAGAAAATAAGAGGTTTTACTGTTCAAATACACAGATTTTACTGTTAAACACACTATCTTTAAAATAAAAAAAACCCAACCAAACACATGTAAATGTCTTATTTTCTTTCTTTACATACACTCAGACATATAATCAGACTTTGTTGTAAATAATTTTTTTACTTAAGACAACAAAAATTTTCCAGATAAATTTACTCAATTGCACTGTGAACATTGATTAGGGTATGAATCTACAATCTACAAAATAGTCATGAACAATAAGCTATCTTTAAATCTTTCTCTATTCTTGTCTTAGCTGTTTTGCATTCCATACTGCATTATATAAATTCTTTGCTGCAATTTCTGTCCTGCCACATTTCTGTTGAAAAATAATTCTATTAAAAGATGCATCATGCTCCTTTAGCTCAAAAAGACCATTTTCTTCAGATAAAACCAGTGTTGGTACATAGGCTCAGAAGTAGTAAGATTACATGAACTTAACTGAATCTAACTAGAGAATCTAGATCAAGGTTGTGCTCCTCCATCCTCAAGAAACTGTGAAATATGAGGAATTTTAAGCTAATGTAAAGTCCATAAATAATAGAAAGAATTCCCTCAATTAGTTGCTGCTGCATGAGAGAGTGCTGTAGGGCATGCTCTGAATTTATAACTGAAAAAGAAACTCCTCAAAGGATTTATATGAACAAATTGTAGTGTCTCAAAACCAGAAATATTCAGCATGCCATTTTTTTTTCTAAATACTGTATCTATGCTTCTTTTGTCCTAAATATGTCATCTCAACAGTTCTGTGTTTATTTTATACACTGCAACACTAAATATCTCCTCAGCTGAAGTCATCGTGGTTACATACCAGCACACAGGAGCCAACTGGCTGTTTAGTGATAACAGAAATGTTTTGCAGAATGACTTGCATAATTACACAGGACACACAATTTAGATAATGAGTTCTTTTTAGGATTTCTATGGTTGGCTGTGACATTACTGAAATCCTTGTGAAACTGGGGGTTTAGTAAGTAAAGGAAAACCTGTTAATGGCAAAAATAAAGAGACATACCTAAATGTAACTCTAACCTAAAATAAGTAGAAAGAGCTTTTAATTTAAAATATTACAATACATGGAAGTGGAAGAAATAAATTTGATGCAGTAAAGAAAATTAACAGAATTACACATAATAAGTATCTTAGTCCTTTTGGGCAAAATATCACTAACTGATGAATGTCTGCTCTTGGTAGCTGGTAATCATCTACCTTTAACTGAAGTTAAATTTTAACAAGGATAAAATTAAAACTAGTAGAACAATTAGAATAAGAAAGGAAGAAAATATTCCTTCTTTATGGAAGACCACATAAAGCACAAGGACATGTATATATAATTGTTTAATCATAGTCCTACTTACAGGACGCATTCAACCTCGTGTAGTCCCACGTGTATGGATAAGCATCTCTTTCTATGTATGGAAACTTCCACATAGAAGTAATAAATTTAAAGATTAAAAACAAAACTAAGAAAAAGTATTGACAGCTCTTCACAGCTTGCAAGTCCTTTCTATTTCAACTTTAATCTTTACAATTTGATAACACCATTTTATAAATTGTCTCTTAATATTATTGCTTCAGCATTTTTCAGTTCTGGAACAGGATAGAATTGCCCTGCTCTGTGAATGTGTGGTGACTTATTAAGACCTAATAGTGCTCAAGTAAATTCTTCTCATTGAATTACATGATTACAGTGTAATCATGACCAAGCACACAGCACCAGTCAATACAAAGGTACATAGTGGCTGTAAAACAGTTCCACTAACCAGGACAAGTAATCCACCATTTTAAACACTTGAAGAACCAACCAATTAAGCCTCAGAAAAGGTCAAATATTATTGATTGTAGATTCAAGTGAAATTCCTTTTGTTGCTTTTCCTTCTTTTGATTTTACTTGCAATCCAAGTATTATTACCTTGAAAGTACACTTTTTTATTTTTCCAGTGGCTGCACTTACATAGCAATAGGATATGAATGGTCTCAGAGAACAACATAATGATGCATTCACTTGAAGATCAATACTGCTACAAAACCTTGGAGACAGAGCAATAAAGAGGAAAACACATTTTTCAAAATCCACTAAGTTCTACAGCTTTTAAACAGCTGGGTCTGACAATCCCATGAACTTTTCTAAAAACTACCAGATAATTATATTTTAGTAATTGGGGAATGGTAACAAAATCTAATTTTATGTTTCTTTCACAGACGGTGGAGAGTGAGTCTAAAATGCTATAAGGACCAAGAGCAAGTTGTTCTTAGTGAATACATTTCTGTGTCTTGAACACAGTAAAGCTCTGCTATAGTCTAGTCCAATGCTTCTAACATACACAAAAGTCCCAGATATCAACTACAGGTTACACATGTTATACATTGCTCTTTTGTTCTTTGCTTTTATGCTGCTTTAAAATTTTCAGAGAGAAGATGTAGGTTTAACAGTTTGGAGAGCAGAAATATTAAGTAATACAAAAATTATTCACATTAAAAACTGTTTGCAATAAAAGCCATAGGTATTGTTCATCATTTTTCTAACCCTTTTATTCTTGTCCAAATTCACATTAAAAGCAATTTTTTATAAATCCTTTTTCTTATACACTCTTTTGGGACATCTTGTCTGCAAAGGAGTCAAAGGAGTTAAGATCTTTCATCTTCCTTTCCAGAAACATTGTCATTATCACCAACATGTGGCTTCTATTTTGGACCCACCAAAAAAAAGAGAGTGAAAATATTCGTTCCCAGTTGGCAAGGAGACCACCTCCAAGGTTTTTTTCTTCTAAGGCTCGCTCTTTCTGAGAACAAAGTCCCTTTGATGAAGTTTCACAGTGGCCAGATATGCCCTACATCAAGTTCCTGAATGGGAGTCTTCTGCACAGAGAAGGAAATGGGAAACCTTGATTTCTTTGCCTTTCTGCAGTTCTGGTGGGAAGACCTACCTTTGAAGCTTGAAACTGGTAGGGACTAAATGTATACTACAGCAAACTTCTGGG
Source organism: Poliocrania exsul (assembly GCA_035041345.1). Taxonomy (NCBI): domain Eukaryota; kingdom Metazoa; phylum Chordata; class Aves; order Passeriformes; family Thamnophilidae; genus Poliocrania; species Poliocrania exsul. The sequence continues at coordinate 64,394,234 of JAWWLZ010000001.1, forward strand.
TTTTGTGATTCATAATAAGAAAGTGAGCCCTGTCAATCTGATGGTCATCTAGTGTCTTTTTTTACTTTGAGCAACTGACTGTAATGTAATGTTTATTTAAAGTTCACTATAAGCTGCTATGAACACTGATAATGAGGGGGGTTAACATTTTTTATTTTAAGCTTCTACAATACAGTGATTTATTATATTATACTTGGTATAAATATGTCCTTCTGGTTGCACATTTTCCTTTTTCACACATTTGGCATATTCTCTCAGCTTGTCTCCAGCTTTCTATTACCAATTTAATTTACTCTAAAATCATTAATAAACTTTTGCTTTCTACTGCATTTCTAGGCTGCTATTAAATTAGTCATGGTCTCATATGCATGCTCATCTATCCACAGGTAGAATGATATGCTGCTGTATTTTTATCTGTCTGTCTCCAGAAAACTGTGAACAGAGACATGGAAATGTCACATATTTGGAGAAATGCCACCTGGCACAAATCAGTCACTAGGTGGCCAGATATTGTGAAGAGAAACCACTGGCTAAATAGAAAATCCACTTATTAGAATCCAGCAGTGCATCTGACTTTCACATTTAAGAGTGAAAAAAAAAATATTTTTCTTGGTTAATGGCTTTGATGGTGTTTAACATTTTACCTAGTTTTGCCTGCCTCATTAATATAATCTGTTCTAATTTGTCTGATTCTGTTTTAGTTATTTGTTTGGTTTTTGATGTTTATTTTTTTTCCTAACCCATAGCAGAAGAAGAATAAGAAAAAATACATCCTGTTTTTTATTAAACAAGGCACTGGTACTTTTTATGGGGCTGCACAGACCAACATAGACAATCCGTTTAGACGATATTTTTAAAATTTACTTTAAGGTCAATATAAAATGGAAGCTATCACAGCTTCTCAAACACAAGGTGTCCTTTAATGTCATCTATTACTATGGCACACACATTCTACCTACCTATTTGTTTCAGACTTTTCTGTTGGCCAAAGAGAAACAAAAGAGAGAAACCAAATACCTGAAAAAAGCATAATTTTATAGCAGATTTGCTAGGCCTAATTGAAAATTTTCCATAAAAATGTGGAACTTTTTCCAACAGAAAACAGAACGTTTTATGATGTAAATGTCTACCATTTCTAAAAGAAAAGAAACATTACTGCCGATGAAAATCCAAGAAGGTCAAGTTACTGAAAATAAGGAATCTGCATTGCAGATCTTTTGATGTACAAGCACATATTTCTGAATTAAATACTTGATCCTTGGCTAGATATTGTTTGCTTTGAATATTTTTGCCCCCCAAAAGGTCACATTTATTTGCTCTTCCAATACCTCTTTTTATGTGATTCTGTGTGTAATTGGAATTGTATACAGAACTTGTTCGACTTTTAATATTTACCACTTTTCTCCTCCCTGTCTTAATAAGAAAAGCATATAAACAAGGAAAATTAAAATAGGATCAATGAATTTTCCATGTCACCTCAGCTCTAGTCTTATTTCAGAGGTTTTACAGTAAGTGACACTGAGAAGCATCATACATGAAAAATTCTGCTTAAGTCCTACTCTCTGTTACCCTCTGTCCATGCTTGTTTCAAGTCCAAGACCACATCAGGGGGACAGTTCACTGTGGCAACCTTAAATATGCCAAGAAAGGATGATCTGCAAGAGTCAGGATATCCAGCAGCAAGTCAAATGAGGAGGTACTACAGATAAAGCTGATATGATGAGACCATGCAAAAAGCTCTACAGGTGTAAAATTAGGTAGCACTTAATGTGCATCTCACCTGTGCTTGGTCCACAAATTCTGTTCTACTGGGACCACTTTGAATATTCTAAATCTCTGATCACCTGTCAAACACCTGCTTGTATTTTTCCCTTTAAAGGAAAGGCAACTGCTAAAAATTATGTTCTTTTTCTTCACCATATTACATTCATTCTTGTATGGACATCCAAGATTATACTGTAGTTCTAAAGAAAGCTCTGAAAAGACTTGCAAATTCTAGTGAGTTCACCTTAAAAAAAAAAGTACATTGCCTTGCCTCTCCTTTAAATGATTGGAGGCTTAAAGAAACTGACTCATTCTGCAGGATAGGATGGGGAAAGGAAAAAGGATGACCTTGATAGTTTTTACTGCTAGAAGTACCACAGTCATTTAACAAAGTTGGTTAAAAAAATATCTTCTAACCCAAAAAGATTTAATTAAATTGAATTACCACAACTGATAAAGCATCTTAGGAAAAAAGTTCTAATAATTGCAATTTCAATACAGTTTTTACATAATTATCATTAATATTATAACACCTACTGTGAATTGTTATTGTTTATGGGGATTTGGAATATCCTAATTTACAAGATGTAATTATTCCTGCTAGAGACATAGATTAATACTGGTTAATTCTTCAGAAAGACTGTCCATATCTTTCTGCCAATGGCACAAACATAGCTTTTCTATCAGATACTTAATTCTATACCAAAGCAATTTGAACCACTTTTATTTTCCCCCTTTTAATATTCCCTTTAGAGGAATGCATGCAAAATGAATTTTCTTCCTTTGCTACACACATTGTGGAGTCCAATCCCAATTCTAAAGTTCTCAGTCGTACAAAATTGGCTTTGTCAAGGGAATCACATATATCAGTGGTAAATGTAATTCAGAGAGAACCCTGGATAGAATTATAGGACAGTAAGCACAGGAAAGTAAATGGAAGATGCACTGACTGTACAGCAGCAATCCTTTAACAAAAGTGTAATCTGCAACAATTTATAGCAGCAGAAAATTTGGTTCACTGATTCAATCCAAGAGAAAAAAAACTCACAACATATCTCTGCAGAAATGCTTCTCCTTGGCTTAGCTCATCAGGCACATTGTTTTATCCACTGCTGTAAACAAAGAAAAACTGCCTGTGCTCTATGTACAATCCTGAAACTGCATTTGATTTCTGCAATTTCATGGTTCATCTACTAGCTGAAAGAAAATTTCTCCCAAGAAGACTATGCACATGAAGCACTGCCAATCTCAAACACTTAAAATTCTGAGTCAAGGATCAAAATTCACGCCAGCTTATAAAAACAAAACAAAACAAAAACTAAAACCAAACAAATAGAAAAACCCACCATCATATTTGACTACTTAGATATGCCTTTGCTTTCTTTCAGTTCTTAAGATAACTTTTAATTTCCAGGTTTCTTCCTTAGATCAAAAGTACTAGATATTTATTTATTTTATTGATAAAAAAATTATTCTCATGCATATTTCAGTCATTCTAAACTTCTAAAATAAAAATGCTCCCAATCCTATGAACTTGTAATCCTAAAAAACTAGAACTGTTCTGCTTCTGCAGGAAAAAATCAGAAAAAACGTGTACAGGAAAATTTTCATTAGATTAAGGTTTTTAAAAATAGAAATCTCTTCAGCATTCTACTGATTTACATGCTGTGGCCTGAATTCAGATCATCTAACTTTTCTTAGCAAAGCATGTCCACAGAACGAAACAAAGAGAAAAACTGAGCAGAATGACAATGAAGATGGCTTGTGCTTCCTTTGCACAATGCCATGGTATTTTATATTCTCTTATCCATTCTATTGCTGATTTATGTCCTCTGTGCTGTTGGACATTATGCAGCTTCATAATGTTTTACATGAAAATAATTTGCCATTTTCATTTGCTGGCCTCCCTACTACTACAGAGAAAATATAGCAGATTTTCTAGCAAATGGCATTTCTACATAAGTATCCAAATATTGGGAGTTTTTTTTAAAAAAGTATTTTATATATTTGTTATGTGATGTTTAATGCTGTGCTTTTCCAAAAGCAAAATAACATCTCAGCTCACCTAGGGGATGTTCAGGCTCTTTAAATTGTATCTAGTGTACTACTTGGGGAAGAGGGAGGGAGAAAAATAATTACCAGCTCTACTTAATCTATAGAAAAAAAAAATATAATGAAAAGAAATAGGAAGTCATGCTGCTTAAGACTTCTACATAGTTTTCCCAAGTATGATTTACAGTATAATGAAGCCAAATAAAGAGTTAGGATGATCTTAAACTACTATTGTAGGAAGTTAAAATAATTTAAATTGCCTACACCTTCATTCACATTTGTGTGGGTTTAGTGGATTCAAGATATTTTCATTAAATTCAATATTAACTTCACTATAATAATAAACTTGACTATGTGCTTGCAGGGTCAGATCCACAAGCAGAGGGCAAATATGTGACCATTGTAATATCTCTGTATTTAATATTTCTATAGTTCAACTCACTTGGAAATGCTTATAGTGCCTATAATGCTTTTTGGTTGTGGTATGTTTTTGGTTTTGTTTGGGTTTTTTGTTTGTTTGTTTGTTTGTTTTTTCCTAGCCAGACAAACTTTGATATATTTCATGATAAAAAACTTCAAATAAAATGCTTGGGAGAGTTTAATAAATGTCATAACTAAAGGACAAAAGGTGGTATTGGACAGAAATTAATTGTGTTTGTACCTACTGAAAAACCATTTTTCGGTAACACACTCAATGTTGTCATGATTAAAAGTAAGATTAAATGAAAATTTCAATCTTATGTATATATCATAATTCAATTGCTTGCAAAAAATATGTATTTAATTTGAACATGGAGAAATGACAATATAAGATCTCAATTCTAAATACCCTTGAGAGTTTCAAGTTGGGGGCAAAACTAAATAACTTTCATTCCAAGGAATTACTGATTAAAGAAAATATTGCTCTTTATATAAATTTAAAATGTTAAAACAGCCACACTTTCCCCTTTGAAACCTTAATATCTAACTTTTTTTATTTATTATAGTTTTCATCTAAAGTGCACATACTAACATATCCTTTAGAACCAAACCCCTCAAAATTTTTAGAAGCAAACACATGGAAACAAATAGTATACAATTACAAAGCTGTAATAAAGTGAAATTATTTCATGATAATTGTTTCATAAGTACTAGAATGAAAACTGACATAAAGCTTTATTCACAGTTCAGAACACTTTATTAGAAAACTGAATTATCATAGGAAAAATAGAATCACTGTGGAATCAAATCTCTCAGGAGAGCTACGACAATACTGAAGGTAATAGCAAATGTTTTAATACATATGTGCATTGTAAGATGATATAGTGTCAAGTGCATTATGTATGGAGTGCTACTCATAGAAAAGGATTCAATCATGGAATCCATGGGCTGATGATCTCTTACTGGAATGAACACAGCATGTGACAATCTTTAATTCTTGCACACTAAAGAAGCATAATGATTATGACAGTTTAAGTTAATTTAAAGACAGAAATCTCCTTAACCCATCCCAGAAAATAGGACTGTTTTCAAGAAAGTAATAAAATCATAGGACTTTATAAAACCTCTCTAGGTCATCTATTCTAGTCCTTTCTGCAGGTAGGATCACTCATATTTATGGCATTCCTGACAGATGTCTGTCTTACCTGCTCTGAAAGCACATCAGTGACAGAGACTTTGTAATCTACTTAGAGAAATTCTTTCCGCATGCTTCCATATCTATACTGATGGAAGATTTTTCCTACTATTTAATATAAATCTTCCTTCCTGCATTATTGTTTTTTCATGTTCACTGTGTACATGGAGAACACATTTTTCAGCAGTCTGTTACGTATTTCAAAATGCACATATACCCCTGTCATCACCCCTTCCTGACAAGTCCAATTTTCACAATCTTCACAAGCAGATCACTGTTTTGAAATCTCCTCTTTATCTCTTCTGTACTCTTTCCAAATGGTCTGCATCCTTCAAGTTAGGGTTCTGCTCCGAATCAACTGAAAGAGCTTATTTCTTTCCATGGACTATTAAGGGAGCCTAGGGTTATTAGCCTCCCAAGGATAAAGTTAATCTTTGTGAAGCACTGAAGTAAATAAATTGTATTTTGTAGTGTCTTGCTAGACGTCTGCAATGTAAGGACCATTGCTCCTAAAATAGCTCCCTGACTGTTATTGTATGGTAAATGATGTGAATGACTTGTTGCTATATTCACAATACAGATGGTCTCAAAACCCACAGCTATGTAGCTTTATTATGTGACTAGGTTCTGAAGTGTGCTACCCAGCTATTTTATTAAACCTACCATGTGGAATACTTCAATTCAGCAGATGGGAGTCTCTAAGTCACGTTATGAATCAGGAGGCACTCACTGGGTACAAACTATTTGAAGAAAAACTTCACTGAGAAATAATCAGGCCCTGTATCCGAAAACATCTACCATCTCATGCTGTTCTTTTACTCATCATTATTTAATTGAGAATGTTGTTGTGTGTGTGTGTAACGTGATGTAAACCAGGGTCAATTTTGGCTGTTCAGAATATTACTTTTATAACATCTGGTTGCAAATTCTAAACCTTGCACACCTGGCTTTTAGGCAACATGTTGCCTCATAGGCTTTCTAATGTTGTTTATTGCCTCAGAAAAAGTAAAATTGAAATTCGAAAGTAGAAGAAAATACATTGCTGCATGCAGCATTTCCTTAATGTTGCTGTGGTAGGTCAGCCAGTTCTGGAGAATCACACTCTAAAGATTTAATTAACAGCAGTGAAGAAACACTGTATACACAGAATGAATCCACTCCTGTCCTTCTTCAGGTCAATTTGAAAGGCACTACTACAATAAATCAAAGTACTGGGGCAGTCCCTAAAAATATATGACAGTTACAATTTTTCTACTCATATATCAAAGTCATAATTCATCATAGTGAAAACATGCAGTATTTCCTTAAAAAAATTAAATAGTTCTGCTTTTAGGAGTCTTTTCTGAACAATAAAAATATTGCTGGCTGTGGAACTGGTGAGTAGGTTCTGTTCATGCAGTGCAGAACTGATGAAGATGAATGGCATCCAAAAGAAAACAACCAGAAGGCAGATATGTATGTATGGAAGCAAACACAGAAACCCAGCATGTTACAATCATGAGAAGTTACTAGCATGCTACCTTTTGCCAGCTCTCTATTGCAATAGGTTGCCTATGGTGACTATCTGTATTATGTTGGATAAAGGTTAATAAAGATTAGGCACTCAATTCAATAGGAATCTTTCAGCTGACATCAGCAGCTATTGAATTTGGCCCTGGAACAAAAAGGATTGTATGAGGGCATCTTTCAGAGAGGTTTTCTTTATTAAGGAAAACAGCATTGAGAACAACAGAGGTAAAGATGTTCTTTGGTATATCTCTTGGATGAATAAAGCTATAAAGTAATATTGATAAAGTAAGAATGCAGAAAATAGCGAGGCTTGTTATTTCCTTGTAGGTGGTATTACTGGCATAAATTCAGTCATGCACACATGCGCATGTACACACAACTTCTGTTTCAGTGCTTCAACCAAGGTCATTTTGTGCAAAATAGAACTCGCACTCCAGATGCTGAAACCAGGCTAGTGTTTATTAAGCTCAAGAGGTGATATTTATAAAGGGTTATCACCTTAATGACTGCCATACAGTGGATCTCACAGATCTCCTTATGCTGATCAAATTCTGATCGCTAACACTGGTACATTGTCATTGTACTTGACATTGCATGCTTTTGTCACTATTTTTACAGTGCTGGTTTCCACACAGAGAGCTCACAAATCTGTACCACAAAGAAATGAGGACAAATCCAGTCTTTCATAAATTTAAAATGACATATTTCAAACTAGTAATCCTGGGCAATTTGAAAATACACAGAAAACAGCCTGAACTAAGGTACTTGAATGATACTCAACTTTACATAGGAAGAATTCAAAGTAAAAGTTATTAATATGAATTGTAAACTCTGATATCACCCTATCTAATCATTACCATACAAACATATATGTTTTATTTGTATTCTCAGGCAGTTTGATCCAGACACAACAAATAGTTATTCCAGCTCTATTGGAGTGGGGGTTTTTCCTGGAATCTGAAAAATCTTTACTTGTTAGACACTCAAAAGGTAAGCCAATTTTTTGATACAATCTTTGCTCAGTGAGTCATTGAGAGTAAGCTGAAGATAATTCATTCAAATGGGGTACCACTCTGCTTTCTCAAATACTCAAGTTAAGATCTTTTATTTTCCTATATTGGCTAACCAATGAGATAATCTACATAAAAATATACCCCACTGTGTGTTTCTACTGAATCAATACTACTCTCAACCTACACAAAAACACCACCACAGTGTATTAAGCAGATATAGCTGCACTCTCACAGTTTCCCAATTGATATCAAGAGCTGTGTGTAAATTCACTCCTAGAGTCCTTCATTTGGTCCAAGTTTGGATTTTAACAGTAAATATGTTTAATTCAAACCAGTCTTTCTTCTATATAAATTGAAAATTACTCCACAGAAATACAATGGTTTGAATTTAACAGGTAAATGAGAATTGTGCAAATGATTTTTCCATAAAAGAACACATGCTTTTTATTTTAGCTATTAAGAATATCACTTCACAATCCCAGATCGGAGAAGATATCCACTTAGAACTTGAAAATAATACCTATACACACTTTGCAGTTGTGTTACTAAATGTGCATCAGTGCTCAGATAGGATTCAAAAGACTGGAATTCACAGAATCACAGAATCAGAGAATGGCCTGAGTTTGAAGGGACCCTAAAGGTCATCTAATTCTGAACTCCCTGTCATGTGCGGGGACACCTTTCACTAGACCGGGCTTCTCAGAGCTCCACCCAGCCTGACCTTGAACACTTGCAGGGATAAAACACCTACAGCTTCTCTGGACCACCCATCAGTGTCTTACCATCTTCGCATAATTGATAATTATAGTTTTTTTTCCTCCCCAGAAAACTTAAACTTCTTGAAGAAAGTTTCAAACAGAATGTAAATATTTTAATGCCTTTTATGCTGAATTTTCACTGAAGTGTAAATTTCAATCCTTTCATACCTAGATTTATTTTGTCAGCTTCCAGAGTCCTGTCTGTTACCACCCGCTTTGCCTGTAATAGCAAGTAGTTTGGAGCAACAGGAATGGTTTAGTAAATCATACCAGCTGGTAGTATTAAGGCACTTACAAAAGCTTCTGAGGGGAGGATGGTTGCTTTGAATTTTATTCTATCTGGCCCTGTGGACTGAACATCCCTACTACGTACATCACTTGAAGCCTCTCAAAGGTTCAGTGTTTGGTTTGGATGCCAAAGAAGGTAAGAAAGCATTTGGTGCATACCTGCCAGAGTTTAGCTCTCTCTGAAAGAAGTCTACCATAAAACTGAATTGGTGCACCAAAACTTCTCTGCAGATCAAAATGATGGAGAAAAAACCCTGAGGGAAATCATCAGAGTATTTGTTTTAAAATAGTACAACTAATTCAAATAAAAAAATACTAATGTAGATATATTCACTGGAGAATTACTGTTTTTTTCTTCATCCATGAATTAAAAAAAAAAAGAAAAGAAAAGAAAAAAGAATAACACTGACAGAGAAGTAACTGTAGGCCACTTCTAAGCTACTTCTGAGTAACTATTCAGTTTGACATGACTAATCAGGACACCTTATCAAGAGAAATAATAAAATTCTATGTATTCACTATAATATGCCAAATCTCTTTTCCCCCCATACTTTGTAATACTGTCAATATAACACATGGCTCAAAAATATAGACTATGTCAGCTGTGACCATTGATACTGCTATCAAGAAGACTTCAAAAATAAAGCTTATTTTGAGGTAAATACCAGTGGAAAACACAAATTACCACATAGTTCTGTAGACTGAACTGGAAACAGAAAATATAACTTTGACACATTATTCTGCTTCTTCTTTTGCTTGAGGCATTTATTGATATACAAATGTAGCAATGCAGTGCTAGATTTTGTTGAGAAAGTAGATTACTGAAGGTTTAGTGTCCTGAAACAGATGAGGTCCTTCTCCCATAAACTTATACAATGTGCACAATGAGCCCAAATGTCCTCTCCTGACCAAAATGGGTGATGTGGTCAAACCCTCTCAAAGCATTGAAAGTCACTAAATTGAGTGTGAGGAGTGCCCTCTCTTCTAACTAAGGCCATCACAAGCCAAATGTTGACACTGCTCTTGGACTATTCAAAATTACTCTGCTCTTAAACTTTTAAAAATTACTCAATTGAGAAAAAAATATTTTGTTAATGAATATCAATTTTATTTTATTTTATTTTATTTTATTTTATTTTATTTTATTTTATTTTATTTTATTTTATTTTATTTGTAAAAAACATATCCATGTGGTGAGGTTTTAGTCTTTTCCATTCCAAATCTTTCTCAGATACATGGTTTTTTCTACTCATCTAAATAAGGGTGTGGAAGTTGTTTGGAGGGTAGTGTCTTTTTTTTTTTTTTCTTTTTTTTTTCCTAGGGTTGTTTGGAGGGGGTTTTGCATTTGTTTTCTTTTTAAAATTAGATTAGTAAAACTGCAGCTGGATATGATATTGTGAGGATATCCTAAAGATATAGAATGAGTATGGTTTAGGCAGAGTTCAATCAAACATCTTAGCTGAGAACAATTAACAGGACAAAATAACTTTGTAAAATTTTCAGTGCTATTCAGGGAAGAAAAAAAAAAAAGCCAGTTACCCAGAATTTTTGAATACTCTTGGTACTACTTGTGCAGTTAATACTTTCAACATTATGACTCCTGTCACTTTTAAGACATACAGTCAAGCAGATACATTCCTAAACTTTGCCATTCCAAACAGAATTTCTCCTGTATAAACACAGAATTTACTGGGGCGAGAGATCATTACTGTCAGAAAAATTGTTTCCATTGCTAGAAATTGCAAAGGATTTTTATTTATTTTAATTTACTACAAGTTGTGGAATACTATTGTCACAAATCTAACCTAGTAAATGATCTTCATCCCTGCCAAGCAACCAATAAAGTTTTTGTAGCAAAGCTAAAATATCAGCTTACCTGAACATCAACTGGAAGTTTAGCACTTCCCTCCTTTAGAAGTTTAACATAGATGGCAAAGAGAATATGTTAAAGGTTTTTAAGGAAGTAATGATGAGTTCAGTCATACAACAGACCGAAATAGGATCTTGTCTACAACAGGATTTTTTTCCCCTGATGTTCACAACTGAAAGAATATATTTGGGTTATACGGGAAAATAATTAAGAATAGCTACTTTCTGCCCAGAACATTAAATTGTTAGATTTTTTGACAGCCGGAGCTGAATCACCAAGGTCCACTGAGATGTGAGCCATCTGGGAAGGGACACACAATTGTCAAAGAAAGTATTTAAATGAAAGTGTCGGGGCGGGGGAGGGAGATGGGGAGGTGGGGGAGAGGGATGGGTGTGGGCGGATCTCTGTCATGGAAGAAAATTTGCATGAAGTAAGACCAAATGGCAATATGTTGTTATAGCCTTTGATCATGCAATTTGCAGATTGATTTCCCCGCTCTCTTTGCATAGTAGATGTAAAGATTATGCTGAAATCCAGGAAAATTTGATTGTACATGTGCCAAAGTGAATTGAGAACTTGAGTCAAATGCCTGCCCCTGTTCTAACAAATTCATAACAAGGAAATAGCTCTGCAAGGAATTTCTTTGTAAACACATCTAACAAATTTTGTAGCTATGCATTTTTAGAGTGTAAGGCATGCAAGATGACTCTCCCTCACTAGTTTAGCTTGTTCTTGTAACAGGACTGAATTTGTGCAGCTTTAGCCTTCTATGATAAGCATGAATATCACACATCTCATTATATTTCTCTCATCTCTTGGCTTTCTGTTTTGTTGTTTGTTGTTTTTTTTTTTTTTAATTACTTGTCTCTATTTTTGTCTCATGTTTGGCAAGCCTGTGGCTGTTCCCACAGCAGAAGGTAGAATTACTGAAAGGCCTTCTCTATCCCTCAACAAGAAATATTTCTCAAATGCTACACATAGTCTGCTTGACCGATACATGTACCACCTCTGGAACAAAACTCACCACTCCTATTACTCAGTCATTTCTGTATATTTGGAGAAGTTGCCTTTCTCCCTTCACATACTCGTCAACAATTTCAGAAGGTGTTTTAACTGGCATCCCATCAGCTGACATATCTAAGACAGGAAGCCTGACTAGCTGTGAAAGATGTGACTCCCAAACTCAGCAAGATTAGAAGCACTGGAAACCAAAACAAACCCCTTAAGAGCATATGTTACCCTACTTACAATGAAGTTTTTGTGACATCCTTTTAATTGCAACCATATGACACTTGCTTGTAAGCCAGAGGCACTGAATATGAGTGAAAAGTCTCATGTGAAGTAATAAGCTTTGAGTTTTCAAAGGTACTTTCTAAATAGATGAGTAGTTTTACTTAGAGCACAAAACAAACACCCAGAAGTATTTTTCCAACAGTGTAGTTATATAGAGTGGGCATATATACAAATCATCCCTGGCTAAAGCGTAAATACTAGCTAGCAACTAGGTTTTTAAAAGGATACTGTTAAGAGAGTCTCTGTTTTGTGAACAGTGTCGATAGGTGGGAGCAGGGTTAATCATACAGGATTTGGACAGGAGGCAATGTGATGGACTGTTTTTAATAAGTGAAAGCATATGGCATTCCAAAATGCTTAGACTCTGCTGTTAGCCTTAGCTGTAAGGTAAGTTAGTTTGTGTTTCATTTAGAATAAATGATAATTTATTAATATCTAGATCCTACCTCAAACCTTGGTTCCTGTTTAGCTTTTTTGAACACATCCACACAACTTTCAATTATTTTTCACAATCTCCATCTCTCTCTTCATCTATTTCTATATCCAAACACACTTTAAGTGGTGTAGATAACAGTTACCTGACTGATTTATTTTGTAATGAGGTATGAAGCTCCAGATTGGTTGCCATTAGCACGTCTCGCTTACACTGTGTGGAGTAGGAATGAAAGACACCTTTATATGACAGTGTTATGAGAACTCAGAAAGTGAGATGACATGCTGAGGTATGTAATTTCAGCAAAGTGTGATTAATTAAAATAAAAAGTAAACTCACACAGTCTTTTTTAAAGAGCACTAATAATATCAAAGTATTAAATGGGAAAGACTAAAAAAACATATAAAGAATTAAAGTTAGAATTTGTGTATGCTAGGTTAATCTCACTAGAGATACACAAGTTTAGCCTTGGATATAGTTTGGTCCCTGAGTCAGGAAAGCACTTAAGCATGTGTTTAAATCTGTCTCTATTTAGAGAAGCACTTCAGCACATGCTCATCTTCGCGCGTGAGCTTGAAAAGCCATTGACCTCTGTGAAACTTAAACAGAAGCTTAAAAATTTAATCATGTAATTAAAGCTCTATATTGAAAAAAAGATGCTTCCATGAAAGGAGACCTTTGCCATGTACCTTCACGTGGTTAAATTGAGAGAATTCTAGAAATGAAAGAGGAGCACTGAAATGGTGTTAGAATACTGATGCTTAAAAAGCAGAATAGAAAAATTTAAAAAATGGCTAAAAATTAAGCAGCATACATGGCATCTTCAGGTATAAAATTTTTGCCTTAAACAACCACATTTCTCAAATAGCCATGGTTAGGAAGAGGCTTACCCTACTTTTGTGTGCAAGTCCCAGAGATTTGTAAGTGTTTTTCTGTTTCCTGATTCCTGTGTGTTTTGGTTCATCAGTTAGCACAGGCAGAAATAAAATAATTCTCCCACTCCTATTGCCATGTTGAAGACCCTGCCTACACTGTGGTTTCCTCATGGCTCTCAGGAAAGAGCAAACCTGGTAAAACTATTGCCTATATCCTTGAAAAAAACATGCTAAAGTTTTGCAGCCTCCTATTTTTCAAGGATAAAATTAAAAAGTTGCCAGCTTGAAACGACACAATGATGAAAAAGATTATGAAAAGAATGTCCAGTGGTTTTGAGAACAGCAAAGTTAGGAAAGAAGCTTTAGCAAGACATGACTAGCCAGTCCTGATCAGCATTTTTATTTTGGGATTGAGAACATCAGAAGATCCTGAAACTATTCCTGTCTTATACTGGAGTTGTGTATGAGATCTGCAGACAGCTAATGGATTTATCCTCTCCACAGCAAAAACAAATGAAGTGTCAAAACACAAATGAGTTGTCCAACATGGCACTGAAAATCTATGTGAAGAAGAAAATTGAAAATATAACAATATAATTCCAGATTAGCTGCAAAGATGGAAGCATTTTTCTTAGGGAAAAAAACAAACGAACAAAAAAAGGTTGTAGGAACAAGACAGAGATAAAAATACAATTTTTAAATCAGAGGAAGAACACAAATTTTTTTGCTATATGACTAAATCAAATTAAATCAGTAAGAGTATATACACATGCAAATATAAAAAAAACCCACAAACAAACAAAAGCTAAGGCAAGGAAAATACTTAAAAGCATGCAAAGAATAATGATAAATGTAAAAATAGAAATAAAAACAAACCCCAAACCCTTGGTTAAAAGCTAGAGTTTTGCATACTAAGTGCTTTGCAGACTGAACTGAACAATTCAGAAGATTAACTGTGTGCACCGTTTTTAGAAAGCACTTTTGAAATATATGGAAGAAGATTATGCTGAATGTCAGAAAACATATTTACCATCCTAAATGAAAAATAAAAATAAATGCAGAAAACTGATGCTTGTAAATAATATTGTATGCAGCATTAAAGTGCCAAACCTGAACTTTCTGTCATGAGGTGTTCTGTGTGGATTAATAGGAGATGGTATGACTAAGCAGAAAATACAGTAATTCAGAATTTTAGACATCAATGGGATTCATCTCACCTAATCTTATGTGTGTAACAGTGACATCAGGGGGTGGATAATCACTGTAAAGCAACTGTTACCTTAAAATGGCAGTTCTTTCCTTTCCCAAATTATTTTAAAAGACTGGCAGCATCATAGCTGAATTAGAACCAGAGCTCAACATGGAACACATCATAGTTTTGTAGGAAGGCAGATTAAAACATCTCAGCAAAACCTGGTCTGTCTAGAAATGCTTTTCAGTATCAAATTAGCTTAGAAATATCATTTACTTGCAGTGATGGGTATTGTTACTGCAGAAATTTAAATGGTTTCTTCATTCAGAATCTGGTGACTATACTCATAACACCAGCACTTCAATCAAGTGAGACATCTAGGAGCAAGTACGGTCAAAGTTGAGAACATCTTTAGGTAGTTCTGCATACCTTAAAACTGAATCACTTTTTGCAGGTACTATCTTCCCTTAAAAAACAGCAAGCTAGCAGATAATAAACTTCTAGTGAGGCACCTGACAAGGTATCAAGTAATAGGATAAATCTAAGCCTAATTATATAGACAATCTTATTGGTAGACAACCTCTAATCCACTAAGAAGCTTTCCTGAAAATAGGCTAACCACTAACTTAATTTTTCCTTCTCTAAATATGCTAGCTTTTCAGCACCTCAGTCCCTGATTATATGATAATGCACTTTCTCAGTACTGTCTTACAAGAATTGCTAGTTCAAAAATTACTTTTTATATATATACATATTTTGCAGTGAATTTTCTCCTTACAATTTTTCATTAAGATCCCTAAAAGACTTATAGTGCCCTTAAAAATGGATTGGTTCAGAACACAGATTTTTTTTCCTTCCTATGTCCCCCAAACCTTAAATCTTACAGCTACAAATTTTTGTCACCTCTGGCCTCATTTGCAAGACAAGTTAAATCTGAAATAATCTACCGTGAAAATCAGAAACAGAAATTTACTGAATTAGGGTAGAACACAGAACTACATCATCTGGTTCACGTACATTTGCTGTGATTCAGTGGAAAAATTATGTGCAAAGGCTTCAGATTTGACATTTTCCTATTTTAACTAAAAAAATTTGTTAAAGCAGAAACAGGGTAAGAAAAACAATTAATCCAGAAGAGTGTATCTGAAGTATTTAACAAAAAATATATCTTACCAATGTCAAATATATAAAAATCCTTATAACGAAACATGTGAGATGAACATCAATATTTAAAGAAAGGACTGTGATATTTCCAATTTGCTCAAAGACATCATTTGGAAATAGTATAATTTATCCTCAGTATTCACAAATTACTTCCATTGTGGTTTATTACTATTCACATTATCTTTTCCTTGTAATGAAAGGATCATCAACATCCATTTCTTGCCTTTCACAGGAAACAATTTTTTTTTAATAAAAAGCAAGTTTTACAGGCTTTTTTAAAATTCTTCCTACATACAATAGAAACATGGCCTAAAGCATCACATAGATTGAAGTAGTCTTAATTAGTTTAGTTTTAATTCAGTTAATAGTTAGTTTTCAGTCTAATAAGCTGTTTAAATAATAAGTTCTTAGATATAAAAAGGTAAGTCTCTCTCTATAACATCTTATTGGCAAATTCTGGTCAGTTAAAGGCTATGCACTCAGCTTTCTAGTTGAAAGGAAAACATTGGTTACTATCCTACCTACTCATACCCACATGTGCTCAAGCACAGATGTAAATGAAGTGCACAAATTGAGAAGTTTCTAGAGAAATTGAACCATGGCTTGGAGAAGGAATCCATTTAAAATTAGTAATATTCACTAAGATTAAGAGAGGACAGAAATATTTTGTCTACCACAAAATACTTTCATTCCTAAATATTCCTAGAGAAGTGCCAAACCTATTCACTCATTTCACCACATTCCAAAGGTTTCCTCAAAAAAATTTAGCACTGATATTAATCCATCTAAAATACCATAATGCCTTCATCATCATATATATTCCTAACTGCATTGCTTTCTAATCTGCATCTCCTAATTATTTTCACACTTTTGCTCTTTTTCCCTTTTCTCCTCACAAAATCTCCTCTGGCAATGAGTAGCATTTTACATAGAACACTGAAAATATGTGACCTAATGAAGAAGCTATTCTAAAGCAGTTAATTTGCTTTAGCATTGGAATTTCAATTGAAGTTAGAGATCTTATGCCTGATCATTAAAACACAATTTAAAAAGAAGGTAAAGGAACTTCCATTTTCCTATCTTGGAAAATGTCACTGAAGTTGCACAAAGCATTTAAAACCTATCAACATTTATTTATAAATAATTCATATCTCTGAGTCCAGAAGACATTTTTTTGCAAAATTTGGATGCAACAATTTCCACTGCTTATCCACTCTTGGATATTTGTGAAATTACTTCTCAACAAAAAATTAAAATTCAAAGCTATATATAATAATAATAAAGCCTGTAGGAAAGTCATCAGAAATTTTGCATAGAACTTTGCAAAGAAAAAATGGGGTAAAAATCGATGTGCAACATACTACTGGCAAGTTCATGCAACTACCTGTGCTGATAGATTAATTGTAATGTAGTATTATGTAAGATCACTGACAGCATAGCACTGGATTTAGTAGCAGATATTTTAAGAAATACTCAACTGATTTTCTAAATCAGCTATTGCTGCTGCCTATTCTAGGTTTATTTTTATATTTGCTTTACTCTCTCCACACAGGCACTTTCAGTGAAGTCCTAGGCACTGAAAGTGCCACCCATCATCTGTTGTTTGCTTTGGCAAGATGATCGTTCCTCACTATGTCCTTGTTCATGACAACCAGTTGTTTTATCTGGTCTTAGATTAGACATCACTTCTAGGTAGAAACCACATGTGTCTGAATACTTATTGTAATAACACCTTTGAGTATTTCTATTTCCATTTATGTCTTTGGAATGTTCATGGAAGTGGTTCTTTAAAATTTCACACGTTCTCCACTGTGTGTATTTTTCTACTGAATCACACTTAAAAAGTCAAATGAAAACAAGGGACATGCATATCACATGGAAGGAAAAGGTAAAAAACCCCTAAACCTCTCCCAATCTATACTCAAAGCTACAAATATCTGAAATAAACTGCATCCTTGTCAAGGGTTCTGAAGGGCTGTAGGTTAAATGCAGAAACATATCTGAACATGTTCACTTTTTAGGTTACTCTCTTATATGTGACAAAAGCTTTGTGTAATCAATACACAGTTACCACAGACTAGCACAGACCATACCATAATTAAACAGCAGCTAACAAAACCAATTATTTGGTGGAAAAAATGGTAGTTTCTTCAGAAGTCTGGGAGTAGTGGCTACTTTGTACTGATAATGAGATATAATAAGATGATAGAGAAAATCTCAAATAAATCACATTCCACACAAAGATTTAGAAATCAGCATATGAAAACTGTACTTGGAGCTCTCCTAAAGCATGGAATTAGGAGATTGTTGGGGACCTATCAGTAATTCTTTGTAAAGAACTGGCTATTTCTCTCAAAACCTAGGGGAAAAAATCTGGAATCCAATATCCATTCCTCAAGTTTCACATAGGACTAATTTATGGTAAACTTATAGCAAAAATTGCAGTAATTGGTAGCAACAAGACCTCACAGTTTTTCAGAGAAGTTAAACCATATGAAACTCCCTCTTTCTCCAGACACTTGCAAGTGCTTCAGAAGTTGTTTAAAAGCAATATTAATAGTTCTATGAGTAATTGCTGCTGGAGGGAGACTGAAAATGGACCTTCCTGGGAACAAAACTGTAAATGATATTCCATTCTTTCTCTCTGAATAAGCAAAAGTCGTCAGTTATTAAAAATATACCTCCCAAGAAAGCTGAATTACACAGAAATAGAAATACTCATTCAAATTGTGTTTCTGTGCTACGTTTTTTTACTCCTCTTTATAGGAATGATTATGGAAATCACTTTGCTGAAAAGCCTGAAGGAAAAAGTAGACTACAAAACTATGTGTTTAAATGAAAATGTATTTGAACATGAAATATTGCAATTGTTATCATTCAACATTTTGGCAACATAATAATATTTTATAAAGGTTTTTCAGATCCTCTAGTAAAGGAATAACCTATCTCTGATTCATATAGCAATTGTTAGCTCTTAGAGTTCAGATATAAGTATGCCATGGTCCTTTCCTCTTATTTCTGTCACCAAGAAACAATATAATTATATTCAGTTGTAAGACCTTATAAGTGTGTAACCTCTGTCTTTCCTTTACATAATAACTTTGCTACAACTCAAGTATCTGTGTTCTGCTGCAATTAATTTAAATACAATCAAATAAATAAGCAAAAGAAAACAGAACTTGCACATTAGGAATCAACTCCATTTTCAGGCATCTACTCACTTTATAGTGTGGTATTAAAACATAGACTCATGCTGTGTATTGCACTCTAATGTCATAGTTTACCATATGATTATACAACTATCACATACATCATATAAAGCATCAATATTTCAATCATATGCTGGTTTCCTACAACTCCATTAAGGATGTAAATTTGCATAGTGATGACTGGTTCAAATCCTTTTCATGTGAAATACCTTGATAGTAATCTAGAACAAAATGGTCCACAAAACTGAAGATGGAACATACAACAGTGAGAAAAATGGTAGCCAAAAGAGCTCCAAAAGAACAAGCAAAGCGTATTACCAAGAAAAAAAAAAGGAATAAAATGTCTTCACTGGGACATTTTGATACAAGAAAGACAGGAGAACAAGTCTTCGAGGCTATGACTTACATATCCGGGGACTAGTCTTTGGCACTGAGAATGCCAGCATGTAAAAGCTTATGCTGTTGCTATGAACTCTTTTGCTCTCATAAAACAATCAGCTTAGGATGAGGCACATCTGAACTGCCTTCTGGGGATGGTCTCTGGTCTGCTCTAACTGCTGGACTGTGCCCAGGAGCTGCTTGGAAGAGTCTCGTTTGGTCTGGGCCAAAACCACATGAGGGACAAATATAACAATTTAACAATGTAGACAATTTGGTTCCAGTGGCTGGAAATATTCTTTGGAGCTGTTTTATTCAGGATAAAAATAGCCTATGTTGTCACTAGAGATTTGTTATTGATAGTAAAGGTACATGGAATGTATTTTAATGACATGTTTATGAATGACAGTACAGCCTTAATATAAAAGACAGAAGCATTGAGCAGATTTCACTTCTTATGGAGCAATAGCTCTTTACAGAATACAATCAGGAAAAAGACACTTGAAGCCTCTGCTATCATAAACTGCAAAAAATAAACCTTTTCAGGTTTGTTAAATTACACAGTGAAAAAGAATAGCTTATTTTAGATAATATATTAACTAATTTATTATATTGATTATATAATTGAAATAATCAACTTTAATTTAGACATATGCAGTTAAATGAACAGTTTTTGAATTCAGGATATTCTAAGCTGTATGTTTTTTAAAACTCACAAAAAAACCCCTCTAGCTTCAGAGGAAATTACTTTAAGGTTTACAGTGACACACTGAGAGCAATATTGCCAAACATAGCAAATATACTATCATGTCTGTGTTTACAGGCTAGTCTATAGGCTTGTCAGAATGTGTAAAGTAAAATATATTCAGTACAAATTTTATCAAATTATTAAAAAACAAAACAAAACAAACCTCTTAGACTTCTATTTATGAGAGAATTTATACACCAAATAAAAAGTACCACTAAAATTTCATCCAACTCTGAAACCTTTTTTTTATTTATAAGGAAACTTCCAAGGTAATGAAAAAAATAGGAACTTTAATCTGATTCAAGTAGCACACTCAACACTGTAAAATACCATCAGCAGTGCCTATATAAATAATAAAGTCACAACATGAAAAAAGAAGAAAAGCAACTTGATTATTTGTGGAATAGCACACTTACCAGAAGATTTAATTAAAAAAAAAATTATATGCTATCTTACCTCCAGAAAAATAGGTTTAAATCTGGAAATTCTCATTCCTCTTATTGACTTTCTCAAAAACAAAACAAAGCAATAACAACAAAAAACCAACCAACCAACCAAAACACCCATCTCAGTCAAACCCTGCTTCCATATAAATATCTAATTAATTTATTAGAAAAATAAATTATTTTGTGTATTTTACATAAAATATATGCAAACAAACTTTCTGTTTACAGAATAAAATAAAGAAACAAGTTCTTGGCCAAGTGGTGCTCTTGTAGCTGTGCTATAGGACATGCAGAAATTCTGTTTTGACCTCTTTTAACTTCCAGAAAATAAATGGGACAGCACATGTTCGATCAAAGTGATTAAATTACCTGAGGCTTCCCCCTCAAATCTGCAGCTGCTAGCTGGAAAGCAGTGAAATGAGGTCATGAGGATGAACACAATGACTTCCAGAGCTACAGAGGCACTCCTGGGTGCCCCCTGCCACAGACAAAGTACTTGAGCTGGCAAATATCTCCTTTTGGTCAGATATTTTAATACTAGCAGATAATTTTTTTTTTTTTTTTTTTTTTTTTTTTTTTTTTTTTTTTTTTTTTTTTTTTTGCCTGTAGTAAACAGAATTACTCTGGACATTTAAGTCACAGTAGGAAGAAGGTCCTGGGCACAGCACATCTGCTGCACAAAAGAATGGAGAAGTAAAAGAGTTCAAATTTGGAGGGAATCTCAGGAGGTCTTTGGTCCACCTTGTGCTCAAAGTAGCATCAGCCTTAAGATTAGCAAAGATTGTTCATGGCTTTATCCAGTCAGGAGAACCTCTAGGGATGGAGACTTCAGAGACCCCCAGGCAGACTATTCCTGGGCTTGACTATCTTCACAGTGAAAAAGTTTCTCCTACACATACAAAGTCACTGCTAAATATACAGAGACAATCTTACACTGTTTGCTTAGTAAACTAGTCTCACTAGTATGCATGCAGACAAATGTGAATGGCATCAATGGGAGTGGCACAAGTGGTGTGACATCACTTGCAGCTGGACCGTACCTATGCAGGCTTCATGTGCTCATGTCTTGGCATCTTGGATGTAAAATAAAAAAATAATCTCTTGATGGAAATTAGGAGTATCTTAATATGCATAAACATATTTCACTCAGTGATCCATGATACCATTATCTGTGACTGTTAGTGTTGGTACCTTCATGAGATACCACTGTAGCTATAAGAATATAGGAAAAGAAAATTAAAATTTGCTTCCATATAAATGGTCAGCTTTTAATAAAATACAGCAACATAGCCATGTGCAAGCCATCAAGCCCTCTTTAGGGTTATGCAATGAAAATAGTAAACAACTTATTCTCATTTACCAAATTATTTTAAGAATGAGAGGAGACATTTCACTTTGTAAGATGTGAATACACAGGGATGTTGAGGCAGGATCTTAGTTTTCTTCATAACTTACACTTGAAAGAAAGTTTGCAATTTTTCTTGCTATTAAAAGTTACTCTTGTAAAGAGAGGCTCTCTGCTCAGTTGTAATTTTTAAGTTCTTTATATAGATGACAGAAAGACCTTGTCAGCAACTAAATACTACTTCCAACTAGTTTAGTATGTATTAAACCACTTTATGATACAACTTCTAAATTAGAGAAATTTGATCTCAGGTTTCTCACATCAGTGAAAGATTACCTGACAACAAAGAACTAATGACAACTAATTTGGTTATAAGCATAACTTTCATCTAAAAACACCCCAGGGCAAAGTAGAAGAAGAACAAAAAAGAATTGTAAAGACATAATCATGCTCAGTTAGCTGACTTTAAGTTTTGCTTTCAAGAATAAAATTATCACATCATGATGCAGTTACTTTTTTTCTTTTTGGAAGAAGAATAAAAAAGTAAGTTTTCAACCATTTGTTGATTCTGCAGAGGTGGAAAAGTTTGGGGAGAAAAAAAGAAAACTGTTTAACTGTCTGAGTGAGGACTGTCTTGTAGTTAAATAATACTGGATTATGTGTTTGGATGCTTCAGAAATCTTGACAAAAATAGAAATAGTCTAACATTTTATTTGAAAATCCCACATTTTTGAATTTCTTTAGAAATTGTTCAATTTTGTCATAGGTTCAGCCAGATGGGCCTGGGTTTGGGTTTTGGAGTTCAGACTAGGCCTGGCAGTTGTCAGGTG
>JAWWLZ010000001.1:64417115-64453766 GCA_035041345.1 Poliocrania exsul
TATGTTATATTGTAGTATTGTAGTTTTACTTTTCTCTTTTCTGTATAAATATATTAGCTAGTTTCAGCATAAACCTGGTTCTAGAAGTTTTTTTTTCCCTTTCTCACTTTTCTCAGCTGGGCCTAACTCTGTCTTTGGGCAGTTGGCGTTTTGCCAGCTCAACCCAAGACAAATTTCCTTTGTCTATTTCTCCATCAAATGGAAAAAAATATTTTTCTTGTATAAACAGTCTTGGGCAGATTGCAGAAGCTCATTAAATATAATTTCTGCTAAGGCTGAGATTTAAATTAATTTCAATTATATGCATAAAGAGTTATGAGCTGAAGTTCAGAAAGAAGAGATGTACTGAAATACTTTTAAACTGATAACACTCACCAGTTAACACTAAGTCAAAGCTCAATGTAATTGAGAGCAGTGAGAATTATGAAAGCTGTGGGTATTTATACACAAAACTAAAAAACTCACATTCAATTGTAAGGGCAATGGTGATTTTCTTCAGTATGCTTTGAATAAAACATTTTTCCATAGTTAACAGTGTTGTTGTTGAAAGATAATGATCAAGTACTTCCATATGAAGGAGCCCAAAATGAAGATGGATTGATTATAATACAACACCATAAAAAGAAGAAAGTGGTATGGTTAGGGACTATTTTAATTTTCATAACACTGTTACATGTGAAGTTACTACTTTCTTGTAGGTATCATTAAAGAACTGTTGCAAAGGTTCTCTGAACACTCTCACCAGTCAAATATTAAGTAGATAATCAGAAATCAAACCTTTTTTAAAGGACCCAGCAACTTTATTTAAACATTACTATATGACATCATTACTTAGGGTAGGGGCAGCAACTGAACTGAAGAAGGGTAAGGAAATTTTGTTCCCCATTCACACCCGTCTCCCCATATACAGTTAGCACATGTTCATAGCACAGAACTCTGTTTCCTCAGAACTTCTGATGTAAGACTTTCCACAATTCCAGCAAGTATTGTTGTTCAAGGCTGCAATATGCTGGTTGGAGAAAACTATAGAGAAGGCAAATTACTATGTAAAACCATGAAATGTGTTTTCTTGTCCTTCAGATCTGCATTAGGCTCACCAGTAATCTGAGACGAAGCACAAAAAGAGGGCCATATTCCCCCACCTTATTCATTTCTAGGCTGAATTTAGCCTTGTAACCCAGAGATAGTGCAGTATCCTGTTATACAAAATACATTGAAATTAATAAACAAACAGGAAAAAATCTGTAATCTGCATTATAACATTGCCTTCAGGATCTGATTTTACCTACTTTCTCTCTGACATGCCCACATAGAAGCTTTCACAGAGGCAGAGAAGGCCATTTCTGTGCCAGTCTGCTGTTAGGGGAAACTGGAAACACAATTTGTACAATTGCTAAATCTCCAATAAAGTTAACTTAAGAGAAAACAACAATCTAATGCAAGGTCGGCTATAAAAGAAATGTATTTCTCCCAAATAGAAATGTGGTTTTTTTTCTATGTAGAAATAGATGACTGAAAGAGAAAATAATGTGAAATATGAAAAAGTGAAGCACATTTACCATCCAGATCTCACCTAAAGAAGGCATGCTATATGTTAGTTAAAAATCAAGTCTTCATTTCCAATCCACAGGGATTTTATTTTATTTTTTTTTCTTTATGATGAATGTTTTAGAATTGGAAGTCATCCAGTTATAATGACAATGTTCTGAAAACTGCTAAGGATGGGATTATTTACTAGTTTCAAATTGAAAAATACATGATGAATTGCAGTCTGGAAATCTTACTCTGTATTAACGTACAAGTATACTCTGTTGTGTTATATTGCCCTGTTCTTGGGATTTAAAGGAAAATGGAGAACCTGCAATACATTTGAGTTACTGAACAAGTAATCAAAATCCCTGGCAATATCTGACTGCCCAGCAGGATCCCCTTACAAAGAGAAAAGCAACAACAACAACAGTCTTTAAAATAACCACAGTTATATAATCCACTTCAATCTGGATATAAATTTGGCATAGGGTAACAGAGTCACTGTGAGTCTACCATGTTTTCAGCAGTATGAAAGATTATGTGCATTTTCAAATTTGCATGTATAGAGATTGGAGAAGACAGACCAGAATTACAGAGACTGAAGTAATAAGACTAAATTAGATACAGTCAGATATAAACCCCAAATATATCAAAAATCTCATATACATGTATTTTGAACAGAAGATTCTCTATGGTTTATAAGGTAACTGGAATGGACTCATTATAACCAAACTAAAAATCCACACCTGAGGTAATCACAGTAGGCACCTTTTATAATGAATGAAAAACAAGTTAATGTAGTGTAAGATTAATTTCTACTTAAAGAAGCCATCCAGAGTCAATAAATGAATTATATCCTAAAATGGACATCTTTCTCTAAAATATAAAGGTTAACTATCTCCAATGCAGATGTGCATATTGTAAATGTCTAAAGCTAGGGAAGATGAATCCCAGCCAAAATGACTAGTTAAGACAACTATAATGATCCATGATATTGAAAAGGTTTGATTGAATTACACCTAGACAATACACAGTACTGCTTTAAAAAAAAAATAAAATTAGACTGAGACCATACTCCTTTCATTTCTCTTTGAGAATGAATTTCTGCTACACAAACCTTTGAGTAATTGTCTCATGTGTCAGTGTTTTAAAACTGCTGAAGTTCCAAACTATGATCTATCTTCCACTTTAAAATTGCAGTAAATTAAACAACAGTTCTTAAGTTGTTTCTAAGTGGCTATAATTAAGCCTTCATACCTAATGATACTGTCCATTTCAAGGACAAATTCAATATGGTAAGAGGTGTAGGAAGGGAGAATTATAACAAAATCCTATGGCTTGGCATACAGCCATGTATAAAGGGCATACATTAGCACTTCTACAGTTTCTGCAGGAGTTGTTGGAGGAGAAGCACTTTGGAGAGGACACAGATGAGATACAGTAAAAGACACAACCATCGGGGTTTTTTCCCCCATATACCTTCATCTATTTTTTATCTTGTAAATATATGTTTGCCTTGTCAGAGGAAGTTTAACCAAATTCTATTTTATATATTTCATTCTCAATAAACATATAGCCATGCTAATAGACCAAAGGTGGTCAGTATTAGAGTGTGAGTCCAAATTGAGGTATTAAGACATTCCCAGAGATTCCTCTACTTTTCTTGGAATGTCTTATCCTTAACCCTTGTCAGATGATTTGCAGGAATCTGCAAAGACTCCTCTTGTAAACATGTTCAGATTAACAGATAATAACAATGGATAAGACAGTGAGTTTTAACAGTATGTGTGAATGGAATATACTATTCTGAGACAATGTTGCCCCAAACTAAAGACCTCTAAAGAGAAAATTATCAATGACAAGCTTTGCTTGAAACTGCCATCACTTAGGTTAAACAAAAAAGAGAGAAGTCAGTTTGACCTGAAGAATAAAGAAGTATGACATTTTGTGATGGGGGAGACACCTTGGAGCAGAAAAACAGTAACAGAGCAGCACTCCAACTTCAACATGACACTGCTGCAAGTCATCTCACCATCATCCTGACAGCCTTCTGGGTCTAATGGGGTCTCTGACCCAGGTGACAGCATAGGCAGCTGTACTCTGTGGCTAGAGGGATGGCACTGCAATGTTGCCACATGCTGCGAACGACAGCTTGGAGTACCTGTTTGAGCCCAATGGACCTTTTGCACCAGCTGTGGATTCTAAGGAGAAGCATGAGGACAGGTCACACATAAAGCCAGCACACTTGCAATCCCACCAGACACAAGTTTGGATGTGCACACAATCATGTAGTTGTGAGTGTGCAGTTAGAGTTTCCTGGAATTATTGGAGGGCAGTTAGAAATGTGTAGGTGTACATTTACACATTTCTACGTGTACAGTATTATAATACAATATATGTTGTATTGCTAATATTGATCCCAAATATATGGTTGATCAAATGGCCTATTAATTATACACAATTCAAAAATCAGTAAACCTGATTTGGTTTAACCCAAGTGAGCTCAGCATTTCTTCCCTTCCTCATTTGTTGCATTTACAATTAAGCATAATTACAGCTATGATAAAAATTCTAAATAATTCCCACCTATCACCGACCTAACTTATGGTCAATAAAGTCACACAAGACTAAGGATTTGTAAACTAGATCATATCTTAGATAATTTACTTGAAGCTTTCTGAAGATTTTAGTTAGAAAATGATTCAAAAGTCTTTCAAGAAACTGAGAGAACTTCTATTGGACAGCAGCACTGAGCAAGTACTAAATGAATTCAGCTTTCACAGTACTGAAGTATGTAAATAATTTCTGTTTATATGTTTACATATACTCTTTAATGTAAATCATTTTTCTTTCTGAAAGGCTGGTAATATGGGGAACACACATGATAGTAAAAGTAGTCATTGCTGAAGTCAAGTCATTGTGTAACAATGAGGTTCCTTAGCTTCATTTTGTGTTGTTTAACTCAGGGCTTGAGAGGTAATGAAATCTTTTTTTTTTTTTTTTTCCCTTTCTTCCTCATATGATCACAGTACTTCCATTTTTTACAGAACTTAACAATTGCAACTGTGATGGTGACTTTTATGATGGCTTCTCATCTAAGTTAACTTCTGCTTGATGTTATGGAGAAAATAGGATTTTAAAGATAGAAAGTAGGGTCAAATATAAAAGTAATAGAATATGTTACTACTCTATTTTTAATAAATCTAAGAAGGGCAATGATATTGCTTTCACCTAAGAAATATGTATGTAAAAAGATTGAGGGCTTTTTCATCAGTCTCAAACCCAAAATTTTCTTTCCAAAATTTCTTACCTAATATAAAAAAAGATTTAATAAAGTTGTTTCATAGACAAATTTATGACACAGTGAGCTAGTTCATTCATATTATGCAAGTTTAAATATTTCAAAAGTTCAAAATTTTTCTTTTTAAAAATGCTGATTTTTTTTTTTTTTATTTTTTTTTTTTTTTTTTACCGTAGAAGATTCTGGTAAAATCAGTTCAATGTGGATAAAAATGGTTTAGCTGAAATGTCAGATTGTGAATTTGGCTTCTTTCCTTTTGCAAGCAGAAGGTAGAGAAATATGATGTTATATAAAATGATTATTTCTCTTTTTTTCATATACAGACATTTGCCACCGCTTAGATGCTATGGTGAACAACAGTAATGTAATTTTGGACAATGTTTGTCCTAAATCTCTGCCAGTTTATTCCACTCTATCTGACGTTGCGGTCAAAGAGTTTATTCTGAATGCAGAAGTCAGTCTTCAGATTTGGCCACCATATATTTCAGGCAAATTAATCCCTGCACCAGGCAGTACATGGAGCAGTAATTGATCCTTTCCATAACTTATGCCTTGGAACATTTTGCAGATTTTTACTTCCTCGACCTACTGTCTGTCTTGGAAGTGAAAGTAAGTACTGTTATGGTAGAAACTGAGTGAGTGGATATACAGTTGAAAATTTAAGCATTGATGTGTGAAAGCAGTGTTGGTACTTATTTTAACTAGTTTTAAAAATATACAGCTTTTGGGTTTTTTTCCCCCATGAAGTAGATGACTAGAAAGGCTAGGTAAATACTTTTGGAGTAGAGTTACTGCACTGTAATCAGAGAAAGACTATCTAAAACCAGAGAAGTTGCTGTGTTTTTTCAGTCCCTTTTCTTCTACTGGCTATTTTCAAGCCTGCATTTGTCTTTCTAACACTAATTGGAGTATTGACTGACCATATAAATGCTTGCCCTCATTGTTCAACTCTCACAAATTAACTAGTGAGTGCCTCCAGTTATCTAAATAAGGTGTTGATTGATCGTGTGGAAATAATTAATCAAGCTAGACCTGATATGATCTCCAGCCATGTCAGAACTTTCTTTTCTCATTATGCTTACCTAGTGCAGAATTTAAATTTACAGCCTGTAGCAAAAGGTAATGTTTTTTGAGAGGTTTCTACAAGTCAAATTACAAGGAGGAAATCAGATTTCATTGTAATAAGACTTTAAATGAGTGCAATTACATTTTAGCTCAAACAGTCTTGTTTCAAATATTGTTCTGCCTTTCTGGCAGCATTTAATAGAAGCCAACATCGAGTTTAGAGCACTGGGGAATAATATGCCAACTTTCCTGCTTGAATCAGTGGAAGCAGGTGTCCTTAATGGACAGGCACTTAAATGCATGTAATGCAGAAACTGAAATGCTGTTACAACTGTATTTCTCCTTAAAGACAAGAAGACATAGTAAGCAATACAATTTCTTTTGCTGCAGCAACTCATTTATCATGAACAAGCTTACTGTCCTTCACCCTTTACCCTCCCCATGTACACACACTTGAAAACAGAAAAAGATCTTTTCTAACTGAAAAAGCAGGAGCAGCATACACTGTAACTTTTTTCAGCAAAGCATGTTACACTCTGAGTGATTGTAAAATGTCCTCAAGTGCCTGCACAGTATCTTAACTAGGAACAGCACAGCAGAAGTGATCTTTTAAATCATCAAATCCAGAATACTGCACTGACAAATGGGTGCTACTTGCTAGTGTTTCCTGACACACTGTCTCAGTCCTGGCTAGCACTTCAGCACAGATGTTCTTACAGAGAATTAGAATTACCTAGCTTCTCCTCTCGACACACTAGCAATGAGACAACAAAGCTGTCATAATCTTATGACAACACAAGGAGGCTAAGCACTAACCCAGCTACTTCCACAGTGTAGAAGTATGCCTTCTTTCTCCAGCACTTATACTACAATCCTAAAGGCATGAGATCCCAGCCTAGGCTAACACTAAATATTTGCCCAAACAGAGTGGAATTTCTGCTACATCCAGAAACATGCCACCACTGCTGAAAATGAAACAAATCCCCAACACTGCATTATAATTAAGAATAGTTCCTAAATGTGCATACTTCAGCAAGTATGCACAAATTCTTTGGATAAGCTTGGTTGTGAATCCAGGCCCTAGAGCATTTTCTATTTCAGAGGTGGCAGAAACAAAGGCTGTTTTAAGTGCATATGAATCAGCTTTAAGCTGATTTTTTGCATTGCTAAAATAGCACAATTCACAACTTTCCTCCAGCCTACAACAGAAAATTTATGCTTTTACTCTTCGAATGCGAAAGCTTGTATTTGCAGTAAGGAGGAAAGAGCTGAATTCTTCACATTCAGATATATTCCTACATGAATATATCTGCAAAATATTTTACATTAAAACATAATTACAACAAGGAATTGTCACACAGAGTATTTGAAAGCGATGCACTTAGTTTGCAATAATATGTCTTTAATAGCCCTCTCAGATCTTCACCAAAAGGAAAAGAACACAAATCTGCAACATTGCCCAACTGGGAAAATAAATGGTCATCTTGTTTCATTCATAAATGAGTACTGTTGGCAGAGAACAATTATGGGGATATTTATTACCTTATTTCCAGTGGTAGACCATTATCAAATGCTACCAGATGCTCATCTCAATTGTCAATGTCATTTTAAAGACTCTAATGATGCCAGTTAGCTTTCTACATAACAGAAAAATAGCGTTTCTTCACCTCAAAGCTGCCTATCCCAGTATAAATTTGAGTTTTGCAGGCAGGTTCATTTCCATTGTTAATGCACAGTATCTTCAAAATAGACCACAACTTATTGGAGAGTTTATTACCTATGGCACAAGCCTGTCCTGGTAGCTCTCCATTGCTTAATTACCAAGAGAAGATAAATATCTGAAATGCAACCCCACTGGTTAGACTAGTAGTATAGACCTTTTCATTAATGTATTGTTTTATATTTTAATCATGGTACAGAATTTTAATCAAGTGAGTGTGACTAAACAGAATTAGTAAACAAACAAAAACATCTTAGAAATGTAAAAATATGTATTTACTTAAAACAAACATTCTAAACACAGTATATCTACTTTTATACACATACATATATATTACATAGGCAAGACTTTGAAGGCAACAGTCTTAAGTTATGCCTCAGATTTTAGAACAGCTAATCAATTTTGGTCTGTCTTTGCAGTTTAAGTGACATTTTAAACCAGGCTTGAGTAAAGTAAAAATGCCTAGCACCTTTGAAAGCCACGTAGTATATAGGTATGTTTATGTAAGTGGAGCAAGACATGAGTCAGAATGTTGAATGACCATTTGGTATCATAAATAATTAAAGATGCCATGAAATAATTTATTACAGATGGATTTTTAAAAGTGAATAACTACGTGCATATGAGTTCCTTGCTAGGCGATCTCACTACTTCAATCACTGAATTCAAATACCATTATTGAGATCCTGCTGGGAAAGCAGCATAGGTACTTTCTGGATGGCCTGTTTATTTGCTTCCATCTCTATTCTTACTGTGCAAGTGTTCCTTGCTCTATAGAAAATACATAACTACTCAAAAGGTGGATAGAAATAATGAGCTGAAAAGCTTTGTTAAAGCTAGATTTGAAATTGCAACTGCACTCCACATCAGAGAACAAAACATTTTATCCACATTATAATAAAATTTAATTCACAATTCATTTACAGATCAAGCCTAAATACAAGCCCAGTAATAGAGGCTTTAATTAACATGCTTGAAATTTTATCTTGAATTGTTGCACTTGCATGGAGCATGTCTACTTTAAATTTACAGACCCAGCTCCTGCCCAGGCACAAGGCATCCTAGTGTCTCACTGCTCTTACTAGCACTATAGTCAACATGCAAAGGGACTTCAACTTAAAGCCCTGATTAAGTGCCATGATCTTCACCACGTTTTAATCAAGGATTTGCCAGGACTTCCATTCTTATAAGGACATTATTAGTCATAAAGAATCACTCAGGGCTAAACAGAGCACTAAGTGTTTTAGAACTGAAGTTCATATGTTTATAGCATTTAAAATTAAAGTAAGAAATACAAATCTTAAATGATTTTGAAGATCTAATTCACTAATGGATGAAGATATGAACACTTCAAAACTGTTATCATCTTCCACAACAAGAAACTACAATTTTCACGTGTGATTTCTTTAAACTATCACTACTGTTTATTTTAATAATTTTCCTGGATCCAGAAATTTCTATCATCTCTCTTTTGTTATGGGAGTAAAATTTCAAGAACATCAGTGACAACAAGAACTGTCAACTACAATCACATGTTTCATTACCTTCATAAGAAAAAAACAATTTATTTCACAACACCTGGCACAGACATTAATATTCAGGTTGGGTGTTTCAAGTTAGTGTTTCATGTCAAGAAGTTTATGTGTCTTCTTTGAAGCCATAATTTTTAAGAGTATTTGAATGACCATGCTCATGACTTCATGAGTAGCCTACAGCAACCTATGAACAACAGAATTATCTGCAGAATAATTCATCATGTATTCATCATGTACTGGATAGGAACACATTTTTATAATGCAGCCTTACCAACAAGATACCAGCATGCATACAAATACTCTTGCTTCAGGTTCTGTGGTATGTGCATAATTGTGTGGGAAAGCACACAGCAAGCCCGGACATTCAGAAAACATATTTCTTGTATTGCTTGGAACCAGTGAGCTTTTTAGGCTGTCTCGATAGAACTTTCTCTATTCAACAGACTGTCTTGTAATGGCATTGTCTTGTTTTCTTTCATCCTCTTCCCTAGTATATTGAGTTGTTTTGACCAGGAGAATCCAGGAAAAGAAAAAACATTGGTTATGCATGTGAGGACACAAAACGGCAAAAGTATGCTCCTGCTGTCTCTGTTTCCATTAGGTTTGCATGATTTCCATTTTTTGCCAGGAGCTCACTGTCCAGGATTCTGTATGAGTCCTAAAAAAAATTCTGTAAGGATAGCCTGTGGTAGTCACTTGGACAGAGATTCTACTAAAATAAAAATATGAAGAATTCATATAAAGTTGTTGCTTACAGATGCCCTAAAGATAATATCAATGTGATATATAGACAAACAGAAATAGGAATGACAGAAAAATGGAAAATTTTATTAGTAGATTCAGACAAAGTAGAAAATACTAGTAATAAAAACAAAACTATTTTTTTTAGATTTGAAATATTAAACAATTCTTTCTCTCAGAAGCAGGTAAAGAGGAAGGTAAAAACCATAGCCTAGAAAACAGCAATTCACTGTAATGATACATGTGTAATATGGGTTCAGTATAAGGGAATTAAAACTGTAAATGGCATTAAATAACCAAGATAAATTTGCTTTACCTTATTGGAACAATATGTGGGAAATAAATTAGAGATAAATTAGGTGGTTACATAATGTGATGATGAAGACTAAGCAAGGATCTAGAATTAAAAACTAATATCAATATATTGCTTATTGAATATTTTAAAATGATTTATTATTAAATAACCATGCATACATATTTATTATTTAGATATTTAAATAATTAAATCTATACGTCTGAACGGACTTTTTCCACTTGCCTGATCCTATGTACTAAGTGATTGCATTCTTTCATATTTTGGTTTTTTGTCTGAGAAAAAGTAGTAAGAATTCATTAATTCAAAATAATTTTGATTAAAATTATTAAAAAGATAATGAAACAATAACAAAAAATAAGTTCTTGCAGCACTGAGGCTAGACACTAGGCAAATTCCATTCAGTTTAGAGGATGCAACAGAAACATTCGTACACCTATTGCATAGGTAAAAATGAAAAATCTCTTAAAGTACTGAGTAAATTATATGGATGGAAAGGACTGTTTGTGAATAGGCTTTAAATAACCCTTTTGCAAAGTAGCATGAAACACATTATACCATATTAATCCTATTTGCTTTAAAGGGTGTTATATTGCAATATTGGAGGGAAACAAACAAAAAAGACCCTAGCAAACCAACCAATAAAAACAAAACACCCAAACCAAGATGATTCAATTGATCCATCTCACTGCAGCCAGTGTCAGCAGTCACCAGCTGGCTGAATAAAGGTTTGATTTAGACAAATCATCACTTTGCTCTTGCATGTATAGTCATTGTCTTGAATCTGCATCTCTACTTAAAAGCAAATCATGTCCTGGCTCATTGTGAACAAAATGGACAATCTGTACCACCCATCAGTGCCAGTCTCTATGTTATTGACATATACTTCCCATTCTAGGACAAGGGATATTTAAAAATTAGAATACACCTTTTTTTCTTTTTCTTTTTTTTTTTTAATTTTCTGAAAACTGTTGTTTGGTCAGATTTGGTTACGGGGGAGGTTTTTGTTGTTTTTGTTTGTTTGTTTGTTTCCTTCTGAAGAGAAAATCAGTAAGCATCCAGAAAAAAAAAACACCAAAAAACAACAACAACAACAACAAAAAAAAACAACCAACAAACCCAAACCAACCAACTGGCTCTCTTGATTTAATCTAATTCGATTAACTGAAAATTCTGTCTATTTATGTCCCATTTACAACACACTGAACTGAATTAATTTTGGTGAACTGCTTTTATGTGTGAAAGAAATAAATACAGAAATTGTAGAGTTAAGGTTCTTATTGAAACAGCAGAGATCTAAGTCCAGTTTCCCAACTACCAAAGACTTCCCTGTAATCACTGGTAATCCATTTCATCTCCTTCTGTTCCAATTTTCACTCCTTTCCTTGTTTAATATATCCTTTTCATTTTCTGTTGGCATGATGGCTTTTTTAACAATAGAAGCTTTTCAGAACAACAACAAAAATGTTTCTAGGATATGAGATTATTCTTAGAGTTACTGTATACATTGCTTTGTGCATATGTATGAAGGTGCATGTATGTATACACATACACATACTCATATATAAATTAGCCAAAGAACACTCTTGGGGTGTGTGCATATATATATATATATATATATCTCTCTCTGTGTGTGTGTGTGTATATGTGTATATATATATATGTATGTATATGTGTGTGTGTGTTTATGTGTGTGTATATATATATGTATGTATATATCAAGAATGTTCTTTGGCCAATTTATATATATATGTGTTTAAGTATTTATTGATTAGATATATGTATAGCCCAATCAAAACTGTTATGTCTGCTAAAAAAACCAGAATACTATTAAAAATAAAGTTTGTTACATATAGTATAGCATTCTGTGTGAAATCTGTGGTGAAATGTAAGGGATACAGGAATGCTATGCAGTCCACAGCTGACAGATTTATTTTTTTTTTAATGCTAAAATTACATTAATTTATCTATTACTAATAATGTACAGAGAATATATAGTGGTAAAAACTACAGTGTTAAGAAATGTACATTTGTTTTATGAAGCATTTAATTATTAATATGCTGATATAAAATCAGTAAATAATGCTTCCATAATCTTTACACAGAAGTATTTCTGCATAAAAGAAACTGATATTTATGATTAAACACCTGTTCATAGTTTTTTGCTATACAGGCCAGCTATTGCCAAAACAAGCAATATTCTAAATCCAGATTTTGCAAGCAGAGGGGAAAGAAAGTTAAACATGGATGGATAGCTGAAAATAAAAATAGGTAACTAACATACTGCACAACTAGAAACTATATAAAGGATGCTGTCTCTGAGCCTATTTCTGACACCCAGTTAGTACTGTTTAGAAACAGACATTTACAATAAATTAATGACACTCCTTTCTACTACATAGGTGAAAATTGCTCCACCTGAGAAGAAATTTTAGGTCTTAAGATCAAAACTATGAACTGAAAATTCAGGGCAAGTAGAGCTACAAAAGTTATTGAGGAGTCCAGCTACTTCATACTAAGTATGATAAAACTTTCTTTTGAGGTTAAAAAAAAAATCCAGTATTTTGAATCTTTACACATGAAAGAAGATTTTCTGTTACATTTTGTACTGAGAAACTGTATATGCCAGTGTAATTTGGTTTAACCATAAATATTCATTCCACTAATTTAAGTATTTGTAAGTCATAATTATTTGCAATTTTGCTATTGATTGACCTGGATTTTTTGATTTATTAAATCTTCTTAATGGATAATGCATGGATGTCACTATTCATGTTGTTATAAACTAGAGTTCCTATTAATGCTGATGTGCTGCAAAAAAATGTAATATGTTAAATTCACCTACACTAGAATTCTTCATTCCTAGCATTTTAAATCAATGTCATGTTTCTATTTAATCATACAAAATGCAGTATAAGTATTAGAATACCCAAAGTTAAAGAAAAAGAAAATGTATATCAAAATTGACAATATTAATATCCTATAAACAAAATAAATTATAAGAAACTAAGCACAAATTGTCTTGGTAAAGTACGTTACTTATATTCACTTTCAAAACATTTGTGATTTTGTATCCTCCAGATGACACTGCTTTGATGGGGCTGTGGTACAGCAGGTGATTTATAGGCACAATATTTATAGGCATTCTTCATAACTACTGTTATAAAATGCACCTGTATCTATTCAAGACACCTGTAAATTCACAGCCAATAGATCAAAACAATAAGTGCAAATGCTTGATTTTCAATATCTAACAGTCATCAGGTTTTATGTGTGTCTTGTGAATTAAAATTATTTTATTAGGCACACCAGGAGCATCAACTCTAAGTGAATAAAAGGTCAAACCAATGACAAGGGCAAACCTGGATCTTATTAATGACTACTGTTTTGTTTCCCACACTCATTTGTTACTGTGGAAAAGTGAGTTTGCCACTCTTACTGTTCACATACAAGCAAATGAACAGGATTTATTTTCAAATTCAAACAGAAACAAAGATTTTAATTAGGTTACAAGCACAAAGTATGTATCATCAGAAAACACACATTAGCTTGGCTGCCTGATTCTAGGCTGATTTTGTTGATCTGGCATTTGGAAAAGGTTTGGGTTGTTTTTTGTTTTTTATTTTTTATATTTTTTGGCTGGTAATCGAGCCTATCTGAGAAAGAGTAAAGGTAATGCAAGTACATAGTGTTATACTATCATTTTTACAGTCAATTTCAGGACTGTATTAATATCTTCTCCACTGTTCCAAAAATTTCAACAATGGGCCTTTCATAAAAGCAGTTTTACAGTACAGTGCCTGGGCCCCTCAGTCAAATAAATTTAAGCCAAGGCTTCCAAGGAAAACTTCTGGCCACAATTCACATGACCTACACAAGCACAGTGAAGGAAAAAAAAAATTCTTAACAAAGCAACAAAAAGAAAAAATGTCCCTCAGAAACAGACCATCCATTCAATTAAAAACTGAAATACAAAGTACTGCTACAACTGAAAAGACCATGTGTAAAGAATACTAGAGGGTAAAACCTCACCACTAAAGAGATGCCGTACTACCAGCTGACCTTCACACTTTCTCACTCAGTGTAAGGCATTATGCACAGTACAGCATTTGAGGAACTTACAGAACTAACAAGGAAAAGCAAAAGAAGCATTTAGTACGCTCAGACACAGCATATAAAAAGAAAAAAAAAAAACAAACCAAAACCAAACCCTGCAAAAAACCAATGAAACAACAAACACCCAAACTGCTATGAAGCTGTGTAAGAGCCCTATTTTACAGCTCACTCTCTCTCTGCCTTCCCCTTCTCAGTGCTCTCTCCTGCATATTAAACACTGGGTTCAGTAAGGGACACAGCTTTCTGGATTCTCTAATGGAGAAGCATCCTTTTTCCATTCCAAGTACATTATATAACTGTGTAAGCAATGGAAGCCAATTCCACTGCCATGCCCTCGAGCAGCATTCATCTAATGCAAAGAGCCAAGGAGAAGTCTGCTGCTGTCTCACATGCGATCCCAATCTAGGGGAAATATAGTTCAGAATTTGCCACACATCATGGACTTAAACATTTCTTACTCATTTCATAGAAAAAAATGTCTATTTTTATTGTGCCTGGTTACAATGTAATCAAGTAAACTCCCTACAGTCATAGCTGATTTCTTACTTGAAAGATTTAGCTTGACTCATTTCAGGCAAACAGTTTGGGTTGAATCTCTAACAAGACTCATGCTGATATTTAGAAATAAAACAGAAGCTTACAGTATATGCATTTATTTGCTATCAGATCAGAACTTTACTTATCTTAACCTGCTGATCATATATTGCAGTTTATATACTAACATTTGCAAGTATTATTTTGCAGGGCAATAATAAATGTTTCCTTACTCCCTGTGAAAAATAGAAACAACAACCCACAACAAAACCTTCAAACAAGCAGATCCCACCATTAAGAAATCCTTTCAATTATCGTGTCAGCTAGTAAATACACAGTTAAAGACAAAAAGGTTCCTAGGAGTGGATTCTTAAGTAGAAAATTTTCACATACCAAAGGATTGGTCAGGCAACCCTTGTGTTCATGCTTTTGAGTTTTACAAATCCTATAGTCTCTGGTGCCCTCTGATTCCTGTGGTGCAAGTTCACAGAAGAGCCCTAAATTATGCACATGGCTTGGCATGAAAAGTCTTTTAATGTATTTACTTTTCTTTTGTGTAATGGAGAGAAATGACTCGATTAAAAAAGCATGGTTAAGGAAAAAAGAAACATCAAAAAAAACACCCCTGACCAAAATCAAATACAAACACTCAAAAGAAACAAAAAACAAAAAACCCACAACAAAAAAACGCCACCAAAAAAAAAAAAAAAAGGAGACACGAGCAAGAAGAAACAAGAAGCTGACCATTCCCTTACTGGCAAGAATGGTCCACTTTTTCATCTGTGAGAAAGATTGTGTATTGCAGTAAAGAATAACATGAACAAGAAGCAAACAATGTCTGCTACTGTGGCTTTTGTGAGGTAAAGACTCATGAAGTAATAGCTGTTTAATGTGTTGTGGTACAAAGTTACTAAATTTCTAGATTTGGTAGTAAAAAATAGTTTTGATAAAGTTGCTGAAACTGTGGCCAGGAATATTAATCTTGGCTTGGTTGCTATCAACTAAGTAAACTACATGCACAAATCTTTAAAATAAGGTTAAAACTGTGGATTATTTTTGGCACTTTTAGTAACTTTGCTGAGATTTTTAATGCCATTTGAATGTTAAATCCATACCAGTGTTGCTTCACAGATTAGACATCGTTTTTCACTGATAAATTTAAGGCTTTAGCAAACTGAAGGGGTAGGATTTCTGTCAAATAACATCACATATCTACTCTACAGAGGTGTCTGTATCTGGAGACAAGGTAGGCTCCTTCATGAACATTTCAGAGAAACAGAAAACTCCTGTATGTGATTCACCTCCTATCAAAATGAATATCTAAAACAAATCGCATGAATTGTTCCTTAAAAGTGTCTATTTATCTTGACTGACAATGCAGAGAGTAACTGGAGGTGGACACACACTGCTCAGAAGAAAATCTTCCAGATTTTTTGCAGCAGCAAAGACCTACCACAAAACAAGTCAGCATTGAATACTGAACCTACCAAATACTTTTCACGGCATTAAAATGGGGTCTGTTTGAGATTTCATGTACTTTGGAGAAAGGTGTTATGCCTCAGACATCTCAGTACTAACATCATTTACAAAATCATGTGCAGTATTAATGTCTTGCAGAGAAGCCAGCCAGGTAGCGATATTTAAAAAGTGAAGTAATAAAGAAGATATTGAGAAAATAACAGGCCCTTTTACACATGCCATTTCTTTCAAGGAGTCTAAACTCAGCACACCTGGGCAATCAGCTTTAGATTTCAACTTTAGGCCCTGATCAAGTGAAGGATATCAAATAGCAGTAATGACAGGAGGGCATTTTTCTTTATTTTTCTTCTCCTTGTAATGGAGTTGTAAGCTAGTATTTGAGAACCACTGATTTATAAATTACAATAATAATAAAAAAAAAAGGTCAAAACCTTGAATGGCACGGTGGGTTTTCAAAGAAAAGGAATCTTCACATGCATTTTTCTTTCAGTCATCTTTGACATAAATGTCACAATACAAGGATAGAAGGCATAAATACCACTTCAATGACTAGCACCCCAAATACTGGTCAAAGTATTTAAGAGTTCATTAGGTTGGGGTTTTTTTTCTGAAATTTACTTGCTCATTCTTTTCTTTCTTTTTTGTCCAATGTAATTATTATTTAAGCAGGGGCAGCCCCGGTTAGTACTGGGTGCTGTGACAGTCCTGAGGACTTCACTGTCACTGTCCAAGCTTGCCTGGCTGTGGCAAATGGACCTTAGGACTCAAATGATGGGGCCAGTTCTGTGCATGCTGCACCTCACCTAAAAAATCCACTGCGCAGGCTGGAAGGGCAGACCCATGTGGGGAGAGCCCTTCCCAAATCTTTGTTCATGAAGTCTGGTCATACAATACAATTATTTAAGATTTTTGGAAAAATTATTTTGGTTTGAAATCACTGAACCCTGTTGTTCAAGAATAATGGAGGACCAGGCATGCTTGGAAACCAGCCAAGTGCCACAATTTTCACCTAAACTGCTTGCTGAACAGGTCAGCAACTTGAGGACCATGATACTGCTGAGTATGAAACTAGAAACTAGTTACTGAGAGGCTATAAATCACAACTAAAATTTAGGGCCTACTAAAGAGATTAAGAAAAGGCAGCATGTGATGTTTTTTGGCATCTGCAGGGCAATAGGGACATTGCTTATAAAGGAAAAAATTGTTAGAGCATTAAAACTCTTTTTGTACAAGATAAACCCAGTACTGTAGTTTGCTTTGTGGTTTATAAAGTATCTCCTTTATGGTTTATGAAACATGATGACCGAAGTCAGGAAACAGTACAAAAAATATTCCAGGGTTAGGCAAATACTTCAAAAGTTTCTGGAGTTGGTGGCAGAAATGTTATATGAAAGGGGAAAAAAAAAAGAGAAACTACTACAAAGAAATGCTGATATAGTTCTAAATGCTGAGAAGGAAACTATTTTTTTATTATTATTTCACTGAAAGATACCTGAAAGCACTGAAAACAATTTTATCTGGATTTGTGTGTGCGTGTGTGTGTGTGTGTGTGTGTGTGCGTGTATTTATAGATATCTCTTCCTATACAGAATGCAGAAAGAAGTCAGTTAAATGCCAAAGATTGGATCAGCCTTAATAATAGCAATGCAACTGTTCAGCAGTATTACAGGAATACGTAGATAAGAAGAAATAAACAGAGTATATCTGCGCTGTTAAATAAATGAGACTAAAGAGCAAACTGGAGCACTAACCATCACAACTCCAGAAGCATCTGTAGCATTCTCACCAGCTCTCATCAAGACCCAATCACAGCTCAGCACACAGGGCCATTCATGTCAGGGACCCTTCCTAAAAGTAAGCATGGATGTCACCACAGCTGCACCCTGTGCTGCTCCCTATCAGCACTTCCCCAGCAAGCTAGCACTGTTATCCTAAAAAAGCCTTGGTGTTCTTGAGGTATGCCCAGTCTGAAACACAACATGCATCCTTTGTTTCATGCTACAAAAATGGTGCTTAGATGGTTTGCAACACAGCCTTCAGATAAGTTCAAAATGTCCTGAGTTGTTGTTATTAATACTACAGGAGTACCAGCTGGGGCTCAAAGGAAACCCACAGCTCAACGTGGAGTAGACAGAGCCAGTCTGCCCTGAAGGGTCACAGTCCTAAATAACACAGGTATGAACCATGCTGCAGGACTTTTTATGTGTAGATAATATTTGTTCATATGTGGACATATGATGAAAATACAGTGGTTCATCAGTATTAGTAAAAGGACTACTCTATGTACTACATTTGCTACAAAACTCAGCAGTAAAGTTAAAAAAAAAAAAAGGCACAGAAACACACATACCTTGGGGCAACAGAACCTACTTAATTTTAGGTTCTTGATTTGGACAAATAAATTAGGATGCATTCAGGTATTCATCCTAAGCAGTGGAAGCTTAGGATGTGTAGCCCCATATTTCTAAGTAAGACGCTTGAGAATTCTGGAAAACTGAGAGCTTGAGAGAGCAAGTCCGTGTGAATGTGTGAGAAGAAATGTAACACTACAGCAGAGAAAGCAAAATGTATGTTTGAAATGCTGAACAATACAGTGAGGTGTTGATAGCCTGTGGAAAGAAAAACACCCTTACAAACCTGTTAAGTGAACTACTGTGATCTTTTTTCCTCAACAGGTGGCTATGAGAACAAATATATGTTTAGATGATAAATTGAAAGCCAGAGCACCAGAGCAAAGTTTGTGAAATGCTGTAGGAAATTTTAAACAGTTTTTGTTCTATCCACTTTTCTAATAAACTTGCTCTTCTTACTTTTGCTTCAAACTTTCAAGACCAACTTTTTTTTTTCCTCGGTACTTTGTTTTCCCACATT
Source organism: Poliocrania exsul (assembly GCA_035041345.1). Classification (NCBI taxonomy): domain Eukaryota; kingdom Metazoa; phylum Chordata; class Aves; order Passeriformes; family Thamnophilidae; genus Poliocrania; species Poliocrania exsul. The sequence goes on from JAWWLZ010000001.1 coordinate 64,436,321, forward strand.
ATTTCTTTTCCCTGCAATTTAAAAAACTCCAAAATACACAAGTAGAAACCCACAGGAAATGCAGAGCATATACATATGCAAAATTTTGACTTTTCAGATTTTTTTTTCTATTGTGTATCCTTTTATTTGTTACCTACTTCCCATTTTTTATTTAATAATAATGTGACTTCAGTCCTTTAGGTACTTCTTAAGAGCAATGAAACTGAAATTAATTCCTATGTACCATGATTTGGCTCATTTCCATGGGAAAAGAGGTAACGGTATGTCACCACAGAGCCTTCTAAAGGATTATGTTTTAATTCTTAAAAAAAAAAAAAAAAGGCGCCTAAGGAAATACACAAAACAACACTTCAGATTTTACCCTCACATCATTGCACAAGAAGTGCCAAATCCTACTTTAGAGAAAAAGAAAGAAGGAGGAGGAGAATCCTACACAATTGATAATTAAGCTTCTTGCCTTAAAACCTTTGTTAAATGAATGATTAAACAATAAAGCATTATAAAATGAGTGTGTGTTTGTGGGTGTGATGAGGGCGTGTAATTGAAGTGAGTACTTCTGTGGAAAATAAGAGTAAAAATAAATGTTTTCCCATCTTTTGTCCCAATCACAATGATATCAAACAGAAAACACACAATAACTTGTCTCCTGTAGTAGTCACTATATGCACAAAGACATATATTTCAGGACACATGGGATTAGATTTTCATGTTTATCCTCTTATTACTGTAAGAAGAAATTAACTCCCACAGAGCCATTTTTTTAAAACTTACAGTTGGCTAACACTTGTAGTGGGAGTGAGAAAAATTACTTAAAATTATGTTTAACCTTTATAAACATTATCAAATACTGACTAGCGATTCTGATGAAGTAAAAAGAGTTAAGGCTAGCATCACATTATCATTTTCATACACTACTAAAGTCTCATCAAGTTCATGAACTTTAACCTTAGCTTTCTTTGAGAATTGCAAGGAAAAGCCTTTAGGTTTTATTAGCCCTCAAATGCTTTCACACTTAACTCATATCAACATTAAAGGAGTTGTTCAGGTGTCTAAAGGAAGATTTGGGCCTTCAGCATTACATTTACATACAGATCAAAATAGTGATACACATTAGATACAAAAAATATACATCTGAAATAGCCAAGAAGATTAGTGAATATACCACTGTTAATCTCTGAAAACCTCTGCAAACCTGTTTATAAATTCAACACTCTATCGATTATATTTAAAAAACTGACATCCTGTTTTGGCATTTTATTCTATAGCATTTCAAATTATACTTTTAACTTTACAGCTTTATTGAATATCTTATAGACAAATAGATTTTACATTCTAATTTTATAGCCTCACCATAACAAATCCATAGGATTTTTTCCAGGCACCATTCAGTCCTAATTCAGTTGCAATGATTGTTGCACTTCTCAAATACAGCCAGCAAGATTTGCTCTGAACTTTAAGATTCTCACATCCCTAAAGTAAAATTTCATGCATCACAAGGCACAGTGAAATGTCGTCCATAAAATAAGCATAGATCTAATGAAAACATATATAGTAGACTTTTTTGATAAATCTGATTCCCCTCACAAGTGATATTGTAAAATGAGGAAGTAGATCAGCATGAACTATAACAAATAAAAAAAATCCAGTACTTAAATTGCAAATATGCTGATGATAGTAAAAGTGTTATTTCACTCCTACTTCATTCAAAAAGCTGTGCTTATCATTAGTATCACATTAGTATCACATAATTTTTTCATTATTAAATTCAGCCTAAAAATTTCCTGGCACAATTTAAGGCCATTCCCTCTTGTCCTGTCACTTGCTACCTGGGAGAAGAGACTGATGCCCACCTGTTAACAACCTCCTTTCAGGTAATTCTAGAGTGATGGGATTTTCCCTGAACCTTCCTTTCTGGAGGCCAAAAAAACCCAGCTCCCTCAGTCACTTCTCACAAGACTTGTTCTCCAGACCCTTCACCAGCTTCACTGCCCTTCTCTGGACACAATGCAGCATCTCAATGTCCTTCTTGTAGTGAGGAGTCCAAAATTTAACACAGGATTTGAGGTGTAACCTCACCAATTATGAGTACAGGGGAACAACCCTTTCTCTGGTACTGCTGGCCACACTATTGCTGATACAAGTCAGGATGTCTTTGGCCTTCTTGGTCACCTGGGCATGCTGCTGACTCATGTTTAGCAGCTATTGCAGCTCCCCGAGGTCCTTTCCCGCTGAGTAGCTTTCCAGCCACTCTTCCCCAAGCCTATAGCATTGTATGGGGTCACTTATGGCGTCCGTGCAGGACCTGGTGCTTGGTCTTGTTCAGTTTTATAAAATTGGCCTTAGCCCATTGATCCAGTCTATTCACTTCCTTTTGTAGACACTTCCAGTACTCCAGCAGATCAACATTGCTGCCCAGCTTGGTGTCATCTGCAAACTTACTGAGGGTGTACTCAATCCCTTCATCTGATAAAGACATTGAACAGAACTACAGAACTGGCCCCACTGATAACCCTTGAATCTTTGCCACTACATCCCCTGTCTTCACCAAGGTATGTCCACAGACAGAAAGACCTCATTAGCACACTGTACCTCAAAGACTGGCTTATCCTTAGCAAGCCTGATTTTATCCCTCTACCCCTTCAAATCTCATTTAAAAGTCTTTCAGTGAGCCCTGCTACCTCTTGTGTAAAGATTATTTCCCCTCTTTGAGACAGGTATACCCCATCTGTCACCAGCAGGCCTGGTGTAATGTAGACTGATCGATGATCAAAAGCCCCAAAATTCTGCCAGTGTCACCACCTTCAGAGCAAAGTACTGATCTACTGGCTTTGGAAGGTTTTCCCTCATCATTGCCTGCAACTGGAAGGATAGAGGAGAACTCTGATCACTTAACCAGTCATCCTAAGGCCCTGAATTGCCATCAGACTTCTTATTGCAACTTCATTAGCCAGTACCTGAAAAATCAACTATGGATAGTAATCTGGCAGCCATACTGGGGTAAGAATAATGATTTAATTAATTTTCAAAATAAGCAAATTAAAGGATGTAAAAATAGATACAATTTTGCATATCCAAAAGTAGTGCATCTCCCTTTATCTTGTAAATGTTGGAAACCTTTTAAAGCATTCCTTTTTCCACTAAGCTGAGTTGATTGTGAAGGAGGTTAGGACAAGGAATGAACAGTAGACATGGGATAGTTTTGTGCTGCCTTTAGTCAGCTGAAGGGGGAACAGTCACTTTTGTAATTAGGTCTCTCAATACACAAAAATTTGACTGGAGAAGGTAACCTTGACTTACTATATGTGATTAAAGTACTATGTATATTTACAGTTCTGTAATTATAATTTGCTTTTGTGTTTAAGCCTTGTGATAAGGACAGATGTAACTCTCCTGAGTTCATGGAATACTTAGTCCAAAGATGACTTTCACCCTGTTTTATTTGTCTTACAGTACTGTCTTGTCTCTTGGGTTTAAAACCTCTACAATTCCTTTGAAAGCACATATATGTCTCCAGTTTTACAAGCTGAAAGCAGATATATCAGTACAGATGCAACAGACTTCCTCTGCTTACACTTCATGTTCTTCTCTTTTTATTTTCTTTTTTTCAGGAGAAAACAAAAAACAAAACACCATCTAGTTAAGCATCTTAGAATACAGTGATGTGAAAAATCTCTCAGGATACAGTAATGACGTCTTTATCTTTCTGCACATCTGCTCAAATTCCAAGTCACAATGAAGAACCTACACAAATTCCAAGTCAGTGGGAAAGAAACAGTCATAAGTGTTAAAGTGCTGCTGAATCAGGATCTCCACTACAGATTTATAATGGTTAGAAAGAATAGCAGTTTTAGTTGTACTTTCTCAGCTGGGACATGGGAATGCATGGGCAACAAATAGAACCAAGGAGGCAGACCTGGCCTGTTTCCTGCAGCTTGTTATCTTCATGCTTTGTTCAAACCTCACAAAGTATGAAGAGCGAAACTGGCCCTTGCTGATGTCAATTGAAAGTTTTGTCATTTACTTGAAAGGTTCAGGATTACTTATCATCTTTCTATTCTTTTTGGTTTTAAAAGAATCTTTCCAGTTAGGAAGTAAAACCTTTCTTTTTGTGTCTGAAGGTGGCTTTAGGCAGTAAGTCAAAGAGAGGAGATCCATAGTACTCATTAATTTCTTGGATCTGTTGAGCTTGAAACCATTATTTAAAACTTTAAAGTGGTCATTACTTCTGAATTCTGTAGTTAGCAGGAAGTAAGAACAAGAAATTTCTCTGAGGAAGAAGAAAAGATGGCTCTCAGTAAGAAGAAAGATAATGGAAGAGTGTAGAAGAAGAAAAATAAAACCCAGTACTTTTGTTCTCAGGAGAGAGCATTTTTAACTGTGCTGTGCTGAGCCTAACGATACCTTCCTTTCCAACCTTTCCAATATTTACCTATAATCTGGTACAACTCTGTGATAGGTTTAGTTAGGCCAAACTTTACTTTCTCATAGTAGGCCCTATGTTTCTGTATTGGTAGATATAGAAAGTGACACAGGTTGTCAGCTGACTTTAACTAATCAAAGAGATATTTCATAGCATATGAGACCAAAGCAGATATAAAAGAAAGAGTGGAGGAGTTGCTTTGGCTCTTACTATGGTGGTAGTCCTTGAGGATAGAAGTTGCTGCTTCAAGCTGGGAGATCTGGAGATCCCTCATCGCTGCTTTTGTGGGGAAGTAGATATTTTTTCTGTTAGCTTTACTCGTGTGTGTGTGTGTGTGTGTGTGTGTATTTGGTTTTTTCATTTTTATTTTTTCTTTTCTGTGTAAATATAATCTGGTAACTTTCATTGACCTCACCAAAGCTTTTGACTCTCTGAGTAGAAAAGGCCTGTGTCAGGTCTTGGAACTATTAGGATGTGCCCCCAGGTTCCTCAAAATGATTGTCCTGCTACATGAGGATCAGCGTGAACAAGTCAGATATGGTGATGCACTCTCTGAGCCCTTTCCAATAACCAATGGTGTGAAACGAGGTTGCGTTCTTGCACCAACTCTATTCACAATCTTCTTCAGCATGATGCTCCAAAGAGCCACGGCAGACCTCGATGAAAAAAACGGCATCTACATCTGATATCGTACCGATGAAAGCCTATTCAACCTAAGGTGACTGAAGGTCCACAGTAAGACCCTAAATCACCTTGTCTGTGAGCTGCTTTTAGCTGATGATGCCACCCTTGTTGCTCACACAGAAGCAGCTCTGCAGCGTTTAACATCCTGCTTTGCAGAGGCTGCTGAGCTTTTGGGGCTGGAAGTCAGTTTGAAAAAGACAGAAGATCTCTACCAACTTGCACCTCAGGAAGTCTTCTATCATCCCCACATCCCCATAGGTGAATCAGAGCTTATGTCAGTTCAGCAGTTCACCTATCTGGGAAGCATCACTTCCCTGGATGGTAAGATTGACAGAGACAACAGACTAGCAAAGGCATACAGAGCTTTCAGAAAACTCCATAAAAGAGTCTAGTGCTATAAACACCTGAAGTACAAAGATCAGTGTCTACAAAGCCATTGTACTGTCTACTCTTTTATATGGATCTGAATCATGGGTCATCTACCACCACCACCTGCAACTCCTCAAACATTTCGTTTCCATCATCATTGCCTCTGTACAATCCTAAACATCCACTGGAGTGATTACATGACTAATATGCCTGTTCTTTAACATGAAGGGCTCACCAGTATCAAGGCTAAGCTGATGAGAACACAGCTGTGCTGGGCAGGGCACATCTTCAGGATGGAGGATCACCGCCTCCCTGAGATTGTGTTCTGTGGCAAACTTGGCACCAGATGCTGCAAGAAAGGAGCCCCAAAGAGGAGATACAAGGAGTCCCTGAAACAATACCTCAGCCTTGACCATATTGACTGCCACCAACGGTTTACTCTGGCCTCCAATCGGGATTCATAGAGACACACCATTCCTAATGCTCCTGCTTCCTTTCGGGACACATGGAGAATCAGTCTCGAGGAGAAAAGACAACGCAGAAAGAACCGTTCCTCATCAATATCACCTAAGGAGACGTTCTGCTGTGCCTTTTGCGACCAGACTTGCCTATCCCGCATCAGCCTTTTTAGCCATCAGCACACTTGCAGCAAGTGTGGGTAAAGCTCTTCCCAAATCTTTGTTCACAAAGCCTAGCCATGCTGATGATGATCGTAAATTTCAGTTTTGTGGGTTTTTAATTTCTTTCCCCCTCTGAGAAAGGGCAGGCTGCTGTCAACTAGGTGAATATGTCAAAACTACCATAAACTCTTTTTTTTTCCTGATTTTCCTGATTTTGCCATCTATTTTCATGAATAATAAAACCCATTATAAACATTTTTTTTTTCCTAAATAGATACTGTATCACAGCCAGCTGGGTATGAGCCTGCAGTATGCCCAGGTGACCAAGAAGGTTAGTGGCATCCTGATCTGTATCAAAAATAGTGTGTCCCTCTGCACTTAGCACTGGTGAGGCCACACCTTGAGTACTTTGTCCAGTTCTGAGTCCTTCACTACAGGAAAGGCACTTAGGTGCTGGAACATGTCCAGAGAAGGGCAACAAGCTGGTGAAGGGTGTAGAGAGTAAGTAACATGAGGAGTAGCTGATGGTATTGGGGTTGTTTAGGCTGCAGAAAAGGAGCCTCATGGGAGACCTTATCTCTCTCTACAACTACCTGAAAGGAGGTTGTGGCTAAGTGGAGGTCAATCTCTTCTCCCAAGCAACTGAAAGACAGAAGAGGAAATGGCATCAAGTTGAGCCTGTGGAGATTCAGGTTGGACATCAGGAAGATTTTCGTCACTGATAGGATGGTTAAGCATTGGAATGGGTTGTCCAGAGAAATGGTGGACTCACCATCCCTGGAAGTGTTCAAGAAACAACTTGATGAGGCACTTAGTGCTATGGTCTAGTTGGTATGACAGTGTTCATTTAAAGATTGGACTCAGTGATCTTGGAGAATTTTTCCAATCTTAATGATTCTATTATACAAAACAACTTCAATATTTTCACAATAAACCCCAAGCCATATTTTATCTCTGTTGTCTAAGCGAGCCTTCAGCTGATATCACTGAGTGCACATCTCTCTATGGAAGAATATACCTCTATATCAGGCCAAATTTATACCAAATTTGCATACTATGATTGAACTGACTTTGATGGGTTTGTAACCTGGATATGTGTATTCCTGGGCAATGAGGAAGGGAATGAAATTCATAACAGCTGGATGGAAAGCCTTTAAAGACATAAAAAAGCCAACTGATCAGTAGATGAAATTTTCAACATCTATTTCCAAATGCAGCCATATGAGAAGGTGCAGTGCTGTTCTGCTAGCCTCAGGTTGGAAGTTCACTTGGAACTGCATTCATCCAGTAAGTTTTCTTCTGGCCTGCGACACTGGAGTGATACTGAACAGACAAATTGAGACAGGACCTTGCTCCTTTCCCTCAAGTGTGTCTGATGAACTAGAAGAATGCATGGAGCTTGGAAAATTTGTTTCCTTAGGAATGACTGTGGTCATCTCTTACCTTTGTTATTTTCATGTTTTTATCACACCTGACATTTGGTTACTGACAGTTTCTTTAGACACTACACAGGAGACATGAGTATGCAGTGGAAAAATACACACTTAGAAATATTCTAGTATAAGATTCACTTTGCCCATGGTATAATTCTTATAGAGAAATAGAAAATATATGTTTAAGGTATCTTTCCCCACACCCAATCTCAACAAACCCCACAAATCTCAGCATATATTTCTATTAGCAAGCAACAAAAACAAAATAATAAATAATATATATACATACCTTTTCAACATTTAAACTGTCACATTAAAGTTCTACTCAATTATATTACAAGTAGAAAGCAGATGAATGACTCAAGATCAAGCATACAAAAATAAGCAGCTAAATATTTGCAAGGGACAATGATGAAATTATCAACTTAATTCTTCCTCATACCAGCCTCACAAATTTACTTTAAATCTGCATGGGAATTGTATACAAAATACATAAAAATGCAAGAACTGTGGTGAGAGTAATGATACATGCTTTTTCTGCAGAGAACGGACATTCTTCAAAAGAACTAGGTTGACACACTAGAGTAGGAAGAAGCATATCTTAAATTGTTTGAGTTGCCATAAAGGGTAATAAATGCGGAGTGAGGCACACCCACATATAGATCACTTTTTTGTTTAAAATATTATTTTTCTCTAGAATTTTGTACCCGCTGTTAAAGTAATATATACTTCATTTGAACAAGGTTGTCCGATCATTAAATATCAGTGCTCAGAGATAGCCAGGACAAAATACATTGTTGTCTTATCTGCATGGTGAAATAATTTCATACATGTGAAATTATGTTCTGCAACCCAATCTACAAGTGAGAAAACAATGGAATACAATTTTATGAGATAAAGAGTGAAAAACTAACATCTCAAACCATACTCAATGCATACTTTTTATGTAAGCTAAACAGCTTTGTTTCGCAGTTTACTCTTTGTATTCTCATTCTCTAATTTTCATTGCTACATGAATCTCTCTACACCAAATAATTATTGCCAAAAGAAAATCTTTGCATGGCTCTGAGGAGAGCTTGGTCCAGGGATCATTTGTATAGGCATGACTACATCCTACACAGTCCTCTAACACACTTTCCACCAGCTGTATACCTGCAAACATTCCTGCCTGCCCTCAGGTCCCACCAAAGGAAAGGCCACCCTCACACCCTCTTTTGTGCTTTCAAATTTTCATGTTGTGGACTGCAGTACTATATTTATAGTATTTCAGACACCCTGAACTGAGAAAGCACACAAAAAGATGTTTTGTCTTAGGGTGACATGGGCATTACAAAAGCCAGGACTTTGTGCTATGTAACATGCATACAGCAGGTCTGGTCTGAGAGCAGTTAGCCACAAGTGATGCCTGCACATGAGCTGCTCTGCGCTACCTGGCATGGGACCAGACACCTGGGATTGGCGCAGGTGCAGCCAACTGCTAGAAATTAATACAAGGTGAAAGTAGCACTACGAAGTGTGGCAGCTGATACAAGATTTCTGCTACTGCTCTGTTTGTAAAACTACCATGAAAGTCTTACATTTCCCTTGAAAATCAGGAGATTATTTTCTGTTTAGATGTAAATATTCACACTTGTACTCAACATCATTGTAGTCAACACCTTGGCTGCATACACTTAGAGAAAGAAAACAAAACAAACAAAAAGCACATAAAGAAACAAAGTCTAGTACATTGCACTGCAGCTGAGATTTCTAAGATATGTTGTAAGTAATTTCACATACACAGAGAAGGTGTAAACTTATCAATCTCATCCTCAGGGTACTTATAAAGCTATCAGCTGAGGAGGACATGAAGTGTATCAGGCCTGGTTTCTCTAGGCCCATTCGCTTTTAGGAGCGGCAAAAGCCTTGCCACTGAAGGAATGCTAAAACATGACATGCTGCTAAGAGATACAAATTTATACCCTTAGAGGCAGCTCAGCTAGAAATTATTACCATAAGGGTATGTATACAATCAGATACATATTTAGCTGTAATGGAAGAGCATCAGGACAAAATTAAAAGGAAGATGAAACATTACAGAGTTTAAGTGCCTGATACTAATCTGAATCTGCAAACAAAAACTGTCTGGCATTTTATAGTATGAGTATCCTAACTGAACCTCTCCCTTGCTGTTCCTCAATACCTCTGTGCATCTGTGGGATAGCTTTCATTTCATCTCCCAGTGTAGAAGATGGCAAAGGATCCATCTCTTATGATATTAGCACCTCCAGGACAGCAATCACTCTCCACATTAACAAAAGCATTTTTACTGGTACACTTTGGGCAGAGAATCTGCATGTCCTCACCATGAGTCTGTTGCCCAGTATCTGCAATGCTATTTCTCACATATAATGAGTCAGACAGAACTACAGGAATGCAAGGATCAGTAAAAAAATGAAACACAACAACTAGAAAATAAACCATATGAAGGTACACTAAATGAGCTAGTGCCATGTACCAAACTGAAAACTCTAGGGACACGATCAGTCTTCAAGTACTTCCAGGGTAATAGTATATAAAGGAAAGAAGGCATTTATTTAGTCTAGAAAATATAAAGATGGGGCATTGGCCAAAAGCAAAGAACAGAAAAGTGGTGGCAGTAAAAAAGAAAAAGGTATTAACTTAAAGATCAATTTGTTGCAGAAATAAGCTCCTTAAGGGCATTTGGTCAAGGCAATTTCACTGCAGATGCTAGTGCTCGCTAGTGAAGGCTGGATAAATCATTAGTTGCAATGATGTGACATAGTTCTGCAAGGGGCCAAGTAACTGCCCAGTGTGATGTTTTTTAGCATTGTTATTGCAACAAATAATATCACACATACAGCTCACTTGTCCCTAGGTTTCATATATTATTTGCAACACAACGCTAAAAAAGACCTAGAGATGGGAGAGAGACTGCTAATTTCAATGTCCAGCTGCTTATATTCTGAAAGTCTCAAGAATTAACTTATATTTTTAGCATCTCATTGAAATACTGCCAAGACTCCAATTTTACACTGCCTTATGCGCAAGAGTAGAACTATTTATCAGCACCAGCTAGATGATAACCACAAATCTCATGGTTTAAAAGTAACTTCTTTTGAGGATGTCTTCTTATGAAGTTACTGGTTTTAGAGTTTTATTTTTTTAAATGCTTTTGAGAGATGTGAAAAAGAATGACCATAGAAGTATAAACAGTTACAGAGTAACCATTAAGAAGGAAGTAATCTTCTTAATTTGTGAATAAAAATTTGTAAATGAGCCATTACATGAGCAATAATTTTTGAATTAATCAAAAGAGAGGGAAATCTGAATTCACTGAAGTCCTGAATAAGGTATGTGAATTTCTTTTTAAAAACAGATAGTCACAAAATTCCTTTGACACTAACAAGATCAGGATTTCATTAAATTTCATGGACATCATCTCCCGTGAGTGTACAGAATAAAATGATAAGATTAAATAAACAAAAAACAGATTGTGTAATGCTATGAATTTATGCGCCTAGTAATAACTAAATCTCTCGTGTCTGATAGGTCATTAAAGAGATCTAACCAATATATAAGTACTGTGTCTCTTTTTTTTTTTTTTTTTTTTTTTTTTGCACAGAAAAAGAAGTGTAATTTCAAATGCACTTTCTTGGTTACACTGGAAGGAAAGAACATGGAATTGTGATCAAATAAATGTGTCCATATGCCAAGCCATTATTACATAACCTCAAAGGTAACACAACTGCTTGGATTGTAACCTTGTCGCATTACTATGAGAGCAAAGCTCATTTACAGACTTCAGACCCTGTAAAAGCCTAGTACCAGCAGGAAATAACTCCAAAGCATGATGCCAGTAGCTAATAACTAACAAAACATTATTGCAATGCCAGAGAGCTTTTGACCTTTTTGATCATTGGATCATTAGAGGATCATTGAAGAAGACTATGTTTGAGGACTTTTTGCAAAGATAATAGATGAGATTTGCTTTCTTTCTACTGAACATGTAAAGTTACACTGCCTTCAAAGTAGTATTTTCTTTACCACTTCTCTCACAGTGCAGTGGCCAGAATATACCAATAACCAATTTTTGCTTCTTTGAAATGATGCTTTATGATCACTCTCAGTAACAAGGTCATGTAGGAAGACCAGGTTAGTGTCCAAACCTTATGCTGTAGAAGTCTTTACACTAAAGGTTGTTTACTAAAAGAAAACTCATTTTCTTGCATTCTCTGTGTAAAGGTTGCAAACAAGTGTCATACTTTTTAATCTTGCATCAGGTTTCAATATTTGTGTCTTCCAGACATTTTGTCAGAGGCATAAAACATTAACTTTGTATCATAGAAAGCATTTGGTGCAATCTTTTTTTTCCCTAAATACATTTTAGACATGTGTTGGGGAAAGGGGTGCGCAGCTAGAGGGTTCCTTGCGTCCTTGCCAGCCACCTCGACATTACCCCGGGTTTGGACTTCTAGTCGCATGTGTGTCTTTCTCATAGAGATACAGCCACACACTAAAGTTAAAAGCATGAATGTTCAGCACTTTATTCGGGGGGTAAACAACTTTCATAGGGTTTTGGGGTGAACACGCGAAGGTAAACAACTTTGGATAGGCTGAAAGGCTTTGATCACGCAGCGGTGGTCTGCTGTGATTGGCTGAAGACTGGTGTTCACGAGGCACCCACGACCCTCCAGGTGCCACCGGGTCTGTGTTTACCTGGGGACTCAGGTTGTTTACTCCTTCTTCAGGCTGCCTCAAGGTCGCGCTGACCTTGCCTGCCTGTCAGCCCTTGACGTGGGTTGTGCAATACAGGGCTGAGGCCAAACCTCCCTTACAGACATGCAATAAAAATGTTAACAAAAGGGTATGGCACTTAGATATTGAAAATAACTAATATATGCTGGATGTATATGTGTGACCTTAGACTAGTCATTAAAAATGTGTTACTAAATGTTCTTGTTTCCATTTCATGAGGAGCTTACCTTAAAAGGCATGTGCACTAAAAAAGTGCATTTGGATTGGTGATTCTAGTTAGTGTTTAATTGAGGATGTGTTTTTACTTTTTTTTTTTTTTTTGGTTACTTGGTTTTGTTTGTTTGGGATTTTGGGGTGAGTGGGTGGGTGGGTTTTTATTGTGTTTTTGTTTTGGTTTGTTTGGTGTTTTTCTTGTTTTTGTTTTTGTTTGTTTGTTTCTTAGTTTTGTGGTTTGTTTTTTTTTTTGGTTGGTTTTATTTTGTTTTTTTTTTCAGGTACAGCTTCCAGAAGAAAAACACAATTGTGTACAGTAGATATTCTAATGCATGGATTTTTTTCCTTTCGATATAAAGGGCTGACATTGGCTTGTATCATCTCTTACTTGTTCTGTGTTGCTTGATACTTTGGCAGCTCACAGCTCCCATTGCCCCTGGAGAAAAGCTGTACTGAAAGTTATTCACAGTGGTCAGCAACTTTGACAGAGGTACATCAAAGAGATTACAGCACACTAGGGCACTAGAAAACAGGGTTTGTAGTCCACCAGCTTTCACATGAACTTAGTAGTTCAAAGGACATGATGCGGCTACTGTATCTAGATAGTGCTAAAAATACAGAAAGTTCAAATCTCAAAAAGGTCTTTTAAAAAATTGTGACAATTAATTTGTTGCAGTGATGGGAAATGAGTAGGGCACTGTTGCAAACTGAAATAAGCAGTTGGGTGGGAAAAAAGCATAAAGAGGCTTAGAAGAGGAGAAATAATGAATTAGATATGAATGCAAACAACAATCAGGAACAGCAAAACAAAAGGTCATGGAATCTTGGAACTACCAAGACTTTGGAGTACTGGCTAGATGTGTGATTTCTTCTGCCATCTTGGTAAGCAACCCTACTCCAACTTTTTCATCATTACTATTTTTCTAGATTCTACTTAGAAGTCAATTACTAAGCTAGCATGATTTGTCCTAACACATACCTCCCATGTTTGGCTTCAGAAGCGCTTACCATAATTAGAGCAAACCTGCACAATTCCATGAATATATAATCTATTTCCCATGATTTAATCATGGAAATGTCTCAAAATTTATGTAAAAAATTGATCACAAGATCACTTTTCACTGTAAAAATAATAAAGGAATTAATCCATGTTGTATTGGTACTCTCCTTTTAATCATGGTGATTCAAGTAGAGGGGAACATATAGCCATGAGTTATTTTTTTCTTGGAAAAGAGAAGAAAAACGTGTCATACCCTGGTGGGTGGCTAACAACCACATGGTTGGCAGCTAAGCATCACACACCTGCTCGTTCACTTCCCCAATCTAACCTTCAGTGGGATAGAGGAAGAGGAAATAAAAAGGTGAAATGGAAAAAAAACACCACTTGGTATAAAGATTAATATATATATATATGTATGTGTGTGTATCTATGTATATCTATATATCTATATATTTTATATTTATTTATATAGTTACTTATATATATATATATAAAGAAAAATAAGATTATAGAAGGAATTATTAAGTAAGTGGAAGAAGAGAGGAAAACAAAACAAAATGAAAATTATGAAAAGGCAATCACTCACCACTTTCCAAGGGTAAAGAGATGCTCAACCAGTTCCCAAGAAAAAACTGGCTAACCCTCCTAAAACATCTTCTCTCCCCATTTATTGCTGACCATGATGTAACACGGTATTGAGTATCTCTTTGGTTAGTTCAGGTGATCTGCACAAGTGTTTCATCTCCCAATCTATAGTGCAGCAACCAATCTATTCACTGTGGAGGCACAGGTGAAAAGTAGATGTGGCCTTGATTCTATGCAAACAATATTCAGCAAAGATAAAATATTAGTGTCTTATCATTATTATTATTATTGTCAGAAATCTAAAACATAGCATCATATGAGCTGCTATGAAGAAAATTAACTACCCGGGTACAGTAGACATATATAATATCAAAAGTTAGTAACAGATAAAATAAATTTAAGCATTTTATTGGCTATTCCCCTTCAACAACACAGTTTCCCTTTTAGACAGAGGTTTTAATGCTGTATTTTACAAATTTTCCATCTACCTTCATATTTTAAAACAGCTGAATTCAAACTGAGGTTCAGTCACTTTTGTGGGGTGCCTGAAGCTGAGGAGGCAAAGAAAAATTCTGGAGACACAGACCAACTGTAACAAGTGAAAGTAAGTTTTTAGGCTGCATTTTTACAGATTAACAAATTACTGAAAGAATTGTAGTTTAATTTTTTAATCTTATCAGTTATGCCTGCTAGCCTTCCTTTTGGATGGCTCTAAACTGTACAGGGAATGATATAATTGTTGTGAGTGCTCCCTGACATTGTACTGCATAAATTATCAACTTAGGTTGATAGCTGTCACATAGAAATAATGATAAAGCACTATATATTTTAGGTAATACATTTATTAAATGAGAATTAGCAGATTAACAACTAAATTAAAAAGATAATCTATAATTCTCATAGTTTTAAATAACAAGTTAAATATATAATCAATTAAAAGCCTAATTCATTAGTACAAGGAGAATTTCAGCAACTATTTTTTTCTGCATTTGTAGTTCTTTAATTATAAAAGAATAGGTCAAATTATCTTGCTTTTCAGTGATGTTCATCTAAAAGTTACATGAAATTAATGTGCAGTTAAATAAAGATGAAATGAACTTTTAGCTTTGCAGGGTACTTATGTGGCTCCCAAGAGGATAAATTAGGGAGTAAAAGCCAAGGGCTCTATGTCAGTCTGGAAATTGATTACTGCTAAGCAAAAGAGTATTAACCAATGAATAAACTAAAAAAAAAAAAAAAAAAAAAAAAAAGAACTTTTTAATTTTTTTTCTTGGAATTCATCAAGAAACTTTCCATCAGTGCTGGCGGAGATATCCATCTTACATGACCTAAACAGATTTTTATCATACATAATATCATGCACCTTTGTGTGAGAAGCTAACACAAGCCTTAGGTGCTTAATTACCGTGTCTAAATATTCACTGACTATAACAGAAGCTTTCACACTTCTCTCTGATGTGGGCACTAAATTTAAAGTACTTTGTGGTTTTTTTTCTGTATGTATACATACCTTCAATGGTTTCTATTTCTATTTTCTTTGGGTTTGCCCCTCAAAACTTTTTTCCTGAGTTCTGCTGGCAGCAGCAACAGGGGATTGAGAATTGTACAAAACATCCCCACTCTCTGATTGATTTCAGCACTCCTGTTCTTGATCATAATTTTTAAGAAAAATGAAATTCAGCCTGTTCCCTTGGAAACAACAAAGTCCCCATTTCTATCCAGAATGCTCTTGACTATCACTTTTTACATGAAGACAAGACTGAGGAGCATTAACCACAGCTCAAAATAGTATTTTTTTAATCAATATAAAATTCACAGCTTTCCTAGGAATCACAAAATATCACAGTGAGAGTTACTATCAATGATTGATAGGATTTAAAGATAATTTACTAAGACATTATTATTTTCTCTTATAGTTTTCTTTTACAGTTATATCAGTACCAAATAGTCATCTTTTTTCTTTTTCAATCAACTTCATGCTAGAGCATTATTAAACACAATAACTACAATAAGTAAATGACTTGAAACAATCCAGGGTGAAATATCCTTATAGCAAGCAGAAATAGCAATTATGTTGTTGGATAATAGTATAAAGCAGCTTGTGAGCTACATAATGTATGCATTTATCAAGGAAACCTTTTTAAAAGGAATATCCAAGGCAACAACCTCAGAAAAATACAGTTGTTTGGAATATTCAGGGGAAGAAGTTCATTTACATAAGCTTTTCACATTTCACAGATTTAATATGACAGTAGTCAGGTATTTTGATTATTTGAGAGGCCCTACTTGTAGTATCTACCACATTTTTAAAAGTATTGAATAACATTATTGAATGTGTTTGTTATTTACATAAAGTAATTAATTCTGTTTACTGTGTTCTCTATTTTTGTCTTATAAAGGGATTGCTATCTCAGGCTGAGCTTTCATGACCCCAGATGAATAAATAGGACAGCAAAGAGCTATATTCATAACCTTTAGATCCATGAATTTACGCATCAGTGAAACATACTTTGCCAGAGAAAGAATTAAACCAGAAACTGCCTCTTAAGAAAGGGTTAGAGAAATCCATTAAGTCTCGGCTGGATTCCTTGGTGTTTCAGGGAATGTCAACAAATCAACTTTTATTATTTGTGCATCAAACAATTACCAGCTCAGTGATGTTTAGAATAGAATGTACTGAACTGAAAATACTAAATGCAGAAGAACAATTTAAAAGAAAATATTTAAGGTAAAGTAATTAGAATTAAAAGACACATAGCAATGCTTTAATCTCAAAGCTTTTTGAGTTCAAAATCTACTTCATAAAGGTCAACTTCATCTCATTTATTGGGAAAGAGGAAGTAAGAAAAGAAACACAGTGGTGGAGGCTTTAATTCTTCACTTTGAAAAAGTAAATGAGTGTTTAAAAAAATCCTTTTGACAACTAGTTAAAAAAAAAAACTTTAACTTAAACCATGATTAGCTTTCTTTAACTGCTGTCACCTAGATTTTAAATCTTGTATTCAGCTTTTTACCTTCATTTTTAAATGAAGTCAGCTGTGTGTTCCGAATTCAAGCTGAGAATATCTTTGAACTTGCCATGGAAGCCAGCATCTGCTAGCCCTACTATTTTCTAGCACAGGTTGCAAAACTTATGATCAGAAAGAAACTAAATGCCCATTGTATATAGAAAGAGTAATTTTCACTTTCATTAGGTTTAGACTTTCCAATGTTCATTTCTTTTTAATGTTTTGGCTATGTGTTATGAGATAGGAATAATTAAACTCCCATATTCACCTGTTCCACACTGCTTGTTTCCTTTTTAGCTACCTCTTTTTAAAAATAGTCCAGTTTTTTAACTGCAGCTGTTAAAAGACCTCCCTTA
>JAWWLZ010000001.1:64453866-64491579 GCA_035041345.1 Poliocrania exsul
GGAATGGGGGTGGGGGTGGGGGGGTGGGGGGAAGAAAAAGAAAAAAAAAATGGAAATAGGTATTGCCCTACATATTATAGTTTATAGTGACACAACATGACAAACTTCTGGAGATCCCAGGCAAATCACAATCCAAAATTACAAATGTCTGTCAAACTACTTTCAGCAATGCTTCAATGTAGGATATATTGCATGGTTTAAAGGTATAGGACTCCAATATGACTTAACAATATATGAGTAAACCAGTATTTATAGTAGGGAGAAATTAACCATTACATACATTAAAATGTTCAGCAGCACCACATGAGACTAAAAAAAAAAAGGAAAACCTAACAATGATACCTTTCAAGTTTCACCACCATTGAACTCTAATAGAAGTATTAATATACACTTAGAAATCATTGAAACATACTCTTATAGGGTAACAGCATCAATAAAAAGGAAACATATTTAATTGGTTTTGTTCTTATTTATTGAAAAAATATTTGGCAAAGTATAGACTGCTGAACGTGCATATATGAACAGGTAGAATACAAAATATTTTTTAGAATTTTTATTATATATGTATAAGCTCATGTGTTTACTGAAGCATACACACAGCCTATAAATATGCATATTATTTAAACCATTTGAGTTCCACATCTCTCAAAAACCCAAGATTATCCTGAGTTTCATAAGAGAAGAATGCAAACAGAAATTTCTTTCACTCCAAGTTAAATTATAAACTATCTGTATTTTAGGGGAATTGTAATTGTAATATTCCAAATGATCACATAATAGAAGAAATAACATTTGAGCTGAATATTTCAGATAGAATTAAAAAGTGTCAGTTATCAATGAGCTTTAGCTGTGGGCTGGTAATAGAAACATTTTTCAAACAAAGAAGTAATCTAATGTTCTCCAAGTTGTTACTTCATTGCTGTTAATGCTACAAGCTGTATAAGTAGCAACAAACAAATCCCTACATTCTTCTGTGCTGGACATTAGTAAAAACCTGTCATGACTGCAATGAAGACACGGTTGAATGACTGTGTGGGAGGTTTTATCAAAGCCAGCAATATTCTGAACAAAGGTCTTATCATATACTTGCTTCTGTATCATATTAATTGGTTTCTTATCACATTAGCCAAATCCCCTCTCCCTAATACCATACAAAAGTGAATAATATGTTAAAACATTGATAATACCTTAAGACTTATTAACAACGTTCATGAGATTAGCTTCTTCCTTTTTCACAAGCACTCAAATCATACACTGTCAAGTACCTTTCATATTAGTTAAAATGAAATCATTAAGACAAGAGGCAGGCCAAAGATATGATATAAAGGCCTCACTGTTTAAGTAACTTCCTAAGTATAGAAGCTTATATTTTATTACATGAGATCACAGAAAGCACTTCTATTGGCAATATATCCCTCATATGATAGACAATTATGTTTACTATAATAGTCAAACAAAATGCAGTCTTAGCATCCTCTATTCACAGTGCAACCACAGTAATAACTCAGGTTCCTGGAATGCATCTGTTGATGTATGACTGTTGCATCAAGGGGTGATGATGTCCTCAGTCCTTTTCCTGTATTTGCAGTTTGCTACTCTCTAATAACTGACCACCATACCAGCATGGTATCTAAATTAAGGAATGTGTTGGAGCTGATAAAACCACTGAAAAAGGACAGAAGCAGGATTTTACAGTTGTGGTTTATTCATTTGGATAAGAAAAATATCCCAAGCTGAATTAACACAAACTTAAAAGGAAAAAACATTTTTGAAAAGAAGCTGCCAAATGTCCTCACAACAAACATATCTCTATACATTAAGAACTAAGAAAGTTAAGGTGAAATTGCAAAGAGGGAATTTTCATAACTCATTATGCAGGGTGTATTATGTCATTCTATAAGGCAAATGGTGCATAATGCAAATGGTCTCCCACTCTCCTTGAGGGTGCGCAGCGCCATTTAGCTTGGGATCCAGCAGAGCAGTGAGAGGGTGACCATAACATCGGCAAAAGCAGATGGATATCAGATAGTTGTATACATCAGTGCTTGCTGGTTTGTTACTCGGAATTAGCAGTATTTTAGTAAAACTGTCTATAAGTGCTATCAGCACTGCAATTTGACTAATGGAATCATGGAATCATAGTATATGCTAAGTTGGAAGGGACTCATCAGGATCATTGCGTCCAACTCCTGGCCCTGTGCAGGACACCCGAAGAATCACACCATGTGTTGGAGAATGTTGTCCAAATGCTTCTTGAAGCCAGAAAGGCTTGGGTTTTATTTAGACTAGACAGTTCAAATATTGATTAAACAATCAGCAAGTTCCTGGTGCTTCATAAGTTACATTGCCTTAGTCAAGACAAATTTCATAGGGTATAGCATGTGTCCACAGACAAATTATCTCTAGAACACTTATTGCACTTAGTATGTACACCAGATTTATTGAGCTAAACATAAGCTCAGCACAGGTACCCCTTTACCAATGACCTGTAGCCCTTTTGAATCTTCAGAAATGACTGCTCTCTGCTATTATCAACACTAGCATGCAGATCAGAAAAGGACAAAATTAACCCAAAGGCATTTACAACAGCTACATCTATGGGCTGCAGCTTTTTCTCAAAATCTGGGAGAGATAGGAACAAGAAGATGGAGACACAGTCAGGGCTTTTACCTAGCTGTCATCCTGAAATGACTAGCACAGTTGAGTTACTGCAGAAAGAAGCGATGAGTCAGATATACACAACTGGCGTAGTTTACTTTCCTTTAGGAACAAGGGTAGAAAAAAAAGGACAGTTATGATTTTCTAAAGCACTATTTGGTCTCAGGTCTTTACTCCTGAATAGCAAGAATTGCATTTTGTTTTTCTAGAGTCAAAATTTCACACAGTATTTCTTTATCAGAAGCTGTAATAGTAGAAGTACAGTGTTGCAGATTGAACTACAGTCTTGAAAACTGTGACAGTGACTCTTTATCTAAAGTTTCAGTTCCAGTTTTATTTCTTTATTTAGTCATTTGTGTTAATAGATCTTCTCTGTAGCATTCCACTCTCTGGACTCTAACTATGATAGGGCAGAGAAATCTTAATAGGCAATAAACCATCTCTGAATTCCTCCCCTTCAAATACATAATATTTGCATATGAATGAAAGCAGAACTGTACCTTAACATATATTTTAGGCATGACTTAGTTTATAGTGTCCCAAATTTCCTATTTAAATAAGTTTATAGTACTTTTGGTTTTACTCCAGTTAGACAGGGGTTGTTACTTTGGATTTAACATTTCTTTTTCTAAGAAAGATGTCTTGAAGTAGGAAATGCAACAGACACTATATATAGCTTCTTAGTACTAACCTGGAAATTGACGGATTTAAAAAAAAAAAAACAACAAAATTTCCTACCAAAATCTCCAGTAGACAACCAAAGCCAACAATGCCAAAAAATCAAATAGAAACAAGATAAACAACTTCCAAATATATGTATTTGTTGAGATACATATAGAAAGAGATTGAGAGGGAGATTAAAATTATATAATCACGAAAAATATGTAATCTGTAATCTTTCTACTGTGATATGAGAACATTTGTCTTGACTAATAATATAGGTTTTATTTCTAAGAAGGACAGATCACATCTTGAAAACATATGCTCATGCCTACATAACATTGCATTTATCTATGCATTATGTGGTTACATATGTGCATTCACAAATACTTATTTGCATGTACTCCACTAATACCAGTGGCTTATATTGGTATGGTCAAAGGACAGTATATGATATGACTTCTATAATATAACCATCATTAGCATTGAAAGCAATAGAGGTATACAAAGAACAAAAATTTAACTAACTTTATTTTAATAGACCTTGTATATATACAAATTTGTTAAGAAACTAAGAGTAATAGCTGAGACAGTAAGTAATTAAATGGCATAGTCTTAGATTTAGAAATGTTTTCTACAAATACTTCACTGATAGAAAATTAAAGGTATTTTGTTTTCCTAAACATGTAGTCTGAACATTTGCCTTCAATATCACACTTTGCTCAAATTAATATAGTTGCCTACCCCAGTCACTTTCTACTGCTAATCAAATATCTCTGTGAAGTACCAAAACATTTAGTGGTCCCATTATGGTATTTCTAAGGGGGCTGAGTCTGTCCATCTGTTTTCAGATGAATAGTCAAAACATTAGACCATAGAGACAACATGGATACAATTAATCTTTTTTTACTTGAAGCAAAACTACAATGTAGGCACAGAACTAATCAGTCTAGTTTCCTTTACTGTCAGTGGAGAGAAATAGATGCTGTTAGCATAAAATTTATTTGATCTTTTAGATAACTGCTTTAGGATAAGATGAATTATGTCTAGAAGTATCTTTTTCTTCTGCAGCCTGTAATCAAAGTCTATATAGGTAGCTTATACATGGATGCTGCCTGTAAGATAAATACCATTCCTTTTTGCTCTCTAAGTCTACCTACTCCATTTTTTGGCATATTGACTTACATAAGAGAGAGGATTTGGAGTTCTCACTCTTGATAAAGAACAAAGATCCTGTTTCAATGCCTATTTTTTAAAAAGTTCAATGAGGGACAACCACAATAAGACTGAGAGAAACCAAACTCAAAAGAGTCAAGAAATAGATTTGTTTTGCTTACTCTAGAGAGGTAGCTACAAGTGCCTGCTTAGCCTCACTGATGGCAATTTTGAAATATAGTTTACTACCCATTCTCTGAAAGTAAGGTAGTCGTCAGAAAAATGGCTACTCTGAGGTAAGTAGGTCTTTCTTTTCTCTTGAAGAGTTTCAAAAGTCCTAGTTTTATTAAATCCAGACCACGACATTTTAAAAACCTCAAAAGACTTCACAGAATAGAAAAATCTTTACTCATAGTACTGGTTTTCACTTGGATAGAGTTAATTTTCTTCACAGTAAATGGTATGGGGCTGTGTTTTGAATTTGGTCTGAAAACAGCATTGATAATGTAGGGAGTGTGTTATCACTGAGCAGTGCTTACATTGAGCCAAGGCCTCTTCACCCCACCAGTGAGGAGACTGGGGATGTACAAGAAGTTAAAAGGGGACACAGATAGGACAGGTGACCCCAACTGACCAAAGCTATGATCCACACCATGTGGCTTCATGGGGGAAGAAGAAAGAAGCAGGGGGCATTGATGGCTTCTGTCTTCCAAAGTAACTGTTGCACATGATGGAGCCCTGCTTTCCAGGAGATGGTTGAACACCTGCCTGCCCATGGAAAGTGGTGAATGAATTCCTTGTTTTGCTTCACTTCTGTATGTGGCTTTTGTGTTACTTACTAAAGTGTCTTTATCTCAACTCATGAACTTTCTCACTTTTACTCTTCCAAATCTCTCCCCCAATCCCCTGAGGGGAAAGTGAGCAAGTGACTCTATGGGTCTTAGTTATTGATGGGGGTTAAACAAGATATTCAATCAAAAATGAGTTAAAAAAAGATTTAAGAAAACAATGCTGTGCCTCGCAATAAATTTCAATAAGTGCTATGGGTTCATCCTTGCCATTTTAGAAAGTAAATTTCTCTTCAAACTGAATAGCTCCTTCAGCGAAACCTCCAGTAATGGAAACATGTCAAGGTCCTAGTTTGTCCCTTTGAGCAAGACGGAAGTCAAAGCGTTAGAGCTAACTATATAAATGAGAAAAGATAAATGTATTAACTGATATTTAAGGTGACTTTGACTGCCAAGAAACAACATTAGAAGATTCTCATTCTGGCTTTGTCTTGGCTTTGTGTCAAACGTGAACACAGGAGCCAAGCCAGCCACAGGTGTTGAATTCTAATTTAACTTTAACTTTTATTATACTCCTCATCACATTGTGGCCAAAACAGTAGACCTGCCAAATCATCGGCTGGAACTGAAAAAGCTTTTAATTGGCCACCAAGGGTGAAGAGAGTAAGAAAGAAGTCCTGTTTTATTTCCCATTGGAAAACTGAGAGTCTGATATGAGAAAGTACAATGATGAGGTACAGAGTCACTCCATGTTTTTGGCTTCCAACATATCAGTACCTACTTTCATCTTCCAAATCATTAGACTAGGCAAAATGTTTCATTTTTTATTTATACAAATCCAAGAGAATAACTACATTTAGACAGTCAATATTAATCCAGTCACACACAAGCAAAACAAAACCGAAAAGCAAACACAAACCAACCCTCCTGTCACCATGCCTTTAGTATGTTGCTATACTAACAATGATTTATTCCCTAATACTCCCTACAGCTTTCCATCCAAGCCTAATATTAATCTTCCAGTCTGTTTTACAGAGAAAACTGTAAGGAGTTGAATACTTAGACCAACGTGGCCTGTGGTTTTTTAAAAGTCACTGGGGCAGTATGAGACAAAGAGAACAAGTGATTTACCATCAAGTAACTCAGTCCTTTGTGACAAGTCCAAGATTCATTCACCTAGGGTAGTCTTCTAAAAGCAAATTGAACATATTGACCATGCTGACTTTATAGTTAAAGAAAACAAAAAAACCCGCTTTGAAAGTAAGGTTAATAATACCATTTTAAGATGGAGCTAAATCCTCATCTGAATGTATCTAAATCCATTGTATACAGAAATAGCCTGGAAGAATAGCTTGACTTAAACAAAGAGTTCCTTATTAGCTATGTATTTAATTGTAACTGAATTCACCAGGAACCAAGTGTCTAATTGTTTTTCCTCTACTAAACAAGAGAGAAAAGAGGCAAAATAATACTTATTTACTGATTAGAAGGGAAAAAATAACTTTTTATTCTACATAAACCAGAACAAAATTATTATGATTATTTTCAGTATGGATTCCTCATTCATTCCTTCCTCACTTCAAGTTTGTGATGTTTTCTGTCTTTTTGGATCCTTTCTGTTTAGCCCTTTCAAATATGAATCACAGGAAGATTGGAATGCTACAGTTTTGATGTACAAATATAATGGTTTTGATGGCATTGGTGGATTTACATTAGATGTAAGAAAGTTTTTACACAATGAGAGTGCTGACACTCTGGCACAGGTTGCCCACAGAGGTGGCAAATGCCCCTTACCTGGAAACACTCAAGGTCAAGTTGCACGGGGCTCTGAGCAACCTGATCCAGTTGAATATGTCCCTGCTGATTGCAGGGGGTTGGACTAGATGACCTTTAAAGGTCCCTTCCAAATCAAACCATTCTATGATTATATGATGGTTGTCTGGTATAAACATTAATTTGTGAACTGGGAATTTTTTAAAATCCAGAAACACCAAATGATGATCAATTTGCACAAGTTTCAAGAGACAGGAAATTCCTGGAGAATGGTGGCCTCTCTTCTGCTTTCACAGCCTTACTATAAACAAAAAATGCTGTTTTTTCAAATAGCAGAAGTTTCAAATAGGCTTCTATGATCTCCTCTCAAATTTCTGTAAAATAAGTAAATTTCAATATTTATTACAAGACATGGGTATTGTCTCTGCATAGCAAACATATTCCTTTCTTTTTTTTTTTTTAATTAAAAAAAAAGGCATCTTTTCTCACTTAGTATATTTTGGCAAAGATAGCTATTTACCTGTCGAAATACTAACCTGTGTACAGCATTCTTACACTTTTCCTTCCAGCATTAGGTTAAAAACTATCATTTGACTATCCTTGAAGCAGACAGTTAATTTTCTCATGTATATTTTTATTGTAGCTCCTTACCATCTAGAAAACTACCTTTAGTTATGTTTGATTCCTGGATGCTGCACGGCTCATATTGCAAGCTAATACCTGATTTTTGGACAGCCAGTTGTACTTGTCTAGTAACAAAACACTCGTGCTCTAACAGACTAAAAATTAATATTTAGCTTTACTGAACCTTTCAGCCTGTACCAGAAAATTTAACATAAGCTGTCTAAATCTCCATCCACCCTTGACTGGGAAGATTAAAAATAATTCCTTTTGATCAGAATTACTCTGTTGGCCAGCAGTGGTTTCCATGGTAATCAGGTGGTAGACAGAGCTGAAGTAGATTTCATCAGTTGTAAAACAGCATCAGAGTTATCCTACACATCTAATTATATCTTAGTAGGACTGACTTTTGCATACTGTAGCTCAGAGGCATAAAAAGAAGACAGTTTTAACTACTGGAAAGTTCCTGAAGTAAAGATATTGTAGTGACCTCTTCTAATAGCTGGGGGGGTTGGACGTGGTTTGGGGTGGAGGGTTGGTTTGGGGTTTTTTTTGGTTGGTTGGTAGCTTCTTTTTTCAGGTAAGAATGTTGGGAATTAGAGAACTTTTATAAAAGGAAATTAAATATGATGAACAACAGTTAAGATAAACCTGCTGTATAACACCGAGTCTTTTAGTTCGTGTTTCATGTGCTAATGGGAGCAACTACACTGCTGCAGATCTCAGGAATTTCGTGTCAGAATAAATGATACATCTTCAAAAACAGTAGGTTCAAATGTGAGGATAGTTGATTACAGCAGCGAGGACAAAGACCTTTTCTAACTCATGCTGTAAATGTTTGTATTGCTATTATTATTTTCTTACTGATTTTTTAGGCTTTTTCTTTAAAAAGGAAAAAATCCTTGGAAAAATTCAGTACAAGATGGTTTTATACCAGCTGGTCCCCATGGCATAGCAGTAGCCAGTGTATGATAAACATGCCAAATGAATACTTAATCCTTATTTTAGTGACAAACTGAAATGTTGGTTGATGCATGTTTAGAATATGAATTAAACTTGAAAAAAGGCAGTTGAAAATTACTATTTATGCCTACATTTACCAAAGCACAGCTTAATTGAAAGGATAGATTTACAAGAAGGATTCCTGGAAGCTCTAGACAGACTGAAGAGTGAGAGAGGTGGGAAAGGGAATAACCAAGAGCTCATTACATGGGGCTTATTTTGCAGGTGAAAAAGGCATGGGATAAGGCTGAATGGAGGGAAAGAATGTATATTTGATGAGTCTCTAGGATGACTAATTTGGCAGCTTTGGCTCAAATCTGCATTTTCAGCCTATAAGTTTTGTGTACACAGCTGACTGTAAGCATTTTTATTACAAGAACAACTATAGCTGTATATAGCCAAAATCAGACACTCATCTTTGAAACTATGACCCTTACAGTAAGGCATGTAGTCAATAATGAGAAATTTAAAAAGGGAATGATAATGAAACTTTCCCATCTAGTAATTACTGCAGAAGTTGCCATGAGAAGAAAGAAGAAAAAAATATTGAAATATTGCAAATCTATAATTTTTCAAGTTTGATATTATGTGAAATTTAAGACTATTAAAATTCATCCCATATACAGTGGAGCAGGACAGAATAGAGCAAAAAGTCAGCTTCCTAAAAATATTACAAAACATTATCCTAGTTCATGGGTCATAAATGACTAGTGAATGCACACCATGAACAGGCTCTGCAGCCAAAAAATACCAGGTGATGGGCAGAGGTTTGAGCTGCAGAGCTGCCGGCAGATGCTGGCAGGTGGAAGGCCCCGCAGCAGGATTCCTCAAGTCTCAGACCTGTGGCTGCAGAGCTGCCAGATTACCACTGCTCTCTGTTCTTGGAGGAAGGAGCCCAAAATCCTTGGCTTAAGTGGTCTTCATCTCTGCAGCTACAGTAAGGATTCTTGGAGCATCAGAGAACTCAGGCTTCAGAGACAAGTCTCCAAAGCCAGAAATCTTCCAAATGTCATCTGAGACTTGTACCTCCAGGATGGTGCATCCAGAAGCTATGAACAGTTAAAGAATCATTCTGATGATTGTGGAGAACCAAGCATTGCTATGTTTGTTTTTCAGATCTAATTTTGCCTGGAGATGAAGTCATTATTTACTACTAGTGTTATTAGCTTAATGCCCAATAGATGCAGTGAAATTTGAGGACTTAAATATGCCTGATACTATATAAACATGGACTAAAAAAATATCCTGTGAAAAAAGGCTTTAGGACAAGACTTAGAAGACAGTTAAAAACAAATGCTATAAAAATGAGAGGAAAAAAAAAACAGAAGAAAAATAAACCATTTTGTAGTACTAAAGGGTATAAAGACTGGTAAGGGGACTATGACTTTTCAACTTCTGACAGACCATTAATTGTATGTGATTCAGTTCATTAATATGTTCAAACAAAACATCATTGCTGACTGATGGCTATTCAGTTGCATATGAAAATTGATGCTATGATCTCAGTACACTTCCTGTTGGACAGATATCTGCATTACAACTGAAATTCTTGCTGAAAGTCTCAAAAAGAACTCTACAAATAGACCAGAAGGCTCACCAAAGAGATTTTGATTTCTGACAAAAAGCAGTTTGTTTGGTTGGCTTTTTCAATATAGGACTTTGAATCATCTTTCAGAAGGTATTCTTCATAGCTAATCTCAGATTGACAGTAGCGATTACCTCAGTTAAGATGTGGTGTTAAGCAATATTTCAAGAAACAGATGCAATGGATGGAATTCTGCATTTAAATCACTTTCATTATTCAAAACTTTTTTTTCAAATGTGTCATTTTTGCATTATGTAAATGGGTATTCCAGTATTTACAGAATTTCATAAATGCTTTTATCCTTGTAATAGATTGTTCTGAAAGCAGCCCTGACTACCAAACAGTAATTACAGACAACCATAACTTTCATCACGAGTAGTCTCATTAAATTAAGTATTATTCCTAACACAACCGCAGATAGTTGAAACTGTAAGTGTTCCTCTGCTCCCTCTGGGGTCCCTCCCACAGGAGACAGTCCTTCAGAAACTTCTTCAATGTAAGTCCATCCTATGGGAACAGTTCTTCGCAAACTGCTGGAACTTGGGTCAGTTTTTCCACAAGGTGAGTCCTTCAGGCACAGGCTGCTCAAGCATGGTTTCCCTAAAGAACCACAAGACCTAACAGGAAAACCTGCTCCAGTGTGGGCTCCTCTCTCCATAGGTCAGCAGCTTCCCACCAGTACCCTGCTCCACCATGGGCCTCCCATGGGGTAACAGCCTCCTTCAGGCATCAACCTCCTCTGACATGGGCTCATCCATGGGCTGCAGGTGGATCTCTGCACCCTGATGGTACTCCATGGGCTACAGCAGGACAGCTGTTTTACCATGGTCTGCACCACGGGCTGCAGCAGAACCTCAGCTCTGGCACCTGGAGTACCTCTTCCCTATCTATCTCCACTGACCTTGGTGTCTGCAGGGCTGTTCACAAGTTCTCCACTCTTCCCTGGCTGCAATTTTCATCTGCCCAACAACTTCTTTTCCTTCTTAATATGTTATCACAGAGGCGTTTATATCATTCCTGATTGGCTTGGCCTTGGCTAGTGGTGGGTCCATCCTGAATCCGGCTAGCATTGGCTCTACTGGACATGAGGCTTCTCACAGAAGTCTCTCTTCTGGCAGGTTCTCAAATAAGTCACCCCTGTAACTCCCCCCCCCCCCCCCCATCAAAATCTGGGCACAGAAACCTGGTACACAGGGCAAAGCTGAAGTAAAGTAATTTATATAATTTAAACTGACAATATTATAAGGGGGGCCACTCTATACGAGATTTTATTAGGACACAAATTTAAGAAAAAAATAGCCATATGCTTATCACTCCATTTGTTTAAGAAGGAAGAAACAGAGCAAGCAGCAAAGGAAATGAGTTTCAGATTTGCCTTGTAATTTGCAAATGTTGGGTAATTAACAAATTAAGTTTAATGTTGCAAGAGAAAGCACAGAAGAAGGACAAAAGTGTAACATAATTAGAATCACATTAGAGTGAGAAGACTGAAGACCTGATTCTGCATTTATTGAAGGCAATAGTAAAACTCCATTATTTTTGACTCAGGCAAGATTGAAGCCCTTAAAAATCTGTCATGTTTCCAGAATACCTAAACAATGCAATTGTTCAGACATTGCAAACAGAACACAACTAATAGCACTAGAAAGAAACTCAATTATATATTTATTAGTATGAGATACAATGTACCATAAGCTATGCAAAATCTTCAAGGACCTCTGAATTATAATACTTGGAAGTGAGGTAAATCTAGATTTATACATTCTCCTATCCACTTAATAACAACCGAATTGTAATAGAAATATCCTGGGGAAATTCAAAAGAAATGTTTCTGTGTGAGATTTATCTGACTAGATCTACAGCTAAGAGAGAATTCTTTATTTATACACAGTAAAC
The DNA here is from genome assembly GCA_035041345.1 of Poliocrania exsul. Taxonomy (NCBI): domain Eukaryota; kingdom Metazoa; phylum Chordata; class Aves; order Passeriformes; family Thamnophilidae; genus Poliocrania; species Poliocrania exsul. The sequence goes on from JAWWLZ010000001.1 coordinate 64,466,005, forward strand.
CCTAGTATTTTAGAGCATGATCGCCTTTAATTACCAGGTAGCTGTTAGTAATAAATCAGTAGAATCATATACTAGAAAAGGCTACTTTTTTACCTAAAGGTAATCAAGGTAAGAAAGTAGAGTTAGATGAGATGAATCTCACAAGATGCATAACAGGTGGTGGGGGGAAGGCAAATTACATCACTTGGTTTAGAGTAGGAGCACTAATCTTTCATAGGGTTGGCTAATTACTACTGAAAATCTTTGAGTGGGGACAGAAGACTTCAATTAATGTAAGACTCTATCATGATCTTTCATACATAAAATGGATGGAGACTTGACAAGTGATCCTTCTATGTCATATTCACACAGAAAATGTTGGGGACTGAAGGCCTCTTTTACCTCTCTGCTCTTTGTGCAGAACACTCTTTCCCACAATTTAGTCTGCAAGAGTAAGTCTCAGGTAAACCTCTTGCATCATGATAGGATGCCTGCTAATCCCTGGGTTCTCCCTATGAGGAAATCGTGCCTGACAAACCGAACTGCCTTCCACAATGAGAGAACTGGTTGTATGCATGAAAGGAGAATGGTGGATGTGGCATACTTTGACTTTAGTAAGGCATCTGTCACAGTCTCTCACTGTATTCTTACAGTCAAATTCACAAGCTATGGACTGGATAAGTAGACAATGAAGTGGGACAGAAATAGGCTGGACTGTTGCTGGTCTTAAAGAGCTGTGATTGGCAGTAAAAAAAAAAAAAAGCCAACTTACAGCATTACAGGGCAAATATTGTTCAAAGACTGTTAACAGCCTGGAGGATGAGAGAGGACACTCTCAGCATATTTGCAGATGATATAAAATTGTTAGGAACAGATGATATGCTTCAGGGCAGGATTGTTATTTGGAGGGACCTGGACAGGTGTAAGGAATGGACTGACAGCAACATCATGAAATTAGCAAAGTGTAAAATCCTGCAGCTGGGAGAGAATAACCCTGTGCAATCCTATAGGCTGGGGGCTGGCTGGGTAGAAAGCAGCTTGACAGAAATGTATCAGAAGGTTCTGGCGGGCCAATTGAACATGAATCGTCAGAGCACCCTTGAAGAAAACAAAAAAAAAAGGACAACCTGGGATGCATTAGCAGAAGCATAGTTACCAGGTCCAGGAAAGCAATCCTCCTCTGTATTTGTGAGACTATATCTCACATGCTGTGTCCAATTTTGGGCTTCCCAGCACAAGAATGACACTGGAACATTGAGTGGGTTCATCAAAGTTCATCAAGCTGGTGAGGTGAGGGGGATGGAACACATGGTGTGCACAGGGAGGCTATGTGATCTTTCCAGCCTTAAGAGGAGAAGACTCAGAGGAGACCTCCTTGCTTCTTGTGGGAGGGCACAGAGGAGATAGATCCTGTCTTCTTGGAGGTACCTGGTAACTACTCTGTAGTGAATAGACACAAATTGGAGAACAGGAGATCCTCCAACAGGCATGGGGATTTTTTTTTCTCATGGCAACGGGAAAGCACTGGACAACATTATGCAGCGGGACTGTGGGGTCTCTGCAGGGATATCAAGACATTTAAAATGCAACAGAGGATCAGAGGATCTCCAGTGGTTCTTTCCAGACAATAAGGTTCACCTTCTTGTGAATATATCTTTCTCTGATTAGGTACTCTCTTGCTTTTGAAAGCAGAGAAAGCCATGAAGGTTTTCACCATTTACTACCTCTGGCAGAAGTAATACTGCAAGACGAAATCCTAGTACGGTCTGTCCATGGGTTACAGAGAAAGAGTTATGCAGACAGTTTAGAAACCTTAAAGTTAAATAAAAAGAAAAAAATATATATGCAGACAAGTTCATATTTTGTTCAGATAAGGGCACTTCAAAGAAATGGGTTAAAGAGGCAGAAATGTGGTTTGCTCAGTTGGTTAGAGAATGATGCCAATAATGTCAAAGTCATGGAGTTGATCTCTGTACAAGCCATTCACTCAAGAGTTGGACTAGATGCTCCTTGTGGGTCCCTTCCAACTCTGAATGTTTTGTGATTCTGTGAAATGGGACTGAGGAAACATAAACTTGATCAAGTCTTAAGGAACAATCGGAGTATGGTAGCCAATGTGAAATTCAATTCTGGAAATAGGGCACTAATAAAAAGACAGTTATTTAAAAAGTTAACAGATAGATACACAGCAAGGGCTATTTGTGGGAACAGCAATGTATTAGAAAGCATTAGTTGCTATGTGATTTTTTTTTTAAAGCATTTGTCCATTCCAAGTAATCTAACAGAGTTCATCTAGAATTACAGTAAGGTAACACTGCTTAAAAAAAAAAAAAAAAAAACAACTTGAAAAATCTTGTGTTGGAGACTGCCACTGAAGGTGACACTTGTTGTTTAGTCTATCATAAAAGCCTGTTTTCAGTTTCTGTCATCCATCCAGCTTCCTATCAGAGGACAAGAGCCTAATATAAGGAAATTAAACCATGAAGACAATCTTTTGAATGCAGTTCAGAAAAAAGTTTGTGTTCATACTAGGGATAAACTGCACAAGCATCTGCTCCTCTCTGTGAAACATCCTGAGTTTAGTTTACATATAAAAAGGAACAGTAAGCATTTGAATAAGAATATGGTCTGCTTTTCTAAGAACAACTACATGGAGAGCCATGGAGCTCAATAATTTCAAAAAACCCCCATGCTTTCTGGTGCTATTAAGTAGCCAAAAGAACCTGAAAATAGTACGGCTTATAAAAGCAGTTTGATAAGTCAATCCTTTACACAATGGAACAGTTACAGTTTCTGTATAACTCCAAGTACAAAGCTATGCTAAGACCTTTTTTCTTCCTTGAAACTGTAATCTTGAAGTACCTGCTAACAATCAGTGTAATTCACTGCCCTTTTAAAATTTTCTCACTTACAATTAATATGCTGTAAATGAAAAACCCATATACCCTGACATGATGAGCATCAAAAATTAGTATGAATTTTGTCCTTCCCTTTACCATTCCCTTCTGTTGCTCGTAAATCCCAGTAGGCAACTAAGCACCACACAGATGCTCACTCACTTCCTTCCCATCCCACAGTGGGATGAGGGAAGAAGAAAGGAAGAATAAAAGCAAGAAAACTTGGGTGTCTAGATTTTGAAAGAAAAAAAAAATGAAGGAAAAGTGAAGAAAAGAGATGAAAACAGAACAAAAAATGTAATGCAAAAGAAGTCATTCACCAACTCCCAGTAAGTTCTCCAGGAAAAAAAAAAAGGCCTGAGTCCTAAAACCTCCTCCTTTCCTCTTTATTGCTAAACATGACATTATATTCTATGGAGTGTCTCTAGTTGGTTTGGGTCATCTTCAGGTTTGTGCCAACTCCTGGCCTATTGTTCAACTAATTGTGTGTCACACAACTGTGTGCCACAGTGAGAAACAGAGAAGTCCTTGATGCTAGCATGTCAGCATCTTATCAAATGTTGTTCAAGCATTGTTTTGGTCAGAAATCTAAAACATAGCACCATATGAATTGCTAGGAAGAAAATTATACTAGCCAGGTACACTTTATTTCCTTATCCCTTGCCTTCTCTCTTTCCTTTTCTTTCAAGAATCGGATCTCCAGCATGCTTTCATTTGTACTCTTTTGCTCTTACTAAGTGTTACATATATCATTATTTTTCACTTTTGATTGCTAATACTGAATATAATTTCTAATTTGTAGAACTACTGAAGGATGGCTCTTAATGTTTTAAATATAAACTCATAGGAACAAACATACCCAACAGACAAATTTAGTGCAAAAGTACTTATGCATGGTTTATCACTCCAGTCTTTCTTAAAACCACTAGCTTACAAATATCAACAAGGGTATAGTTTTAGTAAAACAGCAGCATAAGTTACAAAGCAGTTCATGAAGAATTAGCCTTCAATCCTAAAAAAAACCCACAACAACAACCAATAAATAAATAAATAATACTTTTATTATTTTTTAATAGGGAAATGATCAAAGAGGGATGAGAGGCACAGCAACCTTTTATTTCAAGGTGGGAGGGAAGAAAAGTGAAGGAAAGAGAAGGGAAAAATCAAGATGTAAGTGAATAGCTTTGGCTTGACTTACCACTGATCAGCTGACCATGTCAAATTTGATGTTTTTGAGCTATCAGCATGTTATAACAAAGAGGCAAATTTGCTTATTTGGATTTGGTGTTTGTTTGGTTTTGGGTTTGGTTTTTGTTGTTGTTGGTTGGGTTGAGTTGGGTTTTCTTGTTCAAACAACAGTTGCTGTGACCTTTTGTGTGAGAAAAACAAGAGGAAGATGCACCTCCCTTAGCTTTATCCACCAAAACGTTGTGTATCTACTACAAACTACTGCCTCAGACTCTATCTCCAGTGGAGTATTTCCAGAGGACAACTCTTCAATTTTGAGATAGATGTCCAACATAGATTAAATGACTTTCTCTTAATACTTTCAGGAGCCAAGAAAACATTTTTTGTGTGGTAAGAAGTGTCTGATTCACTACATATCTAGTGTGTTGCAAAATGAGAACAGTACCATGTAGTCACCTTTTACTTTACAGGGTAAAAATACCAAGACTCAAATAAAGCTATACAAAAATAAGGCCATTCTCAGGATCTGTACTTTAAGCAGACTTCAAAATACTTTATTTTCCCACTTAATCTTTCACTCCTCAGAAGACAAAACTCACTCTGTAAGTACAGATTATGTCATGCCATTCTTAAATGTGCTTTTCTCAGGCTTTGTCAGTATCATCTATAAACTTTCTATATCTGATGATTAAACTAAGAAATGGTTATACTGAATTATTAAAAAAATAGCCCAATAGAGAAAAGATTTGAGGAATATTTAGAAGTGAATCTGCCCCACCCCAGATGCTGAGCATATGGTGATATGAGAAACTTGCAATATTCATGTAACACTCAAGCGCATTTGCAGCAACTAATAGTAATAATCCAATAGAATATGCTTGATAGGTTAGCAGTTTATGAGAATTTTTTCTGCAGAATTACAAATAATGCTAAAACTAATTGGTATTAAAAGTAAATTAGGTAGTTAACTATTTCTTTAAAAGAAATCAAATATTTTACTGAAAGCAATAGTTTTCATTCTTACAAGGTCTGTTTTATTTGTTGGAAGTCTCAAGGAAAGCCCTATTTCCAAGTTCATCCCATGAAGTCTTAATGCAAGTAACAGGAAAACAATTCAAGGAAATGGCTGGGAAATTTCTTTCTCCTTTCTCTTTATCAACCCTGTTAAGCATATGAACTCATTCTAAAAGCAGTCACAAATCCATGAGGTGTGAGTTCATCAATAGGAAATCAATAAATTCAAAAGATAACGCACATATGACCCTTTTGGTATCTATCATCCTTTCTGCCATGACATGATCTTTTAGCTCTACGCAGTGTGAGAACAGTGTGAGAGCCTGAGCACTACAGTGTAAGACCAGCTTGTGGCATTCCAATTCCAAGAGACATAAAGCAGATGTTTCCAGCTACTGTTTCCTGAAGTGCACTTAGGCGTTGCTTGTATGCTTAATATTTAGAAAGCAGCAGCTTTCTTTTTTCACACATAAAAACTCCAACATGCATGAACTATCAACTCTGAATCATCTTTTGTGCTCAATTGGATCAACTCCAATCATGCTGTATATTTACACACAGTAATATCAAAAGGAAAGTCTACATCTAACCTTCTCACAGTTGCAGTACTGGGGGTATTTTGAATGGACAACCATTTTTACAGTGCCACTGGTCTATGTTTATAGCATGTAACACCATTACATCAATTGTAATAGCTCTGCCTCTTTGTGACCTGGTTCCCTGAGGCTTAGCAGTCACAGGAGGTTAATCTGGTTTTCTGATTTTTGATTTACTCCAAGTTCCAGTATCTTTACTTTTATGCAAGTTTCCTAGGGGCTGTGCACTGGAGTGGATACATCAACAATCTCTCATCCTCCTTAGTTCAAGCATGAACTCAGAACAAAATAAAATACTAGCTTTCACAAAGCTCACTTACTACAGAAAAATAATGGAAGAGTCACAAAGTCATTGGAAGGAAACAAAATCAGGGGAGCCAGCAAATAATTAAAAAAAAAAAAAAGGCAACACAAAAAAAACCCAGCAAAAACAAAGCCAAAATTTGTGTGAATTGGAAATAGACATAATTTGGCTTCTCTGAGCCACTGGGATTCTGAGCCTCAGCTTACAGCCGTTCTTCCAAATATTTGCTGAAAGGCACCAAATTAAAAAAACAGAATACTTGTTTGGGAGAATGGTGGGTGGGGGACATCTCACTCCCCCTTAACATTACTATAATCTCAGTGAGAAATGAAGTAGCTCCTGTACCTTGAGAATAGGCCTCTGGGTAAAAAAGCCTGCAGCTATTTCACTCATGCCTTATGAAAAAATAATACTATATGCCATTACACATACAAGTATTCCCAGCACCTGTCTTGTAACAAATGCAAAATAGCTTTTGTTCGAAAAAGTCTATGAATGAATAAAAGATCCTATTAACAGCTTGAGACTAAACTTGAATACACAGTAGGCACATATATATTTAAAAGAAGTATATTACCTTAAGTGCCATTTCCATTCCCAGAAGCTCGCTTAAATGACAATATTGACATCAGTGGCTAAAGACATGTTTAGTTTGAACAAACTAATTCAGCTGAATTATATGCAGACACAATGAGAGCTGAAAATAAAATCAGTAGTGAATAAAATGGTCTATCTAGTATCTTATTAGGTAATCCCTTTAGCTCTATACAGGGAGGATTATTTTACTTTTAACAGTGATAGATGGAAAAGACAAATAAAAATATAACTAGTAAATACTCTATAAATTGGCAAACATTTTCAAGGCAGTAATTACAATGAGGAAAGTTACTTTTAAGTGTCATTCAACCTGATGTGGATTTTTTTTCCTCATGTGTTGATCATATACTCAATCTTCCTACACCTCCACTCTTAAGCCTATCTCATTACTCCTTTGTCTTTTTTTTATTTTTATTATTTTTAAATTCTATGCAAAATGCAATTTTATGCACCATATACTTAAGTATTTTAATAACATTCTGCAAAACTAAGTAAATTATTAGTAGCTTAGACAAATGCACTCACGAAGCATTGTATTTGTTTCTCCTGCAAGTCCTCAACACATTTTAGACAATCCTCCTTCATCAATAACAATGAAGCAAGGTAGTCCAATTAGTGTCACTGGTTATCACTACAATATTAATTTCCATTACCCACTCTTGCATGAGATGATATGGTGATGATACAAAATAGTGTTACAGAAAAATGTGTTGCCTAGCTGAAAACCCTGTTAAATGTAATAGAACTGCCAGTAAGGAAAGGTTTATTGAATAACAATATTGTAATTCTTTAAATCAAGGGCAACAAAATTTTGTTTAGAAAAGATATGATGATTTTATTTTCTATATCCTTCTCTCTCACAATTTGCTTGTATAGGCTTTGCTTAAAGAAAGATGAACATCTACTCTAAAATGATAGAGCAAGTTCATTCCAATAGATGTGAATATTAACATGCTTCTTTACCACTACATATCTTAATTACTACTTACACAGAGATATATCACAAAGTTATTAAGACCCTTTTCTTTTAAAACCAATATTTTATTAATATTTTTAAATAAATGCAAACATATGAACATTTTATAAGAGAGTTGATTTAACCTAAGTTTCATATGTAAGTACTGGACTGACTTGAATAGTAATTAAAGATGCAAGCAATTACTACTAGGAAGAGAGGCATTAATGCAAGCCATTGTAAATAATCATTTGTAGGGAAAAAAAAAGTAGCTATTTAGAAATGAAATAATGGTTAAGGCATTCAATCCCCTTTTACCTTCCTCTCTGTTAATGAGTTTTCATATGTTGCTACATCTGACTTAAAAATGCATAATTTTACTAATGTGTCTGAATTCATTCCTTTGGGAATGAATGCACTGGCAGAGTGCTACAATTTCCCTAGTTGTTGAAATAATTTCCTCTTCCTGAGTTAACAACAGCCTGCTTACTAATTTCCTAGAAACAGGCAAAGTATTCTGTCTTTGTTGGTTATTATGAAAAACTTTAGCTAAGCTACTATTGTTTTGCAGTACAGTCCTTAGCAAAAGTTTACTAATAAAGACTAAGTATGCTAATAAGTCTTTTTAATTCAGGCACTTTACATAAGTAGCATCCTCAAGGTAGTAGGTACCTTGGTGTAAATATTTACCACAAATACTAGTAGTGAAATGGATAACAACAACATACATTCCTTCCTTTATAAATCTTCATCTTCTCTCTTGTACAGTCCTTTATTTTTACAAAAGCAATTTAGAGGTATTTTAACTAGCTAAAGGCCAAACTACAAACCCAAGTTGTTAATTTTGCTCAAAATACACTCTGTCCTATTGTATTACATTAAGAGCTTCTGTAACTTCACACCATGATATTACTAAGAAACAGTGCCTTATTCTGCTAAAGAATTGGATGAATGAAAGAATAAATACTTCATGGGTCATCTGGATAATTAATGCTATGATCTGTCTTTCATGATCATGAATTTATATTACAGAATTGTATTTTTCCCCTTAAATTACCATCAGTAGTAAATATGTCTTAAGACAAAATTTGATCAATAGCTGTTCTTCACAGAGATAACAAACCATAAGAATTGCTCATTAGAGAGGAATAGCTACCATATGCAAAATGCAATGAGAAGTCAGGACGTGCTTGAGAAGAGAGAATTTTTTTTTTTTTGTTTTTGTTGTGTATCTTGCAGTTTGATTGATCCAGAGAACACTCACTCTCTTAATGTCAGACTCCCGTCCTCCTGTCACAATAATATGCTGGCAATGCCCTTGGAAGAATGTGTAGGAGGATTACTTTTTGTTTAACTTCTCTGCTTAACCTTCACAGAATTTTCTTTATGTGTTGTCAGTAAACACAGATCTTAAAGGATATGTGTTACTGGAAGGATAGTTAAGTGCAGCATTAAGCAACTTTTCCTCAATCTCTGTGTAACTGCAGGTGGGAATGTGTGGATAAAATCCCTGTGTTTCTTAAGCAGAAAAAATAATAATAATTAAAAAAATAAAATAAAACTAGTGGAAATCAAGGACAAGTCACTGACAGGCAAAAATCTCTTATTTTGATGCAGATTTCTCTCAGTGGATTGCAAGTCTAATTTATTAGACACACAAAAATAAATGATTGCCATTTATTAATCTTCCTGTAGATTTGATTTATTATTTCTTTGTATGACAGTGTCCTCCAGAGTTCTTGACTGAGACCAGGTATCCAAATTTATTTTCCCAACTTTTGAGGAGACAAGCCATTGACTAATAGTACCATCATACACCAAACAGAGAAAGACTAGAAAGACAGATAGAAACAGAGGTCAAATCATTGTTTTCTAAATCCTATAATAGTCAGTGGTAGATTTATTAAGAGAATTCAAGACTTGGTCATGTTTCAGAAGTTTTACATTGTGCAGCCAGTCCTATTCACTGGATAAAACCATTAGCAAAGACAGAGGTCTCTGTAGCCCTTATTTTACTGAGAATGGGTGTTTTGCTTCACAAAGGACTGCAGAAGCAAGAGGAAGCATTGAATGTTTAGGAAAACTCAAGTGTTCCCAGACTCTATTCTCTGGCTCCTAAATAAGCAATAAAGCCAATGTAAATAGCCAGACATATAAAAAGAAATTGATCATTCTGAAATTTCTGATTATTACATAGATTGGTGAAGTCATTGACTTACTGAAAAATCCCACAAGCTTGAATCAGAAAATCATTTGCCTTTTCAACACTGTCTCACACATGTATTCACTCAAAAAAAGAGACCTTTGTCTTTCTACGTACAGAATATTGACAATTTTGCTGTGTATTGGCTAATATTGTAAAAGAGTTTTGTTAAGTTGCACAGCTACAGAAGCATGAAAATGCTTTCATTGCAGTTATTTGCCCTTGGTCAAATTCAGTGAAGGGTTCAGAAGCTTGAATGCTTATGGCATAAATTAATTTGTGCTCATCTGCCAGTCACAGAAATCTGAAAATACACATTTATGGCATTCATCCATTTTAAAATACCATTTTGTTGGAAGTCAACTCTGCATAAACTTCTTGAAGTTTTTCTGGTTTTGTCTTTGTTTAGTGGAATTGTTGGAGCATACGTTTTCTAATAAATGTCCAACTAGTTTGGCTTCTTAAGACTATCATGTTGTATTTCTTTATAGCACAGAGAAAGACACAGGAATTCCAGAATATCCAGCATTGTAAACGGAAGTATGTATTTTTAAAAGTACTGAGACCAAGAAGAGTAATTATTTCCCAGTCTTGGCAACGAGAAGGCACTACAGAATGAACACATCATCTCTTATATCTTCCTACCATTCAGATAAGACCTTACAGAAAAGTGATGCTGCAGGCAAGTAATCAGGTTTTAACTTGTTCTTGCAACTTTACTAGCTCTCTTTCTACAGATAACCACATGGAAATTGGAACAGATTTAATGATGGAATGTTCAAAATGTTATTCATGCCATTACTAAGTAGACACAAGATAATTGAACCATAATATCACAGAAAAAGATAATCCTTGCTTATTAGTCTGCTTTTCTGCCTCTAAAGAACAGATGTAAACATAAAAATAGAACTAATCATTTTAGATAGACTGATTTATTTGTTTATAAATTGCAATAGAAAATGTACTCTTGATTTTCAGTGGTTTGGCTACCCTCCTGGTGAAGAGGAGGTAAGACACAAATGGGTAAGCATTTATCTCATCTGAATTGAAAAGCTAGTTGAACACAATAAAACAGCATCACATATAAAAATATGGCAAAACTTTGCTTCCCTTTGGAGCATTATCTGAAGACCACTTGATACCGAGTAAACTGTGATTTGCCTGAAGCACGACTTCTGATCTTCAGACTTTCTATTTACTGTAGATTTTTCTCTGCTTTGTACAGACAATGCAACCAGTACAAATTTAGGATCCTGCTACACATTCTGGGTAGAAGTGAATCAGTCTCCTTTAAGTGGCTGCCTACATGGATGGGCTAACCTAGGGCAATAGATTCCATCCAGCTGAGCAACACAGTAACACACATGCTCAAAGGGCTCCACTCCAGGGAAGGTTGTGTGTCATGCCACAAAGTACAGCTGTCAGCAAGTACATAAAAGCAGAGAGCAATGGATGAAAAAGCAAATAATTAATGGTATTCTGTATGACTTGAAGACAAAATAATATGGTTTTTTGGTGATACCTCCATAGGTGTTCATACTGATAGACATGAGAAAAAACTCTTGTTTTGGATTTTTGTTTTTAAAGGAAGAAAAATCTAGTATGTCTTTGTTCAGATATTGCTGTAGTGACAGCTGTTCTCAGTATAAAAGTCAGGAGTAAGCTCAGTGAAACTAAAGAAAAGACTACCATTCACAGTAATAGAATTACTACATGCATGCATATATGTATATTAGAGCTTTAAAATCAATTTCAGTTGTTTTTGTTGTTGTTTGGTTGGAGTTTTTTGTTGTTGTTGGTTGGTTGGGTTTTTTTTACTGTGCACAAATTCTCAAATTTTTGAGACTTAATGAAACACATACTGTAGGCATCACAAAAAAAAATCAAATATTTTTTACATTTTTTAATGGAGATCTATATCTCAAAAAAGCCCCAACCAAACAGAGAAGCAAACAAACAAACAAACAATAAACCCCAAGAACTGGATTTAATAATAAGCAAGAAAAGGTTATCCTTGAGATTATATAAGGGAACTAAATATAACATGGAGAAAGAGACAGGAAAGGCATGTTGCTACATGTTTATAAAAAATAATTACAGGAGCCAGTAAAACACAGTTTTTTCTAACTAGTAGGAACATCTGAAATTATTTACCTACCTGAAGTGATTCTAACCCAAGGAATCTATACAGAAGACTAATCTATACTTTTCCAATATAGACTAATTGACAAGACTATAATTCTGAAATAGTGATTGCAAGAGATGATGGTGGGAAGAGTTAGGAAAACAAGTTCAGGAAAAACAAAATTTCAATGTTGATAGTTAAGCTGAGATCAGAATGAGGAATTCTGCTAGTACCTTTGTTACCTGAAGTTCTGCTGGCTTAGAAATGAAAGCCAGAATCACTTGCTGCTTCAACCCTATTTTTCACTCTGCATTGCAACCACAACATACTGCTCGAGGAATTTCCTATTCTCATGTCATCATTTCCATGCCATTTAAAGCTTGTTCTATTGCCAGTGTTACAAACCTCAATATTCTGTTTGCTTGAATGGTAGCCCTCAAGGCATGCGGGAGCAACCTGTAAATGCACTGTTCTTGCATTAGGATCTGCTTTACTGATCAAGTTCAACCCAAAATAATATAGTAGCTAGAGAGGTACAGCCATCACTTTCACTCAATTGCACTCACAGTTAGTGTAATTATTACTACAATATTTTAATAACAGGTAATTAATGACAGGGTTCATATTTTCGCATGAGCCATAGTGTGGAAAATAGCTTAGGTGAACATTGTTGTGAAAGCATGTAGTGGTCCAAACTATGTGCATAGTTAATGCAGATCTTCAGCTGGTGTAAATGAGCATAGTTCCATCAGCTATACAAGAATAACACACTATATCCAAAGTAAAGAGATGTTGATCTCTTTCCTTTGGTGTTGAAGACAGGATTTTGAAAATGCCTTCGGTCATCCAATCCTGAAAGAATTCATCTTGCATCAACACTTCTTCTTTAGAACCTGTAGCTGTCTGTACACCTAAACCAGTGCAGAAACAGGAGGCCCTGCCCAGGAATATCTCCAATTAATTGAGCTCTTCCTTACACTTTCAAATCATGGAAGCTTCTGCTCAAAATCTATCCCAGAGTGCCAGTGATACCCATAGGAATTGCATATGATGTCCCAATGCTACTGCTGAGGCCAAACCCATCAGAAAACTAAACTGAAAATTTAGCCAGGCTAACTCCAGGCATTACCAAATGGTGTCCCACAAGATATGCAGAAGGCTGGCCATTGGACACATTAATTCACCATCACAGGGAAAAAATTGCTTCTTCAAATCTAAAATAGATAAAATACTATATTATATCTGTAGCCTCTTGCACAGCTTCTCTTTCATAAGACTTAGAGGCATCTACCACATTCAACGTAAACAACAAATAAAGCCACTTCCACAAAGAATGTTATAACTTTTTTGTAGATTGCAGAGGGAAGACATTATAAAAAAGGATTGAGATCTGCTATAAATGCCACTGCTGTGTGACCCAGCCTGATGGAATAACAAAAAGTCCAAAAGGGAGAGAAGGTAGCCATCATTAAGCAAGGAAAGATGAAATTCTGGTTTCAAATGTCTTGCTGTCATCACAGGCAGGATAAATGGCTTCACAGAATTTGCTGGTCTGTCCAGATGTTTAACATTTTTGTCACAGCCTCTAGGAATGTCTATATGTTTTATAAAAAAAAAATTGACTTAAGAAATCCAGTCCTGGGAGCTGAGACTGGAATTAAATTTTTAAGTTTTGTCATCTCTCTAGTTCTCCTGCAGCAGTAGGACAAGAGGGCATAGTCTTAAACTGTGCCAAAGGAGGTTTAGGTTAGATATTAGGAAGAAATTTTTTACTGAGAGAGTAATCAGGAATTGGACTTTGCTGCCAAGGGAGGTGGTGGTTGATCATTGTCCCTGGAACTTCTAAGGCAAGACTGGATGTGGCACTTAGTGCTGTGGTCTAGTAAGCATGATGGTTGGATCAAAGGTTGGACTTGATGATCTCGGAGGACTTTTCCAACCTGGTTAATTCTATGATTCTCTGATTTCTATTTCTATCTATGAATTTTCAGGAGAAAAAGATTGTAAATATCTTTGGGGATCTTTTCAGTTTATGAAAAAATTAGGATTTATTTATTGAAAATAAATATTTATTGAAATAAACTTTTAAACCTTTTCATTTTATGAAATAAGATCCTGACTCTTTTTTTTCATTCCAACAAATATTTAAATTGATCATGCAGGCACAGCAGAGAAAGAAGAAAAGAGATTGAGAAAGTCTTTATGCAGAATATACTTGGAGCCCAGTACTTGTTGCAAATTTTAAGGAAACATGCATTAAATTTTCATCAAATACTAAAAAGATCTGGATAAAAGTTCCTCATACATTGAATGTTTCTTTAATCAGTGAAATGTTAGAAAAAAAGTACAGAACCTTGTTATCCTGTATTTTGTGTAAAGAGATTGGCCTTGAATTCCATTTCCAGTGAGAAAGAGAATACTATTGCAAAAGTGAGGCTGAAATGACACTCCTCTCAGTTTCATTGCAACCTCAAGTTAATTAGGAGTCTGGGGTTTTCCTCTTTCTTCTTTTCCCAAGCAAATCTATACACTTGAACAACCCCATAGAAAATGTCAAGTGTAAAATAAACTACTAAATAAATTTTAAGAACTCCATATATTTAAGTTCTTGTGAATAACACTCTCTAAAAACTACTCCTTCTTCCTTCTGGAGCATAGGTAATGCATCAAACTTACAAAGAAAATTTAGACTCTTGGGGAATAAGGATTCTTTAACTGAACCATTGTCTCTTTATAAACTATACTATAACTATACTATTGCCAACAGTATATTTCGGTGTTTCAGTGTGGTCCTGGAAAGCACATGTATACCTGTATACTTATGGTGTGTATTAAAATTGGTAAAAGTTACAGCTACACATTTATAATGCAATGAAGGCATTCACCTTTCTCTGATTAACTAGAAAGACTATCAAACCTAGAAAATGGAAAAGAAGTAAATGAGAGAATGTTCCCCCTTATACACTGATGATAAATATACATTCTGAGCAGAACAAAGAAATAAGCAATATCAAAGAAAAAAAAGTAAAATTCACTGTATCTTCCTTTCATCTTACTATACATAGATTAAAAGCATCCTGTAAACAGCACTCACTTTACACCTGCACAGTGATAAGTTGCACTCTTAAGTCAGCCTGTTACAGAGCTTACATTCACTACAAAAATCAGAAGTTCCCATTATTTATGAAACACTTAATTGTCCACATCAGTAATTTTGCGGTTGACTGCAGCAAGTAAAATCCATGCAATTTAATTTAAGAGTAATATCCATAATAAAAGTCATATGCCAAATACTGCAGAGTTGAAACACTGAGGTCAGCCTTCTAAATTTTATAAGGAGGACGCCAGGTTTAGATGAAAAAGAATAAGATTAATTGATTTCAGTGGCACTCAGCTTTGATTTGCACATTTTTGTTAGTAAAACAGGTGGTTACTTCTATACATTTTCCTACTGTGTATGCAGAAAAACATGAAAGATTTCATGCATGATCAGGTGAATTTTCCATATTTTCCATGCTACTTAATATGAAGTAACAGGGTAAAATACGGACAAAAATAGTTTAATATAGTACAATATGGTAAGCAAAAAAGAAATAAACACTACAACTATTTGTTCAAATGGACCACTAGAGATCTTCTCAGTTCTGTGAAATTACTGCCCTGGTAATTATTAGACAGGATGTGATCTCTTTAGTAAACTGTAGTGGCCCAAGTCAAAGTTTTAACATGCCCACTTCAGTCATCTGAGACATATCAGTACAGAACAGAGAATTTGGTAGCACACACACGATTTTGACCTCACTAGACATTTGTTGTGATCACAAATATGAACAGGCATTCTGCAGTCTTGATATACGTTAGCTTATTGATACAAATGTTCATATATATCAGAATGCTGCGTTGCTGAGAAGTTGCAAAAGGATGTTTTTGGGAAGGGTTATGTCCACCAGCAACTGCCAAATGGATCCCTTAAGACAATTAAGTGGGTAGTACATGGAGAGTTTCCTGGGTGATATTTATAATTCTGTAAAATTAAGCAATTTTAAAATAAAATCCAACTATTTACATAGACATGGAAGACCAATTACAAGGTTAACACAGCCATTCTCCAGGGCTAATTTTGCTAATATCTAAATTCCATAGAACTGAAAGAAGGGCAAGGTTCCAGTCCTGCCTCCTTAAAGCAATGAACAAACGCTTTGAGATCTATATTTTTGAATCTGATAAAAAGGGTGAATTTACTGACATTCTGTATCCAGGCTGTCTCTATCTTTTTCCATTCCATTCTAAAGGATTTATTTTTCCTTTTTTCTTTTTTTTTTTTTTTTTTTTTTTTAGTTTTCATTATCAAAACAGTATTTGTTCTTTGCTCTTGGGCAGGAGGACTCTTTGAAGTCAGAATCAACAATAAAGACAAATCAGAATTAGAAATAAGGCACAATACTTTAATTATAGTTTTCAAACTGTGAGGGTATGAACTAAAACCAGACTTTTGTTGATAATTGAACTGAATACTTCCTTGTTGAAAATTTTAAACAATTTTTTTTTTCTTAAAAAGATAGACAAGCCTTGGCTGCTATTCCTAATATCAAGTCTGTTCATGGAACTCCCTCCCACAAGTTCTGTTTTGAATAAAGACAAAGGAAGCAAAAACATTTTCCTCTCGTCTCCTCTCTCCTCTCCAATCATATCTTCCCAAATGCCTTCTTTACCAACCCATTTTCACAATATCTTTCTTAGCCATTTTACACAGCACAGAGTAACCCTAAACTAATTGAACACACACATTCAAGTTAAACAGTTCTGGTGCCAAAGTTGGCCTTTTAATTGGCTTAGCAATAGTCCACTATACATTGGACTGAAGTTAATTCCTTGATGCTTCCTTTTTCTCTCATCTTAAAATGGAGTTATCATAGTTAACTTCCTTGTGGCTAAGCCTGTCCTTCTTATAAAATGTCCAGAAGAGCTGTGACATCTCTTGGCAGTCTGAGCAGCAGTGTCAAGCACCGAATGAGCAAGCGTTCAGTGCTTAGCCATGCATAGCCATGGCCTCATGCAAGCCATGGCCTCGGGATTGTTGCACGCTGGCTAGGCAGTGCAGAGAAACTTGCATTGCTATTTCCCTTTTCAAATTAAATCTCCAAATCTGCCCATCCATGGTCACTTTGCATAATCATGGAGGCTCAGTTTAGCCAGTTTAACTTCAGGTAATTACTGAGAACACAGTAGGTTCCCTATAGACGGCTGTGAAAAGACACAGACACAGATAAGGAACCATCCTTTGGAAACATTTATTTCTTCATGGAGAAAAACCTAGGAATTGTGACCCTAATTTCAGTGCTTTCAAGAGAACCACAATTAATTTCAGTGCTTAGAGTGGCTGCCTTATATCAGATAGATAAACCCAGGCATTAATTTACACTAACAGTATGCTAGGGCTCCTGTTAGAGATTCATAGGAGTAAAGCAAGAGGCAAAAAAGTATGTTCATAACACCTTGTTAAGACCAAGAAAGACCTAAACCAGTAAGCAGGAAGAGACAGAGGACTAAATCATAAGGGAAACTATTTTAGGGAAGTAAGTACTGTAAATATTTTAAAAGTAACAGTTTTTAATGAACAAATGAATTTTTAACTGAAAGACACTTTTCTGTTCACAAGTTTTTGCTGCTTTTTTACTGTACAAACAAAATAGGATTTCTGTCTTTTTAAAATAAACACTAACTGTTCCTGTATTACAGTGGAAGTAAGTCACAGAAGACAGACACAGAAAATCTCAATTAATGACATGAATTCTGATAACCAGCAATATAGAAAATTAGAGAGACAAAACCACAGTTTGAAGTCAATTTGGCTACTTCTGTTAGGGATAACAAAAAGCACTTCTCTAAATATATTAATAACAAAAGGAGTGGAAAGGAAAACCTCCATTTTTGTTAGACTTGGTGGGGGAACCTAGTTAACAGAGATGAGGAGACGGCTGAGGTACTTAACACCTACTTTGCCTCAGTTTTCACCTGTAAGACAGCCTGTTTCAAGAATAGTGAAGCCAGGAGGACTAGGGAAGTGATCCTTCCCCTGTACTCAGCGCTGGTGAGGCCACACCTTGAGTATTGTGTTCAGTTCTGAGCCCCTCAGTTCGGGAAAAATACCGAGGTGCTGGAGCAGGTCCACAGAAGAGCACCAAGGCTGGTGAAGGGCCTTGAGCACGAGTTCTATGAGGATAGGCTGAGGGAGCTGGGGTTGTTTAGTCTGGAGAAGAGGCTCAGGGACTACCTGAAAGGAGCTTGTGTCCAGGTGGGGGTTGGTCTCTCCTCCCAGGCAACCAGCAGTAGAACAAGAGGGGATGGGCTTAAGCTTTGCCAGGGGAGGTTTAGGTTGGATATTAAAAAGAAATTCTTTACAGAGGGAGTAATCAGGCATTAGAATGGCCTGCCCATGGAGATGGTGGATTCTCTGTCCCTGTAGGTTTTTAAGATGAAACTAGATGTGGCACTTAGTGTCATGATCAGTAATCACAGTGGTCTTGGATCAAGGATTGGACTTGATGATCTCAGAGGTCTCTTCCAATCCAGTTAATTCTATGATTTTATTTAGTGTTAACTAAGACCACTGCAATACCTCAAATTTGAAGTCCTTCCCACAAAACTGGAGATGTTTGGGTTGTTGGTTTGTTTGGTTTTGGTTTTTTTCAAGTAAGAAGTCCTTGTGCAACCCCTAAATATTTAGGAATAGAATTTTACTCTCTCTGGTTTTAATTTAAATGATCCCAGCTATAACTGGAGACTAAAGTAGCTGACCACTCTCACATCCTCTATATTTATTCAATATTTTTGCTAGGGGTCAAAGTCCATCCTTGGATGTGCATCTCAGGAATTATTTCATGTCCAGAGACTTGAAAGACCATAGTCTGTGACTCATTAATTTTACTCTAACCCAAACTGATTTCCCAAAGTAACTTCTGTCTTCTGATAGCCTTGTAAAGAGATTTGTCTCCAGATGGCACACAAATGCATTTAACCTTAAATCAGTGACAATATCAAAGTGAAAGGTAACTTGACACACTTCAGTCTTTTCCTACATTTTAAAAGTTTGCTTCAATGAAAATAAAGGTGAAGTATAATGATAAATGAACTGTGATTGACTTGATAGTGAGTTATTTATTTATATACATGAGGCAAGACGTCCTTACTACTGCAAGTTTTACAATTATATGTTTCCTGTCTTACATTTTATGAAGAATGAGAAAAAAATTAATCAAAGAAGTCAAGAAGGATACACAGATGTTATATCCTGCATGATGTGTTCTTCAACTCTGTTACACACCTGGTTTCCCAATCTTTCCTCTTAGGGAACATGCAGGATAATAGCAAAGCTTCTTTTAATTTAGAAAGAGAGGTCTACTTATTGAGAAGTAGGAGCTAATAACTCAGAATTTGTCCTAGAAAAATCATTAGGACTTGATCAGAATATGTTGCCTAACCCACAAAATGGGATTCAATTGTATCTCAACTTTGAAACTAAGATAGATTTCTACTTAGTAAGGCAGTGTAAACATGGGGCCATTTTTTTGGTAAGTTTCCATGTTTCTTTCAGCAGATTTCACAGGCTTTCTTGCAATTTACACCAAAGTAAAATATGGAGTCAAATCTTTCCATGCCATGGAAGATATCTTCTGAAAAATCCCTAGCAATGTTTTGTGAAGATTTGACAAATAAATTCATTAATGCTTCTGAGATTCTGAAGTAGAAGGCTAGAAGCCCACAAAACCAGGTATTTCAGATGAGGATAACTCCAAATTAATTCTCCTTTATTTTTTTGTGATGGATAGAAAGTACATAACTGTAGAGTAAAAGAAAGTGAGTCACTATTAAACTGCGTAACTTCTTGCCACCACTCGGATGTTTATATATTGCAAATGTTTAAGTATTAAAGTTAGCAGGAATGTAAATGGATTTTCTGAATTCCTCCCAGACACAGTGAATTTCTGATAAAGAGACTGTCAAAATATTCCATTGAGCTTCCTCCATTTGATTTTTACATAGCTGTCAATCACTTATTTTTCAAGATTTGTTTGCTATAACCTGAAGAGAATGGGCTCTCCATCTCTCAATTTTCTATATTTTATGGCAGTGTTAGCATCATTCCAATTATGTTTGCTTTGATCTTTATGCAAGAGCCAGAATTCTGAAAAGTAGTAAGGATGTCTTACCTCCTGTATATGAATAAATAACTCACTATCAAGTCGCTCACAGTTCATTTATCATTATACTTCACCTTTATTTGTGTTAAAGCAAACTTTTAAAATCATCAAGCAGAAACTTTTTAAAAAACAATAAAATAAACAACAGCATTTCATTTTTAAAAAATAATCAGGCAAAAATATTTCAATATTTAATAAGAAAAGAAAGTAAATAATCAATATATGTAGGCTTTACAAGATGTGAAAGTGAGGAGACTACATTGACTAGCATCAACCGTGTACCATAGCTCAGGAAAGTAATTATTCCTCTGTACTTGTCACTGGCAAGGTTACAGCTTGAGTACTGTGTTCAATTCTGACGCACTCACTTCAAGAAAGACTTTGAGGTGCTGGAGCAAGTCCAGAGAAGGATAACAAAAGCATTGAAGCGTCAAGTGAATAAGTCCTAGGAGAAGAGGCTAAGGGAGCAGGGGATGTTTAGCCTGGACAAAAGGATGCTCAAGGAGGACCTTTGTGCTCTCTTTAGCAGAAAGGAGGCTGCAGCCAGGCAGATGTTACCTTCTTCTGCAGGGCAACTAGTAAAAGGAGGAGAGGACAAGCTGCACCAAGGGAGGTTCAGACTGGACATGAGGAAGAATTTCTTCCCTGAAAGGGTTGCTTAGCATTGGAATGGACTTCTCAGGAAAGTGGTGGAGTCACTATCCGTAGAGGTGTTCCTAGGAACAACCGGACATGACGTTTTGTGCTATGGTTTAATTGACAAGGTAGTGATCAGTCAATGATTGGTCTCGATGACATAGGATGTCTTTTCCAACCTTAATGATTCTGTGATTTTGTGGCTGAGAACACTGCTGAACAGATCAGAGCATGCAAGTACAGCCTGCAAAATGAATCTGACAGACATTCCCTGAGTCTAGTATTCTATCAAACCCATTTCTAGACGACTTTTTTGCATCTAGAAATTTGCAGACATCTAATGATGCTACAATGCAGAGTTTGAGCAATTTCAAATATATATCTTTTCAACTTCCTTCACAAAAATTCCATGTGGATGATCAGGACAGTCAAGGAAGGTATGCAGGTAGGAGAAATGTTTTGGATTTTAATTTTGTTTTTCACTCTCTCTCTTGATTAAACAAAAACAACAACAGCAACAACAACCAAAAAAAAAAAAACAACAAACCACCACCAAACTCAACAACAAACACAGAACCCCCCACCAAACAAAAAACCCCCAACCCAACACAAAAACTAAACAAACAAACAAAACAAAGCCCAAATAACCAAACAAAATAGCCCACAATTTTCCTGTGGAGATGTTAAGAGTTTATTTATGTTTTACTGGAAGAGCCTGAAAGTCCAGTTGTCTAACTGAAGACCTGGATGGGTAACAAAATTATAAGTTCTATTTTTTTGTGTGTGCCTTCAAAACACTAGATTTAATCCTCAGATTATTTTAGTAGCCTGTGCTGAGAGAGGAATGACTTCAACTCTCCATTCTTGGCGTTCAAATTGTTGGGCTAGAGTTAAGCTATTGTAACAGCTTTTCCAATCTTTTCAAACGTGCACTTGAATTAAGAAGTGCAGTCAAGTTGCTAAATTTAAATTGCCTTGACTCTGAAAATGTCAGTTCAAGCTGAAACAAAATTGTTTTGAAAACTAGTAATTTAATACAAATTGACGATATTACAAAGTAAGCATATATTTGAGTATGCAAGCCCCATCTAATGCTATTCATTATACACCCTGAGAACCTGTGAAAAATTAATATTCTATACCACTTTCCCTAGGAAATAATATCAAATATACTATCACATGAAAGGAGAGAAAATGTGTGTTGTAAACCCACACAATCTGATGCACTGTTTTCTTTCTTGTGTTATTCCCACATAGCAACAGAAGCATAGCACATCTGCCTCCGCAGGCACTGTTCCTTTCCCCCTTTGTCAAGCAACCAAGATTTATGGGGCCCCAAATCACTTCCAAATTCCGAGTTAGGCTTCATACATAAAGAACTTAACTAATTAAAGAAATGCATCTAAGTTGTTCTGCCTTCTCTGTACAGTCATTGGAGCAAAAGAATCACCAGAAGGGCATTCTAGAATTGAAATGGGTACAGTCACTGGGAAAGCTTGTCTTTCTTCACTGTCTAGTCATTAGTACTGATTAAATAAAATAGAAGAGTTTTATGGATGGCAGTTCCTTTGGCATTCATTGATGATATTCTCAAAAGATCAGCTTACCTATGTGATCCTATGCACTCAGCACCTGACTCACACTGTCATCATCATCTGCTATTCAGTATCCACTCTCAGAATTTGCAAGAACAGCGCAGCATTCAGTCTGGTGCAAAAACCAGTCTATTTCTTTAGAATGCTGCATTTTCTCCCATTTTAAATTACTCAAGCAATGGGGCTTCCACTTCCTCCCCTGCAAGACTATTAGCATTGAGTTTTTCTCATACATTATTTTGTTTTCTGTTGCTAATTCACATAATTTATTATGTTCATTAATAATAGGCATTGTTGTAATAATAGATATTTAGTATTTCCTTTCCTTTGACTATCAAATTTTCTTGTTGTGAGCATGTAGTTATTAATGCTTTAGAGACTTCATCATAAACACAGTATCCAAAGTGGGTATTTTTTCACTGTAGTGTGACTACATTTTTCTGGTATTAATTTAGTCTTTCCTACAGAGTTCTTCAATGATTATTGGCTTGGCTTTGCTGGATTATTATTCTTACTGAGTTTGTAATTGCCATCATATATAGGAATCTCTTTATAAATAAACATGTGGATGAACATTCAAAAACAAGCCACCAAAATAATGTAATGAGGAGCAGTTAGCATTTAGCAGAACACCACAAAATTGCACAACAACAGAGAGAAACAAATATTTTTCATATTTTATCTAAAATTCTAAAGTTCTTCTTTAAAGACTCTGAGATTTATCAGTCATCTACTGGGTGCAAACTCTGATGTGAGATAGGGACATACTGTTAGTCATGGCAGTAAACCAGACTTGACCACAAACAGTACTGCCTGGGAAATCATTTTTCCATCACGATTTGCTTTGTAAGTTTTCATAAACTTTCTTATATCACAAATGAAGAAATAAAATTTCTTGAGAGTCAGAAGAGAGCTATGTTCATTCCAGAATGAGGAACAACAGGAGAGAAGACGCCAGCAGGGACTGGAGCCATGCATCCCTCAGAAGGTATATATTCTAGTTCCTTGCACTAATGAGGCAAAGCAGAGGCATGAACTGTTCTCTACCTTCTATTGAGTGCCAGTTACCAAATATTGCAGAGTAGGTGTTTCCTCTCTCTTTTCTGAAAATGATTGATGAATGTGGGAAATATTTCTCGAGATAATCTTCACTGGAACTGGCACGTTGCTGAACGTTTTGCTGAATTTGAGTTTTCTAACAAAACCCCAACCCTCTTTCTTGAAAAATCAATTCTTACAGTCCCACCTGTATACTAGAAAACAAAACACTGGGCTTGACAACAGACCACACTGGGCCAGATCTCAGCTAATGAACCCTTGCCCCATTTTAGCTTATCATTACAGAAATGGTACATCTTTACTTCCTGTGTGGTTCCAAACTAATCAGTATTTGTGTTTCAGAACATTTTCCTCTATTTAACATTTTCTTCCTATTTTTTTAATTCCTTTTTTCTGACCAGCTCCTTAACTTTGTATTTTTAATACTGGTTGTTGAGCATCTTTAGCTATGTAATAAGAGGGAGAAAAAAAAATGTTTGGTCTTTCCATGGAAAAAGTTAGGCTACTTTTACTCAGCTGAGAAAATACTCAGATGTTCTTCAAATTATTTTAGAAAAATATTTCAACCAGTAATATTTACTGGAAAAACTCCTAATGAAATTAAGCTGGTGCCTTAGAGTAAGCTGAGTTCTGTTGATTTACGCAAAGCATCTGACCTCAGGAGTCTTTGCTGTGACAGAGAGAACAGTAAAGCTAAGAAAATATTATCTTTACCTGGACATACATCAGTATATATCTAATACTGAAAACCTGGAAAGCAGCATTTCACTTAGATTGATATATAATTCCCATTCACTGTGTCCCCTTAGAAAAAGCCAGCAAACTAAATAATTAGATATATAGTCATGGCTGACAATTTAATTTCTTTTAATAAGGACAGCCATAAACCTGTTTTCAGCCCAAAGAAACATTGTACTTTGACAAAAGCACATTATGTTGTCTCACAATGGAAGTGCTGTAGAAACAACTCTTGAGATGATAATAATACAAAGTGAAAATATGACAAAAATCTTTTTTCTAATGTCATTTTATTACTGAATATTACACATCAGAGGTTGCTGGGGCTTGGTACTCTTATTTACAGGTTCACTAGAGAAGAAGATATCATTACTTAAAAATCACAAAGTTTCAAACACATTCAGCAGTTCCTCCCCCTCATGTGTAAATGAGTAAGTATTAATCTACTTTCAGCTATTATTTTAACCACTAAAGTGACCATATTCTTCAATTCATTTTTGTTGCAATTTTAATAGTGGCAACATAATAGAAAATTAAAAAGAAACAATTGCAGCCTGAAGTTCCTTCCAATAGAGTCAAGTCTACCAGAACACGGGGAGGCTAAAGACAAGCCCTGTTTCTGCACATACTGATATCTCATGCAAGCCTAGGTATTCATCACCATTTTATTCCTCTTGGTCAACTCCTACAGCTGAAACACATAGGAGTGGTACTCGGGAGGCAGGGAGCCACCTACTTCTGCATCCACCTCTGCAGCTGGAAGAGGAAACTTAAAGGTAAAGAACATCATCTGCTTAGTGCTTCACCTGAGGAGCAAGAACCACTGTATGATGGAGAAAACACCAGCAAGGCAGCACAACCCATTAAAAAAGGATCCCTGTTGACCTCCAAGGCAGCTCAGCTAGAGACAAAGGAATTTAGTGAGCAGTTGAGTCAGCTATTTCATTAAGTTTTTGGTATTTCCCAAAGTAGATTAAAAACAGCATGAAGCATGATCGTCTCAGTATGATTGCACTGCTGGACACTGTCTTGAGAAATCAATCTTCAACAGCAAAGCTTTGAAAAGATTTATTTAGTTTAAACAATGAAAAAATCAAAAGACACAGTAAATTGACAGAATATGAACAATTTGATTTTGGATCATTTCCAGTTCTCAGTTTCCCAATCCACACAGATGGAAATACTATTTGTAAGCAAAATTAGGAGAAAATATGCTGAGTGTGTCATATTGAGAATTAAATCCACAGCAGTACCTTTTGCTGGGCAGGAGAGTTATACAGTCTGAAAGTATAAATTGCATCTTTCATGACCGCCTTAAGAAATGATGATTTCAAAATATTATATATATATATATATATATATATATATATATATGTATATGTATATGTATATATATGTGTATATATACATATCTTCTCCAGGGACACCCCCTTGTCGCGGGGGAGAAGCTTGCGTGCCCTCATGAGGTTGAGAGCTATGCTGGCGGTG
>JAWWLZ010000001.1:64491873-64544643 GCA_035041345.1 Poliocrania exsul
ATCAGCACGCTTGCAGCAAGCGTGGGTAGTGCCCTTCCCAAATCTTCGTTCGCGAAGCCTAGCCATGATGATGATATATATATACACTTAGAGTTCCAGAAGGGCAAAAAGGCATAGGAATTTCAAAACAATGAAGTATGATACAAGATTTAGTTAAAAGCAAAGATGACTTTGGTTCTTTACTTTGTTAACTTGTGACAAGGCCCCAGTGCAGCACAAAGTTCTACACTATCAGGTGAACAGATTAGATATAAAGTTGGAAGCTATCCCATCAGTGATGGGACATCTACGACTTCTCTGGGCCACCTGTTCCAGTACCTCGCCAGCCTCATGAATTCTTCATAATATCTTTTCTAGATTTACCCTCTTTCAGTTCGAAGCCATTGCCCCTTTGTATCACTACATGCCCTTGCAAGAAGTCCCTCTCTGGCACCCTAGCTGGCTCCCTCTTGGTACTGGAAAGCTGTTATAAGGCCTCCTCAGAGTCTTTTCTTCTCCAAGCTGAATAGCCCCAGCTCTCTCAGCCTGTCTTCATAGGAGAGGTGCTCCAGCCCTCTGATCATCTTCCTCACCCTCCTCTGGATTCGCTCCAGCAGGTCCATGTCCTTAGTAGGCTGGGGCTTCGATAGCTGGACATAGTACTCCAGGTAGGGTCTTATGAGAAGAATCATTTTCCTTAACCTGCTGGTCACATCTTTCTTGGTGCAGTCCAGATCAGCTTTCTGGGCTAAAAGCAAATATTGCCAGGTCAAGACTCCTCCAAGTCTTTTTCTGCAGGGCAGCTCCCAACCCATTCTGTGCCCACAGAATGTGCCTCTGCACTTGGCCTTCTTGAACTGCATAATGTGCAATTATGCCAATCTCTCAAGCCTGTCAGGGTCCCTCTGGATGGCATCCTTTCCTTCTAGCATTCCAACATCACCACACAGGCTGATGTCATTGACAAACTTGCCTTGCTAAGGGTGCACTCAGTCCTATTGTCCATGTCACCAATAAAGATGTCCCAAAACCAACCCCTAAAGAATGCCACTCGTCACTGGTCTCTATTTGGACACCGAGCTGTTAACCGCAACTTTTTGAGAGCAATCATCCAGCTATATCCTTATCCATCCAACTGTAAAATCCATGTCTCTTCAGTTTAGAGACAAACATGTTGTGCAAGACAATGTCCAATGCTTTGCATATGGCAAAGATAGGTAGATGACAGTTGCTCTTCCCTTACACCATTTCTGTAACTCCATTGTAGAAACCCACCAGATTTGTTGGGCATGACTTGGTCTTAGTGAAGCCATGTGCATTGTCACCAATCACCTCCTTGTTTGCCATGTGCCTTAGCATAGTTTCTAGGAGGATCTACTCTATTATCTTGCTATGAGCACCGAGGTGAGACTGATCAGCTTGTAGTTCCCTAGGTCTTCCTTTTTTCCCTTTTTTGAAAATGGGGATTATTTTTTCTCTTTTCCAATAAATGGGAGCTTCACCAGACTGCCACAACTCCTCAAATATGATGGATAGTGGATTGGCAACTTCACCTGCCAGTTATCTAATGACCCTCAGATGCATCTGATCAGACTTGTGCAACTTTGGTTTCCTGAGGTGGTCTCAAACCTCATCTCTTACAGCGGGTACTCCTTCATTCTCCCAATCCACTCCAATAAAAATTAGTGCATCCTATTAACATCCAAAAAGATGTTACAGTTCTGGAGGATTTTCCCCAAAACAAGTTAATCATGAACTTGTTAATATGGTTGAGGCATCTGACCACTGCTCAGTAACCTTTAGTCCTCTATCACTGTTTCTTGTCTCTCAAACTGAAAGTTATGGAACCAGATTTTTGTTTGCATAACACCTCAAAGTCTCCTTAACCAAAGTTTTACATAATCTTCAGAACACAGTTACTCTCTTTTCACATTAAACATTTATTCCAAAACTAAATTACACAGCTGCTTCCACCAATAAAGTTGTTTTGCTGTGTGTTTATTTTCTTTAGTTCCTGTTGTTTTTTTTTTTTAATTTGGTTTGGTTTTTGAGCATGGCCTTTCTTTTTCTGTTTCTTTCTTATGTAATGATGACAAGCCTTAATGAACATATGCTGCCTCTTAGTGTAGGAGAACTTGTAGCAGTACACACTAAAGATAAACTTGAATTGCTTTAACAGAATCCCACCCATTACTCCCATATAATGCATTTATTACACTCTCTATGATATAACCTACAATTTACTCTACAAGACACAAAAAATGACAAAAGATAAATTCTTCAGAATATTTGGAATGTCATTCAATATTCATTTCACACGCTCTCTTACACTAAGTACCTTACAACACTTACCATCCTTGCAAAATAAAACCTAGCTTTAGTTATTAATATCTTTATTTAAATGCAGATCTTGATTTCCCCTGGAGACTGGTAAAGCCCTAGCATTGAGCTATCAGGAGAAAAGAAGACATTGAGTCATATATTATCTGCAAAGAAAGGACTTTACCAGGGTTTGGTGGGTAATAATTTTTTTCTTAATGTGCTGGGAATCTATAATTGTACCTGTTTGCCTTTAATACCATATTGTACTTTCAGTCACAGGATCCTGTGTAATGTTATTGCTTTTATATATGAGTCACTATGCAGATTACAGTGTATAAATGTAACAGTAACAGGGATGCTAATAATGCTTGGTTCTCCTATAGCATTCTCTTATCAACATAATTCAGTAAGTTTTAAAGGAAGAGATAATTATTTTTGGTTTATGGATGGAAAAACAGGCATTGAAGGAACACAAAGATTGGATTTCAATGTTTGCAAAACAGGCTATTAAGTTTTGCTTCTTCATAAATTCTTTATTCCAGGAGACTCCAGCTGTTTAATAGAAACAAAAGTGTTACAAAGGCCTGTAGCAGGTGCTGACTCAATACAGTTTCTTAGTATCCTGCCAGCTGACTAAGAACTGGTACAGAAAAAAAGAATCTATTTTAAATATCTTGTTTCAGGGCATTTGAAAACTATTTCTTTTCCCAACAATTTTTAACATAGACACAATGAATTCAGCCAGTACAGCCATTGAAATGGAGTCTCAGGTATTTTTCCTTACTATTACACTAGACTGTAGTAACCATTTCTTTAATCACGTCATAAGCTTTAATTTAATCTCAGCACATGCCTCTCTCACTCTGCCCACTGGATCCTAAATGAAGTGTTACAAAGCAGTAAAGAGCAGAATAAAAGTTTTGTGATGTAATTGTAAAATCAGAATAAATATGGTGCACAGTAGCATGGGTTTGCAACCTTATTTATCTTTGAAGCTGGTAAGTGGTTACAGAAATGACACAAAATAAATCTGAGATGCAGAACAATTTCTATTAAGAACAGGTAAACCAAATGTTTAAATAGGAAGATTTCTACTTATGACATTTTTGAGGTATGGTCATTTGCTTCATACAGAGGAGATGCCCTACAAGAGGCTTTAATGCTTCATTTTAGCTCTTTTCTAAAGTCAAAAGTCTTTTTTGTACAAAGACATGGCTATGTTGCAAAATAAAGATGGATGATTTGCAGAGACCAGTGTTGTTACATATCTTGTAATAAAAAAGAGAAGCACAAAGGAGGAGCATTTGATAATCTGATTTAAGAATTATACTCATTTGATACAGAACAAAGAGTGGAAACCAGAGGAAGAGGATTCCAACTTACCCCTTCAGGTTAAAATACATGGAAATAATCTAGATGGCAGGGGAGAGATGAGAATGAACGTGACAACAGAAACACAGGTTTAGAGGTCCAGGGAAAATTACACATGCAGAGAAGGTCTTTTTATAGGAAATTAATTCTATTTCACTGAAAGGAGGAGAAAATAGCTGAAAACAGTTCTTTGGCTAGTTTTGCAGGATAACCATGCTACTCACAAGCATAAAGAACTTAATGAGTTGGCAAAAAAAGTTGTGGTGTTTTGTTTTTTTTTGTTTTTTTTTTCTAGGACTCATTACTGAGTATATAAAGAGTCTCTTGCATTAACAGATAGATAATAGGATGAATCTTTTTTTTTTCATTGGGCAGAATTCAATCATCTTCAAGTAGGAATGTCAGCAATGTGCTGGAATGTTCAGTGAATGAAAAGAAATAACCATTTCCAGATAACTCAGATAATCATTAAATGAGTTCTGTCATGAGAGATGGTATTCCAGTTGAGAAGACTTTCTCTAGGCCATTTCTTCCATCAGTAGAGAGATTCCAGATGATTACTCATTTCATTTTAAGAGTGCTTTTAAATTTAGAGAATGGAGATAACTTTCTCCACCAACTATAGAGAAAATCTGTGGACCAGCTTAGCCCAGATGCCTGACTTACATTACTATAATGAAGATTATCCACAACAGAAATACATGTATCTCTAGTCACTGCAAAAGAGTTTATTGGTGATGGTCCATTTTAGTACAACTGTTATTTATCCATCTGAATTCATAGAGCTTTTGGGGAACCAGCTGACTCAGCCAGTTAAAGGACATTAAACTATTAACTACCAAGGAGGGTGTAAAGGAGAAACAAAGGAACACTCATTTAGCACAAAATCAAGATGCCAAGAATAAAATTAATCAAGGCACCCAGAAGCTTGAAAAGAAATGCTTTAGTTGCCTATGTATGAATGCTACAAGCCTGGGTAATAAAAAAGAGAAATTGGAATTGGAATTGCTCTTTTATGATCTAGCCTGTATTACTGAGACCTGGTAGAAAGATTTGCATGAGTAGAATGTTAAAATTGCTGATATACTATATTTAAGCAGGATCTAGTGGGGAAAAGAAAACAAAACTAAGTTACTTTATATCTAAAAATATGAGTATTACCTGCACCTGAGTTTTCTGGTAATGGAAGAAAAAAATTGCTTGCTCATAGATTTATATTCTAACAAAAAAGCAAACGAACAGCTTAGATAAGGCACTAGTTAGTGTTTATAATAAACCAACAACTTAGTGTAGGAAAAGGATGGCTAATTTCTGTCGCATAAGATGAAAAACTGAATTGCAATGTGTGACTTCAGCTTGAGAGGAATATGTTGGAAATCCCATGATCCTCATGATTTCTAAAAAAAAAAAAAAATTGAGAAAAATATATAGTAAAATTAATCTTCCGTCCTAAATGTTCTATGCTTGATGCAGTTACCTTAAACAATCAAGGAATTCTAAACCCACAAACATATGCATCCCACTCTAGATGTCATTTTTTGATACCTTATAACAACCTTCCAGTACCTAAAGGTGTACAAGACAGCTAGAAAGGCACTTTTGACAAGGGTGTGTAGTGACAGGACAAGCAGAAGTGTCTTTAAACTGAAAGAAGGTAGGTTTAGATTAGATAATAGGAAGTAATTCTTCACTGCAAAGATGTTGAGGCACAGGAGCAGGTTTCCTGGAGAAGCTGTGGGTGCTCCACCCCTGAAGTCATTCAAGGACAGGTTGGATGGAATTCTGATCAACCTGATCTAATGCAGGGTACCCACAGCTAATGTCAGGGGGGATTGAAAACAGGTGATCTTTAAGGTCCCCTCCAAACCAAACCATTCTCTAATTCTATGAAATAATCACATCTGTTACAGGTAAACAAGATTAACTCCAAACAGTATGATGCACATTCTCATACAGTTTGTGAATGACATCAAACTGAGGAGAGCAATCAATATGTTGAAGGACATGACTATCATTCAGAAGGATTTTTACAGGCTTCTAGGATTGTCAGGGAATTGAAAAATGACAAAGTCATAAACATGCATGTGAAAAGGCAGTATCCCCTGTGCTGGAACAGAAGGACTGGCTTGGTAGCAGCTCTGCTGAATAGGATCTGTAAATCCTGATAGACTGGAGGCTAAGCTTCCTTCAGTAGATATTTATTATTCTGCTTGACTATTTTACTGTAACACTCTCAAGGACTCTAGACAAGTATGAAACCCCAGGTTAAAGTCAGAATATATCATCTTCACTTCTGAAATTAAAGCTCAAACTGATCATTCAAGGCCTCAAAGTAAAGAAATATATACATACTTTCACTTAGAAATTAAGTAAAATTCATGAGTTCATTTAAAAACACCAATGGAACTTGGCACAGAAGTTTAGAAGCCAGATTTTAGGACATGAACATGCTTTTATTACTATTTTTCTTTTCCATTCTGAAGTACATTGTCAAAATGACATACTGCTAAGATTTAGAAAAGCTTCTGCCTTGAAGGAAGAAAAATCACTTTCCTTCTAAACTGGAAGACTGGTATGAAACAGATTCAATAAAATGAATGTGAAACATTCCAGGGAAGTTATGTGGTGGAGATTAAAATAAAACTAAGAAAGGCAAGGACAAAACTTTAGTGTTCTGATGTGTAACATTAATCCCCAGATCATTCTCACAGAAGAATTAACGTTTTTGTTTGGTTGGGTTAACTCTTGTAAAAAGAATTCAACAAAGCATTACTAAGCTGTAAAATGAAAATATTAATTATTGCAACACGCAATTTATCCTTTTATCAATGTCTTTGTTGGGCTTTGTTTTTGTTTTCATTAGCTTTCTTTTTTTTTTTTTTTTTGCCTTAGAGAGCGATGCTATACTAAGACAATTGCATGCTTTACAACGAGGGGGGCTATGTAAGAAATAAAGCAGCTATGACTGAACTTCGAAAAAATTAGAGACAGAAGGGAAAATGAGGATTACTCTAGAAGATTTTGGAAACAGCTTCTTACATAGTTGATTAATGCATATGGTGTAATTTACTGGTTTAAATTGGATTGATTTCCTTTTACTGAGGATAGTTGGATAGACTTTTTTACTATTTTTAATTATTTGTAATGTAATGTTTCTTTGATTGTCATTTTTAAAGCCTGAATGTAAAATTCATACATTTTATAAAAACTCATTCAATTTGTAATAGAAAATCACTTTTTATCAGTGTATTTATTTATCTATTTATTATTATTTTTGATTTGTGCATTCTGTAATTTTCATCAATTTAAAGATGGCTTAGTTACTGCAACATGCAATTTACTGAACCTTCTATTTATACTAACATTTCTCTAATAATTTACTGAGCCTTCTATTTATACTAACATTGCTCTAATAATTTACTTTGTAAATTTATTAATCTGAAATTTCCATAATATCATTTCAATATGCTATGAAAAATGCAAAGTACCATCTTATTCTAGATAGTCCTCACAAAAATGGTGAGTAGTAGAAAAAAAAAATAGAATACCTTCAAAACTGCAAAAGGTTACTGAAATGTTTGTCTCTGTAGGTGCATGTGTTCTGCCATCTTAGTTAAATAGCACCAGAGAGTAGCAGTAATTGTCAGTTGACCTTTTGATTAGACCTAGTTCTATTAAATGTTATGAGAGTAATCAATTGGTACTCAACAATGAGAAAAACAAGCAAACAAAATTATTTCATTAAATGACCTCCTTTTAACAGTATTAGCTCAAGAAAGGCATTTTTGGTTTTAGCTTAGCTGTGACAGAAAAGAAACCAAAATAATTCCCCCTAAAGATATCAAACTGCAATAAGTACAAAATCAAAATAGTTATCTAAATCCAGTAACACTCTTAAAACAGTTTCTGCATTTTCTTGTGTAGTCCTTCCTCTTCCATCACCCTTATCCCTTCTATCCCAATATAACTCATTAAATGTCAAGGTTGAGAAAAGAACAGGAGCTCAGAGAATTGCATGCAGGTCAGAGCATAAGCACACTTTCCATGAGGAAATAACTAGCTTTTGAATGGACCATGTACAGTGATGCAGTTATTGATATCTTTTATAGACAGTTTAGAGGTTTCCAATTGACAGCTTTAAGTCTTGAAAAAATTTCTTTTATTAGGGAAAGGAATGCTTATTTAATATCCATATAGGCCAGTACGCACTTTGTTCGGTTATCTTTTTAGTTATTTTTCTTACAGTATATTCACTTGCCATGGTAATGAATTTTTATGCTGGCCTGAGGCTAGCTATTTTTATTGCAGCGTGTTCCACTCACTCTTCCTTTGAGATAGGTCCTACTATTCAGCTTTGCTTCACAGTCCCCTAACTCTGAAGCAGAACTTCTCACCTTTTAAAGCAAAAGTCTTTACCCTCCAGGTACAATAACAAAATGAATTGATAGTACAGCATATACAAACTTATTTCAGCCTTCGGAGACTTGCTTACTGCCTTTCATACTAAGATACATATAAACATTGTAATTCACTCTGATTTTATGAATTGCCTCCTGACTATCATCTGGAAGTGATGGTTAGACAGTGCTAAATGAAAGTATCTAAAGCAAGTTGAGAATGACTGCAGTGTGACTCTAAAGATCGATGAGTTGGCAGGTACTGTTATAAATTACCATTGGGTGCCATTCACAGACGATAAGAGCTTCATTCTGCATGACAGTCATTGATCTGGTGCAGAACTAAGATGCAACCTTTGATGACACTCCTTGAGGATAAAGGTTATGTTTCCCATTTAGTTATGAATAATAAGGTCATGTTTTAATTAAAGCAGCATCTCAGTGGAATATTAGGCCAGTGAAACTGTATAAATTAGTATGACTTGTACAGGAATTGTTTGCTGGAAAACAGCCTGGTACTGAAGATAATAACATAGCATAACAATGAAATTACATTGATGAAGCAAATAACCCACATCATTAGAAGAAGCTTAACTAGTCAGACCTAAAATTAAAAGAAACAATATTTTTCGAGTTTATATTTGACACTCAAACCAGCAAAACAAAAAAATTTACATTTAGGCCAGAAATACTTAAGGCATACACCTACATTTTGGGTTACAGTAATTCCAAAACATTTGAATTTAGAAGTATTTGGTGTGAATCCTGATATTCAAGCCTGAGATTAACTGTTCATTGAGGTTTCTGAGCCTTCTTTTCTGGGAAACTCTAAGGACTGTTCACAATTTTCTTTCCAACAATGTTCCTTACCAAGTTTTCTGAAAATAAAACTGGCCATATAACACACATTCATAACAGCTGCTAAATGAGGCAAATATTATTCATTTGCAGCAAATATTTTTAAATATTTGTGAAAATTTTATTAAGAAATATAATAAAATATAATTGATAAATGTGTGTGCTGCTGATCCAGCAAAATATTTAAGCTTGTGTTTAAGTAAGACATCTAACCAATACCAACTTTAGGAACTGAATTAAGTGATATAGGGTGAGATAGAACTATTATGCAACCTACTCAATAATCAATGAAGAGCACATATTCTAACCAACACTTCAAAAGGTGTTTTAACTCACCCAAGATTCAGGAATTAACCTGTCATATAGGAAGTCCTGTAAAAGATCAGGCATGAAGATTTAACAATAAAGTAACATTTCTACTCTCAGCATGACAAACTTTATTTATTTATTTTTACATACTGCAAAGCATGTACAACCAAGGCTGTCTTTCTTCCCACCCACATCTGTTCCAGCTTATGGTGTCCTCAATCCAATCTAAATGTTCATGTTGCAATTACTCTGCTGTCAAATGATAAGTGAAATATAGAATATATAAGTACTTAATAGGTTTAAAAATATACTTTCTATCATAATGTCACCATTTGCTTGTCAGAATTTGTAAATTTTAAAATCTTTAGTGCTCAAACTAGCAGAACACATCCAGATCAGAAACCAGGGATTGTGGCTCTGCAGGAGGACAGCTATACAAATGCGTTGAAAACATAAATTGCTCTGAAGAGGCTGAAAACACAAGATCAGATTGGGAGGTCAAGATATTATGCAAATGAATGTGGGGGGATGACAGTGTGTGTATCCCTGAAGGAAAGCAATTTAGAGTGCACTCTTAAAGAGCAGAGAGCTACCTGTGGTGTGTGTGGTGTCTTCTGACCAATGAGATGCTTCTATGTATGTGAGGTGAATTGGTTAACCAATAATGTCATGACATGTTAGATATAAGAGGGTATAAAAGGTGTTGATGTTATCAAAAATAAACTCTTGTGAGCCTTCTGATCAAGCTTTCTGATGCCTGCTGTGCCTGAGCTCTTCTGACCGTCATTCACATTATTCAGGGTAAGGGGACCCCAATAAATGAGCTGCTTGCCTCCTAGCGTACACAACAGATTTTCATTTCCCTTGCTTTTCCCGATATAACTGGCCAGTCATAAAGGAAAACCTAGTTGCTACAAACATAGCAATGCTTCTTATGAGGCTCTTACTCAGTCTGAGCACTTAGAGAAATGCAAAACCTCAAGGCAACTACAGGACCACACCAATTACTTTGGACTTCAGAACTGCCTTTAAATCAAGCAAAAATTAGGTTGAAGCTGTTATGAATTTTTTATAGCTGTTTTACAGACATAATCCACAGCTTTGCAGAGAAGTTACACGGTTTTCTCATTTTGACAAGAAATAAGTGACATTCTATAATAAAAATGTAAATATACTGAATATTTATTTTGCATGTGCTCTATATTGTTACTGACATAAGATTATAGCTAAAATTCCTAAATTAACAGAAAGCATGGACTGAGAATTTTCTTTGGAAAGCCACAAAAATTACCCAGCATCATTATCTAAGCTTTTAAATCCTTGTTTCCTACATTGTTTATGCAAACTTAAGAACATTATTTAGCAAAAAGTGGTACTGATTTTTCTTGCTTCCAGTTTTAGTGAGGAAATGCTCATTCCTTGCTTAAATAAAAATAGAATTTAGTATGTTTTAAGACATATACTGAGTATTGATAGTCATATGCTATAGACTTCTGCACTGTGATGAACACAGGGTAACATTATTTTTACATCAATCTTTTTAAAAATACTACTAAATAGCAATGTGTTCCAGATTAGGGAAAATATTTAAGGCAATCATGGGTGTACTCAGGGATTTTGTAGAAGCACAAAACAATTAGTTACAGTTACGATAGATACACATTTATATATGTTGATATAATGTAAACATCTAATATGTAACTATCCCATTTACTGCTCTTGGGTGGGAAAATAAAATTGCATTAAAGAGAATAGTTAAGGGATAAAATACTGTTTTCTGGAAGTACTCCCATTATAAAGCTTATTCTCTCTGCTCCTTTTTCCCTTTTTTATGTAAAAGGTTTGCCTGTTTCATAGTGGTCTATCCTTTCTTGTGCAAAAGTACGAATCAAAACAAGAATTGTGGTCAGTACTCTTCAAATGAAATCACTAAGAATTATGTTAATAATTTTAAAGGCATGAGATCATAATCAACACCTGGATGATATCTGAACATTTTTTTAAATATGCTCAGATATTGCAGTTTCTAATCCAACATAAATTTATTGCATTCATTGGGCACAACAGCATTCCATCAGCAAAGGCTAAAATCTTAAGAAGACAGACATCACAAACATTAAGCTAAAAAAATCACATGCAGAGGTTCATTCATCATCTATAAACTCACAGCCTCTGAAATGGTAGAGGTTTGTCTGACATACAACCTGGATTTTATTCCCAAATACTTTACAGCAGAAGCTCAAATAACCATTTTTCCAACAATCCAACAAAACATTAGAAGGAAAAGGCAAAAGATTTCTATGCTGTAGAAAACGCATTGTGTAGAAAAGTTAGAGATATCTGACTAGAAAATAAAAAGAAATAAAGTGGCTAGGTAAAACAAAAGACATAAATTTTAAAGAGTCTAATAGCATATGCTTTTTCACCTGAAGGCAAAAGATTATGAATTTCCCATTGTGACAGGACAGTCCCAGTAAATACCAATATTAACACAAATTTCCTGAGAGCAAAAAGGTTTTGAAGGTACAGAGTATTGTATGAAGCTCTTCTTGGTTATATCTCAGTAGAAGAACACATGTAGAAACATATTGAAGATCAAAAGCCTAAATAATAATCTTCATTATTAATGAATTCTAAAATTATATTATTACCAATGTCCCTAAAGTATGTGTTTCAAGGCTGTATTACCAATAGTTTAATATATTCACTTCAGTGCAAATACTATTCACCCTTTGGTGACTGATTAATTATTACCACATCAAGAAGCTTCTGCCTTCCTTTGTCCTTTTGGGAAAAAACATATTCTATTTTTATTATTTAGCCACTTACCCTTCAAAGAGGTAACACAGAACATGATCTCATTACATTTATTATGAGGAAAACTGACATTTGAAGTACAAAATTGACCAATGGGATTTGGTAAGAAATATAAAAAGGAATTTAAGAAATATAAAAAGGAATTATAAATCACATCAATGATAATATTTTAAAGTCTCCCTAGATTTACTTATGTATTCACCTTTATGCTAGAGTTAATACTAATGCCACGTTAAAACTTCTTTTGAAATCTAAAAAGGTTGTTATAGACTGGAGACTGCTGTCACCTAGGTTTGTTAAAATATATTAAAATTAACACAAGTATTTAATTTCTGCTCCATGTCCTTTTTGGGTTACATACATTTTACCTTATTGTGAAGCACACAGATATATTGTACTTACAGACATCGATACTTGTTATGTTAAGTAGGAAGTCACCTGATCACTGAGTGAGCCAGAAAACCTTCTTTTACTCCACACATTAGAAGTCTTCTCAAAAAGACTATTTTACAGGTCAATGCTAAAACCCCAAATTATTTTAAAATTGTTTTAAAATCACACGGACGGTTACTAGGATGTGAGGGGAAAGGTTTGAATTTTTTGTTTTCTTCTCTTTTATTTTTTTTTTCTTTTTCCTCAGACCCAATTGTTGATTTCAGTAAAAGCTCTGTGTTTAGGACTACAGAGACTCTGATAAGTGATTAGGACCATATCCAGCAAAGTATTTAATATTTAGGTTTGGAATATATACAGATATCCACTGATATCATTAAGCTATAGAAATCAATCTATTAGAACCCATTTGGAAAAAAAAAAAAGAGTATTTCACTACCCTTTATTCATCTTTTTAGAAATCTTATAGGACACATGGGCAAACAATCCCCAGAAAAGTATTAAGGAAAATTGCACAAAACTTACCCACCAAAACACAAACACAAAAATACAAATATCTGTATGCAGACAACATACCATTTATGAAACCAAATGGAGCTGAGCAGGAAATAAGCAAGAATCTGAAACTATTCAAAGATGCATTTCAAAATCAATTTAAAAAATATAACTTACTGAGTTGTCATTGGTTTAGAGAGAATTTTTTTAACATCTGGCTTCTCAGTTATTTTATTAAACAAAAATAATCATTTATTTATGCACTTTTGTGATTATTCAAGATACAGTGCAACACTGCAGCTGAATAACTCAGAGGTCACATAATTATTTTGCCATAACACCTTATCAGTGTCAGATTTATGCCATGATAGTGCACCATCAGGACTCAGTTATGTCTCTTCTTTGTGTTATATCACAATGAAACACTGCAAAACCATGCGCGGTTTTAAAATTAGTGACGAATAGTGTCCCTCAGGGGCCTGTACTTGCACAAGGACAGTTTAATGTCTTCATCAATGACATAGACAGCAGGATTGATTGCACCCTCAGCAAGTTTGCAGACGACACCAAACTGTGTGGTGCAATTGACATGCCCGACATATGGGATGCCATCCAGAGGGATCTAGACAAGCTTGAGAAGCAGGCCTACAGGAGCCTCATGAGGTTCAACAGGGCCAAATGCAAGGTGTACTACCTGGGCAGGGAGAATCCCAAGCACAAATACAGGCTGGGGAGTGAATGGTTTGAGAGAAGGTCTGTGAAGAAAGATTTGGGGGTGTTGGTGGATGAAAAGTGGGACACAAGCCAGTAATGAGGGCTTGCAGCCAAGAAAACATAACACATAAAAAAAAAAAGTGTGGTCAACAGGTCAACGGAGGTGATTCTGTCCCTTTCTTCTCTAGTAAGACTCCCCCTGGAGTTCTGCTTTTAGCTCTGGGGTCCTCAGCAATGAGAAAGATGTGGACCTGCTACATTAGGTCTAGACAAGAGCCATGAAGATGACCAGAGGGCATGGAGCACCTCTCCTATGAAGACAGGCTGAGAGACTGGGGGTAGTTCAGCCTGGATAAAATGCTATGTGGAGACCTCATTGCAACCTTTCACTACTTAAATGGGGCTTATGAGAAAGAAAGATGGAGACAGACTTTTATTCTATGGACTTTTGCAACAGGACAAGGGATAATGGTTTTAAAGAAGATAGGTTGAATGGGGCTTTGAGCAGTGTGATCATGTTGAAGACTTTCCTGGTCATCACAGGGAGTTTGACTAGTTGAATTTTAAAGTCCCTTTCAAACCAAACCATTCTATGATCCTATGACTCTATGAGTCTATGATTATATTCTTGTTCTGTTTCAATTTCATGGTTTTGTTTGGGTTTTTTTGTTTGTTTGGGGTTTTTTGTTGTTGTTGGTTTTGGGGTTTTTTTGTTGGTTTTGTTTTGTTGTTGTTGGGTTTTTGGGTTTTTTTTTTGTTTTTGTCGGCCAGAGTGGCACATCTCTTTCATTTGCACACAATTTTTTTCCCAAACATGGATGCAGACATGGTTAATGAAGGTTAAGCCTATGAAGATAGCAGTGATGACCAGTGTTTGTCTAGCAGGTTCCACTATACTAATTGCAAAAATTGGTCAACCTTATCTGATCTGACCCTAGTCCTGGAAGATGTAAGGAGATACCCCAAAGAGGACTAATTTGTCACTGAGATAAATGTGATCAGTTCTGACCACAAGTGTGAAAGTCCCAAGAGTGGATCACAAGCCCTCAGGGATCATATCTGGGATTTAGGTTGAAATAGCACTGCTCTGAATCATTCATAAAAATCATAAACTTCAAACCCAAGAAAATGTGAGGAATGTATTTCTCTGTTTTCCTCAAGCACTGGCTCTTGGTATGATTTTACATATGCTGCTAGTTATGATGATATTGATTAGTAAGTCAAGAGAAGCTTTCACAATGGACTGCAGATCTCTTTACTACTGGTCTGTAATATTAAAATGTCATTATTGAGTCACCAACTTTTTGTTCAGCGGTAATGTTATCCTCTGATGATTGCCTGCTTGAGCTCAAATTTGAAACTATCACCCACAGACCTGTAGAAGCAATTCGACTTCACTTATAAGGAAAGTGAAATTAAATATTCATTCCTGGACTGCATTTCAGGTTCAAACTGACTGAAGTTCCTCAAGGCAAAATGTACTTAAGTCATGGAAGATTTTTTTCAGTTTTTAAAAATTCAGGATGTCTATTTATCAGGGCTGGACAGTCAAATAATCATTTTTCTGGAACTTCTGTACACAGATACACTCTTCACTGTTTTGCAGCATGATTTTAATTATTATGGCTATGTAAGCTACTTCTCCTACATGGATTCATTTTAGTACACTGAATATCCTGACTGAACCCCTCAACATGTAGCTGTTCAGATAAAATTACATTAATGGTGGAAGGGCTTAAGTTTGAACCATCTGAACTTCCTTATATTGGTGAGCACTTCTGCGGGGTAGCAGCCTTTGAAATTAAGGTAAGTAATTATGGTAATCACAAAAGTCCAGTTAAATCTTTAGATGGATGTAATGTCTTGAGATTTACCTCAACTTCCAATTTATAGATTCACTTCAGGGCTTACCCACTATGGAACCAAAAAGGTCTGAGCAAATAAAGATAGAATACTACAGTCCCCCCTAGACAAGATTTCCTCTCAATACTAAAGTGATAAAATTCACCGATCCAGAACAGAGAAGTAAAGGATTCTTCCTCACAAGGGAAATTCTTTTTTTGGGCAGCTGCAGACAAATTAATTGAAAATGGCCCAAAGACTTGAAAATTGGTTCCTTTACAGAGCTCAGCAGGGAAAACACTGTTTTATTCAGAATTTTCTTGTTTTATTTTCAGTATTCTTGCTCTAACACTGGGAATTTAGCATAGAATTTGATAATTTTAAGTGCCATATTACTAAATTCTACTCAGAGATACATTATATTTCAGGAGCATCCCAAAGCCACATATACTCACAAAGCAGAAGAGTTAGCCAGATACCATAGGCATCAACACAGGCAAAACCATAAGAAACTTAGTAAGCTCTAAGTTCCACACAGATTCAGCCTATTCAGGCAGCAAAACAGAGGGGATACAGAAGGATTTGGGAAAACATGTAGTTCATGGCTGTTCTCCCATGACCCCTGTCAAATGTCACTGAGAAATATATGAAAATATTTATTATCTTCTCTCCTTGCACTACTATTATCATGTAGTCAAAATAATAATGAGAAAATATAAGTTTTGTAGAATCAAAAAAAAAAATTAAAATATGCATGTGACACAAAAAGCAAATAAAAGTGCAAATGCTTATGTATTCGTACATTTGTCTAAAATAGTAAAACCATCTCAGATATCCAACTTTCTATGTGTAGAAGGGCTTTCTTCTTTAAAATTTATTACTACAGTGTTTCTTTCTCTCTGGTTAAGATAATTTTGTATGAAAGACACTTCTGGACATATTTTGTGGGGTTCCTCCTTGCTTTACTACAGATGAGGTGTAGAGGTTGAGGTGGGTTATAAGATATATAACAAATATTCAAGGATTAGACTGGTACAGGAATAAGAACCACTGGCTAGAGTGGAAAGTTGCTGTCTTTAGTTAGTACCGGCCCCTTTATCTCTGGAGTAAAACCCTACTTTCAACTAGGAAAAAAAACACCAAAAAACCAAAAAAACAATCAGTGAATACCCTGATTCAAGCACAAATTCTGACCTTTAGTTTAGAACTTCTAACTTAGAAAATGAGAAATTTATTCTAGTAATAAAGTATGGATTTTCAGTTTCTCATGTTTGTTCAAGAAGACTAAGAAAAGTACTGACACCTAGTCTAGGAGTCTGGGTCAATTTGTCAAATATAAAGGAAATTCTAATTAATTTTTTAATGAAGGAAGTAGTATGATTATATAGCATCCAATTTGCAGGTAGAAGTTCAATTCAATGAGGCAGCACAGTCAGTAAGACTTCTAGATTATATTCCCATTTTTACTGGAATTTCCAAATTCTATTAAATAATGTTCTGCTTTGTCTTTGATCTGTATTGTACATACATAAAAGTTCTGCTTTTCTATGATTTTAAAATGTAAAACAGATTTTAGTTTAAATCTCTGACATCCATGCTTATCTTTCTTGTATGATGTAACAGTATGTCTCTCCCAGAGCTTCTCAACTTTATAAAAGAAGGTCTCAGCTTCATGCTTTTCCTCTCAATGCAAAATACTGTGCAGGAAAATTACTTCAAGATTAAACTTGACTTCTGCCTAAGCAGGTGTCAGAACCAAATTATGAAAGGACTAACTCAAATTACCAATTGCTGAAAACATGTTTTATCTCTGCTTCTTTTTGATGAACAGCACAGCGAGAAATATTTAATTATTGTTTAATTATGTTTACTAGAAGAACATACAAACCCTATAATATTCCAGGGATGAATTCTGGGAAGGAAATTTTAGTCAATGCAGAGAATGCAATGCTAAAACTTATCTTTCATTACAGGCACTTTTTTCTGCCACCTATTAATTTGTATG
This sequence comes from Poliocrania exsul, assembly GCA_035041345.1. Classification (NCBI taxonomy): domain Eukaryota; kingdom Metazoa; phylum Chordata; class Aves; order Passeriformes; family Thamnophilidae; genus Poliocrania; species Poliocrania exsul. The sequence goes on from JAWWLZ010000001.1 coordinate 64,509,376, forward strand.
CATAATAAGAACAAAGAAATTGCTTGTTGTTCCTCATGGATCAAAAATCCTACTTAAAAGAAAGGGAAACTATTAGAAGAGGATACAAGTGTCAGTAAAGTGATTGAATTCTTCATCCCCTGGTATCATGAGTTGTCCCTGAGTAATGGCTAAGGCTTTGTTCCCTAAATCATTAGTACATTCTCTTAAACTGTGCATGTACCTAAACTCCCACCAGATTTTTCATCTCCAAAGTGAAATAATAAAAGCAACAACATCTAGCTATTAAATGTCCATTTCACATTCCAAACAAATTAATTCTCTCATTTAGGGGTTAAGCCTAAAGTATCTAAAAATAGGTACTTGGAAGAAAGATGACTTGTTTATCATGACATTACTTATAATTTGCCTCCAGTTGATTCAGAGAGATTCAGGAAGGGGGAAAAAAAAAAAAAAGAGAGAGAAAGTTACAAAAGCATTTCATATTTCATAAAAGATAACATGATTCAGGGCTTCTGAATTTCATACATAGTCTTTCCTAACAGACACACTTTTCTTAATTCATGGAATAATTTTCTATTTCCAGTCCTTTAGAAGCCCCAGAAAAGATACTATGTTCGAACAAACTGGTGAAGAAAGATGGCTATATAGGTATTATAAAGACAATTTACCAATATTTTACATAATCAGCATATCTTTATTACATATACAAAAAAACTCCATAAAATTTTGAAGGTTTTGAAAAATCCTTTACCAAAACATAGGAAAAAGAGAAAAAAGAAGGAAATTTTTTTCTTCGAGGTTTATATCAAAGAATGGTTGTATTTTATCTCTTGGTATAATTCATGTTCAGAAAAAAATTGAGAAATACTTTTTCTATGAGGGTAAATTCATACATGTGCTGCCATTTTATGGATCAGTAAATAGAAAATTAAGTTCATGAACATATATTTCTCAGTTTAAAGTAATAATTCACAACTTATAGAGAGAATCATCTCACTTGACTTTATAATACTTAAAAGTTGCACATCTAAGTATGAACTAGTCATATCAGTGTCCTTTACAAGCAATGTGGAGAATCAGAGTACAAAGGTGTCTTAAACAGCTATCCAAGAGATTGGAAGAGTCATGGTGCAGATTTCCTTTTACTTCATACAAATATCGTTGAGTGCATCTTCTTCCATGGATGAAATCTATAGGAAATCTACCTTAATGTGGATCAACTTATCCCAGGGTATGTAAAGCACCTTTCTGAATGCAACATATATATATATATTTAATCCAATGTTATGAATGTGGCAAAAAAATATAGATTTCCAGCAAAGCCCTATATGTAAGGCAATTTTCTGAAATAGCAAATAGAAAACTAATGACAAAGAAGTGCAATCTCCTTTGCTTGTACAAAAATGTCACTGTTTACCTTAAGATAAAGAACGCCTCTGAAATCAGTTAAGCTGTCAACATTAGTATTACAGTTTTTAAAAAAGGCTAAACAAAGGTTTTATGAAATGGTGTGAAGTCATATACACAGATTAGAGTTAAATGAGAACTCACAGCAGTTGTTTTCAGAATCATACTGACTATTTGAAACAAGGACTGTTTGTTTTTATGGTTTTTTTTTTGTAATTCTTTTAGCATTACAATAAATAATGTATGGATTCAAGCAAGAAATTGAAAAAAAAAAGTACCTGAAATATCCCTAAGAATCACATTTTTCTGCTAAGACTGTTCAGAGATGTGATTTGAATGAGAAAGAAGAGGCTTTGCCTTCTTGAAATGTAGTGGAATGAACATGCCTAATGAAAACATAAGCACAAGTCAGTTTCATGCAAAAAAGCAATAGATGGGGATTAATGAAGCATTCAGATTTCCAAAACCCTGCTAATAAAACATCTTTTGCCTAAGCAGATTCTTCTGTATCAGAAATAATATCTTACACGAGTCTGTCTAAATTCCTGCATACAAACTATTACCAGATTACAAAAGTTTTGGTTGTGGCTCTGGTATTAGAAGGAACATTTTTTGAGATATTTTGTTTAACAATTACTAAATTCCTTACTCTATCACTTGAAAAGAAATGTAGCAAGGTCAGAATCTTCTCAGTGGTGCCCAGTGAAAGGACAAGGGGCATAAACTTTATCACAGGCAGTCACAGTTGAATATGAGGGAAAACTTCTTTACTGTGAGAGTGGTAGAACACTGACACAGGCTGCCCAGAGAGTATGTGGAATCTTTTTCTCTAGAGATATTCAAAACTGCAACTTGCAGGCAGGCTAGATTAGATGAGCTCCAGAGGTCCCTTCCAACCCAAACCATTCTGTGATTCTGTGATCTTTCAGTCCAGAGACAGTTTCATATTGGTAACTAACCATCAAGCAAGCTACCGTACTATGGTCCCCAAAACTGTTAATAATTTACAAAACTGTAGATGATAATAAAGTTGAAACTTGTACCCAATACCGAATACAGTTCAGTAACTCTGCTTCAATAAAAGTCACAATAGAAAACTTGCAAAACTTGATTGAAATGTTTCCTGGACTGTGTATTTACTCTGTCAAAAGAGAATTTATGCATACAAACAGAATCAAGAAAAATCTGTCAGCTCATTTTTAAGAAATAAACCAATAAAAACAAAATAGGCAATAAATAATGATGCATTTCATTATTTTAATTATCTAAGAAAATTCTTAATGTTTAATTGAGGTGTCAAGAACCTCAGCTTCTTCAAGTTCATCAATCTGTCACTCACACAACTTTGCGTAATGACTATTTTCTACTATTCTTGGCACTGCAATTATTAGCACTATTTAGAATCTATGCTAAAAAGAGAAAGTTGTACAAAGCAATTTCTGCAATAGTCTAATTATTATCTGTGATATTTCATAGCACCAATTACCTCAAAACAATGCAACAAAACTTGAATCTCTCAAAGGTATAAAAGTTTTCATATATTAAAAATACACTAGTGTTCTTGTATTCATATTGAAATTTGCTAATAATGCAAGTGACACTAGGCATGGTGCAGTGTAGAGTGCAACTAATGTCTACAGTGTTTTTCCCCAAACCAGTAGCTCAGACTGTAGCTTGTTAGGTTTTGACTTATAACATGAAGTTAATATTGCACAACACTTGTTAATAACAGACTTATTAATGGCTTGGGTGTCTAAAATCTACTATGCACATGAAATTCACACATATGCAGTAAAGAGTATAAGCAAAGATAATTAGAAACCTCTCATCAGAAGAGCATTTTTTCCATTCATCTCTCCATCCTTTATCTTCTTTTATTTTTTAGGTGAGTATACATGCCTTAACTCTTACTGATGCAATAAGGCTTACTTAAGGCTAAGGCATGTGATTGAGCAAATGAGGTTTTACAAACACGGGTGAGACAACCTACCCATGTGATTAGTAACTACCTGCTTGTTCTTAGTCCACAGAAAATGCAAGTAAACTGATACATATGTTCTGGCTATGGTGGTAGTAGTAGTAGTAGTAGTTACATTCTGCATGTAGCTTAATTGTCCTTATTGTTCATTTCCTATGGCTTATGCAGTAAAGTGAAAGTTTTTCTGCAGATAGATGAGGATGACAACTGCAACACAAACTTCACTGCCCCACTTGTGTGATGTTTAGCAATAGGTGCCATATATGTCATTACCTGTGAAACTAAGCATCACAAGACAACAGAATATGTGGCTAGGAGTAACCTGGTCTAGTGGAAGGTATCCCTGCCCAGGGCAGGAAGGTTGGAACTAGATGGTCTTTAAAGTCCATTCTAACCCAAGTCATTCTATGATTTTGGACTCTGATAGATGAGTTGAAATATCAGCTTTTAGAGTATTATGATCCTCCATAACTTGCACAAGAACTCTCAGCAAACAGGATTAGAATAACTATAGAAAATATTACTACAGTACATGTTCCTATCTTGTTTTCAATAAATGCACTTTACTCTCAGTCAATAGTTTCATTTCATAAAAACACATTAATATTTCTTTTCAGTTAGCCCTCCAAACAAACTAACCTTCTCCCTCTCTAGTCTGAATTTGGCACAAGACAAAACTACAGGACTTTTTTTTTCCCTTCCCCCAAGAAAATTTACTCTGTGTTATGGTTTTAGCCAGTTGGGCCTGGGTTTGGGTTTTGAAGTTCAGACTAGGCCTGAAAATTGTCAGGTGACCTGAGCTGGGCCGAGCTAGCTAACAGCTGACAATCTCTAGCCAATAATATTGTATTCCATACCATACTACATCATCTCAAAAGGGGTAAAATCCAGTGTGTGGGTGTGGCTTCACAGTTGCTTCACAGCTGTGATCCCAGCAAGACAAGCTGCCGTCCCAGGAGGAATGGGAAAGCCCAAGCCAAGAGCACCGGCTTACCATCATGTTATCTTAGGGAAGTAAAATGTTTGTTCTTAGTTTTTTTTTCTCTCTGCTTAAGTCTGTCTATGGGGAATTTACTTCTCTAAAGTGAATTGTAGCTAAAATGGTAGAATTTGTGTTTACTGGGAAGTGGGAGGTTATTTCTTGTTATACATAACTTGTGTAAGTGTATGTTATATTGAAGTTTCCTTTTAATTTTCTCTTTTCTGTATAAACATATGTAGCTGGTTTAAGCATAAACCTGGTTTTAGAGGGTTTTTTTTTCCCTTTCCCCTTTTCTCAGCCAGAGGCTAACTCTGTACTTGGGCAGTTGCCATTTTGCCAGCTCAACCCAAGACACTCTGACAATTTGGACTTTCAAAAATGAGCAATAAATTACACTGTCATTTAACTAGAGATTGACAACAAGATGGGTGAACTGTCTATGAAATGCTAGCTACATCTTAAGGTAGGTCATATTTTGGTGTCAACTCAGTTTAGATATCTTAAGTATTTTAAAGAGCAATCACAACTTTTCGCAACTCCAAGAGATATGCACAGTATGGTCAATGTAGGCAATATAGCAAGTATGACCACTATACTTTCATTTCTTGCAGTTTTAGCTTTTTTTTTTTTCCTGGGTGGAGGGAAAAAAGTTTAGGGGGACTTTTATTATCTTCTTTTTTAGTCACTGATATGCAAATGGGAATGAAATTATCCGCAATATCTTACAATAAGTGATTGTGCATGAAAAGTCAATTCTCCTTCCTTTTAAATATTGTTTTGCTTAAAGTTTTGTAAAAACTTGAAATTTACATATGTTACATAGTAATCTAAAAAGCTTGACTATTTTTTTTTCTCTGTAGCCCTTTTATATTCAATGATACTTGTTCTGGTACCTTGATGTCTTTTACAATGTCCTTGGTTTCTGCTTTAGATACCAAAAAAAAAAAAAAGAAAAAAAGAAAAAAAAACCCCTATAAGCTCCAGGCATATCAATCAAAACCAACAGAGTCAGCACTACCTCTAATAATGAAAACCATGATTTCATAAATCATCCTCCACAGGTTGGGGTTATCTTTTAAAAATTTCTTATCAGGTGCAGCTCAAGATTTCTCAGACTCTCACTCTTCTTTCTTTAATGAAAACAATAGAAAGGATGTCAGAATACAAATGATGTGACCCTCTTTAGCTTAAAAATATTCTGAAAATGAAAAGACCATGCTTTGTTTCGTCCTTGAAATTGTGGATGTCAGTATTACTGTCTCTCTTCCCACAAAGTTCAAAGAAAAATTTAATCTCTAAGCTCCATAATGATGTAAAAGTATCTAACCTCATGTGGACTTAATTCAATAAACTGTAGATTTAATTTGAAGAACCTGGTGGTAGAGGTTAAAATTGTCTAATTGCCTTTTGTTACTGCTAAATCAGGAGCCCTCTGTTCATGGGATTATGTAGTTTTAATTCCATCAACAAGTTTTAATATATTACTTTACATTTTAGACATTCTAGTAGTTTGAAAAAAAAAAACAACAACAAACCACTAGCAAAATATGAGTCCATTGCTCTGTCTTTCAAGAATAATATATGAAAAAAACACCAAACAATCAAACAAAAAAACCCCAACAAAACAATACCAAAAAAGTACAGCATTAAATTTCTGTTAATAAAAAGAAGATTTTTCAGCCTTCACCTTCTGGACATGATGCCCTACTGTGTTTCTCTACTGTTTTGCACTCACACAGCCTGACGTAACAACAGCATACAAAATTCCATTAGGTTTTTCACAAGCTTCAAATCTACTCCCTCATGAAACAAATAATTACCTCCCCCCCAAAAAAAAAAAAACACAACAAAACAAACCAAACAAAAAAACAAACAACCCCAAAACAGCAGCAAAAAACCCCATGCAACCACCAAACCAAACAATCAGAGCCACAAAGACCCATGGGAATCAAAAATATCCAGAATCAGTTTCTATCTGTAGAACTAAAAGAGGAGTATCCCACTAATAAGACAATTTTAAACAAGCATTGCAAGACAAAAATAATATCCATCTTAATTAATTATATCTGCATTATTCTGTAAACAAAACCTGGGTCATGCCTTGATATTGATTTTTACTACAATTAGAAAATTTTCTATGTTAATATGGAGTGGTTCATGATCATTTGTGCAGTTTCATTCTTACAGAAAGATATAAACTCCTTGGATGTATCTGCACTGCTGGCTAAGATGCAACTTTAAAAACAGACTCAGGCACTGTACAGAAGGGAAAACTGAAAGAACAGATTCAGTCTGATCAAAGTATCCTTTCTGAAACAACACGTAGGTGACTTGGGATCATATTGGCTGAACTATGTAATACACTTTGTGAAAGAACACATAAAGCCCTTGATTGCAATGAGAAATATTGAGTTATGGATGATGTCTTGAATGGAGAAAGATTTTTTCTGTGATAGCACAAATTAAATTCTCATCATTGATTGAAGCAATATAATTAGCACAAATCATAAAAAAAAGAAAGCTCCAGGAATGGTTCAGAGGCAAGAAGGGACAATGTCTCCTGAAAAGTCCCAAAAACTATACTGCAAATCTGACTTAGGTCAGACCTCACCCTGACCTGATGATGTCAATTGCATTGCAACTTGCTCCTACATCTAGGGATTTAGATCATCCAGCACAGTTTTGCTGCCAGCATATGTGAAATCTACAATTTGAACTGCTGAAATGCTATTTGGTGGTAATCCCTCTTTTAAAGTTTAAGTAGAAGGCTTCAGAGTGTGTTGCCTCAGGCAGATATTGCTATTAACTTTATAAAAGAGTTGGAGATACTACCCTGCAAAGTGAACAGTTCAGATATGAGCAAACCATATGACTTAGTAAAAATTATTTTACTTTCAGCATTCCACCATTTAGTAAGTGAGAAACATGAGGAAAAAAAATGTTTTGGTAGGAAACTACTATTTATCAAGAATTTATCTTTTAACTTTCTTTTCCAGAATTTTGGAGTGTATCTGTATTAAACTGCCCTGAACGGATGGGAATTTTCGTCCACATTAAACAGTCTCTGGGGACCTGTCCTCACTGTGTCATATATAAACATGATGCATCCTGAGCTATCAAAGTAAATATTAGGATTCAATATATTTGAAATAGGTTTATTTCACCATTTACTTGACTAATAACTTCCTTTTCCCATGCAGCCCAGGATCAGTTTGGTTTCTGGGCTGAAAATGCATATCGTCAGCTCATATCTAATTTTTCATCCACCAGTACCTCCAAGTCTTTCTTGGAAGGGCTATTCTCAATCCATTCAGCCCCAAGCCTGTACTGACACTGGGGGATGCCCCAGCCTAGGTGCAGGACCTTGTACTTGGCCTTGCTGAAACTCATGAGGTTCCCACGAACCCACTCCTGCCTATCAGGGTTAATCCAGAAGAAGAAGAATATATTTTAATGTGTCTTTCTATCTATCACATAAAATACATGAGATTGCATGCATATGTACATAGAATGCACACAAAATATACATAAACAATACATTGTATATAAGTATACTGATTGAAATGGTTTCATTAGGCACGTATAGCACTGTTCAGTTTCAGCAGACTCAACTCATTTGGAGTAAAGGTTTTGAAGGGAAGACCTTTGTAAGCACTTCAGAAGCATGAGCACTATAAGTTAATTGAGCATCTAGCCAGACATATCTGAGTGACTGCTTCTACACATCATAATTTTATGAATTGTGGAAGAGTCATCCTTTAGATTAATATGAGTACATACTCCTCAAAATTCACAATACAGACTAAATAGCTAGTCTAAGCAAATCCTCCAAAACTCTGTGTAAATTAATTTGCCTATAATACATGCTAGCAATATTTCAGCACTTGATGCTAAAAAACTTGTAGTTAGGAAGCTATACATTTGACTACTTCTTAAAATGCAAGTTCCAGGTAATGATGCAGTCCCTCACTTTCCAACACTAAGACAGGCATCTAACCTCACAAGACAACCTTTTTATGGGAAAAAATTTTGTGTGCCAATACACCACCACCAATCCAAACCCAGAATACTGTGCTTAGAGAAATAGACACTTAATGTTTCATTTTGCATTCCTTTTCAGTTTTTTTGTTTGTTTCTTTGTTTTAAGATTTCCTGATTAATAAGGGGTAGATTATACCATTTATATTTTTTATTCCTTTACTCTGTGAGGCTATTGTTGCTAAGCTGAATATAATATATGGTAAAACTGAATGGTATTAAAAGAAATTAACTGATCTTGCTAAGGCTAAGAAAATATCTTTTTAATATTATGAGAATTCTTGACATGTCATTTTAATGTGATTTGAATACCCCTGTTTTAAAAGGAATTAGTGTATCAAAAAGATTACTTTTCTCTTTCTAATTTATTACTAACCTAAGGAAGTACATAATAATTCAATTCAATTTATATTTCCCTGAAGAAGCACAATTCAATGGATAATAAATGTGGAGCTTCTGTATTAATAACACCTAGCTGGAGACAGTAGAATACATATGGTATTTAGTCATTGCAATTAAGTAGAAAGACCTGAGACAGAGGAATTCACATCAGCTGCTTTGTACTGCTTAGGAAAATAATGGACCCTCAGGCAAAGCTGAGGGACTTCTTTATCTGCCATGATTAAAACTATTGATAATTCCCAAAGTGGTAGGTTCAGCTGCTGTTACAAATTATATTGCTTAAGATATTAATGAAAAAATAGAAACGCTGTCTGTGCTATTTAGTCAATACCAGAGGCCATATTTCATTTGCCAGTTCTACTTTAGATTATTCTACATTCTAGTTTAGATTAGTCTACATTATTATTGTTGATTTCATGTTTTATGAAATGTTCCTTGGCTTAACCCTTCTACTAAGAGAACATAATAGCATTATCAGAGAGATAGATCTTTTGTGATATACAAAGAATATTGTGATGGGTTCTACATTTTCACTCATTTCTGTTCATAAGTATTTTGATATTAATTCAAATTAGAATACAATTTGTGTCTTAGATTAAAATTACTTCTGTATATGATACATCATTTGTTTGTAGAAGTAGAAATGGTAAGTACAGTAAAGAAATGCTACCCAAAGAGGAGAGTGTAGAACAGTCTTTCCTGTAATGATTACACTGAAATTGTTTGACACTGATCTCCATTTAACACAAACTTTGTTAATACTGAGAGTTATCCTATCAAGTGGGATTAACAATGAAATATTCCATTTAACCGCTACACATCAGAAGAGTAGGGATCACTGGCTCAGTCAGATACATGAAGTCAGAAGCCAAGCAATGAGCTGAAGTTGTGATTGTAAACTGAGTGATAAAATGAATTTGTCAAGTTGTGTTTGACAATGAGAAACAGTCACAACAGTAACTCTACAGAATATCTGCTTGGAACAAGAAAAACTAAAACATATGGGACTCAAAAATCCACTTCTGATAAGCAATAACCCATTAAAGTTTTTAAAAGTATGTCTAACTATTTAATAGTTTAAAGATATTACTTTGTCTCTCCCTAATCATAAGGAGACTTCTGCCATTAAATTACCATATTGAAGCCTTGGACTCACCACCCTTCCCATGTTAACTGTTCTAATTTTAGATTCAAAAATACTTTCGACAGATATCCTTTCTTTTTGTTCTAAGATGCCCTTTTTAAAGTCTAATCAGTACAACAAATAAAGAATTTTCAATTAATTAATCAATTCATTCATTCATTCATTAAAAAAATTAAAAGGATGAGAAGAAAGGGACTCCATACTTCTAGTTGAGGAATATCTGAAACCATAAAAAATAATTTAAAATTAGTCTTTGTATGGGGTATTCATATTTATCTAAGATCATGTGAACTCACAGACTGAAATAATTTATTAGGTGAAGATGTTGTGTCATTTCCCAATGTTCACAGGATAGGAGAAGCACTTGAATATGTGAATTCTAAAGGCTATCCTACTATTTCCATTACATCTCTGAGTTGTTAGAGTGCCAGTACTTTAAAATAAGGGCTTGACATATTTTCATAGATATTTATAATAGCTACAAACATAGCTTCATGCATTTACTCTGACAGCCATGGATAAAAGCATAAAATAGTAATGTTTTCAGAATAGTAGAGAGTGGAAGAGAAAAGAATCTGGTTGGTCTGATGGCACAGTTTAGAAGGAAGCACAGATATCTCAATATTTTCTTTTCTGAACTGGGGCTAGCTATTCAGATCATCAGAATTAAATGATAAGAAGGTAAACATGCTAGGAGCATAACAGGCTTGAAGATAATAGGAGACTATTTGGAGTGACACAGATGAGATAAGAGATTGTCTATTTCTACCATCTATAAGGTGATCAACAGCCAGTTTGCGAGCCACACTGTCTGAACAAATGGGCCTAGTCAGTCAGATTTTCCTCTTACTACTGAACTTTATACCTTCCTTCAGAGCCAGCACTCCGAGGGAAGGGACTGCAATATGATGCCCTTCCACCAGATTAAACACAGTTACATATTTCCTATAGAAAATTCCAATTGTGATGGAAATTAATTTTTAGACACAAGCCTTTGGCTTTAACTAAAAGAATCATTACAGAAATTTAAACTTGTCCATGGAAAATAAATGTATTTCATGCCATATATGATGTATTTCAGATATATTTCATACCACCAGAAGACTATACTATACTATGAATATAAGTAATAACATGCTATACTACATATTATGAATATAAATATATATATATATATATATAATTATATTAAATAAAACCGCTTCCATAACTGTGGTGTAGAATTTATCCATCATACATATGTATAATTTTGCTATCAGTCTTTATCAGAAATGAACACAGAATGACCCTTGACTATTTTCAGAGGGAAAATTTTTAAATTTGCAGAATTGGCAGAAAAATGGATTAAATATTTCATGAGAGTAACACAAATATGTTATTTATTTCTCAAAACTGTATGTCATATTTCAAATAGGACAGACAGATAACTAATGTAATACAATATCTCTCTACAGAATTCATAGGCCTATGGTAATGTAATAATAAGTAAATTCTACACATATGTTGAAAGTATCTGTTATGATTATTCTGTTTTATCTCCTTACATACTATCCCCTTTTTTAATTGTTTTGTTTTTGTTTTGGGGGGTTTTGTTCTACAATAATTGAGCTCACAACATATAAAATTCTTCTTAATCTGACTTGATTGCATGATGTACCACCTGTTTTAATATCTCTGACCATTGTTAGATGTTTCGGTGAGACAGCTGTAGGAAGCAGCAATGGTTTGCCTTTGATTGTCTTTTTAAGACAGAAATACTAACATGTTTAAGCTACACAACTTACTCTTTTTATTTGACAGATCAGTGGCAGTCCCATTAAAATAAGATATATGCTTTTACATTAGCCTGACAAGGGATTACACTAAATAAAATGTTTTTGACTGGCATGAGTTTCCTATTACTCAATTCGTCCTTTGCTGCCAGAACAGGGATATAAAAAACAACATAACATGAAGAGTCCTTGTCCTCGGGGTCCTTGAAATTACTTGGAGGCCAGCAGTACTGAAATTCATATGTTTTCTTTATTTAGGCTTCACTAGTAGGCTGTTTTCTAATCATGATAACACCAACATTTAAAAGCATCATTCTGATTGATAATTCACTAACAACAGTTTTATATTGACATTTTTGGACACACACAGAGCTATTCTTTCACCTCAGATACCCATCTAAAAATAGTTGTTCTTCAACATGTAATGCTATTAGTTTTCTGTTGTATTTCTTTCTCTACCAAGTCAGAAGGTAAAGGCTGATGACCTTGGGCTCTTCCATGATACTTTTCATCTAAAATGAGTGATATTGAACAAGGTCACCAGTGGAACTTCTCAATTAGTAGCTCTGCTCTGAGAGGGACAGTTCATAGTCTGGTTTCTAATGTGACCAACATTACATCATTCAGCACTTTATGTGACCTTCAAAAAATTCAGCCTTTATCACTCAAACTAAAGCAAAACCTCTGTCAACACAGAAAGAATTATATGGGTCACCAAATAGTCTGTCTGTTTCAAATGACACAAAAGAAACGTTTCTACCTGCTGAAGCAAACATACAATGTGTGTTCTGATTGGAAATCATTCTTGCCAATTCTTTTCCTGCTTAGTGGAAAGGAGACATCAGAGTTCATCAGGAAGAGTCAAAAGCAAAAACACACTTAACCATCCCACAGAATCTTTCAGTCTCTAGCTACAAAGTGTTGCATCACTATCCTGCTGAAGAGAAAAATCCAAATTGTGGTTCAGAGCAGGACAAAGTAATAACTCACAATTAAATCTAGACTTTGCACATCTTATTCCTGTTTTTGAATCAGCAGTTCAAGCAGTCCATCAGTTTCCATGGAGTCAGAGGTTTCTGCCTCACCAAATCAAAGGTGTGAAATAATTATGCTTTACATCTAACAATTCAAATGGGTTCACACAGGCTAGTGACTTGCAGACACTGAATGCCTAACTCCTTTGATCCAACTATACTAGCTCATTAAGCAATATTTTCTCAATAATTTTTTGTATGTAAACATTGAACAAAAGGCTAAATATTGTGCCAGTGTAGAACTGAATACTGCACAGCAGGTTTTGATGATAGCAGCCAATTGCCTCCCCTGCAGTTGGAAGACAGCTTGGATAACGATTCCAAAGATTAATGAGCAATCAGTTCTAAATTAAACCAAGACCTATGTTTAAATCTTTCTCACTCACACCCTTTACAAATCTGAATTTGAGTTACACTCAAAGAGATAAAATGCAGTATTTGGTAGAGTGAAAAAATGCATCTTTAGCATTTCCTTCACATTTTCAGCTTTTATTTTCTTGAACAATTGGAAAACAAATAGACCGTGATGAGCTTTGCTGCTTCTGCACTTGGCTATAAACAGAAGTTTTCTGTCACTCCTTTCTAGAAACTATACAATCCCATTTTCAAACTCGAACATAAACATTAGATCTGTGAGGCTCATGACTGTTCTGACACACCATTTTCTTACTGAGCTCAGTTTTTAATGACTGAAAAAGCATTTGTGTAGTGTGAAACAAATACCAGAGTGAACAATATGAAGGTATGTCATTGAAGGGCTTTTCAGCAGCTTAGTAAATAACACTTGTTTGTGTCTATGCAGCCTCTGTAACTCTGCACCTCTACCTTTCTATCAGTTCAGTTTCCAAGTACAGTACTGACACAATGAAAAATATTCTCAGGTATTAGATGCACATCTGTACAGGCATGCAGCTGTAGCTACATATTGTAAGTACCAAAGTAGATTTTAGATTAGTCTAAGTAAAGGTGTGTTAGGATAAGAATACTATTCTAAACATCATCACTTTTGCATAGATGGTTGAACTAACACAAATAAATTTCTTACACATTTTTGTTCTAATTTCCTAACTATCTTCTTTTTCCCTCCCTCTTCACTTAATTCCAGCCTAAAAACATAAAGCAGGAATTCAAAGACACCTCAAAGACTGTCAAAGAGATCAGAGATACAAAATATATTCTATAAAAAACTCTCAGAACACATTAATTACATGTGAAACTTCTTCTTCCTGGTATGAATTTTTCTCATTTTGTCTATGTACAGCTTATTGTGCATGTATGAATAAAGAAATTAATATACAACCAAATTGGGTTTTTCACTTGTTCTTTGTTTTGGGTAAAGAGTAAAACCACAAAAGATAATTTTGCTGATTCAAATTTCCTAAGGTTGAAAACATGTTAAGATTAATTAAGGTACAATGAATCACAGAGTAAATAGGATTAAGAATGTAATAGCGTTTGGTAAATTCATTTAAAAAAATCACAGTGATACTGGCTATTTTGATACTGAATAGCAGTCATGTGATGTGCCACTCTGACATTCAGAATTGGATGTTAGCTTCTCACTTTTATATATATCTCAAACAAAGGAGACATATTTAGTCTACAGATTAAAAAAGAAAAAAAAACACAACAGAACCACCAAAACAAAAACAACACAAAGCCCTCCAAAAAACACTAATTCAAAGGGGGGTGGCGGGGGGAAGCAGCATTACATCATCTATGAGTTTTGTATCTTCTTTTATATAAAGCTGACGGTAAAATGTAGAAGTTTGATTGTTGGTGGTATTATACCTAAAGAAACTTCCAACAAAAGTCAACTTATTCATTAAAAAAAATGAAAATGACAACATACAACAACTGTATAACAATACAGTTATTACAGGTCAACCAGATGATAGTGGCTAGATGAAATATGATACTTATTGTAGAGTTAATCTGTTATCTGAATGTACACTCCTGAGCTTTGTGAAAAAGAGAAGAGGAAGCACTTCTGAGTTGGTGGAAAATACATTAACAGATTTAATACATTTAGTATTGACAATGTGCTTAATGTTATACCAAATACAGTAACCTTCAAATGTCTTATCTTTTCCTATCAGAAAAAATCATTATCATATTATCCACTTCTGATAATTTCCATATACTCATATGAAATATATTTACTTTTTTTTTAATCTTACATACAGTTATTACATACATGCATTTTATTTTGAAATGCAATTATTCCTAAAGTCAAGCTAAAGAGGATGAAATTTCAGTGAAATTAATCCAAATCCAAGAGTTTTGCTTAGGTGTTGCTAGCTAAACAATCTCATTAGAATATCCATCATTACTAGAATCTTCTTATAATCCTGATGGAGATGGTTCTTTGCAGGGCCAGGAGTTTGACTCGATGATCCTTGTGGGTCCCTTCCAACTTAGCATAATTTGTGATTCTCTAATTGAATCTGGGACATGCATTGTTCATCCACACTGGGTAACGGACCTTGAATTCATCCTATCAGCAGACTTGGGACACAGAAACTTTATGTCTGTGTTTAATTTCCTGTCAGAAGCTAACACTTAGGCACAGAGCTGTGAAAAAAAAATTAGTTTTGGTTCTTCTAGACCCAGGATATATCAGCTTAGGAGTTTGTATACCAGACTCACCTATTTGTATATATATGATTACAGGGGAAAAAAGAAAAAAAAAATTGGAAAAAAAAATAAAAAAGAGATGAGATAGACCTGTCTGCAGTCATTTCCATTATCACCAAAGATAAGCCAAGAGACTGTATCAGGTATCTTGATACTTTGATTTCATTTGTGTCAGAATCCTCTGCACATCTAGTTTCATGAATAGTTTTCATGTACACGTCTAGTTGCAGTACATAAATGCTAAACAAGGAGGATAAAAGAAAAATAAGTGTTTGTATCACATAGTTTTTGAGTGCTTTCTTGATAAACATCACATGCTGGAAGACCACTACACGTTCTACACATTTTCCTGAAAGTATTTTCATACAGCTACCCTCATGAAATGTTTATTAATGGTATCTTAAGTTGTCCCGTCATAAGCTAATATAAGCAATTTATTTATCCATCACTATTTAGTTTAAACAAGTTTAAAGAAGAAATATGAGTCATAAACAGGGAGAAATCATAAGTAACTTCTTGTTTTTAAAAAGCTCATATTCACATAATTTTATCACCATTGTGTTGATATGAGAGAGAAATTACTGTGATATAGTCAAACAAATGAAAAGTAGTGGAAAATGAAAAAGGAGAATTGTCTGTGATAGAGATTCTGAGTTTAATAAGCAGTGATGTTGTGCAATGGTTATTAATTTCCTTTAGAACCAAAAATACCATTTTCTCACACATATTAGATTACAGTTCAGATTTGTTTTTTCATTACTTGTTGATGCCTACTCTGGGTGATTGGCTATCCAAGCATGTCAAGAATATACCGTTGTATAGGATTGGTCCTAGCATTATAGAGAGTTTTTAGAAATGTAGTCTGTTTTTCTCATGTATTGCAATGGAAAGCTCAAGACATTTATTCACTTATTACTCTAACTACTTTCCCAGTGTAGTTTCCACAAGAACAGCAAGTGCTGTGCTTCTTTAATTGGCACTTCCTTGCCAGCCCTCTGTCCCATTCATCATCTGTGTCTACAAATGGTCAGCTCTGAAGGGCAGATCAGCCACAAGTCTCCAGAGAAGTCACAGATGAGACACTCAAGAGAAGAAAAAAAAAAGAACCAAGGACACTGTTAAAGAAAAGGAGACAAAAAGACTGAGCAAACAAGTGAACTAAAAGGAAATTAGGATAACAACATGTCAGAACAGATGGATTGGAAGAGATAAAGCATAAGGCATAGTATTAGGAATTTTTATGAAACAGTTAGAGAGACAGGTCAACAACAACAACAAAAAAAGATAGGAGAGAAAGGAGGGGTGAAAAAGATTAACAAAGCCTTTAAAAGAGTATCAGAATGGCGCTAGACTAAAACTGAAAGAAACTTGTCAAAAAAAGGAATGATAAAATAAGTGGCAAACATAAAGCAGGAAGGACTTGGTAATAAAATACTAAACAGAATGTATGTAGAAATGTAAATTATTGGTTAATTGCATTGCTTGGACTATACTTTATTCCAATAGACTAGAACATCACCTTAAAAATGTTATTTCAATGTCACTTGAAGTAAAGATTAAATAAATTATATGTCACTTTACTCAGAGGAAGCAAAGTTCAATTTGCCTACCTTTCTGAGAAGCTTGCTCAGAGCCTACATTTCCTTTTCTTTATAAAGAAAGACATTCAGCTAATGCTGAATCATAATTTAATGAATGCACTCTAACATCCACAGGCTTAATTAGTTATATTTTTACACAAAGTTATCCTGAATGTTTATTTGTTAGCATGGCCCATGGATCTCACTTTTTTCTAACATTTATAGTTCAATTGTTGAAAATCAGGTTACTTACCTGAAAATTAAACACTGACATTGTGAACATTGTCTGAAATTTAGACTTCATTTCTCATGGGAGCTTGTAAAGAATTTGAAAATATATAGTTAACAGAAAGGTTAATCAAAGGTTATTAATACTTATGAGTGAGCAGAGTGGATAGAAAGTACGGATACTTTAGTAGCTCTTTCAGATGTTATTTCAACTGGAAATCTCTGAGGGCTGTCTCTGTTTCTCAGATGAAAACAGTCTAGAGACATACTAGGGCATTAGTATCTAATAAATTTGACCTCAGCTGAAGAAAAAGTGCAAAAAGCTATATAGGAAATAAAAAATGTTCTATACAAAAAGTACTACACAGATGAATCTTTTAAATAGATGCTGAAATTGAGTAATCAACCTTGAAAATAGCTGGCACATTTCTTATCTTGCAACAGTGTAAGATACTCTAGTAACTGTAGATATGCTGATATTTTACAATGGATTATAAAAATCAGAATAGAATATTAGTAGAAAACAAAGAAAGAAACAAGAATAAATCAGACAATGTATGTCTGTGTTACTGAAACATACAATATGTTTCAAATTTTTTGATATAAAATCTGAAAAAACATGTAAAAGTCAATGTTTATATGGAAAAATTTTAAGAAAACCAGATTAAATTAAGGGTTATATCACATCATTTTCAAAACTGACAAGATGAAAAAGAAAAACTGCTCAGTGTTACAAGAACACAGGTTTAGCTATTTTTTTGCCTGAACAGGTGTGACTCTTTTTCTTCTTCTTTAAAAAAAACCAAAAACCAAAAAAAAAAACAATTCTGGGACGTTCTGTCAATTTATTCCATATAAACAACTAAAAATTAAAGGGAAGACAAACAGAATGCTGTATGTTTATCTCCTGGATAGATGCTCTAATCATCAGGCAAAAGCAATATTTTCACTCTTGGGTCCTGTAAGTATTTGAATAACTTCCCAAATTGAGGAGAATGTCTGCAGCAAGATGTGCTGAGTAAAACCCAAGTCTAAAATCCTTAGACTCTAATATTTAGGAACCTGTACTGAAAAATTAAAAATAACAATTTAAAGCTCCTCAGACACTGAATGGATCTTGCTCTCTGTTCCTTGTTGAAAAATTAGCCTCTGAAACTTTGTATAAAAGGAAAATCATAGAACCCTTTCCAGGTCAAAATAATCACTAACAGTTCAACTACAATGGAAACAGTTTTGAGCATAGTAATAATGTTTTAAAAAATCAGCTCCAGAGAAGGCAATCTGAGAAAATACAAGGGAAAAAGAGAATCTTAGATTCATCTCTCAAATTACCCTGCAGCAGATGTTGTATTGATGATGGAATAAAGATGAATTAGAAGACATTTGATTGGATACCCCATTTTCATGTACGGTAGCAATAATTTAGCTCCCTTAGGTTCCTCATGAAGGAATACAGCGTTGTTAAACCAGGCCTTCAACATGACTACACCCTTGCAATCAATAACATTGGCTGTTCTCTGGTGCCCCTCCAATGTGCACTAACAATACTGGACAGCCAGTTACCCATCAGAAAGCTGGCCAAGAAACACAGAACTGATGGAATATTTTCAAATCATACAATGGTAATAACCAAGAAAACTGTTTTACATGATTAACAGTTAAGAGTTTGAAAACATTTGGCTTCTTTTTTCCTCTACTAACACAAGAATTCAGTTTTCATCTTCCTGTTCTACTGCACAGGAAAAAATTGAAAAGTTATAAAATTAGAAGAAAAGGGTACATTTTCACTTTAATCACTTGTCTGGATTTGCTGCACATAAATCAGACAGTCAAACCCCATCAGCATATCTGAAATTATACTCATAGATTCTCACTGATATCACTCAAAACTCTTATGTGTTTTATGTCACAGAAATTTATGGAACATAGATTTGGGGGTCTTATTTTCAAGTCTGGAGTTAGAATAAAGGGAAGAATCAAAAAGGAGCTTTAACTTTTTGATTCATTGGAAGTGAAACTTTATAAATACAGAAAATTATAAAAAAATCCTTAAATTACAAACTCCTTCACAGTATTGGCAACTTTCAGGAAATATATGATTATTTAAAAGTCCTGTTGTGTAAATCTTTGACTCCTGTACAATTTGTAGTCACAGAGTGCCAAGTTGATGTTGGTGAGGGATTTAGTTGGTCACGCTCTTTACTTATACAGACACTGTAATTACTGGTTACTTCTCAGGGAGAGGCAGTTGCAATGGTCCTCAGGACAGGAAGGTAACTTTTGATTGTTGGAGCACAAGCTCGTTCAGTGCTGAAACATACACTGTTAACTGTTCTGTCTTTAAAACTTATATCATCTTACTGCATCTTTACTGTTGGTACAAATACATTTCTTATTTCTTAATGCTCACATAGAGCTTGTGTTGAATAATGAGTTTACATGTACACACCAAGCTTTTGTGTATCACAAATATTGTATGATAGCAAAAATCTTTCTCCGAGCAAAACAACCTTTTCATATAGGTACATTTATTAGAATTATTAAGTTTGTAGAATAAAAGTGAAAAAACAAGTCTGTTCCAAAGTAGAACAAAATAATATCCTGTTACAAATTATCTTCGTTATCTTCATAAAGCTTTTAAGTATCCACCACTTTAATCTAATTTCTGACTTTAAGTTTCTCATAAAAGGAATACTGAAACAGACTTCACAGCACAAGGTTAGTAGATAAAGATCATATAAAATATAGTAATTTTAAGGCTAAATAGTACTATTTTAGTTACTTATTTGATCTCAGATACAAAAGCAGTAGAGATTCACCAAACAATCTCTTCTTTTTTTTATTTTTGTCCGCAAAATTGCTATTTTTAAATAAAATTAATTCCAGGAACACTTCACAGATTCTAAGGAGTGGTTAATGTATTATGCTTGGTAAATCATACCTAGGGTTAAATAACTTAATCTTCAAAAGTGTCATTCAATTTTCCTGATAATCCTCCTTTAAGCTATGAAATTCAGATTTAAAAACCTGGATCTTAGAAGAATTTAAAAATAAAACAACTAATGACAAAAACACAGGAATAATCATTGCCAACACTGATACTTTTGATACAAAAATAGAGTAAATACAGTGTGTTCCATAACAACTGAAATTTTTTGAGAGTTCATTAGATAACTATTTTCATTATTTTATTTATCAGAACCAACCACATATCTAGATCTATATCATCTATATCTATCTATGCCTATATACTCAGCAGCTTATATTTCTTCATAATGAAGTCCCTCTATGTTTTTTGTTTTTCAGGGAAAAAAATGGTCACATTATTCCACATAATTTTTATAGCATAACTATTTTGAAACCACTATTTATAAAGCCATTAACCCAGAACAGTGAGTACAAATAATACTTCTCTGAAAAGATATGGCAGTCTACCATTTTTCCCCCAGTACATCTAAACTACTCTGCCTGGCAGACAGCAAAAGCAGCTCACAGCTTCCATTGAGAAAAAAAGTATCTGCTTCTTTTACAAGCACCTTCCTTAAACACTTCCACCATTTCCACAATCTGCTGGCTTCAATAGCTAGATGGGGATTAAAATCTGCCTGGCAGTCACTTGTGTTAATTCCACTGAGGAGTGGCAAAGTCAAATGGGGCACCACTGCCAAGGCTTGAGTGGCACAGCTCCCACACAGCCAGCTTCCCTGGGGATTGACTGCTACCACAGCAGCAGAGAATCTCTCTGCTAATCTCCTCTAACTGTTGTTGACCTATCTCTGCCTTCCACTCCCAAGTATACAATAAATCAAGCACATTTTACATGAAAAATGAAGTAATTACTCAGTGAATCCAATGGCTAATTGCACACGGACGCCTCTGGGAGATATTGGACAAATCCATGTCAGATTTTGAAAGGCAGAGAAAAAGTAAACTAAGTTAATAACTCCTCAGATACTGACAGACTGAGAGGGATTGAAATGCACTATTTCTTCAAAGAAACCAATACCCTGCTTAAGGGAAATAGAAAATTCTAACTATAAAGTTTAACTTTATAGCTACAGCAGGAGTGATTTTGAGGAAACACTGAACTAAAAGCAACCAGTTTCTGAAAATAATGTCATGGGGCTGCAGCTTCTTATGTCAGATATCATTATTACATGCTATTTAAAGTACCCTTCTCCTTTTTTTATAGCCTCCTTTCTTTCCACCTCCTCTGCATATGTGTACTTCTGAGCCCTATAATTCCACATTCAATTTAATTCAGTTCACTTGCTGCCTCTTTCCCCAGCTGCTCTCTCAATTGCTCCTTATCCAGAGAAACCCTCCCCAAACTCCTATTACCAGTGTAGCACTCTGGCTGCTTAAATGCCACGTAGCTTAGCTAGCCAGTTTTCTCAGTCACATTGTGGAAACCGAGAGAAAAGGGACAGGGACAGGGAGACAAATTCCTGTGCTCTTGTTTGAGTTCCTAGCCAGCCTTTGCTCAAAGGAGATCACAGCAGGTGTGATTAGTTTCAACCTTGCAGGTCTGATCTGAATGAAGTATTTTTGACATATTTGAGCATAGCATCTCATCATCTGGACAGTAATAAGAACTGGAAGAGATGAAAACATGCTCAGTGACTTTTTTTAGAGGTAACAGTAGTGAAACTTCTGGTAAGTATCTCCTGAACATATGTGCTTTTTCAACTTGGCTAAATTTGCCTGGATTATCACCGGATAGCAAAAGAAACATTCATGACACAAATGCCACTCCTTTGCCAAGTTTCAAGGTCACTTACAATTTAGCTTTAAAAAGCAACACATTTTTCTCCAGCCTAGCTGCTGGAAAGAGCTGAGCTGGATTTTTTTTTCTAGTCATGGTTCTGAGACTAGCCAGAATGGAAAATTTTAGCCTAAATAGTTATAGAACCTGCCAAGCCTAATATGTTTAATGTGAGACACACATTTTCACTTATTTACTAGATGCTTCCAGAGCAGTTACCTTCATCTCACACAGGTATAGGGCTTTGCTGAGGTCATGCCCACAATTCAAGACGTATCAGCAGGATACAGCTAATCAGCTCATGAGTTCCTTTTTGGGAAGGGGAAAAAGAAAAAAAAAATAGCTCAAATTCCAAAATTTTCAGTTTGATCTTTAAAAACACAGCATTAAAAAAATTGCAGTGCCTCTTGGTAATTAAATTTAAGTAGCTGTGCTTCTCTACTCTTTACTGGTAATACTTCTCAGCAGGGGGTCCAAACCTAGTTACATTGAGATAATATTATGAGAGAGAAAAAGGGGAACTGAAATCTCTTATCTCTCAAGTTTCTCTAGCTACTTGAAATAAAGCACTTTTAGTCTCAAAAGGTTTGGATTAAAGGTTTTAGTTCCACAGTGGAACTTCAAGATTTTTTAAAAGTATAAAACAGGAGGCATTTGCCCAAGAGTTAAAATGCTTTAATACAGAGATATATTCAAAAATGAAGTCCAGAAAGCTCTTGGGCATTGGAAGATCTGAAGTTAATTGGATTTGATCAGATAAAGAGGAAGGCAATTATTTACATAAGAACAAAAAAAAAAAATCCATGGAGGAAAAATAATCTTTCATGATATCTTAGAAAGAATCAGACATCAAATATTACTTTCATGCAGCCATGCTTTATTGTCTCCTTAGGCTTAATCAACATGCATGGATGAGCTGGAGATACTCAGAAATCAAAACTTCACTCCTGCTATCTATGTTTCCTTAAGTTTTCTTCAAAAGTTTAACTTTGTTAGTCTAAAGTACTTCCTTATGTAACACAAACAGAACTTCCTTTCCTTTCAACACAGCAAAACAAGTGACACGTGTCACTTGTGGGCACACATGTCACATGTTGACGTGTGATGGATGATACAGGTACTATTGTAGTCGTTGCAGCAAAGATGTTAAACTTGGAAAGTTTGGACCAATCAGTACTACAAGGCAAACATACAGATGAGCACATTCACTGGACATTGTACCACAAAGATGTGTATAAGTGTATACTAGAAAGGAGATTACTCTTTCCTGCTACCTCTTTCTAACAATTACTTTTTCAAAATAGCTCTGAATTTAGTTCATTTGGTCTTTTAAAACCAAATTTCTGCCACCATTTCAGAGCACCTGAACGTCACTGTCTGCACCTAAAAGCTGAGAGGACATTAAAGACAGGAGTAACCTACTTTGATGCATTCATATGCCTCAAGGGGTGGAGGAAAAAAATATGTTTTCCTCTGTGTTAATTGTTTGGAGAGAGGAAGGACACTCAAAAGAAGAAGGTAAATGAGTTTGCTCTGAGCTTTGTGCTGGCATGGCTAGCTCTTCATTTAGCTTGATTACAAACAGGCAAGCCTGAAACACAGAAACAACACAAGGAGACAATGTGGCAAAATATTAGTGTCACCCAAAGAATATGTGTGTAGGGGAAACACTTTGATTTCTAATTTATGCAGAGAAACTTTAATGCTGTACAAAACAGCCCTTTTTTTTAACCCCAAACACTCCAAATTAAAATTTCTGAGACTATTTCTTCCAATTATACTGAAGATGGACATGTACACAATTACAAATGTTTACCTGATCAAAGCCCAGCCATATCACATTAAGTCCTAAACATATTTTTCTATTTACATATATAAAACATTTTTCTGGAATGAAATCGAAACAAATACAGTAAACATACTAGCTTCTTAAATGCTAGCCTTTGTGGAGAAAATAAACAATCTGGAATAAGAAAAAGAAACAAATTTGTCTATTTTCAGAAACATGTTTTCTAAGCTGTACCAAGTGTCATTTAATTTTTTTACCTTGTCTTTTTGTTAAATTTACAAACATTTTTAGTCTTTTCTCAACAATAATCCCTCCAAAAGATTTTACATGCTTTATGCAGTGAAATGGTACCATCTCTGTGCTGTTTTCTTGCACTGTAATCCAAAAGAGTTTATACTGGGTAAAAAGTATCAAACATGTTTTCTGAAATACTTGAAATATAACCACTGTGTCTTTTGAAGTGTTTGCATAATCATTGTAGAAACTCTGATTTTCAGATGTTTCTTTGTTTTCTCCTCACTAACCTTCAGTATTTCCACACTGTCTCTAAATAAAACACTGAATTATCTTTTTAATGTCACACTTGTCTTCTGAGTACTTATTATTATGCCAATAGTCTTTTTTAAACTACATAAAGGACAACCTTAACTCACTATGGAAAAAAACATACTGTGACATATTGAACCAAATATTAAATCTCTGCAAGTCTTGCAAGTGAGTGTTTGCTTTATACCTGTTACAAGATGCAGTGATAAGACTGAGTTTGATGATAAAGTGCTGAATCTGACACACTAAAGATAAATGAGAATTACTGATAGGAAGCTGATCTACTTTTGCTGCACTGTTCGGGAAGGGGGGTTCATTTCCATCTCTCTGTCAGGTACCTGAAAACAACAGGCCTTATGCCTCCTTAATCTCAATGGGTTACCTTCATAAGCTCTTTAAAAGTTATATATGGAACCTGGAGTAAGCCGATTAGCAATGGTTGTTTGCAATCGGACATCAGCAAAGTACATAATAACACTGCAACATTATTGAGAATACAGAATGAGGATGGTACCAGCAGAAAGATATAGCAATGTTACTTAAGACACAGAAGGGTCACAGAAAACTCAGAAAGTAGTCATATACATTTTCAAATGCCATCTCCATCCTCTAACAGCCATGCAAAATTCTCTGACTTAGAAGAGGGCACCTTTGCTGACACTACTCAATCTAACAGAGCTTCACTGTAGATCACTTTCTAGATAGGTATTTAGTCTTTATCAAATTTTGACTTTCTGAAGTTCTACAATGATTGACAGCACTGGGTTATGTCTATTAGGTATATTTTATGGAAAGACTATTTGTATGCCTAACACTATCCAAGGTGCATTTTGTATTTCTTACTGCATTAATGCAGCACTTAAAAATTCACAGTAGCATTTTCTACTGGAACATTCCCTCACTAATATTTGTACTGTGACAATAGTTAATTATTAGAGCATGGAATCATCATAGAACCAGAGAATGGTTTAGGTCAAAGGGACTTTAAAGATCATCTAGTCCTAAACCCCACTGCCATGGGCAGCAACACCTTCTGCTAGACTAGGTTGCTGAGAGCCCCATCTAGCCTGGCCTTGAACACTGCTAGGGAATTGAACATCCACAGTATTGCTTCACAGCCTGTTCCAGTGCCTCGTCACCCTCAGAATGTCTTCCTAAGATCTAATCTAAATCTGCCCTCTTTCAGTAAAAATGGAGAGCACAGAAAAAAAAAAAAAGAGTTGATTAAAATAAAAAGGCAGAATAGCATATATGTTAGCTACAATTCTCTGTGATTCTCCTCTGAGATCCAACAACCTTTTGATTTAATTTTTCCTGACAGATCAGTATAATATTATAATAGACAGAATGTCCTTGGTTATCACTTTTGCTTCCTCTCACTCTTTGTCCTTGTCTAGTGTGTACGCTTTGTCTAAACCAAACTACTTTTCAGACAAAGCAAATAAACCAGAAAGATTTAAGCCACAGTTTTAGGTGAAAGTAATATGAAGGGTCCATCTATGATTTTTGTTTACAGTTCTAAGTATAGATCACCTTTCCTTTCTTCATCATACAGTATTGTGGAGGGGAAACTAAGATATATGGTACCTGCCAATAGTTTGATGAGCATACAGGCCAACTTTTTAGACTAGACTTATGAGCTATATGCCCATAGCCCAAGTTTCTTACTATCCTGACCATGTTAGCATGTTTCTGTAATTGCGTTGACCAAGGATGACCGCAGCCAAGCACAGAACAGCCCAGACTGTACAGTAACTCCTAACTATTACAGAGGTGCTTTCAGACTTTGCCACAGGTGTGCTGTAGCAAACAATGTGGTCAGAAATAGTGGATACCCGAGCTGGTGAAGTACAGCTCTCTTTAACATAAAAAGCCTTCTGTAATATGTATATATAGCCAGAGATACTGGCATAGTCACCTAGAAGTATAAAGGTATCTATCTACCTTTAGTTGGGGTTTGCTGAGTGTTAATCTTAGGGTAGTAGATGACAGGAGATTAATGAGAATTAAATGCTAATGCTCAGATCCTAAAGAGGTTTTAAGGATATATCCAGAGTAACACATGATATTTGGGGTGGATTAGGTCAAACACCATATTTATACAATTGAAATTACTTCCTAATGCCAACCTTAGAACAGTAAACATTGGTCACTCTTCCTAAACATATTCCTATACACCTGGATATGGAGAAAAGTAGAAATATTTGTTAAATTATTTCTCTCTTGAATCCTAGTTTCAAAAAGAAGAAACTGAGCTAGATTTTTGACTGAAGACTTCCACATTATAATTATAATATTAGCTTTGGTTATATTTAACCCACACAAGTTAGTCCATATGCAATGCTAAATATTTTCCAGGAATATCATTAAAGGAATAAAAATTATAAGCATATATGTGAAATCTTAATATTTCAACTTCTAACAAAGATACTAAAAAATGCAATTTTTAAAATAATAATCTTTCTTTCTCATCTTTTCATTTGTCCATATCTATAGTTTTGTTAGTGCAGTCACTTTACTACTGAGAAAAAAAAGACAACGAGTGACATCTCTTTTCCCATAATATACCACTAAATATGGGGAAGAAACCTACCTCATTTGGCATGACCCAAGA
This sequence comes from Poliocrania exsul, assembly GCA_035041345.1. Classification (NCBI taxonomy): domain Eukaryota; kingdom Metazoa; phylum Chordata; class Aves; order Passeriformes; family Thamnophilidae; genus Poliocrania; species Poliocrania exsul. Next base: position 64,536,274 of record JAWWLZ010000001.1, read on the forward strand.
CCTAGTCATCTTGTTTCCTTTTCATTCTTTAAATGTTCATATTAGAGAGACAGATGGCAATGCTACACAGGAAAAAAGGTAGATGAACCATTTTGATTGAACATAAAGTGACTACAATCTTTATAAGAATATTCAATTATTTTCTTGCAGTTACTGTTCCTTAACCTACTAAAAATATTTCTAAGCCTGCAAGCGTATTCCAGTTTCTCAAACTGGGAATTGAACTTCTCCCTGGAAAGGCTCAGTATCATACTCTTCATGGTTCACATGCCTCATCACTTGCCATTTCTTCATTGTAATGACTGCAGAGGTTTTTAAGGGAAAACAGAGGTAATCTAGCTTTGGAAAGAGCTAGGGATGGATGGAAAATACTTGCTCTTCCCTTTTGTGCACTTAAGGTGTACAAGAAATGCTTAGAGAATGAAAAATTGATTGACTGCAGTTTAAGCCACCAGTAGAAATCTCTCAAGAATACACACTGAAGATGTTTTTAAGTAGGATGATATCCAAATCCCTCTGAGATTGCTGATTTTTAAAACTGATTCCTTTAACTATTTTTATCCCATTAACTAATACTCCTACCAGTTAGTTAGCCATACTGAAAAGCTCACAGTAGTGGTGGTAAACTAAAGAAGGCATAAAACTAGCCCTGTAGGTTATACAGAAAATAATTTTATTTTATTTAAACAAATAAAAACTACTACAAAGGTGGTGCAATTGAGACCTATCTAAACTCAAACTGAAAATATGTTTCTGTAGCATTGGAAGGTAAGCACAAGTCTTTGGAAATTATTCAAAGTCCTTTTAAAATCTATGAATCAATTTGCATATCCAAAGAACAGGCTAGTTACATTCGCTTTCCTACCCCTTTCTGTATGCTCACATTAACTCTTGAAAAGGAGGATATGTACCAAAAGAGCGTATATGAAACGTGATGGATGACTGAAGAGGCAAATCCCTGGTTTAGCTCTTCATGCAAAAAGATAGCTTTACATTGCTTACAAATATTGTCTTGTGTTTTGCTGGTCCCATCTGGCTTTCAGGACTGTGAGATAACCACCATCCATACATTCAACATGGCCAGTTTTCTTTCATTTCAACAACAGCAATAGAATTAGTCTTGCTTCTTTTAAATTCTGGTAAAAACCAGTTAATTAAGTACACAGACACTAAATAGACCAATACAGCCAAAGCCTGACCTGTTATCACTGCTAATAAAGTATTTCAGTTCAAGTATTCAACTGTTACCCTTTGGATGGAAAATCACTGTGATGTCATCTTTAATTTAGCTTACCCTTAGCATTTATATAAAACATGATAAATAATGAAAACAAAAGGGATTGAAGTTGCTAAAATTATGTTCTTGAAAAGTGCACAGACTGAACCTTAATAGGATCTTGTACACAGACATCCTGAAAGGTTTTGTTCTAATTTTGATTTTTAAAGGCAAAACATAAATATGGTTGAATAGTATTATAAAAATAAGTGAATCTACTGAACAGGAGTCTAGAATAAAAATAGATTTTAAATATCCCAAACAAACACATACCAAATCACATACCTAGTTCACTAGCCCACTTTTCTGGGAGCTGTATAAAGAAACAAAAGTAAACAAGAATTGAGATAACACATTTTTAACATATTTGATTAAATGACCCTGTCCTTCAACCTTACTCCTGGATGTAAAAGTGGCATATAAACAATTTCATTCCGCGCCCCCACCCCCCCCGCCCCCCTCCTTTGGTTTAGCTGTATATATAGAAAAAAAATATATATTCACTATATGCTTTTATAGATCCTCACACAGTGGGGCTGCAGTAGCATTTGAGGTTTCTGATGTTTCTTGAATATAAATGAAGGAAAGAAAGAGCTTTTATTTGCTCTGTGAATACTGCACATGTACATTAATAAGATTTTAAGTATTGAATTAAAACATCCCGAAAGATTAACTGTATGAAATGCTCTGATGTAAGGATACAGCAGTTACCACATTCTTTATCTTTACATATATGTATTGGCCATGTGTGAGACAGTAGAGTGTAGAGCCACTATAGCAATACTACAGTATGTTAAGTATGTATGTCAGCTTAAAAACTGTCAAGTGCATTAGATATGCAGGGTACTGAGCGCCTTTTTATTCTCTTGGTGGATCGGGCCCATACTAGTGTGTTATATTAACCATCTCTATTACACACATAAAGTCCCTAAACCTTCCCAAGTTAAGCAGAGTCACTTCAGTCTCTAAAAAATGATTGCACACTTGAATACGTAGGAGAACACTTTGTTTGTAAAATGCTTTGATAATAAGTCCTAAGCAGAGCTTTCAATTTAAACAGCAGTAAGATAGACTGGAGGCCTGTACACAGTTGTATCAGAGAAAATTGTGAGTGAAGTTCTAAGATCTAAACCAAAATTGTTTTCTGTTTACCTTCCTGAAAACTATGACCGGCACAATTTTTAACAGCTGAAAATGTGCCAACCATTAATATTTTTAAAAGGAAAACTACAGAATTTAACCTAATTCCTGGGATTTGGTGACTTCAGATTCTATTTTTGAATGTGTCCTTGAAAATCAAGCAAATAACTGTGTCCTTATGAGACTGTATCCATTAGTATTTTTGTTAATTTATATGATTCTTGATGTATTTCATATGATCAGAATATTATAAGAAAAGAATATCATATATTTTCTCAGTTACAATTAATAAACAGATCTTTAACTCAGATTTTGGGCAACCCTGAATTTATAATTACCATTTTGATTTTCATTCTATTCACACAAACAAATGAAAATATTTCTTAAATATAAATACCTGAATAGAAGATAAATGCTCACTAAATTGACTACAACAGGTAAGGGCCCCAAGTGTTCCCATCAAATCCAAAGTAAATCTCTTTGAGCTCTCAGGAGTTTAGATCTTTCATAAGAAAAACCTACAGTCAGCTTCAGTGTTTTTTCAGTTGTCGTATTTTATCCTCTCAAACTTAATTGTGATGAAGTCTAGCCTCCTGTATCCCTTAGTAAACGTTGTTGGGTGAAAATAACTGCCTTTATGGATCTTTCTTTCAGCTCTGTTTTCCATTTAGCTGTAGGCAGTGCTGTGGAACAGCGGCAGACACAGCACTGTTGCAGAGCTGGCAGCACACATCAGTACTCATGGACTCCAGGGTGCTTCTATGAATATACCAAAGTAATCTGTTTTCAGAGTAACTGAAATGCCTTACAAATTTTAAAGTGGCTTTTTTTTTGTTAGGAGTGACAAAAGATATAGTCATTAACACTCAGGATAATTTTTCTTTCTTTTGTGGTTGCATAAGAGATGATCAGAACTATTTTTTTTTCCTTGTTCTTTCCCATGGTGCTTTCTCTCCCTCTGACTTCCATAAGCCAGGTGTTTCAAATCATGTATTTTATTTTTTTTATTACTAAACCATGCCTATAATAAAAATCTTCAAATAAAAGATGGAACAGTTATGTCAAAAGCCTGTAACTAAATTCAGGTTGCCTGTTAGGAAGCCTTCATACCCCTTTAGCCACTAGAAGGTATATGTGATGACTGAGAAAGCAACCTCTGACCCACTGGCTTTTTCATGCTCTAACTAGTAAGTAGGAAACAACAGGGGTTGAGAGGAGCTCTATGAAACAGTGCCCGTCAGAGCATGACAAATTAGAAAATGGGCTCTCCTGTATTCTGTAATGACAAGAATATTTAATAGGCTATGTAGGGGGTACATTAAAAAAAGATGTTAGATAGCCTGAAAGTACACTCCTGGGGTGAAGTCCTAGTCCCTCTTGAAGTCAATTGCAAAAAGTTCCATCAGATTGAATGGGGCCATAATTTCACTCCTGGTGTACAACCAAGCGAAAGCATCTATTTAATCTTATAATAGATAGGAATTCCAATGTATGCTTTTTGATTCTACACAAAACACTAAAAATACCTGTTTAGGTGAGATGGCATATGCCTTTACAGCTCCTGAGGCTTAAACTAAACCAAACCAATTTAATTTTGTCTTCCTACTTCACCACTCTCCAAATGGGAGTCTGTCTTTAGATGTAAGGTGGTGAATTATGTCAGTTGCACTTTTTTATTTCACAATTCAACAGGGTGTAGAAGACCATAAAGTAGATTATTGAAGATTGGCCTGCAAGAGTGCAAAATAAAATTTATCTAAGTCGCCTTTTCCCCACTCTTGGCTTATAACTCCAACATTAGTAATTTTGCTCTCACTGACATTTACAAGAATTGTGACTGCAGAAAGACTGAAAAAAACTATTGTAAAATAGTGATCTGAGGGCTGGGGTGTAAACTTACGAGCTGTGTTAAAGTCCCTTCTCTTACAGTAATATCTTGGCGAAGACACATTGGACTCAATTTTTAAAGATGTTAGGCTTCAAGAAATACAGAGAGGCACCAAATTAGATTTTCAAAAAGCATGTAAGGTATGTAATTTTTTTTTAAACTTCTATGCTGACTTTACAAAATGGGGAAAAATGTAGAAATTCCTCAGATAGCTGTAACAGAACTTTCATACCTTACATGTGCCTCATAGTTGTTGTGAAATATTTTTGTACATAGAACTCATGAACATCTTAACAGTCGGAAGAGAAAGACAGTAAGAAACGGATCCATAATTTTAATATTTTTCCTTCGAATGAGAAATATCTTATCAATCATTTCTATCTATCTATCTATCTATCTATCTATCTATCTATCTATCTATCTATCTCTCTATCTATCTATCTATCTATCTATCTCTCTGTCTCTCTATCTCTCTATATATATCTCTATAGATCTATCTATCATCTATCTCTCTATCTCTCTCTCTCTCTCTATCTCTCTATCTCTATCTCTATCTCTATCGATCTATCTATCTATCTGTCTATCTATCTGAAGACATGTTGGGGGGTAAAGTAATAAAATATGAATAAAGTCTGCTGACTTGACCTGAAAATGATTATGTTTTCACATGCAACATTAATTACTATTGGATTAGACTTGTGTGCTATTTATCAGTCAGAAGTGATGTACGGGAAAAGGAGGAATGGAAGAAATCTTAGTCTAATTATAATTCTTTCTAAGTGACTCAGTATGCTTTACATGTCTGTTTTCTTTAATCTACTAGTGTAAAAATCCTTTTTTGCAAACTGCTGAAGAGTTCATTTCATTAATCCTTTAGGAAGAGTTTCTGTCAGATGCTTTAACTAATGGCTCTTCGCCCCTGGATGAGTTTGAAAGGAAAACATTATTTGGATCAATAATTAAACACCTGAGTTGGGGGTTGCTTTTTAAAAAGGAATTATATATTATTATTCTTGTCAACCTTGTTTGGCATTGACTAGTGACTTTAGAAATACTGTTATAAGACAAATCTTTTATTTGCCATTGGCCATTTCCTTTAAACTTAAATGTCCTAAACAGTCTGCTTTAGAGAACATAGTTTCAAAGTGCTCTTTAATCACCACTATATTAACTACTGTCAGTCACCAGCCGCTGTCATGAATATTTAATATTGAGATGACTGGAGTTTTTTGAGGTTTGTACTAACCATAGGTAAGTAAACAATTACAGTCCAGCAAATCTGTGCATAAAAGCCATAAAACATAAATTGAAACAGCTTAATTTTTTCTTTTTTTTTTCAGTATGACAAAATCTCATTTATTAATTCTCCTCTGCAAATGAGTTCATCAATTATGAATAGTGAACACTGTTATTACTACTTTAAGACAGATTTTAATGTTCTTACTCATACTGGACAGCACTTCACTGTGAAGCAGTTTCATTATTGATTTTAATAGGTCTATTTATTAAGGTTTTTTCAATATAAGTAAAGATTTAACTATTAAGTATCTATTCACATAGTCTAATTAGGTATTTTAAGAAGGAACAGCTACACTAGTATTTTACTACTGACCTGAAGTGCATTTTTGAATGGAATATCTTGAACTTCCCATTTACTGCTCTTTGGCTCATAAAACAGAGAATTATTAGAGCACACAAATATTATTTTTCTTGGATTAAATTAAGACAGCAGTAATGGGTATTCAGTCCACAGCTACTCTCCGGATTACACACATAGACTCTAAAACATGTTTAGCGAAGACACAGAGTCCTCGATACCACCTGTTTCACTCTATACATCTGCTTCTTCTGGGCCCCTTATTAGCACAGACATATTTCTAATGCTCTCTAACCACTAATAGGCATTTAATCTAGAAGACGAAAATAAACCCAGTCTAGAATAAAACCTCTGAATTGTACATAATATGAATGCTGTACCCTTTGAGAATTTATTTGCATTGGCCCACACTCTTTATTAGTTAGAAAATAAAAATAGAATCCTAAGTTCCCCATATGCTTAATGGAGATAGAGTGCTGATTCAGCAGTGGCAAGTCAGTGATATAAGGAAAACAAAGCTGGTGCTTTTCTATGCCTACTTTACTCCTTTCTCTTTGACTGTGAAGGAGTAACAGTGCAAAATAATGTAGAAAGACCTCAGGCTGAACAGTTCTGAGATACTCTGGCATGATATGTTTCAAGCAGAGAACTGAACACCAAGCTGTCATCAGGAGCTGTAAAACCATAAGTATTTCCCAATTATTGTTTCCTGACTTTTAAACACTTTATGTCTCATTATCATTTTAAGAGATTGGTACTCTATCTACTTATTTCTCAATGTCCAGCCACTGAACTTCTGCTCACCGCTAGGTTTCATTCTCTCAAAATTTATCTCCATCAACAGCTGATTCAGCTGTTCGCCTAACTGATGGGGTAGAAAGCTTAAATGGTGAAGGAGAGTGAGAAGAAAGGGAAATAAGATGAAAATTCAGGGAAAAAGTAAGCCAGATTTGCTTCTGAGAGAGAGAATCAGCGCTTTTTAAATGTTCCTGTCCCTACGTAATATATTGTTCCTATCCCCATTGTTCATTCTTACTATTATATCACAATACATATATATATAAATGGCATTTTTTATTCTGGCTTATTTTCAGGTCTTGAAACTTTTCTTGTCTTTGAATACTTCTTTGGGGTTTTTTTTTCCACCACTTGTTGTGACAAAAGTACAAGGGAGAGGTAAGCCATTGTAGGAGAAAATTGAATATAAATACTATTTCACAGCTATGTTCTATGCAGGAATATGGACATAGAGATAAGGTTTGAGGAACAAGAGTCTCTGTCACAAAGAACATCTTTCTTATTTCACAATATTTGCTAAAATAAGGAACTCAGCTTATCTCTGCCATAGGATTCCACTGATTCTGAATTTTATATAGTTAGTCCGTGTTCAAGTTGTCCTCAGTGACACTTCATATACATAACACAAATATTATTTATACTTTGCTCTTAAGAAAAAAAATCACTTCAGGTGATTATAAAACCATGTGGGGTCAGAGGAGAGAAGGGAATAGATATTTGAATAATAATTGTGATTTCAGAAATAGAGGGAAATTTACACTCTTAAGATTGTTAGACACTTTTTTCCTACAAATCTCATTACTACAAATACAGTAAACAGTTGCTTTGATCTTGATTTTTTAGATGTGGAAACATAGTTTAGTATTTAGACAATTCATTGTGAGGAAAGACACAATGAAGAATAGCAACATAACAAAAAGTATTTTCTTCCTAAAGAAAGGAGAAAAATTTATAAACTCTTTGTTAAAAAAAAAACACAACTAAACAAACAAACAAAAAAGACATTAAAAAAGGGCAATTAAACAATCCAGACTTCCAATTCAGTCACTGTGACACTTATTTTAGACAGCTATCATATCAGATTTTGCAATTATTACTATTATTCATGTCTTATTCTCAGATGCAGCCACAGACAGGAAATGGGCCATGGCTTAGTATTTGTTTCTAGTCTGCACCCTAAGTCACCAACTGAACATTTTATTTCCAGACTATAGATATCATGGCTTGATAGTCCCTGGGTTCCCAGGCTTAAAGGAAAACCTCCTGAGTTCCTATATGTCAAGTAGACAGATCAGTTACAGGCAGCAGCAATTGGAAATCTGCTTGTAGCTACCTCAGCTTGTAACTGCTGCTTCACAGCTGAGTCCAGAGCCAAAGTACATGAGTATTCCTGCTTTGCTTTATGTATTGAAGGTGGCAGCTTGTTGTAGTTTGGAATTATTATGTAAATTCTCTCTCCTGCCACTAACAGCCCAGGCCAGCAGTTAACAAAGATGGTAGTTAAATGTTGATCACCGGGGTGGAGGCAGGTTGTCTCTTTTGTTTCTGGGGACATTTTTTTCTTTCGTAGCTCGGCAGAACGCTTGGAGCGAGATTTTGTGTGTGTGTGGGTGCTGGGGATAGAAGAAGCTGTCTCCTGGTTGCTGCTGGCTGCCCGGACCTGATCAGCTT
>JAWWLZ010000001.1:64544743-64570317 GCA_035041345.1 Poliocrania exsul
TGTTTGTTTTTTTTTTTTGGTGGGGCTGTGGTTTGCTCTGGTCTGTGTGTGTATATATATATATATATATATATATATATATATATATATATATAAGTTAAGGACAGTTATCCTTCTTGTATTAAAGTTCCTTTTTTTAAATTTGATAAAGAGTGGCGTGATTATTTAAAGGAGGAAGCCCCCTCCTCCTCTTGTGAGTAAACATCTTGGTTTTTCCCCTCAAACCAACACACAGCTAAAAGTATGAATTCCCAGTTGAACCTGATGACCAACTGCACTTCCTAAGTAATGCATGCACCCACCTAGGTGAAATGCAGGCTCAAGTGTGAACCAGCACTGTTAACTAATCATAAACACTATACTAGTGCTACTTTAACTCCAAGATGGAAAGAGTCACGTGGACTCTGAGAGGACACTGCAAGTTAAAGCAAGAAAATTAGAATTTCTTTCACAATGGTAGTGGTAGTTTCAGTTGCTACTTTTCAACTGAAAGGATCACCACCCTCACTTGTCCTTTTTTTCTGTCCAATAACTGTCATTTAGATACAGCAGATAAAACCATTGTCTTGCCCAACTAAAAGTTAAGATTTAATATCAGAACATTTACCAGCACAAAACTTTAATCATACACCTTAAATTAGGTTCTTAAAGAAGGCAGACTGTATCACATATCATTTTCAAATCTAATTACAGATTCTGAGGTTGGTTCTGAGATGAGAGAGGAGTAAGAGCTTTTATAAAACAGAAAAGAATACGCACATTCATCAGTTCTTAATATTCAAGCAACTGGTTGAATATTTTGATGATGTTCAAACTGCTGAGCAAGCTGATCAGTTTAGTGCCAGCCTCTCTCTCACTGTAAGGAAGACAATTATTTTGCAATTCTAAAAGGTCAGGAAACAAGTTAAATACAAATGATTTGCAGGACATTACACACAGAAAATAAAATGTACCAAGAATCTATATGCAGAATCACAGAATCTAAGAATGGTTGGGATTGGAGAGGATGTCTGGGGATCATCTTGTCCAATCCCCCTGCTGAAACAGGTTTAACCTAGGTCAGATTGCAGAGGACTGTGTCCGGGTGGGTTGTGAATATCATCAGGGAAGAAGACTCCATAACATCGTAGGGCAGCCTGTTCCAGTGCACACTCTGTCACCCACACATAAAGTTTTTCCTCATATTCAGATGGAACTTCCTGTGTTGAAATTTGAGCCCATTGACCCTTGCCCTGTTTCTCAGAAGTACTGAGAGGAGTATGGCCCCATTCTCTTGACACATGCCCTTAAAATATTTGTATCTATTGATGAGATCCTCTCTCAGTAGTATCTTCTCCAGGCTAAATGGTCCCAGCTCCCTCAGCCTTTCCTCACTGGAGAGAGGACCCAATCCACTAACCATATTCATAGCCCTCCTCTGAACTTGCTGTGGTAGTTCCTTGTCTTTCTTCAACTGGGGAGCCTGGAACTGCACACAGCACTCCAGACATGGCCTCACCAGAGCTTAGTAGAGGGACAACATCACCTCACCTGATGTGCTGCCCACACTCTTCCTATGGCAGTCCAGGATACCACTGGCTTTCCTTTCAAAGATGATGGAGACTGGCTTAGCTGTAACATCTGTCAGCTCCCTCAGCACTCATGGGTACATCCCATTGGAGCCCATGGATTTGTGGTTGTCAGGTTTGCCTACATGATCTCAAACTCATTCCTCCTTGACCAAGGGGAAGTCCACTTTTCTCCACACTTTCTCTCTTCCCTCCAGGATCTGGGATTCCTGAGGGCTGGCCTTATCAGTAAAGACCAAAGCAAAGAAGGCATCCAGTAACTCTACCTATTAATCTGCCTACTCCCTCAACTACTACAGAGTTGTTTCTGATTTGAATAAATCAACAGGACTATCACAGAAGGCCAGTCTTTGCATGATTTTCTGAAATGAAAGAAAGCTTAAAGCAAGTATACATCAGTCTGCTTGGCACCTGTTCTTATTGTCATATCTTCAGCTGTAACACAAAGTAAAGTATCAAGCTACCTTGACAGCTGCCAGGAGCCCACACCTCGGTAAATGACCAATGGTTTTATAACAACTGAGATGAAACAAAAAAAATGTTCTGCTCTTTAAAACACTGGTCCTTCTGCATCAAATCACAGTGCTCCTGGAGGCAGAATACACTATGCCTTTCATTCTAACATGTTAAGGTTACCAATTAGTATTTTTGGTAGATATACACACTATAAGGATAATCCTATAACAGATTGGAACAGTTATTTTAATTAGAATAAAATTGTTGTTTGGCCTGGATATCTTTGATCATTGTCATGTTAACAAACTGAATAACAATGAACTCTTCGAACAGCAGGCTCTGCTGGGATTTCTGCAGCATATAATGTCCAACTACAGCTAAACCCACTAAGCCAATGTTTTTCTTTTTTTATGAACTTTTATCATAAAGGTAAATGTTATCAAGTACATTACACATTAAACAACATCAATGACTCTTAAGTCTTTTGCAGAGAATTGTCACTGTCAAAGGCTAATCTTCTTTCCTTTTATCATTATTTTTCTGCCCGACAAAAGGCACTGATAGGGTTTATACAAATACAAGCAATGTCTGCTCACACTCATTAAACTTATCCTACTTATCTGGGTAACTAGAGACAAAGGTGCAATCAAATAAAGCTTTCCATCCCAACAACACGTGAGTAGAAATGCAGATGTTCTACTTATGATTTTCATTCATTTAGCTCACTTTTATGTACTTACTTTCCTACCCACCTTCGAAGAGAGAGATTAGGAAAAGACTGAGGCAAACAGTTATATAAACTCACATACATTTTAATGCTCCACTACTGCTAGCACTTTATTGTGTCTTCAAGATGCTCATATTTTCATAGCAGACATTTCAGTTCACAAGATGAACTGTTTGTTCTTTCAGTCCCCAAGTACAGCTCATCTCTGCGTGTTCTATTTGATTTAGAAAAGCCAAAAACATGTGACAGCAGGACTTCTTATCAAATAAGGCCAGTACTTTAAAGCAGCTTTAATAGCTTGAAAAAGTTAAAAAAGAAAAGCCTATCATCCTTCAAAACCCCCATAGATTTTACAAAGTGCTGGAAACAGAGTGACTTGCAGTGAGCAGGTGCTAGGCATCTGACAGAGGATATCATAAAATATAATAAAACTTTCTAGCTAATGATAAAAAAAAAAAACCTCCTACCTCATTACACAGAATGGTTAAAGCACACCACAATCTGACCTTGCAGACAGAGTCATCCAGAACTGTAAATTTGCAGTGTCCTTGACACTGCTTCATCATTGTCATCATCATCTGTCATTCCCACAAGCTCACTGTTATTGATGCACTGCCTCAAAACACAGCCACGCATAGACACCTCCCAGCATTACGCCTACTGAGCACCTTGCTTTCAGTCTCCATTTAACACAATGGGTTCCATGTCCTTTAATGCTGCAAAACCGGAAAAGAGTGACAAAGGAACCTGTGGCCAAATGAGTCCTCTCACTGTGAACACAGCAAAATATCTCACTGGAATACAAAAGAAAGGAGAAAAGTTTTGTTTTCTCCCCTTTCTTGTCTTGCTGCCAGTGCTGGCCTACTGATTCAGATCCTGCTGTGATCCTGCAGGGAGGGTTTGTAAATTCAGAACAATTTCTGTACATTTTACCAGTAGTTTACTGGATAATTTAGTATTTTTATTAGTGAAGTTTACAGATGACAGAAAGATTGATGGAGTAATAAATACTAAGGACACATTACTTTTACAGAATGATGTGGATCATTGAGGTCAAAGGCCCGATTGAACAGGATGCGTTTTAATAGAGCAAATAAAAGTACTTGGGAATTAACTACTAACATTATACTTAAAAATTAGGAGACCAGGAGAGCAGTGGCTTAGAAAAAGGACTGTCAAAGGCCCAAGGGCATTCGCAGGACTCACTGGCCCTGTCCATGCCCCAGGACCCCACGTCAAGGCCTCTGGGGCCATCAGCCCCTGCCTCACTAAATCCACAGCAGGGTCAGTCTGCAGCTCTCCATAGTCCTGCACTGTCCAGCCATGGGCACTGCTGAGCTGGATGCACCTGTGGGCCCACGACCTGGCCTCGGCCTCTTCCTGTCCCTATGGAGGTGCCTGATGGCCAGGTCTGGGGCTGCTGCTGTGTCCCCTGGCTGCCCTGCCTCTGGCTCAGGCAGTGGGACAGATGCTGCCAGACCTTGCCTGGATGGACCCCATGGGGAGCCCCCACTGCTCCCACCCCAGGGAGCCATTTGGTACCTCAACAAGTATTTGAGGATTAACATAAATTATTACTCTCAATGCTATAAGCACTTAAAATATTTTAAATTTTATAGACTTGACAGTGGTTGAAATTCTAAAAACTCAATGATAAAAAAATTATAAAAACCAGGCAGGCACGCTCCAGTAAATATCAAGAAAAGACAGGAGCCAGCTCAGAGTTCATCTGCCAGAAACTGAGTGTGTGACTTGGCCACTTTCTGCAAGTGCTTGCATACTCAGAGTGAGAGGTCAGATAGCAGTAAGTTTCAGTCTTTCAGACTGAAAAAGTCTGAAAGTAAGTCAAGTACCAAGTGACTTGAACCTGAATTTAAACAACTTCAACCTTTATTTTTCCATCTGTGTGGGTGAGTAGTCTCCGGATAACACGACCATGGTAAGGACTTGCACCACATCCTGTAAATGTCATCATAACTCACCATTACCACCTAAAGATTACTTGTCTTTTGGAAAGGTATCTTCCAGTCCAGAGGTAGGAAAATACTTGTATGGTATGAATTCAGGAATTCATGTAAAGTAACAGAGCCATCACTGGATGGATTGACTTGCCTGAAACACATCAGGTGCTTGCTCATGCAATTGGCAATTTATCCAAACTACCTGAAAGAAGGGAGAAGACTGAAAGTCACTCAAATAAAACAGTAAGGAAAGGAGTACTTTGAACATTCTTTTTCTATACATAATGATGAGCAGATCTTTTGATCTGTTCTGTTTAACTTTATAATGTTTACCTATGTTTAATTCTGTGCTGGTGCTATGCTTATGCAGCCCTTCTGTAAAGGGCTCAGACATAGCCTCACGTTTTTGTCTTTGCAAAGTAAAAAAAAAAAAATTGACTTTTCCTTGTTCTGGATTTAAATCATCTATGACTGTTAATATAATGACTTGAGAGAATAACTAAACATAAAAACTAGGAAGATGCTGGATTTGAAGGTTCAAATGGTGCAAATGTTCCATCTTCCTATATCTGAAGCTATACGAAGACTTGAAAATACAGGAAAAAATGAAAAACTAGTTCACAAAGGATGCAAACCTCACTTCACTGAGCATAGTATGGAGACTGATAATGGGTATCACATTGTCATTGTGATTGAACTGTGTATTGCAATTACCATATTTTACTAAGTATAACTTACATTCTTATTGTGTTTTCAGTATATTTTGTATCACTCCACTAAATCAGAAATCCTATGTAACAACAACTATATTCAAATAAGTAAATTTGATATAAACATTAACCCTCCACATGTAGAATACCTAAAGGAACTTGATCAGAGAGCATTGAACTCTGACACTTTAATAAATTTAAATCTCTTCAGGAACCACCTGCAGCTCTTGATACTGAGGCTAATTCTAAAGCTGTTTTGAATCAAAGTGGTTTCAGTTTTGAGAGAAATTATGCTAATTTACACTAGCTGAATATATGATATGTGAAGTCCACAAGATATGGAAGACTAAGCACATGCTTCAATGATTTTACCAAATTAGGATGATAATGGAAAAAAAATCACGTTTAAAAAGTATGCTTACCTGATTTCAGACATAAATACAAAGGAAACCTTGTAGCTCCTTCAGAGACTGAGCTGAAGATAAACTGCTGAATAGCAAATCACATATGCAGGAGGATACAGTGCAACATTAATGGCCACAGGTGCTTTACAATAGTAATTCAGAAGTTTGTTTGTCTGCTTGTTTTTGGGGTTTTTTTTGTGTTTTGTTTTGTTTGTTTTTTTCCTGGTAACTGAAGTAGAATAGTTCTTTCTCTAAAATTGGTTTGTATTTAAAAAAAAAAAAAAAAAAAAAAAAAAAAGATAATCTCTTTTTGCTAGCTCCCTAGCACTTTTTTATGGAAACAGCAGCCCTTCAAAAAGTGGAACTGATTGCAGGAAAGGACAACTTTATCACAGTTTCTTTAAATGTATGTTACCCTGGAAAGGCTGCAGTCTAGTTAAACTATGTTCATGATACTTATCTTTCTCTGCAGCATTGAAGGGCAGAGGCATTCTGTGAGCTTAGAATAGAAATTTCACTGACAGTGTGAAAGCCTATGAAAATCTCACAGGTCATATTCTCTCTCACAGAGATCTCCAACTCTAAGAGAAACACCTTTCTCCCTCTAAAACTAAATAGAATCAAAGAAATCAATAAAAGTGAAAATAAACACAAAACCTAACAATTAAGCTCCTTCTGCTCAGAGCGGAAGAAAATAAGAAGATTGGCAACAAAATTTCAAGTTTCCACTAAGATGATTGACAAACATCTGCTAGATTATCATAGCACGTTTGATATGGCTGTGCCAGTTTTGCCATCTTAGGCATTTCAACAAGAAATTAAATTTGACCTGAACCTGTATCAACCTGACACTTCCATTCACCGAAATTATATGTAATTTATGCTGTTGGAACTCTTGAAGTTAGTCTTATGATCCCACTGAGGACACTACTGAAAGTTTGTGTACACTTACACTGCTGATAGTCATGGTAGGGAAAAAAAAAAAAAAAAGGGCAAGAAAACGATAAGCTCAGAAAACCTGTACTATTATTCCTCTGTAAGAGTAATTAACATATATTCCCAAAGGAACTATGGAAAGAAGGAAAGAAACTGAAGATTCCCTTTGGGGAGGATAGTAACTGTAGCAGGCATTAAATATGCAAGCAGCCATTACGTGTGATTAAAGATTAATTCTGTGTCATAGACAGGACTTGAGGTCATTGCAGGTCATGACTTTCATCTTAATTATCTAGCTTACTGTTTTTATTTAATTAGATTGGTTTAATGAGTCTTTGGTTATTGATGTCTGGCAGCCGAGATTATTGTGCACCATTTATTAAGTTAAAGGCTCAGCTACATAACTTCTTCTTAGCAGGTAACTTCCATAATTTCACTAATAACAATCTGGGTAAAAACTTAGATGTTCTACTGGAATTAGTGTGATGGTAGTATTTCAGTGCTACCTATTACATTAGTTGCATTGGTAACATTCTAAGTCAAAAACCATAGCACTCAATAGGTACTGTGTATTCTACTGGCCATGTCAGGGTATTTCAAGTCTTCGTGTTCTGCTCACTGTTTTTTAACACAGTATAGTCAGTCAAAATATGGAAATACTAAGTATATAAAAAATTAATTTAAATCACTCTTTTTATCTAAACTTCTTAAATATTCCATAATAGAGGTATGACCAAGACCTTCACATACTTTCAAAATAGAAAATACTGTCTTCTGTGATTTTTAAAATTTAATATTTGCATTTTGCATTTTTCTTCCCTTTAAAAACATAAAAACTAATAGTTAATTAATTCTACTTTTTTCTAAAGTTTGTCTAGCAGTCAATTAAATCACAAGGATGACTGAATCTCAGTGCAATGTGGTTTTTTCCCCTGTTTCAATTAGAGGGGTAGTTAATGAAAAAAAATAATAATTAAATAGAGCACCTGTAAGAATAAAAGAACTGAAGGGAAAAGGCATATAAAGCAAGCATAGCTAGGGGAACAGTAGATTTCCTTTCATCTTCTTCTCAGATCCTCTATCTTCCATACCAGAATGAAAAGGAAATTGCCCTGTCCTTGAAAGTCTTGAAAATAAAATCAGAACTTCAGAAAAAAACAGAAGCAGAGGACAGTTCCCTTTCTCAGTGCATCAGAAAATTGATAGATTTTCACAAGGTAAAAACTCATAAAACCATGACATAAATTTGTTCTATGAATTAAGAATGCTTTTAAGGCACATGAAATACTACGGAGGAGAACTAAGGCCATAGTGGCCCAGAATAAAATGCAGACAGCTAAGGCTTAAATAAGACTTCATGAAATTCACAGAATTAGCATTAAAATAATTTTCAGCACATCTGGTACACAAATTAGCCAGATATAGAGGTAAGCTATTAGGTAGCTTGGTGCATACTGGTCTAGAATCTTTAAGAATACAAGGAATCCCAGTTAATATAAGTTACCTTCATGATTTGTTGAAGGATGACACTAGGGGACATGAAGAATGGGGAGAAGATGCTCTAAGCTTTTTGAACTAACAGTTTTTGAAATAATGGAACATTTGTGTTACTTTCAGGCCTAGCAAGTTTTTTCAGAGATATCAAGGATGCTTTTGTCTTAGCACTTCAGAAAAGTAAAATATTTTGCTTAGGAAAATAAAAAAATCTTTGTATCAAAATATTTGCAGATGACTCAAAAGAAAAAAGATTCTAGGGAGAAAGAACAACAAAAAAAAAAAAGGTGGGATTGCATATCCTGGTGTCAGGCTTGCTATATGATTAGAAGATTTTATCCAGCAACTTTTGGGATAGACTTGTTTCGGTACTGAGACAGCAACAATAGGACAGCTATTCTTGGCCATTTATGCTTGTTATTGTTTTATGAAAACAATTATATCCAGAAAGAAAGTTAATGATTTAATGGACTCTTTATCCACTGAGACCCAAATACAGCCAAGTCAGCTGCAAGTTCTTAACTGTGCATGAAGGATGAAACCATTCTCTTGTTATGAAGTTAGTGTCCCTTCAGCACATGCTGATGTCTGAGTAACTGGCAGATTATCTCCTAATTGTTTACCTGGATAGTGACAAGAAGTTTTTCAATAGAATAAATCTGAAAATTAAAATTCAGAGGACACCAAATGCAATGGCAGCTATTAGCAATGCAATTAGAGTAGTTGATAAGACATGTTTATGAAAGTTTTTGAGACTGTGAATTTGTGCCAGAATCTGAAAAATGAAGGTCTGGAACAGTCTGAACTATAAAGCTGCCAATACAGTATCTTCTGAAAATATGGGAAAGGCACAGAGGTCTATCTGATATATCAGATAGACAAAATATTTAGGGATTATAAATTCCACCAGCTGAACAATGCGACCTTGGAGATTGACTTTGGCATAACTACTTAGAAAAGGAAAATAGTTCAAACAAGCTACTTTTCATGCAATGGCAAATACTTGTGACATGTACAACTAAGTGAATTTTGGTCCAGGAAGTAGTTTTGTACCCAAAGTTTTCAAAAGCTGAGCCTCCAATTTAATACCCTTTCTTCTCCATGTAGAAGGAAGTAAACATGACTTAAAGCTGAAAAAGTCTTACTTTAGTTATTAGATATGTAACTGAAGACCAGATCAAGTTAAATCAAAGTTTAATCACCCACAATGTTCCTCTGTCTGGGCTTATAGTGATAAATTCTTTATGCCTACCATCTACACAGTTTCCTCTATCACCTATTTTCCTTCATCAGTAATGTCCTTGGCTTCGTTCCCATCTCTTTTTCCCTTCTCAGTTTTGGAAATAAGGGTTGTGCATCACTACAGGGAACCTGCATTTAGTTTGGTATTAATAGAGCTTTACTATAAACACATGGTGCACTAAGCACAGGGAAAGAACTGATACTTTGGAGTGTATCCAAGAGCTGTTTAGTTCAACATCCTGTCTCTCAGAGAGGAAGATATAAGAAACTTACAATGACACAAATAGGGTTATTCAATCTAGAAAGCAGTGCATACTTTAACCTTTAGACTGAAATATTAATTTCAAAAAAACTGATTATAATTTGTTAAATGTGTTGTAAACATCAAGATTTTTTTTAAAAAAAACCTCCTCAATATTTGATCTAAATCACATCCTGCCTTAATCAACTCCATAAACCATTTACATGTGCATGAAAAACAACAATAAACCTATAAGCATTTTTTGGATTTCACAACACTGACTTTCAATATACTGTTCTTGTTTTTGTGTATTCAGAATCATGCAGAATTTTGTATGTGGGAATGCATGATTTATATATCAGAAAAATTACTATTATCATGTTCCTCATTTATCTTTCCTTTTGCAGTAGTTTTGGTTACTTTCAATAGACCTTTTCTACATACTTCATTACTGCATTATGTATCATTGAACCTCTTTTTGTTCTGTGATATCCCTTAAGATACAGGACAGACAGTATTACATTGTGTTCTAGAAGAGGTATTTAAAGCATTATTGTATCTCTTCTATCCTTTTCTATTCCTTATGTACAGTAAAAACTTGCCTTTCTGTGTTAATACATCCATATGTTAAGCTGAAATGTTCCCCAAGTTTTCTACCACCAGAAATTATATGTATATGGTTGTGGATTTCCTAAGTTGGTATATCCAATTTAAAAGACTGTAAATTATATTATTGAATTCAATTCTAAGCTATTTTCTCCACAGTTCTAATGTACTGTATTACATTACATTTACCATTTGTTTCAGCTCCCTTGGATATCTAAACCTCCCCCTCCCCCAATTTCTCTGTATGAACAACTATTTGAAATGAAATATGTCATCTGCAAATATATCTACCTCATTGCGTTCTGTATTTTCAGCCTATTAATATGAATATTTAAAACAAAGGTGAAAAGACCAAATACAGAATCTGAACTCAGCATCATGCTGCAGTTTTCTCATATGAAAAAAAATTATTTACATCATGTTTTATTGAATATTTCAGCTGTGGCATTATTTCACTTCACTATGTAGAATTAATTCTTTTAACAACCTGTCAGAGAAATAACAATTGTTGTGTTATAACAACATTAGCAACATTAAAAATGAAAAAAAATCTATCAATAATGACTTATGCTAGGTCACCAGAATATTCTTTCAGTTATAATCCCATATCGTCAAATAAATTAAGTACTGAATGTCTTTCAAATATTTGTTAATGCTCTGTTTTTCTCAAAACAATAGCTATTTCTTTGTTTACTTTTCACCATGTGATGAAGATAGAAAACATGTAGAAGTAAACCCAGTATAATTCAGAAATGGCCACCAGAATTCTCATTAGCAAAAATGCATAGTCCAAGGAAAATGCAATAACAGCATAATACTGGATTTGGTCTCTA
Source organism: Poliocrania exsul (assembly GCA_035041345.1). Lineage (NCBI taxonomy): Eukaryota > Metazoa > Chordata > Aves > Passeriformes > Thamnophilidae > Poliocrania > Poliocrania exsul. The sequence goes on from JAWWLZ010000001.1 coordinate 64,555,922, forward strand.
TTTTAGGTAGTAAATAGATAGGAGAAAAGTCAGTGGTTGTTAGGTGATGTATTTAGTTATTTATTCAACACTCAGGTTTCCATGTGTTGTATTAGTAGCTGATATCAAATACATTCCTGAACATAAACCATTGAAAGAGTCAATTTTCCATGTGAAGGACTATATTGAAGAAATGCTATAAACAATTTATATTACCATGTTTTCAGGGAGAAAAAAAAAAAAAGAAACCTTCCTTCTTTCTATTTTCTGATTTTACATAATGCTTTCCTAAGGGAATAGTATGAGGGAATGGGGAAATCAATTGTACATCAAACTGTAGAAACAGTAACGTATATCACTAGATTGCTAAAGTTATCAGGCAGTGAGTGAAGAGCGGACATAATTTGTTCATCAGAATTTGTCAAAACATTAAATGACAATACATTAACTCATCACAACTCTAATCACATCAGCCACTAAAATTTTGTATCTGTCTTGCTAACAGAAGTTCACCAAGCCAAACTTCTAGAGGGACAAAAATAGTGCAACATAAGTAAAAATATAGTTTTACTGAGGAGAAAAATCTACTTAGTTCTGTCATTCTTTTTTTCCCCCATGAATGTCCTGGTGGTTATTTCAGGTTAAATAAGAAAAAAAAAAAAGAGTTCCACAAAAGATCAACTCAATGTTATAGACAGAAAAAAAGGGATTATATGAAACAGAAAAAGTAATGTACTGATGGTAAGAGACTAAGTAAATGGTTTCTTGGAAGAAAACCTATCTCCACACAACTGCATAATTTGTCACACATCAAAAATAAAGATTTGTTTATTTAATAGTGAATAAACTGAATTTACTCTATGGCTACTCATAAGATTTATTTGTGTATTTTTCATGGATACTGGTGTCATAACTAGTACCAAGAGAAAGGGGTTATAAACATGCAACTTACCATTATTTAATTATTATTTCCTAGATTTTTTTTACTAATTATTTGTCATACCTTATTCTCCTTATACAACTTTGACTCTTTCTCTTATTCAATAAAAATACACCATCTGTTTTAGATTTGGTATTGACTGTATATGTACCACAAATACAAATCAGAGAGGATTTTAGCAATCTTCCCTCTATTCATAGAAAACTAAGTATACTTATTTTCTTTTTTGAAGCAACAGTGTTTTTACAGATTCAATTCTCATACTCTGGTTAAAAACATAAAAAAATATGATAGCATTTCTACAGTTGTCTGTTTCTGCTCTTTCTACTAAATACCATTTAAACGAAAAGGTTTCATCTAAACAGGAAAAGTCCATAGCACTTGTGGAAAGAAGGGGAAAAAAAAGTGAAAAAACCCAAACAAACACATAACAACAAAAACCTATATACTTCAGTTAGTTTTGGGCTTTGCATTATCTGTAAGGAATGAAACTTTCCTTCTGGTTCATGTATGAAACAAGTATTGCCTCTCTGTTTTATTCATCAGTACCAGATGAGGATCAAAGCACAAAATTTAAGATGCTAGCTCACAGAAGGAATATGTAGGGCCAAAGAAATTGAAAAGCTATTGCCTATTGATGAGAAAAGCAGTTGTATTATTCACACTCTGAAATCTTTACTTTGTGTTTACATTTATCCTCAGGTTTTCTTATATATATCCTAAAACTCAAAACTATAGATCTAATACATGAGACGATGAGATTCAGCTGAGGAAACTAAAAGAGCTTGCTAAAGATTTGGTTAACAGAAATCTCATGAAGTTCACAGCAAAATGCAGAACTATTTACCTAGGAGAGAATAAACTTGTGCACTGATAGAAACTGGGAAGCAGCTGACTGAATACCACACTGGCTGAAAATTATCTGGGTGTTACAGCAGGTTAAGTGGGAACATCATCATCATCATGGTTAATCTTTGTGAACCAAGATTTGGGAAGGGCACATGTGTGTGTGTCCTTTGAGCCTGCGCAGTAGATTTTTTTAGGTGAGGCACAGTGTGTGCGGAACTGGCCCCACCCTTTAACTTCTAAGGTTCACCTGCCACGGCTGAGCGAGCTTGGACGGCGACAATGAAGTCCTCAGGACTAGAATCTACAGCCCCTGGTATTCCCAGGAGGTCTCCTATGCAAGTACTAGCTGGGGCTGACCCTGCTTAACTTCTGAGATCTGATAGGATCGGGTGTCAGGGTGGCATTTAACTGCGTGAGCGAGAACGAACTGTGGCGAAACACATACAGGACTACATCCAACAAACTATGGTCAGCTGGTAGAGGTAAATTATGACTTTCAACTCAATCCCAGTAAGGTTGCACTTGAAATATGTGTTCAGTTTTATGTCTCATTTCGAAGGAGACACTGGGAAACTGTAAAGTACTCAGTGGAAGACAGCCAAGATAGTGAGGTGTTTGCCTGACAGAAGAAATTGATAGAGCTGTTTTTTTTCAGTCTAGGGAAGAAAGGGTTAAGAGGACAAAAAGTCTACAACTACTTGGACATCTACAACAACAACTGTGAAACTCTTGGCAATGCCAAGCTGTAGAACAAGGAGCAACTGTTACAAGCTGTGACTTATGATGTTTTCTCAGCATTAGGAAAAGCTTTTTTACAGCACTGACTCAGACCACACAGAGAAGCTGCAAAATCTCTATCTTTGGAGATTTTCAAGACTCCATTATAGAAAACCATGGGTAACCTGATATAGTTACTATTCAAGAGTCCTGCTTCTTGACTTCACTGGGGAGACTGAACTACACAAGCTCCTGAGGTCTCTTCCAACCCATATTTCTGTAATGCAGAAAATGCAGGTGAAAATATGTGTAATGTTTCTTAAAGAACAGTAGGAATAAATACTAAAATAGATGCTGAAGCTATCTGGCTATGTAAACTGTATTTTAAGCAAGGCAAGGGCACTGTGTCCTGCACTGCTAAGATAAAAGCATTTGGCTAGCTTTTTGAAGCACTTTTCTTCAGCCTTACCTAAGACTGGGAATAGTTCTCAAGAGGTTCTAAAAAACAGAATCTAAGGAACAAAACCAAAACTCAATTTGCAATTTGGCTCAAAGCTGGCATTAAGACAAAAATGATTTTTTGTAGTTATTACACATAAAGTGTTACTTTTTGAAAACACAGTACATTATTTTCACATGCAATTTGCTTAATAATTTTTATTGCTCTAAGTTATTAATATCTTATTTGCTTGGGCATAACATTTTGCTTGTGTTGCACAACACAAATAGAAGTGCCTAAATTAGAAAAAAAGAAAGGATCCATTACAAACTCAAAAATTTGGATATTGATACATGATCTGTATGATAGTTGCCAACTATGGTAATAAAATGCATACACATGAAAAAGTAAGAGTTCATATTACCATATCTAATTCTGAATTACACAGTTTTGAAGAGGCTAGGCTAGATGACCTCCAGAGTTTTGATTCCCTTGAATCTGTTAGATTATTAGTACTTATAACAAATGATGGAGAATGAAAATAATTTAAAACAACTTCCAATACTCGCAAGCTTTGTTTGTAGCTGAAAAACCACCCTGTTTATAAGCACACAAACAAGAGAAGCTTAGATGACATAAAGTGGGGGAAAAAGCCTTTCTTTTCTCTGAAATTAAAATACCTTTAAATCACTTAAATGTCAACAGAAAAGTCTTTCAATGACTGATGTTACATAACAGAGACAGTAATGTCTTGTAGTGTGGCAGGGTGAGCTAAGGACACAGCTTTATTCTGCACTCAAAATGTCTTTGGTACAGGGGTTTAGGTCAAACCCTTAATGTGAGCAAAATGTGTCTGTTACACGTTAATAGTAAGATAAGTGGATATACAGACACACAGATGCATCCTTGGCATTTATAAAACCTTTTTTCTCTCTTCATAGCTAAGACTTTCCTTCACAACCCTTTATGTCAAATCAGGTGCTATAGTGCTACATGATGGACATAATATAATGTGACAGTTTACAATGTAGCACATTATTTGGAAAATTGGGGAGAAAGGGCAGTTGTTATGAAATTGTTAGTTAAAGATATTCAGGTTTGTTTGTTTGGTAGGTTTGGCTTTTTTGTTTTATTTTGGTTAGGGTTTGGGTTTTTGTTTTTTTTTTTTTTGTTTGTTTGATTTGGTTTGGGTTGTGGGGTTTTTGGTCTGTTTTTGGTTTGTTTTACTCTCTGTGTGTTTTTTCCACTGGTTTTGTCTTGCTCTGTTTTTCTTTGTTTTTGTTTTTTTTTTTTTTAACCCATGTAAAAAAAAATCCTAAAATGACAGGTTTTATTTTAAAAAGCATAATTCATCTTTAACATGAGCTAGGGATTTTTCCATATGCAGTACTTGTTTAAAAGGTGTAAACAATTAGAGATGGGATCACTAAACAGAAATTCCTGCTAAGGAGGAAAACTTGTACATGTTGCAATGATGGTGCTTTCTCCATTCCCCTTACAGCAAATCTCCAACTAGGCTAAACTATATCTCTGTAACTACAAGATAGGAAATAAAACAAACTTAAAACTATTTTCAACTATTTTGAATGGATACAACTACAGTTCTTGCTATTTTGATGGCAAAATGTGACAAGACATTATATTAGTAGGAATATTTGCATTAGTAATGCATGAATGTATTAACTGTTAGATAGGTCAAAGATAATAAAAACTGGTTTAAACTGTGGTTTTCTAGATTTTCAGAAGTATTTATTTTGGGTAGATTTCATAACAGAAGTAGATTTCATAACAGACACTGTCAGACATTTCTCCATAGAGTTGCAATGGTGTCCACCATTATAAATTTCTATATTTCTACCATTTATATTTCCATACCTCAAGTGAAGTGAAACATTATGCAAACACATGGGCCAACAGGAAAAGATTTTCTCATTCTCTGATCAATCTTCAGAACACTACTTCAGGAAGACAACTAAGGGTAAAACTGAGAAAACTGTAAGTTATATTCACATTCTAACAGAAGTTACCATAGTACAAAAATTACAGGGTGAAATGCAACTGCTACATTCTGGATTGAATGTGGCCGACATGTATGGAATCTCTTCCAGGGTAGCTCCTCACACAACACAGCCTGCAACCTTAAGCACATACTAAAGGGTGAAACAGAGGGTGAAGTGGAGTGAAGGCAGCACAGCCAGGCTCTGCTGTAATCCTTGCAGGATGGGAAGGTACTATGTAGCCAATAAACCACACTGCAGTTGTCAGCGGAGGGTGACAGATGTCTTGCTGCTGAAACCACTGACTGTGAGGAAATCACTTTCTTTGGATGAACTCAGTTTAATTTTAATCTCATTGAAATACTAACACACACCTCCATCCCAAAGTTACTTGCCTCCAAGGTATGACAAACCCTCCCTGGGCATACACTCTACATTTTATTGACTATATCTTTAAAAGTGAAGCAAGAAAATTTTACAGTAATCAGCAACAAAAGCATGTATGATTAGAGTCACTCTAGCTCCACTTAAATATAAAGAAATAGTATAAAAGTGAGTTAGGCATGGGGAGAAGTTAGGAAAGACGCTATCATAACATCTGGGATCAGTTGGCAGGCTGAACCTGTCTTCTACCACATAGGGATGCCTATTGGGTAAGAACAATACTCTACGGACACTAAATGATCATCTCAAGCTACTTTTCATTTCATTGGTGATTAGAGCTTGCCTGTATATTGCTTTAAATTCATTTTTGCAGTTGGTTACAATCACCATCAATATTCAAACCATAATCACCATCACCCTCCTACACAATGGACCATTCAGTGGAGTCCCCATAACAGGAGGCTGACATACTGGTTGGGCACAAGGATCTTGGCTTTCCTAAAGCATGGACAAAATGATCAAACATAAAGGGGTCAAGGTAACTGCTCTTTAATGTGGCAACTACACTGTATTAAGACTGCTCTAGTCCCTTGATATCAGTGAGGATACAAGATATTTTTATTACAGCAAACTGTTGGATAAAAAAGTGTAATCTTTAGTTTGAGCAGCATAATTTTAAAAAAAAATCTCATAAACTAAACAAAGAATATTTGAAATTTCTGAAGGAACACAGCAACTTCTGAACACACAGAAAAATGAACCATTCTGTAACCAATGTAACTGAAGAGAGTAGAGATTTTCAAGTATACTGAAAGGCTTTTTTCCCATTTCAGTTTTATATCAATACAATCCCACCTCTGGAAGGGAATCCTTTATTTTATTAATTATCATTGCTATGATTACTGCAAAAATATAAACAGCTCACTCATTATGCATCTGATCATAATCTGTTCATTCTACCACAGTTCAGTATCCATTCAAGCATCGCAGAAAGTGTATTATTACAACCATGAATCTTAGGTGGCATTTTGCAGTTCATCTCTTGCTACCTTCCATTAACAGCCAAATAATACAATATGATTAAGTATGCATGTCTCCTTTGAAATTATTTAAATTTCAGTCTTCTGGTATGATCTAAAGCTCTAATAATTTAAATGGGGACAGACATCTGAAATGATACATAAAAAAACTGGTACCAAGGATTATCTTAGACTTACTGACTTTTTAGAATTTATTATTTAATATGATTTTCAGAGATTATATGTCCCCAAAGTTGATTTTTTTTCAAAAAAGTGCCCAAAACTCAGGGTACTGTAAAACTTTTGTATTTATTTTAATCAGGGGTTTTTTGAAGTTCATACACATATACTTTCAGGAAAGCACAGCTGAATTCTGTGAACACAATACTTTGAACCTCCTACAAATTTAGAACCTCTGAAAAAAAGAAATAAACAAAAACAATATTGTTGGAATTACAGTGGATTTTTAAGTTTTCCCATAATAAAACACCAGAGAATTCCAGGGTTTATATTTAAAAAATTTAATCGTGGTAGCTGATTCTTTTAGTAGATTTAGAGTGATCACTTAGAAACAAATAGGGAAAAAATATACCTGAGCATCAGCCTGACATTGTCTAGCAGAATAATCTTTCTTTATATTTTAGGTTATTCACAAGCTCACTGCAAGGATGTTGAATAGTGTAGCAGCATGAATGTTTATATCTCTGTGAAAGACACTCACTACTGACTAACACCCCTGCATTTTCTATTACACGATGTCTAATTAAGCCCCATGATGCCACTCTCAAATCTGACAAAGCAGAGATAATTCTTGACATTTTCAAAAACTTGGCTTGTGTTCCCCTTCTTTTTACAGTGACACAAGCTGGGGCGTCAAACTGATAATGACATTGCAGCAAGTTTCTGGTTTTTTAGTCTTACTCAGAAGGAATGGAATCACACAGACCCTTATTTGCCTTTGCAATCTTCAAGCACAGAACTACGGCAGCCAAAAGACCAAATTTTGCCCTTACTTGCCTCAGCACAACTCCCATCAAAATCAATTGAAATTATGTTATGCTACCCAGGGAGTGATTGGGTCCATAGCACACAGAGAGAACTGTCACAGCACATATGAGGTGAGAGGTCACATCACTTCAATTGTCCCTATCTTTCAGCACTAGGCAAACATCAAGAGACAAACACAAAGCAGTAAAATAGCAATAGTAATACTCAGTGTCCTGATACTGTCTGTGTCACTTCTAATCCTCTAATCCAGCCATAATGCAGAATTTTCTCTACCACATTTGGTGCCTCACATCCACCTTTCCTGGGCAGCAGCAGGAGGCAGACCAGCAATATTTGGAGTCTGTCTTTAATTGGAGATGTACCTCTTTAAAATGAAAACTGGCTTTTCAAATAGAAGAATAAGGACAAAGATGAAAAAAAGTCCTGCATATGCTCCTGAAATTATGAAAATTAACAGAGAAGAATGTGCTTTCCCTTTCTAAAAAGAAGAATCATGTCTTCACTGTTTTGTTTGCATTACTTAAAGAACATCAACTCCCCTTTCCCTGTTCTGGCTAATAACTGTGTTATTTATTTTTCTGTTTGCTATGACACTAGCCAGAGACTAAACAAGATCAGTTTCTCCATTAAAAGAAATCATATACATTTTTTTCCACAGATGTCCTACAGTGATTAAGAACTGGCTTAGAGAAAACAAAAACAAAAACAAAAACAAAAAAACCCTACACAATAAAACTCAACTAAAAATACAGAAAGCTATACAAATCTTATTAGTATGTGATTTAAGAAATCACAATTTGTTATTGTGTTTCTCAGTCTCCTGGAGTTAAGTCTAATGCAAAAATCATTAGTATTTTTAACTGTAAATTCCTGAGACCTGTGTACCAATAGCAAAAAGTCTTCCTTTTCTACAATTTTCTTCTAGAAATAGCTTTAATACAGTTTGACAAGAAACATCATTTGTTCAAACTGTGTCCCAATTCACCCTGTAAACACAGACAACAAAAACTAATTATTTTCAACCCCAACATCTACCCAACTATATTTATTGAAACGAGACACTAAATTGGTGGAAAATTACATCTTACATTGGATTTTATGCTTATCACAATTTTCCCCTATCTTTCTTTCTATATGTTTGATTAAATCACTTCACATCTTTTAGAAGCCATAAGTTACAAAGAAAAAAAGAAATCAGCGTAGAAAGATTTAACATATATAAAGATTGTTACCATTGGAGCTATGAAAGTCATTTAAACAGTAAAGCTAAAGAGCACACAGTAATCCAATTTATTCCTGAGTGAAAGTAGAGTTTCAGCAAACATCTTCTCTCTTCCAACATGAATTTATAGATTAAAACATAAAGCTATTGGCAGTGAGTTTATTTTTCAGTTTGTTTATTATTAAGGTTCTAGTGAAAGCAAGTGCTGGGCAGCCATGAAGTAAGGAAAGGCTCCTGATTTTATTGTCTTGAAAAATTCTCTGATCAGCTGTAATAAATACAGTTCATTGGGATTTCATTTCAATGGTTTTTGGTTTTTTTAAGAAACTGCATATGGGAAGTCCACTTTCTAAGAAAAAGGGTAAAGAAGCTTCAAAGGAAGATGTAATAAACTTAATTTAATGCAAAACAATAAGGCACAGTGGCTTGTTTTTACTGTTTCCTCCTATGTTTATATTGTGCATCTAACACTCCTACATTTAAATGGTCAAAGACATTTCCTATAGGACACACACACTGACATGACAGTGATTTACATCCTTTTGTAAAGAGACTATGTGTACTCTTGATATCAGTTAAGTTCCAGGCAGTATAACAGCCTAATAATCTTGACTAGAACAGGCAAATCTATTTGCATGTATTTGTAGACTCTGTTAAAATCCCTACTGTAATGTGAAGTAAAATACTGTTCTTCACATTATTTCAAACAGGCCACAGGAACTACAGGCCTGAAAATCACTGTTCACTAAGGAAAGGACACACATAAGAAGTTTTACAAATACAGTAATATGGCATATTTTTCTTTCATCAAAGATAACAGTAAAAAGGTTTCTGTACGAACTGTTGAACACTGTGAAGAAAGACTGCAGTTTTCTCAAGAAATTTTACAGGACTATTTGCATGGTAATGAAAAAGGTGAGTCCAGGATTGATACATTTCTATTTATGTGTTTTTCAGATCAAATAATTGGTAGAAAAGATTCAAGCGAACTGTTTTCTTGAGTCTTTCTTGAGTGAATCCTAGCAATGACTACCTTGATTTGACAGCTTTTCTGTTCTTAGGCAAAGCTGCATGACAGTCATCCACAAAAGCATTTGATTAGTTTATCATTACCTGTGTCTGTGTTTAGCAGAGCCTCAGTACTCAGTGAAATTTGTCACCGTATAATGTGAAGTGTGCAACTCTGTTGCTCAAGTTACTCCTAAGTTCTTTCAACATTTTACAACAGTTTCTTTCATCACTGAAATCAGTTTAGATCATCTGGAAAGTACAATATTGGAGTTAATTTTTAAAGCAGAGAGAATTCTGGGAATATTTGGAGAAGTAAGTTGCAATAAACAAATATTAGACAGTAGAGCTGAAGAGAGGGGGATGAGAAAATAGCAGTAAACCAGTATCCTACGATCCACCCTCGAAGGGGACGGTAATTCAGGTTCTTGTTAATATATCCCTTGGGGAGGATTAGAATGAAATGACACTAAATGACCAGCATTTATGAATATAGATATATAAATATATTTATATAGAGAGTTTATTTTAGAGCAATTTGGTTGCAATTAAGAAGGTCTTTAGCTGGTTTGATTATTATATATAAGGAAAAGAAAGAAAGAGAAAGAAATTTTGAGAAAAGATACCACCACCTGCGGATCCAGCAATGAGACTTGATTGTTTCAATTTCAATGTCCATTGGTGCAAGTGATGGTCAAAGTCTTGATGCCTCAGGTGTGGGGGGAGTCCATGAAAGCCAAAGTCCTACGGGTTAATATACATTCAGATTTACTTGGAAACATCCAGGTACCTTCCCTGGGAGGGAAGTTTTACACTGTCTGTTGCAACACTGTGGATCATGCACAGTGCTCTGGTGGAAGGCCCCAGAAAGGAGTCTGGGGGCACTTCAGGGATTTTTGATCATTTATGACCCCTTCTATGGCATGACAGCTGCCGCTTATCCCAGTCAGTGTAGCTGAGCCAGTTATGCCCCAGCAGAAGGGATGAATACCTTTAGGCCTATATGCAAATGTCCGGCACTTCCCCAGAGGGAGTTTTCACACCTGAGTCAATTCTGTAAGGGAGGATATCAGCATGATAGAAAGCATTAACCCATCTAGAAGCATCTGTTTCTTTTCAACCTCTTCCCTAATCTGGCTCAAAACCCAGCTTGTTGCTAAAAAAAGTTGGTTTGTTGTGGTTATCCTCTGATGCTCACACCCTCTGCACTTGGGCCGCTACCTTGCACATGGTCACAAAACACCCACTGCTTTTGCAAATGACTGATTGCTTGAACCATTAACCACTTACATTTCAGTTTCTCAAACAGCATTTTCAAAAGATCCCTATGAGCGTCACTCATGCATTAGTCCCAATGGACTGTGACTATCCAGCAGCAATCATAGCATACGTTTTGTCATGTCATATCCTAAAACTGAAGGATAATACCCCTCTGATAACAAAAATATTGCAGTGCATCACCTGGTAAAAGCATGCTTGCAAAAAGAAATATCAAGTAGTCAGTAGTAATAGCTTCAAAAGACAGAACAAACATTGCTTCACCTATTGAATCAGAAATGACAGAATGATTTTTGGAGTAAGCTTTTGTAAATCACTGTTACCTTTATACAGTAACTTCAAACTCAAGTCTTGCCCCACAAAGCCACAAACAAACTTTGTGAAGCTATCTGTTTCATGTTGGACAGCTGATGTCTCATTTCTTCTCATAGAAGACTAACTTGGAAGGATTTAATTCAAGATAATACAGCTTTGCATTGTAGATTTTTTTTTTTTTAAATTTTGTCACATTAAAATTTTTCGGCACGGGAACCAGTCAATCTAAAAAGTCTGGTACTGTGTTACTATACACAGTCAAGTAGCTCCCAAGACATCTCACAAGAAGGTATTAAGTTAGTTATTCTGTGATGTACTGCATTATGTTCTAACATTCATTTGTCTAGGAAAATTATTGTTCTATCCTGTATTTCCTAAATAATAAGTTTACAAGCTTTAATCTGAATGACACTTCATTTAGCTTAAGCAAAGATACTGTTCCTTCCAACAAAATTAATATTTTAAATCTGTTCTATTAGGACTAATAATAAACAAAAAATATGCAATTTCATACTGAGAAAAATATCCTATTTTTACTAAAGGCAATAATATATATATGAACATAAATAGCATGGGTGAAGATTCTACTACTACATTTATATCTACTTGTAAAAATCTATGTCTTGGACCATATTTTTCTAATCCCAACCACCTCATGTAGACTAGCTGACAGTACACTGAATTTAAGGAGAAATAGCAGAAGAAAAATGTGGAGCTTTGCCACAGTATGTCTGCTTGCTCATCTTTTGCTAGAAAGTCCATTTTAGCAGTTGGTTTTGTTAAGTCCTGGAAAAAATTTTTTGAGGCTGGAACTAATGTAATGCTAGGGGATTATGATGGCTTACTACCACAGAACTTGAATTAAAATAGAAATAAAAAAAACCACTAAACTAAACTAAACAAAAACCACAAATCACTAAATGTTTTACTGAAATTGCAGTTTACTTTTTAGCTGTTGAAAATTTTCTAAACAAAGGCAATCCAAGTGTAGAAGCCACAGGGATTGGAGCCCTCCTTTGGGACGTCTGCATAGATCATGCAATGTCACCCTCAGACTCACTCCAGTTTCCTCCTTCACTGATCCTTGACCTGTCACAACCACCTGGCAGTGCAGGAGAAGCATCTCTTGAGTCAGACTCAAGCACAAGAGAGTCCAACCACACTGCTCTAAGTCACTACCTAGTGTTCAAATAATGCCCTAAAGCATTTAACAGTGTTTGACATTTTTACTGAACAAGTTGTTGTTGTTGTTGTTGAAACAGTCAGAAAATGTCAAGATGAGTATATTCAGTTTGATATACAGAAAAAATGGATTAGCATCAATCTAAGTGAAAAGAGATTTAAGTTTATGATATGCAACTTCTGCTCTAATTTTAACATAATTTCCTTAAGCTATGATATATTTAGCTTATTTTTTTAAAAAACTTCTTGACAAGCAATTGTCTCAAAATATAAGTGACAAATATAAATAGATCTTCTGATATTACGTATGCAAAGTCCAGTGAATTCCTGGCTAATTGTGAGGATACACTGACTGAGAACTATAAAATAGCCATACAAGGAAAGAAACGTACGTTCCAATCCCTTGCTGTCCCTTTGTTATTGCATACAGTGAAGCTGCACAAAAGATACAGCTATAAGATTCAATTCATTAATGATTTCTTTCTTAATGAAATAGCTCTCAAATTCTGTCTGAGGAGAAAGACAGCCGCCTCTACAACTGGATAATTCCCCTTCACCCTAGTCCCCATTTAACTAATTAAATGTTCTTTAGAATTTGAAATCACTGAGTATAACAAAGCTCCTGAGAATCATAAGCAAAGTCAGGAGGACATCTCAAACACAGGAATGGTTAGTATAGGACAGTCTAGGGAGTACATGATGCTTTCAGTATCATTTTGTACTGTACTTTAGGGTTTTAATAGCCCTCTCAGCAACGTTGCACCAACTGCTAATCAATACCAATTATTTTTCTCACCATAGAAACGGGGTTTAGTTAACCCCTTGAGTGCCTTATACTGAAATAGAGGATATATCTTTCACATGGATGAAGGAAACATCCACTATAATGAAATTATTTCTGTAACAAAAGGGCTTCTACATCCAAATGTTGGATGAACATATAGTCATTCAAAAAATTACTCTGGTACATTAGCTTAAGGCCACATTTCTAAATCATAATTTAAATAAACAAAGCACACATTGTATGCTGCTATCATCCTATACTTACAATGAGCAAAGTGGGAAAGGCTCCCACCCTTGGGTGTCTATGAATGTTTCAGTCACAAGAGTCTTCACAATGAAATTTTTGTTGAACAAGCTAAAAACTATAATGAAACTAATTTAAAAAAAAAATCTGCTGCTTGTTTTGGTTTGGCTTGTTGTTACTAATTACTTTCTTTCGTTCAACTCAAACATGAATTGAACCAGTTACAGGAACAGATATTTTACTGCTAAGTTATGCTATTAAAAACATTCTAAGTTTGCATACAGGTCCGGAGAGAATTCACATGGTAAAAACTTTTCCTTACCAAAACCAGGGAAAAAAACTCAAACAAAATATAACCTCAACTCCCAAAATAACCTCTTGTGCAACACACCCTTATGCATCTATGTATTTTATGACAACAGCCTAAATAACTACCAAGGTAAGTACTTTTTTTGGATTTTTGTTCAGCTCAATACTAGACATAAATTTTTAGATCAAACAACCAAGTAGATCAATAAAGATTTTTTTTTTCTGTAACTAGGCAGGCAGACAGTAGAATTAGTGAACTATCTAAATATATCAAAGGTCTTAAATATTAGCATTCAAGTTAATTCCAACCTGCAAACTACATTTTATACTAAAACTACATATACTTTACAGACAGAAAGGAACAACTGGAAGAAAGTACAAATGCACAATCACACAAGTTAAAAGCAACAAGGCACAATCTTTCATCCTCCAGTGAACTACAAATCACACAATTTTAACCCCAAATCACTTTTAGAGATTTAATCCCCAGAAAGCCAGACCCGAGAAGAGAGAGAAGAACCCACAACAAACATTTTACTTCCCAAAACAACTGCTGGGCCAGTGCTGGGCCTGGTCCTCCCCATCTCTCCTGGGACTGCACCGTGTGTGTCCTCCCGGCAAGAAGGCTGTGGGGGTGACTGACCAGACCACTCCCACACACTGATTCTACTTCCCTGGAAAATGATGTCGTAATATGGTATGGAATAAAACACTATTGGCTAG
>JAWWLZ010000001.1:64570417-64582538 GCA_035041345.1 Poliocrania exsul
CTGATTCTACTTCCCTGGAAAATGATGTCGTAATATGGTATGGAATAAAACACTATTGGCTAGGGGGAGTCAGCTGTCGGCTTGGCCCAGTCCAGATCAGCTGACAGCCCCTAGGCCTGGGTGAACTTCCAGAAACTCAAATTTAGGCCCACCCAGGTGAACCTATGACACTAATATAAAGGCAACACACAAATAAGAATATTTGAAATAAAAAGTATTAGGCAAATACCTATTTGGTAGCCTTATTGCTGCTACCCATTCACACATCCTTGTAGTAATGGAAATCTAGAACCTCCAGAAATAAATGCAAATTTCTGCTAAGATTACAAAAATGTTTTGTGTTTATTTGTCTATCTGTTTACCTACTAGAATGCATGAAATGTTTAATTCTTAAAGACCTGCAAAGTTCTGTGTACATTTATTCCATACAACACATCATTAAGTGAGAATAAATTAGCATACAAACTAATTTAATTTGTTAGAAGAAATAAAAAGAAATGGGTCTTTAAGACTAAGGTAGAGAAGTTGCTCCTGTAGCGGTTCAGAAAGATGATAATTCCAATAGGACTGACAGATTGAGAAAAAATAGCCAATATTATTGAATACACTTCTGCAATGGATTTATCAATACATATAAGTAATTGGCTTTACATTGCTTTGTTTAAGCTACCTAAGGTAATATATAATTTAAGTGGTAATTTTAGAAAGTGAATCTGTCTGTAATCATACAGGATTATGTAATTGCTCAGAATACAGTGCAATATTCATTCACTCTCAGGCAGCAAATAGAGTTATCTGAAACAGTTTTTTCAAGTCAATTTAACCAAAAGCAGAGGAACATAGGGTGCAATAAGCCATTGCTCTCTGGAGGTGCCACTGTTCTCTGCATAAGCTTGAAATGCTATTTCCTTCATTAATCTTTTTTGGTTTTCATAATAAATTATTACCATTGGTTGTCATATCCATATTGGGGGCTATAAGCTGTTGCAATTATGCATATTTCAAAACTGTGTGAAACTTTGTTCTAGAAGAGTTTTCCTAAGGAGCATGTTTTATTTTGTTGGGGTTTTTTGTTGTTGGTTGGTTGGTTGGTTGGTTGGTTGGTTGTTTTTTGGTTGTTTGTTGTTTTGCTTGTTTGTTTGTTTTTAATAGTAGAAGGAATATAATCTGTACAAGGTTGACAGGAATGTTTTGCCAAAAAAGAAGGTTCACAAGGATGACATGAAGAGGTGAACCTTCCTATATATAAAACTTTCTAAGGATTTTTTTTTTTTCCTTAATGTGCTAATTTCACCACTGCTTTTTCTATGTAGTGCTAGAAGGAAGACAGGACAAAGGACTTGGAATATTAATGGATTTTTGAAACACAGAAAATAACAATGCTAACAGAGGATGGAACTTCCTTTCATTAGTTGCTTAATCTCTTGCAACCAGACACAGTAACATAAAACATAATGTCTTAAGAGGAAAAAGCAAAAAAGGCCCAACCAAACTCCGTAACACCATTTACCTTTGCTTTCACGATTCTAGTTGTCCATTGTTTTTCTAAAATATGGTCTTAATTCTGATGCCATACAGCAACGGACAACAACAAAAAAAAAGGTTAAATCCTTACTTGACTCTAATAGTGAAACAGCCAGGACCTAAAGTTTCTTTTTTGTACACTTTTCCTGTGTTCAAGTTGACATGATGACTAACTCTTGTAACTTCTTCCATCATGGAATGCAGTTCAGTTATTTGGTTGACACTGCTATACCCTATTAATGTATCAATTCTTCCCTTTTCACCACTAATATCAAAATCCTGGTGGATATTTATAATAGGAATTATGTGACTACCAGTGTAACTTATTATTTTTACTTAAAAGAATACTGAGTAGGGCTGAGTGGAAGGAAACCAAGGATTATTTCTCCAAGGAAAAATTCTTATTCCAAACTTTGGGGCTCAGGGATAAGTAAATACATATTACAGGCAACTCAGTGAAATGTCTTGTTGGACCTAATACTTACTCTGTTCAGCATATCATTACACATCAATTTGTTTCAGAAACCCAGATGCTGACAAGGAACAAAAGCCACACCAAAACATAATCTGGTATGATTACATTACTGGGAAAATGAGTACTTGGAATCCACAGATAACTTTAAATAATATTTTATGTAAGATTTAAAAGCTCAACTCTTTTTTTTTTTTTCCTGAAGACCAAGTAAAATATAAAATATTGAAAGACCTTTTCCTGTGGGGGAAAAAAAAATAGATCTTTTTAGGTGGTTACTGAATTAAGCTCCCCACAGTATTCTCAACATTTTTTGTAAATTGAAATTACTAGAATTGTTGGTTGGCATAACAGAGGGAATGGGAGAAAATTCCAATGAGACAAAAAGCTTCCATCTGGATTTCATTAAACAGTCATTTTCCTATAATTTACTCTATCATTTTAAATTACAAAAGTTATTAGATGTATTATTACATAATGATAAATCTTAGAGATTATATACAAATGTGGGTTTATTCAAGAATTTATTCTTTCGTAGCATGGGTTAATATTTCCTAAGTTAATTGTCTGATCAACAACAATAATAAAAATCCATTAACTAATGGTTTTCTGCCTTGGATCTGTCAGAAATTTTTCACAGTTTAAATCAACCATTGATCTAAAAGCTAATATTCTCTAAAATGTAAGTGACCATAAAGTTTTATACCTTTCTATACACACATAGAATAATGTACCCATCCACCAACAAATATGTGGTATGTGTTGAAAGTAAATCCTATTTTTTGCAAAGATTTGTGAAAAATAAATTTAAATAAGTATTTAAAAATAGAATAATTACTCAAATTTGTGAATATTTATAAGTACTTCAAAATTGCAGTTCTACTCTATTAGAATAGGTAGGAATTTTTTTGTTGTTTTTTTTATTTTAATTGTGACTAAATGAAAAATTAAGAAACTGTATTTGTATCTTTAGCCAAAGCATTATTCTATCAATTTTCTTAGAGAAATAAAAGAATTTAAAATAATCTGCATTTTCACATGTCAAGCTAGTTACAACCAAACTGCCCAACCACATTCCAATTCCTGAAGCTTGGATGCCACAAACTTTTAATTTCTTGAAATACTATTTTTTGCAAAACAGTTATAACTGCCTCAATTTTATATTCACAAACTTCTCTGCCTCCCAGGTTTATCTCTCTTTTCAGAGCTTGCACAGCAGTGTCCGCTATTGAATCACCCATTTTTTTTTTCTTTCCTTGTGTGATTCTCTCATTCCTGCACTTTTTGTTTTGTTTTGTTGTGGTTTTTTGGTTTGTTTTCCTTTTGTTTTTGTTTTTGTTTTTAAACAAAGCACCAATATGGATATATGAAGGCTAATCAAGGAGCACAGGGCCAGCATAGGTATAAGTGCTGAGTGTGGTACCGGAATGATGCATCTAGATTTGGAATTCCTCAGCACTACAGTGCTGAAAAAATGAAAAGTGAAGAGGGAAGGAAAAAACAACAAAAAACAACAACAAAGTTTTAGAGGAATCTAACAACAGTTTAAAGCTGTTTTTTAAAATGAGATACATAAGAAAAGTTCCCTGTGAGACTATATGGCGCTTAGATCATGGGCTATGGTATTCATGTGGGAGAAGATTTCTGAAAGAATTCAGACTGTACTTAACAGAAGTTATGGGCTAGCAGCAGAGATGATACCGTTGTAATTTATGAATGTTATATATTGCAGCTATTATAGATGCAGAAGCTTATTGCACTGCTGCAAATCAACAGCACTCTCTTTCTCTACCACAGTTAAATATTAGGGTAAAGGTTACTTATGGAAATACCAAGTTATAAAACAACCTATCTTTGCAGTCTAACATTGAAAAATTTCACAATTTCACTGAAGTACCTAGGAAGGAATATTTGTATTCTAATAAAGGATAGGGAGAAAAAACCCCTGCTGTTAGTGAGGGGTGAATTGAGCACCTAACACTTGTTTCAGTTTACAGGTCGATTTTAATTTTGTGTTAGGGATTACAGAGAAATCTGTCAATAAGACAATGGTACAGAAAACACCTGAAGGCAGTAAAAAAAGCTACTCTTATTATGTAATGGAAAAGTTCCTATGAAAATTATGAAATTGAAAGCAAACTAAACTTAAATGTTGTTCAAACAGACTATATGGATTTTAATACTTTTCAGAGGCATAAAATCTCTGGCTGGGTCAAACTTCTAGATATCTTACAGAAAAGACAATTTCAGGTGAACAGAACACCTGCATAGGATCAGGCATTTAATTGCAAAAGTACAAGTTTTCCTAAGGAAAATAATAAAAAAAAAAAAGAGTGCATTTGGAATTAATATAACTTTATGATACTTTGTGTGTTACTCTGAAATCACCTTCACCAAAGCAGTTCTCGTAAGACATTTCCATTATGCAAACACTGACAAAGAGTTTCTTGGCAGTTGTGTATCTCCGTGCCTGTTCTGCATCCTTTGGGTTTTGAGGACGGCCACTTCTGAGCATCAACTGAAACCACTCACCACCACTAAGCACACTGTCACTCACATTCACTTTGTGTGCCCCCCAGCAAGAGGACGAGAGTAGTAATGGTCTCTCCTAAGTCCTTGTGAGTAATTGCTCCCAGATAAATTAACTGCAGTGCACATTACTAAAACAAAGTAGGCATTTAATATCTATTGGTGCCCCAAGACAGGAACTATACAGAAAGTAAAAGATGGGATTAAATAAGAGGTCATTAGGATTTATTTTACCAATTATGCATACATCTTTTGTATTTTTGCCATACCTCAAGCATACAAAGATACATATTACTGTTCAAGTACTCTGACAATTATGGAACACTTAAATTCAGTGACTTAAAATTAATTTGTGTTGCAATTTAGAGAGAGAACAGCAGGAAGAATGATCTGAAAACACAAAGGGTGATACAAACTCCAGAAAGAGATTGTTTTGGAAGGGGTAATAGTGGTGGAGATCCCTAGCAAGCCAATGTTAAAATCCTGAGAAGAAACACTTTCAGAGGATGATGGAAGAACAAGCAGTAAATGGTTTCCAGAACACTAGTCATACAACAAAACTCTGATAGCTTTCTGGTGAAACATTAAAAATTTTAAAGGAACCTAATCCAATGAAATACAATATAAGCTTTCAAGCATATTTCCCCAAACCATATTTCAATCTAGAATTCCCTTGTAATACATATTTCTTATGAGTTTATTTTTTTAGAAAAATGTCCTAAAACTTTTAAAGTGAAATCCATGACTTGGTTATTTGAATAGTAATACTTATTCCCTCTTTGAAAAGATTGAGAATTACAGATGAAAGTCTGTTTAGGTAACATTTTCTTTGCAGATTCTGAACAATTCCTTTGTATCCTCTCATAAAAATAATATGAATTTTCATGAAGTATGGTTCTATTCAATGTAATATCAGATTTAAATTTTTATTAGCATTAACTTGTATTGGAAGTCATTGTTAAGACAGTCAGTCTGCTTAAAGACAATAACAACCAAACAATAAAGCTGATGACAGTTGAGAGAATAAACCTTAATTCCAAATGTCTATTTTTTTCTTCAAATACCTCAAATTAGCTTTTCCTTCCTAATCAAAAAATGGAAAATATTAACATATGTCACCTCTTTCAAAATGTAAGAAAAGCAGAGATATAAAACTTAGGGAAAATGTACAAGGGATAGGTATAAATGCAATATTTTTAAAGAATTTGAGAAAAAGGTAGAGCAGATTTTATTAAAGTGATCTTATAATTTATATGAGAAGATTTACTGTCATACACTTCCAAGCAAGTTTCATTACTTCCAAGTAACCACACCACATGTTTTGATATGCTGCAGGAATAAAGTTATTACCAAGGCAACCAAATACAACGGTGTTTACCATACTTTGTCTATTAAATTTAAGCATTTGCTTAAAAAATAATCACATTTACCAACCTATTATGTGACCTGTATTTTAAAAGGATATTTTCCTTCCTGTTTCCTTAACTGTTCAAATCATTCTGGCTTCAGTGCACACATAATTATATTTGTATAAATGAAAACTATTGAGTTGTATGCAGAGGGAAAAATGCAACAACTTAAACACAATATGAGATTTTTAAAAAGTAAGTGCCTATGAAATATCAATAAATAGAGAGCTTTTCCATTCAAGCAAAGAACATAGCAATATCTGGTTGAACTGAATTGCTTGCAAAATTTTAATTAGTAAGTAGAAAGACAATAAAAAAACTTTGATCCCTGTTCTAATGTTTTTACTTACATAAAACAAATCTAGTCCATAAATAAAAACAATTTTTTTCTTGATATAACTTTTTCGGCTTTTATACAGATTTATTCCCTTAAAAAATAGGACAGATATTTGCCATCTCTGTTATGTAATGAGTGCACTAGTTGAGTATATTACTGTTTAATATAAGTGGCAGCACATCCAAAATTGTCCTCTACTAATTTCAGTATCACAGGAAATTGTAGGATGGTGAAAACCATGAAATTTACAGGTAAACTCAATGTGGAAATGGAAAACACAAATCCTTGAGCAGTTCTTAATGTGAATTTATGGACTTGGAAAATGATGGTTTGCTTCTTTCCAATGAATGTTGGTCAAAACTGAGTTGGATAAGCCTGACACAATTTCTTCTACTTCCTGTCTACCTACTCTGACAGATGTTCCTCAAGCATATTCTGCTAATCAGCCATTTGCTAGCTGAAGCTGTAGGTTGTCAAGTTGCCTAAAGACAACTGCTCATGAGTCAATCTCAGCAATGACAACGACACAATTATAATTTTACTGACATACATTCTTGATTTTTGAAGTGTATGACTGATGATTGTCACTGGTATTCAAGTTAGGCAGCGGGTAATAGGACTTTTCCTTCTATCATAAGCTCCTTGATTCCTCAGCAGTAAAAGCTATAGTTCAGTTGGCAGAGACTGGAGGGGAGAATACAGTCTCATTGAGCATCCAGGCTTCTCAGATGAATGAAATGAAATTATTGATAGATATTGCATAGGAAAAAAGTGTATATGTAATTGCATTTCACTGCTGTGGTTATCCTTTTCTAAAATAGGCCAGTTTAAAAGAAGGCCATGTAATCAATCAAAGTACATCAAAGAGAAGTCCTTAACAACCTCACTATGTATAATCACTTTATCAAGTAACTTCTCCTTGCTGGCCTTAAAGAACTCCACTTGCTAAACTGGAGGCGAGGATGAATTCATGAACATTTTCCATGTTGTTTACTGAGTTGCTAAAAACATATTAGTAGAAGAGTTGTTACCTTTTCTTATCCCCTCTACTTTCTGAGGAAAATTGCACTGCTACTGATAATCATACTGATGTTAAGCAATCATAAAATGGTTTTTAAAAAATCAATTACAATCTGTAGCAGAAAATGCTTTGGTGTGACAAAAACGTTATCTGTAAAGAGTTATTTAGTCAGTCTACCTGGGAAGATATTTCCAACAACTGTTAAAGAAAGATAAACAGCAAATATGTAAAAAAATGTGCCATGGCTTTTTAAATTTATTAGTGGTAATCAAAATTAAAGCTCCAGTCCTTTTAGATTAACTAGGAGTTCCAAAACGGGTTTGTCTTTCAGAGAGTTGAACTGATACACACAAGTATAGTCCCAGACCCCAGGGGTCACTATATAAAAAACTGTTAATGAGACAATCCCTTTTACCAGCCTTGGGTGTTTCCACTCCATTCTGCATGGTTGAAACCACAATAAAACTGAGTAGTAATCTGTTTTGTTTTGGAACCATAATTACATATTGACAAGTTAAACTGTGAGACCTAAATCAAGGGAATTTGGGTTATTATGTGAGCATCCTCATGGGGCAAACCTAAAGGGACATCAATTATTTTGCCACAGCGTAACTACTTTTCAATTTTACTATCTTGAGTGGCATTAAACACTTAGAGAAAAGGAACTATTGAAATAAAAAATGCAAGGCAAATGTAGCATGGTAATCAAAAAGAATTTCCACCACATATCATTAAAATAAGAATAGCTATGTTTCCTAGGAAAATTTTCAATGAAAATATTTTTATTACTACAAAATATCTCCTCTTGTTTCTTAATTACTTTTCTTTGTTTATATTTTCTCCAATCTTAAATAGCTTTGATTATGTTTCTAAATCCTTATCAGAAACCTTAGAGAAGGATTAAGACTATTGTAAAACTATTAGTCAGAGTGTTTTTCAATCATTCACTAGTTGATAAAATGGAGTTTATGAATAACATATAGGGAAAAAAGGAACCATTCGAAGATTTATTTTTTTTTAAATAAGCTCGTTAGATAGCAAAATCGAAACGTGTTTTACATGTAAAAATATATTACATATGTTCAGGAATAACTAAATTATTCCAACTTGAGATGCTATAAACCCACTGCTTATGAGCCAATTTTTAGATTTAAAATTATGCATATCCTCTCTGTGTTCCTAGTGTGTTGCCTTTACTCATATATTTTGTTTAATTTCAAGAACAAATCTATATGAAAGTAATAAATGTCATCTATGTTATACTTATCTGCATAATTAAAAATATTGCTGCCAATAGTTTCACTTAAATTTTTAAAGCAAGAAGTGAAAAAAAATATGAAATATAGCAGATTCAACAAAAGAAAAGAAAATACAAAAATGGACACCTACCTAAATACTCACAAAATGCAACAAAATTCTTTAAAATTCTGTGAAAAAGAGAAAATTTCAGTAGAAACTGGCTGTTACATATAGAGCATGAGGAAGTACAGCAACAATTTGAGGAATTTTCATCTAATCATGAATATCATAAAAGTGTATCATTATGTATGCGTGCATCATTTGTTCTATTTTATATTTTGCAACTAAATCTCACTAAGAAGCAAACCCTACAAGCACTGTTGGGATTCGATTTACTGGTCTCATATTAAATTTATTTTACAAGCATAAAAGTATATCACCCATAGTATAAAAATTCAGTGCAACTTGTTTTTTTAAGGTTAATTTTTAGTTCTTGCTTGAAGGCTAGGCTTTGCCTATGCAGGGATACAACATTCCTGTACAGATGTTTCACAAACTTGGGTTCCCCAGCCCCTATCAATGAAACACATGAGGTGCAGTGTGTCATAGCTTATGTCTGCAATTTGATTGCTTGCGGAGCTCCATAGCAACTGAAATAGAAGCAGCCTGTTCTAGCAAAGGGAGATTGCTTTCATATTTTACTAAGATTGGGTGTTCCGCTTGAGTTGTATAGTAGTGGATGACTTACTGGGTTACAAAAAAAAAAAAAAGGAAAAAAAAAGAAAAAAAGTGTTTACAGAGCAGAAGTTTTGTCCCTTTATAAACTTAGATTTATGAAGTTCAGCAAACTTTGATGATGCCCAGTAAGGTATCCAACTTATGGTCAATAATCAAAAGAGTATATGAGTGCATACTAAATCAAAAAGCTTTAGGGATTAAATTTAAGCAAAAGAAGAAAAGTGGGCATGAATCTAAACCAGAGAAGGACAACATTTAAAAAAAAAAATCCAGTAACCCCAAAGCCCACCAAAACAAACAAACAAAAAAAAAAGGAAGAAAAAAAGAACAATAAAAAACAAACAAACAAAAAATAAATAGAAGCAAAATTACACCATTATAATGTGATAGCATAATAATTTGGATCTTACCCAAGGGAAATTATAAAAAAAAAATCAAGAGGATCAATTTCCGCATTGACTTTTTATCTAGTTTCTTAATGAAATTGTAGTTTGATGACTTAACTCTCTTGTCTCCCCAATGCTAAATAGCAAAAACAGGGTGTTGTATGATTTTGGGTTCTATTTCTGACCTTCTTGGCAGGTTTCTACACCAACTGCAAAGCTTTCTCTTATCCTAAAAGAGATAGTTACAAAGGGAATAGTGAACATTCCAGGTTTCTTTCATCCTCACTATTTCTTTTCACTGCAGTGAAGCCCACAGAGTTGTTTGGTGTGGTTAAAACTGAAATAGTTGAGACAGCCAAAAAATGTTTCAGTTTTGTTTACCCGAATTATTTCATGTGTGACTACCTAAAAAATCTTTGTGCCCCTGCAGATGGAAGGCTAGAGGGGACAGTCATTCCCCAGGTAGTATCTGGATATAATATGCATAGGATACTAATTCTGGTCTACTCATGCCTGCTACGTCTTGTGAACAGTTGGGTGCCTCCAAGTAAGAGCTACATGAACATATCTTGAAAGCTGTAGATAGCCTTGAAATTTTTTGCCTATTGCATTCGTAGTTCTTATTCTTGATTGTGAACCTTACCTCTTCAGTTAGCACCCTGAAATCCTTGATTCCTTTATCACTCTCTCCAGTGCACCAAATCTGCCCACAGGTTGTTTTCAGACCAAGACTAATAACTAGGCTTTACCATATATCTGTCATGAAACTATGGAACTGTTGTCAGTGGCTGTCCAATCTATGTTCCATGAAGGTACACTATAAGGAAAACTCTTTCTACAATTGCTATGTCTTCTCTCCACTAAGGGAAGATTGCACTGGTTGTCCTCACTTATCACCTTGTTGAAAGCATTTTTTTTTCTACTATATGCAGCCAGTTCCCTCCATTCTTTTTCATCTCTACTTTGCTTTCCAGATTTCCACACAAAGTGAAAATGGTAACCCAGAAAAATATCCCAGAAGAAGGAATAGGGTAGGCTGGTTCTTCTCTCATAGCTTTTCTTTATACATTATATCATTATGGTTAGAATATGTCCGGAGGTCTCTGGAAGAATATAGAAGGTAGTTTCCTGTAGTAGGACAGGATTCCAGCAACCCACATATTTAAGGAGAACTTTGAATATTCATGTCTCTGATGCAATAAATTTTGCATTCTTTTCTCAAAGCAATCCAACATGCAAGCTCCTATAGTCTTATGTGTATTAATAGGCCATTACGTAAAACTAAGCATTCCTTATTTTCTTTCTCCATCATTATTAATGCCTCAGCTACAGAATCAGGTTCACAGAAGCTATTTACATTTAATCTTAGAACTAGATTTTTAATTGTGAATCACAGCCTCAATACGGAAATGTAATCTGAATCATACATGGACAATTAAGTTTAGTGACGCACAAAATCTTTGTTCTGAAACTTCTGATCTTAGACATACTTTTCCTTTGCACACTGAATCCTTGAATACTGTTCTTTTGTAGTGAGAGCTACATATAGATTGTTGAAAGTAATTTTCTACATTTTCAGCTTCTGGTGATTGGGTATCTGCCTCAGCTGTCTCATAAGATCTCAGTAGGGTATCAGCTTTGTTAACTAATGGTTATGTACATAAAGGAAATGATGATATGCAATATAAGAGAGTAACAGAGCTGTGGAACTCTCTAACCCCTTTCTGTATCAAAACCTGGGAAAAAATGACTGTAAATTGCATAATCATGTACCGTTATATCAAATATAGGTGCTTAAATGCTACTTTATGTTTGTTTATTAATAAATCAAATAACTAAAAAAAAATTGTTCAAAAAAATGTAGTGTCTGATTCCTGTACACATGCTTTGTGTTATAAACCCTATTCAAAGTAATAACATCTTTATTCAAAACATGAATCATGTGAAACTTGAAAATTGAGAGTTTCATTTTGCTGTTAATGAGCATGTCCAACTCCAGAGAATTTCAATACTGTAAATGAGGACAAAATATATTCCTTAAATAATTAACTGTAAGTCATATTCATAATAAATACTGTAATTTAAAGTTTGCTCTACAGTTGTTCCTTGTCAATCAACATCACACTTGCTTGGAAGAAACAGATACCATGTTATTATTAATAACAATGCCTTAATATCACTATTATTTGGATCCAATGACCATTAAAACCTCTACACTGGACTTCCGGAGGGCAGATTTTGGCCTATTCAAAATACTATTTCAGAGTACACCCTGAGAAACAAGCCTTAAAGGCAAGGGGGTCCAGGAGGATTGGACATGTTTCAAGCAGAAAATTTTGAGCGCACAGCAACAGGCTATACCAGTGTGCTGAAAGGCCAGCCGGAGGGAAAGACGGCCGGCTTGGTTAAATAGGGAGATTCTGAAAGAAATCAGGGATAAAAAGAAAGTTTACAGACTGTGGAAAA
>JAWWLZ010000001.1:64591282-64603609 GCA_035041345.1 Poliocrania exsul
CCCCCCCCCCCCCCCCCCCCCCCCCCCCCCCCCCCCCCAGGTCGGGACACAGTAAATAATATTAGGTTGAAAAATGTGAGCATTTTTGCAAAATAAAAGTGTACACTCTTGTTTCCTTGCATAAAGCCAGGCTGAACAATGGGATAGGGAACAGAGACTCTTTCTGTGTAGCTGTAGAGATTTTTTCATTTATTTTTCTGATTTACACTCAAGATTAAATGCAAACAATGAAATATTTATGTTTTTTAAAATCAGGTTGAAATACTTGAGCCAAAAAGGTTAAAACAAGTTCATGGAACAATCACACAAACAATTTGAGGCCATGATTTATTTAGCAGGTTCAGAGTAATAATGAGCAAAACCTCTAATATCAGTGCCCACAGATATTAGGTAATAAGTTCAATAGGTTGAAATGGGTATCTGTAGAGCTGCAAATGTTAGTCTAATGATTGAATTAATCTTAATGCAGAGAAATTCTTGCATGCCAGATTTGTTTACCACATAATATGCTAGAGAAGATAAAACTAATGGATCTTCTTTACCCTGACAAATTAAGCATTATTTGGGAAGAGTTGAAAGGGCATTAAATGGCAATGTTTTGTAAGAGGCACATGAAAAGATAAGAGCAAACAAGAGACGGCAATAGATAAGGTATGTGTTGTGTATTACACTTTGAATGGCTGAATATAAATTATTGGATTAGTACAGTTTGTCAAAGAACCTACTAGGTAAAACAGATCTAGAAATTAAATAAGGGCTTTATAATTAGCTGATCATTCTAGTACTTCCTAAACCCACTCTCGTTGTCTAAGGAGGAAATATATATATCTGTGCACACAGGATGGAAGTTTAGATCTCTATGCTAGTTAATTTTTTATTTCTGATCATCAAATGAATGTGCTTACAATGATAATTAAGGACAACTTTTCTCAAATATCTTGCCTGAAAAGGACCTTGAAAAACAAAACAAAACTCTAACACTAAAAATTATTGCTTTTTTCCTCCTTTAAAAATGTTCCATTTCTCTTATAGGGCACAACTGACTGTTACAGTGGGAAGTACTATTTTCAGGTTGCTTGCAGTTTGGCCCTTTGATACTGAGATTAAAGGTCCAGTTTGACAATAGTTTTCAGCTATAGAAAGAAGTTTATTTCCAATTACTTATTTTAGTTTAGTTTTTTGGGTTTTATTTCTAACTGGTCCTCTCTCAGCTGTTTTAAACTTAGACTTTACTGAAGTATCATCTGGAGATGTACACATAGCTACATCAATAGACCCTTTTTGAATGTGACTGGGTAATTAAATGATCAAAGCTGTAGAATAAACTCCATCAAAACAAAACCAGTGCTAATGACTTATGTAAACACTATACCCAAGTTTATAGTCACTTATGTGTTCCTGTGAAAAAGTGATTTGAATTTTTTCATCTTGCAAAATAATTTAAATGATCCAGTTATTTAATCTGGCTAAGATGCAACATATACCAAACTTACTTGTAAATAAACAGCAACAAGACAGTATTTTGGCATCTTTTTACTAAGACTAAATATATTCTTCTATGCCTGACATATTAAATAAATTAATTTGCATATCCCATACTTTAATTTCAGATGCACTGAACATAATATATAGGAATTATACACATTTGAGGAAGCAATACTATATATGATATAAAAAAGAAAAGGAAAAAAGACACCAAAAACCTATTCTTATTATGGAGGTTAGTGTTATCTGCTCTTAAGCATTACATCTGGGACCATGATAGTTTAACACCAATGGCTAGTCTAGGCATGGTACTCCCATTTTCACAGCCTCGACCTAATTATACATTTTAATGGGCAACCAGGACAGAAAAGTAGAGCACTGCTGCCAGTGTCCTGGCAGATTTATGAGATGTCATATACCCTATAGCAGAATACAACACAGTAGGCTGGAACCTTGTAATAGGCAAACATTTGAAAAGACCAAAAGGAAGCAGCTGAATTAAGCAACATAGCACTCATCATTTCCTCCAACTACATACTCTCTATCTCACTTTGGGTTGTTTTCCAGTTTGTTCTGGAATTTCACATTCTGAGGATAGGCATTCTTCCCTTCAAGTTTGTTCAGTTGACAGAATGATTCATGGACATTTTTGAGCCATAAATAACAGAGCTTTCTAACTTTTGAGCAGCAGAGACATGTTCCAAAATGTTTCAATGTACATGGAAGAATTACCTATACTGATGTCAGTTCCACAGAACTCCATTTTGTCATTCATAATGCCTATCCTATTGTGCATAAACCATCCAGCTGGCAGTTTACCTGACACCTTCCAAGCGATTCCTTTCTTTGCTTCTCCAATAACACCAGTCTAATTTCTTTCCCTACACTCATGCAACAAAGTAAGCAATACCAACACTACTGGACCTGCCCACTGAAAAAATGCACTTCATCTTATCACCAACCCAAACACACTGATTTCTAAATGAAAGACATAAGATATAGACACACATCAACATATAGTCCTACCAGGATTTATTCTTTCAGAGTTAATAAATAAATACATAAATCAATCAATTAATTAATTAACTAAGACCCATAGCAGTTAAACAATATCAGTCAGAAGAGTAGAATATATGTTTTGTCAAACAAGCGAGCAAGATAGAAATACACACTTTTAAAAGGCCATGGAAAATGCTCATCCAAAAATGAAAGACCATGGACCACTAGTCTCTTTTGTTCTAAGATGTCTTCCAAAGGGTCAAAATGTTCTTTCTTAAATCGTTTTTTAACTTTTATTGTGCTCTTATAAAGATGGGGTTTTATTTACTCATGTGTGTTCTTGTGGATCATCCTTCAGTCCAAAAGTTAATAAAGCATGCAAAGCAAGTTACTGTTTAGCCATTCTAGGATTCTTCACTATTTTTTGTTTAGAGATTTCATTCAAGATGTTGTTGTTTGGTTTGTTTTTTTTTTTTTCAATAATAACATTGTAATTCTTTGCAAAATAACATGGATAAACTCACAAGTGTCTCTAAAGTTGTCTTTTTTAAGCCTATTCCCTGTTTTGGAATGACATCTTCCACCATTTATACCAAGTACGTCAAAAAATTCTGTTTGATTTTCAGGATAGAAAGTTTTACCTTTTTTTTTTTTTTAACATGAAAGTATTTTGTTTTGTTGGGAGACATGACATATTATAGGCTGGTGAATTAAGTATGTGTAGTGTATGATTGGGGTTGAAGATTCATAGAATCATACAATCACATAAAAGAATTTGCTGAGTTTGAATGGACCCAACTCCTGGCCTGCACAAGACAACCCCAAGTATCACACCACATACCTGAGAGCATTGTTCAAATGCTTCTTGAACTCTGTCAGGCTTTGTGCTGTGATCACTTCCCTGGGGAGCCTGTTCCAGCTTTATGCCATTTCCTCTGGGCACCAGTATCTGCCCTTCTGCTTCCCCTCACAAGGAAGCAGACTGGAATGAGGTCTCCCCTCAGTCTCCTCTTCTTCAGGCTGAAAAAACCAAGTGACCTCATATGGCTACCCTTCATATGGATTTCCCTCAAGGCCCTTCACCACCTTCATGGCCGTAAAGAGACTATTTTAGTTAAGTTTCTCAAAGATGAACTGAACAGGCATCCTATGCCTAACACAGCAGTCCATATATTCAGAAATAGAGCATGTGAGCACAGGCTCCTAGCTAGAATTTCTTGGCAGTGTGACCTTAAGAGTCTGATTAGACTGAAGAGAGTATCAACAGAACACAGTCACTGAGAAATCAGCTTATTTTTAACAATGTCCATTTTTAAGATCAGTCATACTATCTCTTTCAATGCTAGGGGCAGACCAAAGTCAGTATCATTAGTAAACATCTAGATCTCTATACCCTAGATTAATGTGTTATATCTATGCATGTCTGTATGCATAGATATGCATATATTTATTTGTTACAGCTGTCACAGTGACCTATATTCATCTATAACATATGTTAGATATTTTCAGTCTTCTGCAAAATGTATAATTAATATGTCTCCAAACAGTGTAGCTGCTCATACAATAGGGATTTCTATTATTACATGCCTATTTACAACTGGAAATACATGACTTCCATTCAGAGTGAACCAATAAGTCTGTGTAGTATGTAAAAATAAATAGATAAATATTAAGACCTGGAGTAACGGCACAAAGCAACTACCTTATATTATTCCTTTCATTTCTCATGAAAGACAATACATAAACTGTGAAACTATCATTCAAATAACTAATCCACTGTGGAGTGGGTGATTATTTTTGACTCATTTAGTTCCTCTTCTGAGTGATGCAAGGAATCTGCACTTGAATCAGCTGAAAAAGGCAGTAGTGCAGTGAAATTTTTGATTACACTGTTAACTTCACAAGCTAACCTACAAATGACTTTAAAATTGCTGGTAACACTACGGTATTACTAACCACCTACACATTTTTATTGAAAGACTGCAGCTACAATCCATTAGTTAATGACTATGCTGTACTTGCCAGATCACATTCACACTCACAAGGACTCTAAGTGCCTGGGTTTCAAGGGCCTGGCATTAATGCTGACAATTAAAACCAGCCTCTTTTGTTACATTTTTGCAAAACCAATATATTTAAACAAAGAAGAAACCCCCAAAACATCCAAATTGTATTGGCTTCTCCACTGAAAATAAAATCTATTTTGTATGCCTTTGCTGTGTTGCAGTGTCTTTGGCAATAATGATATTAGTGCTTGAATAGTCGAAGTACACTTTAAATTGCAACAACTTAATGTGTTTTGACTAATAAATTGCTTTCCCTTAAATTCAGTAATTGACCATTGCTCTTTAAGAATTTGTTAATATTCAGTAAAAGCTAAACATCAAAACTCGTCAATTATTCCATCACATTCTCATGTCAGCAATATGTATATTTTACATAAGCAAAAATGATGGATATGTAAAGTGATAAACATGCACACCATTAGGCTCTTGGATTATAAAATACGCAATTATAAAGTCGAGAATGCTTTTTTTTCTTAGTTCTTTCAGAAGGATGAATCATTTATAACTGATGCTTTTACTTAATACAAGGGTATGTCTTCAATAGTTATCTCCGTGACAGTATTTAATAAAGGTAGCTATGCAATGAAATAATTCCGTACAGTAAGGATAAAGTAAAAGAAAAAAGTTATTCAATCTTTCTCAATGAACTTAAATACTCTCTTTAGATCTTGAAGATAACACAGATCTAATCTAAAAGAGTAATTGAGCACATCACTGAGTGAGCAAAAGAATTCTTCTCCTAAATGGTAGGCACATAGAATTTAATTTCAAGTCTTGTATTGAAAGTGAGTGGTTTTCGAGTGAAGAACTTTAAAATCACCATAAATATGCTGGGAATATTTGAGCATGCAGTACTTTGAGGGAGTTCAGTAATGTAGATGTCTTTAAAATAATAGTTGAGTTGTCCCACAGAGAAAAAGAAATAACTTGCAGAAGTGTACTTTTGACATGAATGACCTGGTCACCTCCACTTGACACACTTGTGAAGCCCTTTTGAAGCACAAGGATGGGATTCCTTCTGAATGGAATTAAACCAGAATTATTCTTCAGTAACTAAGGGCATTCAGTCCATGGGACCACAGAAGTCCAGAGGAACTGCCATAGGAGGGGACACAGCAAACTGTGTTCTTAGCACCAGCTGCTTCACATCCAGATTTGTTCCTGTTGTGCTGTGTAATACTTCATCATGTACCTATAAACACATTAATTAAGCAATAAAAAATAGTATATAGGTACACACAAGAAAATATTTTTCTACTTTCTCCCAGAGATGACCAGATGCTCCTAAATAATCTTTTTCTTTTGTTGTTTGTTTGTTTGTTTGTTTGTTTTTGGTTTTTTTTGGGGGGGGTTGTGCTGTTGTAGCATGGGTATAATATTGAAAAGCTTTTTGCCAAAGCTGCAAAATTTCCAGACCTTCTTGAAGAGTTAAAAATTTATTTACAACTTTATTTGCTTGTTTGCAGATGGAAAAAACTAAAAGTTTTGGAATGTTTTGGGAAAGATTTTTGTACATATTTCCCTTTCCTTCTCAAAGGTAAATATGTCTCAAGTTGGATTGCGATGGCATCTGGATGGATTCTCTCTAGAAGGCATGCCTTGACCTTGCAACTAAATAACAGATAAATTTAACATGCAATGCACATTCTATTATTATTTTCATTCTCCCTACTTATCTTCTTTTAACATGTATTTACCTAGATCATTATGAAAGGGCATAAAGTTTTAGACTAAGAAAAGATTCAACTTTTACTCCTATTTAAAGAAGGTTTACTTACATATGTTTTAGACTGAAAATACAATTCTTTATTTTTTTCCAGTCTACTTAATTCATCTTTCCTCCCCCTCTCCTACTGATGAACACAAAACAGATCAAGTGAATGCATGAAAACATGAAGCATTCCTTGGGAAAATAAATATTTGAAACAAAACAGAATATTCATTACCTATATAAAATAATTTTCAAATCTTACTCATGCAACTTCCCTTTTTATGTGTAGATTTCTCCTTACTGGGAACTTAAAAAAGCCATAAAATAAGCATAATAAAGAAAATGAACACCTAGTCTCTGGTCAAGACAAGGTAAAACCCAAAGACCCTGATGTATAAGGGTATTTCTTAAGATAACACACTTTTGCTACCAAAGGACTAGATTTCCTTCCTGGAAAGCAGAAGATAATCAAGCTATTTGCTTTAAGGAAGAAACTCCTGATTCCATGAACATCTCATATGGTCATTCTTATAGGGACAGTCAAAAGGCAACATCTTCACTTCAAGATATGTTAATTTTCAAAATGGCATGAGATGTACACTACTTAGCATAAATATTTGGTGATTGTTTGGAGAAAGGAGAACTGATCAGAGAACAGAAACATTATTAAAAATCTTTCTTTAGAACTCTGCTTTAAAAAGGTAGGATGTTTTACCTTCAGTTCTACCAAAAATAAGGAAGAGGAAGATATGTAATCAGTATTTTTATTCAATTAGTACTGTAAAAACTGAGGCTCAAAATGCAAAATTTCCTTTGAAAAATTTTATGTGCAGACAGGTAAGAAATCCTGATAAATCTCCCAAAAGATATTAGTATTACCTTAGCAACAAGAACTGCTGAGATTCTTCTCACACAAAAGGTTGAATTTATTGGAATCAGCTAAATTTAGGAGTCTAAGCTTCCCTATACACAAGCAACCTAGTCAATACAGTCTGGAAAACCATGCCTCTCACATTAAATTTAGACACACATTTAGTAACTGAATGGTTCTCTAGACTCAACTATGATAGTGACTAGGTCTCCACAGACTACACCTGAAATTCAGACTAATTCACATCCAACTACAATTCACATCTGAATGAGTCACACATACATCAAGAGGTTATGCACATAGCACTTGCACTCATACGTTTTTGAATGAATCTCAGTCTAAATTTCACTTCTCCTGCCTAACTATTAGCATGCAATGCCAGTGTAGAAATATCCCGGGGTACCCAAGATATTTGCATGTGGATGTCAAACAGGTAAGAAGGGAGTGCAATTAACCATGAAGTAGGTAATCTCAGGGTATTTCAAGTAGCACCAAATGCCTATGTATAGCAAATTATTCTGTAGCTTATTTCCATTCCAAATGCCTATATGTGAATTTGGTATTTCAGCTCCTATTACACTCAATAGAAATATGGTAAATGGACTAGAGTGAAATTTAGCCAACCTGGTTTATGTACCTGCTTTAAGATTAAATGAAAGCTCTTGTGCTCAATAAATTAAAAAGGGAGCTTAGGCACTTAGGATAGTTTCAGATTTCTTAATGTAAGCAACCAAATTCAGGAGTATATCATATGGAGCTGAGTTCATCATTAATTTTTTAACTAACACGGGTATCACTAGAT
The DNA here is from genome assembly GCA_035041345.1 of Poliocrania exsul. Taxonomy (NCBI): domain Eukaryota; kingdom Metazoa; phylum Chordata; class Aves; order Passeriformes; family Thamnophilidae; genus Poliocrania; species Poliocrania exsul. Next base: position 64,599,217 of record JAWWLZ010000001.1, read on the forward strand.
TACTTTCTACAGACTTCATTCATAACCTGTGGTGGGACAGAGGCACTTTACAAAATTTCCCTGACCCATTACAGATATCTACCTCAGGAGCTAAAGTGCTTTTTTATATAGGTTCTTCCACTGCCAGTACAAAGTATGAGGCTAGATAGACCATTGGTCTTCTTTGTTTATTATGCTCTTCTGAAGTCTACCATGGTGTAGAGCATTTAGGCAAACTAGTATAGATATTGAGTCTCAATATAGTTGTCTTATAACTGCTTTTGGTGCAATTGGAGACAGTTTTTCATCACTCTGCCTGGCTTCCCCTAGAAAATAGCTCCTGTAGAACATTTGCCAGATGTAGGTGTACTGAATATCCTATGGCATCACAAATGGTGCTACATTGTTACTTTTAGGCAACTGGAATAGAAACCAGTAACTTGGATTGCACATATTTATGTTTGGTTTCTATACTGTCTATAGTACTACAACAGATTTCATACCACAAATTTATAGAGAATATAGACTTTTCTTTCCTTCTTTCTTCACATCTGTATTGCACAAGCAATACAAGATAGATTTAGTGAATTTACAGGATTGTAGATTCATAGAATGGTTGAGATTGTAAAGGAAGTCTGGAGATTTTTTAATCCAACCTTCTTACTCAAATCAGGCTCAACTAGGTCACATTGAGTTCAATTTTCAAAATATTCAAACACAGGAACTCCACAATCTTTCAGGAAACCTGATGCAGTTCTATTGTCCTGCTGGTAAGAAAATGTGGGTTTTTTTTTTCCTTATGTTTAAATAAGATTTCCCTTTATTTCAGTTTGTGCCCAGTGTCCCTTCTTTAATTTGGTATACCACTGAGAAGAGTTTGACTCTCTACTCTCCTTCCCCTCACCACAACAGGTATTTGCACACATTAACAAGATCCTTCTTAAGCTATCCCTTATCTGGGATGAACAGTCACAGTTCTCTCAGCATCTCCCCATATAAGAGATGCTCTAATACCTTTATAATCTTTGTGGACTTCTGCTGGACTACATCCATATTTCCATTTTCCTTTCATACTGGAAAAACTAGTACTGGAATTGGCACTTCAAATGTGTCTCACCAGTGCTGAGCAGAAGGAAAGGATCATTTCCATCAGCTTGCTGGCAACACCCTTCCTATTGCAGTTCAGGAGGCTGTTTTCTGCAAGGGTGTCTTTCTGGCTCATGTCAATTTGCTGTCCACCAGGACTCCCAGTTCTCTTACTGCAAAGCTGTTTTCTAGTTGTCAGGTTCAAGTCTATGTTGGTGCAACAGCATTATTTCTCCTGCATGGAGTTATTCCTCTCATTGCAGCCATCAATGATTCTAACTCTATTTAAAAATTGGAACCACTTGAATGCTGAAATTAACAATGTCATGCTAAATTTGACACTTTTATTCTCATAACTATAATCCTTCTTCTAATCAACCGGCCATTGCGAATAGGAGTTACACTGCTAAGACTCCAAAAGTAAGAGAATATGAATCATCAGAAAATTAATCTTAGTATCAAGATAAAAAAAAAAAAAAGAGTCAAAACTGGCAACAACAATTTTCATGGAATTTCAGAAAAAGAAACCTTAAAAATATTAAACAAATATTACTGCCATAATCACTCTATTACATATTTAAAAGGCACATTGTCTCAAACATAGTTAGATGATAGATCACCTAGAATGCTAATAAAGTCCTTCAAATGTATTTCATAATTATTAAAGATACATGTATTCAGTTATGCTTTTTACTTTAATTTCCTACAGAAAGTCCTTAAAGAATAGAAGAATCTGTTGCTATTCTACTGCTAAAAAGTACTTTATAACAGCATATTTATGATGCATGGAAAAGAACCTACTCAGGTCAGAAAAATGACTGATAAAGAGAAAAACTATTTAAGAAGTCTGCAATTTGAAAGACTTATGTTTTATTTCTTATTGTGAATATTTAACTTGAAACATATGACTAGGTTTTGGTTTCTGTTTTATATTTTTTGTAGTGGGCAGATATGGGACCAAAGTGCTTAAGAACAAAATGTTGCAACATTCAAAATACTACAAAGAATTAACCAGTTTATTACTGATTCAAGAAGACTTGAGCACCATATTTGAACTATGGACACCAAACACTCCCTCTATCAAATAAAAGGTCAAAAGTTGATTTGGTTGAAGTCAATAAGCAATGTAGTACTATTTCCTCTGTCACTGAAGATCAAGGAATCATTCTGAAACATACTTTGTAGATACTAGCAGAAAACACATGCTTTTTTATGTTATTGGCTAAGATTTATGACCTGTATTATGCAGGATGCTATATTAATCAAAACAGTCCTTTGGGCCTCAAAATATCCATGTACTTCTGGAAGTCACAAATTTACTGTTGACAAAGGGTGGTATAGTTATGCAGACAAGAGCTGGAAACAGAAGATAAATGCTTTGAGACTTGGAATATAATACCAACTTTAATACTCTAGTGGGTTAACCTTGGCTGCTACCAGGTGCTCACCAAGCTGCTCTATCATTCCCCTTTCTCAGCAACAGAGGAAGAAAATGAGATGAAGAAGATCATGGGTTGAGATAAGGACAGGGAGGTCACTCACCAGTTAACATCACTGCAGAACTGATTCACCTGTGGAAGATTGGTTTAATTTATCAACAAAAAAAATAGAGTAGGATAGTGAGAAACATTATAAAAATACTAAAAATACTTTCCCCACTCTCCATCCCTTCCTGCTTCTGCTCAACTTCATTCTTTCATACCCTCATCTTCTGGCTCCTCCTCACCTTGCCCCCGCCACCACCACTGAATGATGCAGAGAAACATAGAATGGGAGTTACAGTCAGTCAATAAAACCTTGTATCTTCTACTCGTTTCTTAACATATTCTTCCCCTGTTCCAACATGGGGTCCCTTCCAAGAAATAGAGTCCTCAATTAATTGCTTCAGCATGGGTCCCTTCTATAGGGTGCAAGCCTTCAAGAACAAGAGAGGGTTCCCCAGGGGCCACAGTTCCTGCTCCTGCATGGGCTCTTCATGGACTGCAGCTTCCTTAGAGCACACCTACCTTCTTCAGGATGGGGTCATCCATGGGCTGCTGGGGTCACCATTATCTTCTTCACAAGCTGCAACTGAATCTCATTGGTGTCTGAAACACACTCTCTCCCTCTTTGATCATTGAACTCAGTGTCTGCAGGTTTGTTTCACAATTTTCTTACTTCTTCCACCCAGCTGCTGTGCAGCTTTGGGCAGCAGTGAGTCTCGTTTAGAGCCACCAGGAACTGGTTCTGTCTAGCATGGAAGCAGTCTCTGATCTCTTCTCACAGGAGCACTCTCTGCATCCCCTCTTCCCACAACCTTGCCATGTAAACCCGGGTACAATATGTAATCAAACACCAGTGGAAATAAATCACTAGACTATTTTAAAACACCGTTTTGAGTTAAAAAAACCTGTGTGAAATACTAAGCACTATGCTATCATAGATAATGATAATATTTTGAAACTTGTGAATCTCTGCAGTAGATCTGGTCTTACAAGAAGAAGGGCCTTGAGAAGAAAATACTTACAGAGAAAAATAACTATTAACTCCATAAATCAGTCTTTTGCTTTAACCTGCATCACAACAAAAGCATCTGTGGTTTTATACTGTCCTAAGTATCATCAGTGATGACAGCCAAAGGCACCAACTTTTATGTAATGTGCAACCTTCTCCTTCCTTTAATCCTCTCACCCTTCTAATACTCCCCATGCCCCACCTAGCCTTTTCAGCTCACTGCTGAGGACCTGCAAGTTCTCATTTTGAATAGCAGCAGCAGCTAGGAAGTTCAGACTCGTTAAGTGTTCCTCTTGGACAAGCGATAGAACAGGTTCCCCTCTCACTGCCCATTCAATGGCTACGGCTAATGCATCTGGATTTACTCTCCAATCAGCTTTGTTTTATGGAGGAAAAGAGAATAGAATAGGAACTGAAATAGTGCAGTGGCTTTTCTAAATCAAGACAATTTTAAAATCCTCAATGTAATGAGGCAGCAAAGAGATGTAAAGAGATCGCAATAGTTCTTATGCCTTTCAGATCTTATTTATCTTTTTAAAGAAATAAGTGCATGGGCTAAGATTGAATTCAGACTACTTTATTGCTCTTCTGCAGGCTGATTCAGCAACCTGACTCCAGTTTTTCTTACTCCTGCTTGCCTGTAGCTAAATGTGACTGTTAGATTCTCTGTAAGGTATGAACTTGTTTTTAATAATGATGCTGAAGGGATTTTTGATTTCTTAATTTTTATGTTTTGTAGATTTTAGGAACACAGTAATTGTAACACTGTAGATTTTAGTGAATTAATATTTAGCAGCTTATAGTATAAAGTTGTTCTATCTCTACCCCTGCTCCA